>JAPPUR010000009.1:0-1200000 GCA_027569015.1 Ascodesmis sphaerospora
TAGAGATTTAAAAATATTTAATTAAAAGCTATTATTTTAATAATAGCTATAAGGGAAGAGAGGTTATTTATAACCTTATAAAAAGGAGGTATTTCTAAAATAATATATAAAATTAAATTATTAAAGTAATTCGCTATTATCTTATATATTAAGCCTATGCCCTATAGAGGCTAATAAAGCGTATTTAATATATTAGACTATTTAATCTAATAATTAAAGTCTATTTTAATTATTAATATATACCTATAGACTAAGGATTTAAATACCTTATAAAAGCTAAGTATAATATAATAAGATAAGTAAAAGCTATCCCTCTAAAGAGGATCTTAGTATTAGCGCTAAAATATTTTATAATTAACCTAATATATTAATTTAGGATAATCTTAGTAGCTATTATAAATAATAAATTAAAGTTTAAAAAAGAATTCTTATTTATCTTAAAGGAACTAAGGATCTTACTTATTATTATATCCCTATATAACTTAAAGGCTAATAATATTAATAAGAGAAGATATTACTTAATCTTAATAGCCTTAAGAAAAATAAAGAAAAATAAAAAACCTAGATAATATAATAACCTTAAGAGGGCTCTTTTTATAAATAAAATAGCTATAAAAGCACTATATAATTACTTTCTTTTTTATTTAATTTATAGGTAAGAGCTAATATACCCCCTTAAGGTTAAGGTCTTAACCTAGTAATTAATTAATTAGGATAAGATATTAATAACTAAAGACCTAATCTTAGCGAGGGTTAAGGTCCTTAAAAAGAAGGGCTTAGATATAATAATAGCCTATAAGAAGATTATTATATTCTAAGTAAAAGTAATAAAAAAGTAAAATAAGAAAAATATTAATAGGCTAAAAAAGAAACCTCTAAGGGAAAGAGACTTAATCTTAAAATTTAATATACCTTAATTAAATAATATATTTATAATAGCAAAGATAATAAGGAAATAATATAGCTTATTTTATATTCTTAAGTATTATAATAGTGCGAATTATTATAAGCTTTAAACTCTTAATAGTTATAAGATTATAAAGTTAATTTATAGGGATTAATTAAAAAAGTTTAAAAAAAATAAAAATAATTAGTAAAAAGGAAAATAAAATAAATAAAAGGTATTTAAGGAATTTTAAAAAGGTAAAATAATATTAAAAAAAAAAAAGAATAAAAAAATATAAAAATTATAAAAAGTATAAGAGTAATACTTAATTAAATAATTAATTAAGAAAATAAAAAAAAAAAAAAAAGATAAAAATAATAAAGAGGAAGATCTTAAGGAAAAAAGTAAGTTATTATACCTAAAATAATAAACTCTAATATATATAAAAGTTTAACTCCTTAGCTTAATTACTAAGTAAGCTACTTAATATAAAAGCTATTAAGTTAAGAATAGGGAGTTAATACTAGAAACCTATAAGGATATTTAGGTTTTTAGTATAGGGAAAAGGAAATAAAAGAAATTTTCTATATAATATTATAATTACTAAAATTTTTAATAAATTTAGGTTTTTATTTTATAGAGGATATAAAAATTATTTAATTAGATATATTACTCGCGGCTTAAGATACTCTAAATATTATCTAAGATAAATAAGATATAATAAGAGATAACTATAATATTATTTATAATATTTTAAATATTATACTTAAATTTATTATATTATAAAAAGTAATATTAATATAAGGCTTATTAGATAATATAAAAGGAAAATAAATAAAATAATAGAAAGACTAATAATTAAGGGAAAATAAATTAATTAATTAAAGGCAAATATAAGTAAATACCTAGGTATTTTAAGAGTTAAAAGAAAGTAATAAAAAGCGCCTTATTATATTACTTATAGAAAACTTATCTCTTTTTAAAAAGAAAGATATTACTTAAATAATAAACCCTCTTAGAACTTAGCCTTATTAGCTCTTTTATTAAGAGTAAGCTCTTATATTATTAAGAGAAGCTTATAATCCCGCGCCTTAGAGTTATCCTAAGAAAGATATATATAAGAAATCTAAGGATAAAATATCTAATTTAACTAATTAAGTTTAATCTTATTAGATTTCTCTTTTAATATTTTTTTCCCTTATAAAGGCTAATTTAGAGGCCCCTTATTAATAGATTTTAGCTAATACCTAGGTAAAGACTCTTATTTATAAGGCTTTTAATATTATATATAATTAATATATTTCTTACCTATAAAACCCTTAATTAAGGTATAAATTAAAAAAAAATAAAAGATATATTTTTTATTTTAATTAATATTAATTAAATAAGATTAATAATAATAATAATAAAAGATAAAATTATAATAGCTAAAGAAAGTAATTCTAAGAGCTTTTTAGTATTTAAGATAAATAATTAATTACTTAAAGAATTACCCGCGGGGATAAGCAAAGTCTATAGGGATATAAATAGGCTAAAAGGCGCGGTTTAAAATTAATAAAATAAGAGCTTTAATAATAATATTAGGCTAATTATAATTCTAAAAGAAATACCTCGTAATAACCTTTAGGTTTTTTTAATTAATATTATTAAAGGTAAGCTTAATATATAATAAGTAATTATCTTAATTTAAAGCAAAATAAAAATAAATCTAAACCTTAAGGTATTTATAAACTTATTTAATTATTTAATTAAAAAGAGTATTAAGAGTAATAAGGATATAAGAATTAGCCTTAGGGAGATTAATAGTCTTAGCTTTAATAGAAATTACCTTAAGTTTATTATAATAATTTTACTAAGAGGAAATACTTTTTTAAAAGTTAAAATAAAAAAGCTAGGAATAAGAGACCTCTTTAATATTAGGAAAAATATTTTATTGCTTAGTAATAAAAATCTTAAGAGGAGTTTATATAAATATAATAAATTAATTAATTAAAAAAATATAATTAAGAAAAATAAAAATAAAAAAAAAAAAATATAAGAATAAAGAGTATATTAATATTATATATATAAGGGGTAAGAGAATATAAAGGAGAAGAAGTAAAGTATTTAAAAGGTCTCTTTATAATAAAGTATAATTTATAGTTATTATTTATATATATTAAGAGAGATTAATAAGCTTTTTATAAAAAAATAATTTTCTCTCTTATACCTAAAGTATAAAGTAACCTTTCCTCTTACTTATAATTACCTAATAGATTATTTAATTATATTATAAAGTACCCCCTCCCCCCCTAGGTATCCCTATAACTCTTTTTTTTCTTATAAATATAAAAAATAAAGCCCTTTTATTAATAGATAACCTAAGTAATAAGACTCTTATAATTACTCCCTTTTAGGTACTCCTTACTTTTAAACTAATAAGTATAAATATTAATAAATTCTTACTTATTTAATTAATTATTAGATTATATCCTTCTTATATATATATTATATTATTAAATATTAAAATAACTAAGACTAATAGATATATTAAAACCCTTAAGATAATATTATTTATACTTCGCGCCCTAATTAACCTTTCTTAGTTTATAAAAAAAGAAAAAATAGCTTATTTAGTTATTAGAATTAATTAAGTTAGAGGTATAAGGTATTTCCTTAAGAAATATAAATTACTTATAGGTTTAATAAAAAGCCTATATAATAATAAATAATTATCTCTTTTTTAACCCTAAGATAAATAAAGCTATTAAGACCTTAATACCTTTAATTACCCTTATTTTAATAATATTAATAATTTAATTAAATTAAAGCTTAATAAGAATAAGTTTACTTAAAACTACTTTATAAACCTAGCTTATAATATAACCTAAGGAAAATATATAAGATACCTTTAAAACTTATATTAGGACCTAGAGGATAAGGGTAAAAAAATATTTTATAATAATTCTTTCTTAGCTATATTATAAATACTAGGGAATAAGTTAAAAAAGGTTATTATTATTATATACTTTAAGGTTTAAATCTATAAGAAGTAAGTAAAGTTAAACTCTAAGTGCCTTAAACCTATATATTTCTTCTTAGGTAATTATAAAAAGATTAAATATAATATAGACTAAGGATTTAGAGGGTTTAGAAGATAGTATAAAGCTTATTATAGATAAAGGTTTTATATTAGCTTTATCCTCTATATATATAATAAGTATTTTATATCTTTTATCTAAGATTAATAAGAAAATAACTTTTATTACTTTAATTCTTTAATATATAATTAGATAATTAAAGCGAAGAATATAGCCTTTACTTAGTAAGAATACCTTATAAAGTTAAGATAACCCTTTAAGTTTAATTTCTATATAATTCCCTTAACTCTATAGTAAGGCAAATAAGAATATAGGCTTATTTATTTTTTTAGCCTTTTTTAAACCCTTAGAGGCTTAGTCGAGGTAATATATATTAAGCTTAAAATAATTTACCCCCCTAAGATCTTAAAGATTAATAATAAGGATTAAGAATTAATAGTTTTATTTAATTTATTAATTAGGGATTAATTATTAAATAATTAAATCTTAGAAAAAAAGCCTAGAAGTATTAAGTATAATATTAATTTAAATAGCCTTAAAGGGATTTATTAGATTATTATTATTAATAAGCTTAGAATTAAGGATAAGTATTTTAAGAAATAAGTCTTATATATTTAAGTTAAAATATAAAAATCTTTTTATACCTATTTAATTAATTATATACCTCTTAAGCTTAATAGCTTAGTCCTTATAAATTAGCTTTATATTAACTAGGGAGGATATATAATTACTAATACTAAGGAGATTAATTATATTAATAATTAAAGGGATAATTACTTAATTAACCTCCCCTTAATCTTAGCTAATATAAAAGTAAGGGTTCCTTTAAGTATTAAGCCTTTTATAATTATAATAATTAGGGTTATTTTCTTTAACCTCCTTATAGATATAATTTAATAATATACTAATAGTAAAATTAAAATTAGAAATAACTTATTAATTTATATAAATAAAGAAATAATATTTAATTTTAATAATTTTAAAAAAAAAAAAAAAAAAAAAAAAGCTAATTATAAAGCTAATAGATTTTATCTCTATAAGTAATAGGAATAAGTTTATAACCCTAAGACCTTTTTAATTAGCTAATTAATTAATAACCCTATTAAGGCCTATAAGCTTATTATCTTTAGATACCCTAAAGCAAGGTTATTTATTATTAATTACTAGGTTAGAGTTTAAATCTTTTTCTCTTTTAAAAGATAATAAGGGTAAAAGGAAAAAAAAGGCTATATTAATAATATTTAATTAAATAATTATAAATTATAGCTAAGGTAAGATAAGAGATAGGCGCTTATATATTATAAAGGAGGGCCTAAAGATTTAAGGAGCTAAAGACTTTAATTATTTAATTTATAAAAATAATAAAGATTTAGCTATAATTAAAAAAGGGGTTAAATTAGGTATAAAGATTATATTAATTAACCTAAGGGTAAAAAGTTAGCTTAAGGAGATTAGGTATTAGCCTATATAATATCTTCTAACTAAAAACTATATTATTTATTTTCTAGCTAAGATATTAAAGCTATTATAGTAGGATAAGATCTTAGTTATAATAGCTCGGCTATAAATATTAGGAATTATAATAAGAGAAAATAAGGATAAGAAGATAAAGAAATAATAAAAGAGCTAAGGTAAATAATTAAATAGTTTATAGTATCTAAAAAAGAAATAAATATACTATATAGAAGGTAAAAGCTAGTATATAAGTTATATATTTTTTCTTAATAAGGCTTTTTAAGAGCTATAAGGGTAGGTATTAAAGCCTCGTAGGGAATTATAAGTTAGGGGAAAAATACGCTAGGCTATTTTTAGCTATAGGGTAATTTTATATATAGAAAAGGGAGGTTAGAGCTATAGGTAATACCTTATTATTATTTTTAAATAAGCCTTAAAAGGAAGGTTTTTAGGCTCTTTCGCGGGTTATATTATTATTACTATTAGTTAATTAATTACTCTTATTATTTTATATTATATTTGCCTTATAAAGAAGTATATAAGATTTCTTTTTTAAAGAGACCTTAAAAGGTTTATATTATATAGAGTTTCCTTAGGCTATATAGTTTGGTGTGTTTTATTTCTCTAATAAACTATTATATATATATATTTTAGAAATAGGTTATAAGCCTCGGAAGGAAAAAGGGAGGTTATATAACTAAGATTAGTCTTAAAAAAGAATAATATAAAGTATTAAATAAAAAGAGAAAAAGGTTAAATAATACCACAAGGGGTAAGATAACTTAATTAAGTAATTTACTTAATTACGGGTTTAATAAATTACTTAATTAAGTTATCTTACCCCTTGCGGCATTATTTAACCTTTCTCTCTTTTTATTTAATACTTTATATTATTCCTTTTTAAGACTAGCCTTAGTTATATAACTTCCCTTTTTCCTTCTAAAGCTTATAACCTATTTCCGAAGTATATATATATAATAGGTTTGGTTTAATATATCCCCTTAGATTAAAAACCCCTTAATAATCTAATTATTTCTAGCCTTATCTTAGAATACTTACCTTTTATATCTCGAGAGTTAATATTTTTATTTTTTTAATATATTTATAATTTCTTAATTTAATATATTATATATTTATTTATTAATCTTATTATTATATAATTATAAGGTTTAAAACCTTAAGATAAGCCTTATATAATATATTTACTTTTCTTTTTTTAGTTTCTTTAATTAATCTTATTATTTAAGATATTTTATTACTTTAATCTCTTTTTAAGTAATTTTTATATCTTAATCTCTCTCTTAGACTTATTATCTAATTAGATTATTAATTAAACTTAGTACTAAGTAAATCCTTTTTTTAAACTTAATACTAAATAAATCTTTTAGTAGTCTCTTATTTATTAAGAATAAGGGTTATTTAAGTTATTTATACCTTATACTCTAGGTTTAAGCCTTAATAAATATATTACCTTTTTTTTATTACTTTTAAGATTATTTAAACTTAGTACTAAGTAAATCTTTCCTTTAAACTTAATACTAAGTAGATCTTTTAATAGTCTTTAAGCTATAAGTCTCTTATCTTACCCTCTAGGGCTATCTTATACTTTTAATATTAATAAGGTTTATTTAGTTTATTAATAGCTTATAAGCTTAGATTTAAGGGCTTTCTTTTAGTTTAATTATCTTAAAGGGATATAAATAAGCTAACCTCTCTTTTAAGTTTTTTTATTTTTATTAAAATCTCTTATAAAGTTTTTATATTTTTTTTTTTTCCTCTAGGTATTTTTTTTATTAATTTATTTATTTCTTAGATAATTAATATTTATTTAATACTCTTTCTAAGAAAATTACTTAATATAACCTTATATTTAGGTATTTATATTATCTTTTATAAAATATATATTCCTCTTAAGAGTATTAAAAAGTTTTTATAGGTTTTTTTACTTTTTTATTAAGTAGCGATAGGCTTTATTTATTATATTTATTATTTAAGCTTTAATTTCTTATTTTAAGGCTTTTTTTTATAAAAAAAATATTATTTTTTATTTTATTTCTCTCTTAGTTAATTTAAATCTTTTATTAAAATTATATAAAGAAATCTAATAATTAATAAGTTTTATTTTTAATTTTTTTTTTATTTTATTTTTTTTTAATTTATATAAATACTCTAAAGTAATTATTAAGGACTTTTCTAAGGTTATTAAATTATATATTTAGGTATATTATTTTAATTATTTCTCTAAGTTTTATAATTTATATTATTTATTCCTAATTAATAATTTAATTTCCTTAATATATTATAATACTTAAAATTACCTTTAGTACTTTAAAATAGTAATTTTAAGCTTATTTATTTCTTAAGGTATTATTTATATTATATATAGTCTTAAGATTTACGTAAAACCTTAATATATTATTATAATTATTTAATTTATTAATAATAAGGGAATATATCTTAATATAATATAAATTAATTTTCTTAATTATTTAATTAAATATATTATTAATTTTATTTATTTACTTATTATATTTATATTAATCTTAATAATATAAAGCTATCTCTATTTAATATAACTTTTAGTCTTTAAGGTATATTTTACTAATTATAATTATAATATATTTACCCCTTTTAAGCCTTATAGTCCTTAATTTAATCTTAGGTTTTTTTCTTATAAGGTAATTAAATATTTTAAGTCTTTTTAATATTTATATATAATAAGTATTAAATTAGCTAAGGTTATTTAGTTAACTTAGTTTATAGACCTTTTTTATTATAATTTTTATAATATAAGATTATTTAAAAAAGTCTTAATTATTTAATTTATTTAAGAGGTATATATTTTTTATATTTATAATTAAGGCTATTTTATTGCGGTTTAGATATTAATATTAAGATTAATTTAATTAATTTAATATTTATATTAATAATTATAGCTACCTTAAAGAAAAATAATTCTAAGACTCTTAATTATTAAACCTATAATTAAGTAAATTATTTAATTAAATTATTTTACCCCTTGCGATATTATTTAACTTTCCCCTCTTTTTATCTAATACTTTATATTATTTCTCTTTAAGACTAGCCTTAATTATATAACCTCTCTTTTTTTTTCTAAGGCTTATAACTTATTTCCGAAGTATATATATATAATAGGTTTAGTTTAATAGGATCCTCTTGCCTCTACGCTCGCTCGCGATACTACCGCGCCTCCCTCTTAGCCCGTAACTCCTATGACTCCTGCTTAGGCTAAGCGCGAGGCTACTTAGTAAGCTTTTATTCCCTAGATAAATAATCCTCCTTATAAGGGCTATATTTAGTCTATTAACTTAGGCAAAGAGGCTTTTAAGAACTATTTTATTATCTTTAGCTATAATAAATATTACTTTATTTATGCCTCTATTAATTATAAGTATATACCTTAGTATATTTCTTTTTTTCCCGCTTAGTTAATTATTCCTCGCTAATTTATTTATTTTTTTCTTAGTTTTTATATTTTTATTCCCTAGGTAAAAGCTCTTTAGTTTACCCTTAATATAGAGAATCCTAATAAGGATTAAGTAAATATAAATATTTATCTTTTTTATTCTTTATATATAGATTTTAATATATAATATAGCTTATCTAAGACCTTTATTATATAATTAAGATTATATTAAAGGTAATTAAAAATAACCTTTTTTTTTTAAGCCTAGCTTCTTAGAATATATTAATAATAGCTAAGTTAATTTTAGCTTTAATATAAATAAAGCGGATTACTTATTTATTATTCTGCGCGGTAGTGCTTTTATTATTAATAATAAAAAGGCTAATTATATAAAAAAGATATTAAATAAAGCTATTAATATAATATTTACTTAAGTAATATGCCTTATTATTATAATTTAATACTAATTAAATTATTATTATTAGTTATAATTATAATTTATAAGCTTATAGTAATTAAATTTAAGTTTTTATTAGCTAGTCTAATTAATTATTAATACCTTAAATCTTATCTTACTTATAAGAGGTTAATTATATTAAGTAAAGCTTAGAATTATTTAAAGCGCTATCTTAATAAGGCTTTTATAAGCCTATCTATAAGTATTTAGCCTATTAAAAGGTATATAATTTAAAAGGAATTATTTTTAAATTCTTACTTTAATTATATATTATAAATATTAATATAATATAGCTTTATTATAATCTATATATTCTTATTAACTATAAGGCGAATTATCTATTAATTATTATACTTAATATCCTAAGGAGTCCCTAAGTTAAAATATATTTCCTTAAAAAGGCGCTTTAGACTTATTAATTTCTTTATTATTTACTTTAGAGTAAGTAATTTAGCTTTAGTTATAGAGGTTATAATTATAGCTTATCTTATAGCCTTTTAAATTATAAGCCCTTTAAAGAGACTTATTAAGTAGCCTTATAAAGACTTCCTAGTCTTAAGATTATTTATAAAGGAAGTATTACTTATTATAATTATAACTTATAATTTAGTGCTTTATTTATATTAAATCGCGAGGTCGCGAATTATATATAAATAGCGGATAACTTAGTTTATTACTTTATAATATATTTTACTTAGGTTAATAAGAAATCTTAATAGGATAGAGGCTATAAAAGCTATATCTAGTTAGATTATAATAGTTATATAGAGTAGTAAATTAATCTTTTCTTAATATAACTTAATATTTTTATATATTATTATTCCCTAGTATTTAATATATTTAATAATAAAAATAGGAATTAATAAATAAATATTTTATATATTTAATCTAAAATAGGCTATTATCTTTTTAATATATAAGTTATAGTTTAAGTAAATTTTATAATTATTGCGGTTTTTAATAATTTTAATACCTAGAAATTATTTTACTATGCCTTTTTTAGTAATATTATAAGCGCCTTTAAGCCCTTAAATAATTTATTAAATTACTTTTCTTATATCTCTATAGAAAAAAACTAATATATTATTTATAAAAAATATTATAAATATATCTTGCGCTTCTATAAAAAATAAATAAGGCTTTTTTTTATTTAAGATTATCCCGAGCTTATTTAAGATTACTAAGAAGTCTTAGAATTATAAGTTTAGTGAGTCCTAAAGGCTATATAAAGCTCGATTAAGCTCTATATAGAATCCTTTTTTCTTAAATTTATCTAAAAGACTATATATAACTAGGATTTTATTTTTATTACGCTATATATAGATAAAGGTATTTATAATATTTAGTTATATAATCTCTAGATTAAATTAAGTAGCTAAAGATATAATAATTTAGAATAACCTTATAGTAAGTATTAATATATATATTTACTTAATTATAGAGATCTCTTATAGGTCTCTATATATATAAAGTCTAGCCTTAGCTTTTTCTTAAAATCTATTTTTATTAAATTTATAAGTAAAAACTTACTTTAATAAAAGGATTTTTAAATATATTTTTATATATTTAATTTCTCTTTATATCCCCTTTTTATTAAGTATTTTAATCTCTTTATATATTACTTTAAAAAATAGCTTATTATTTATATAATTTCTTATTTCCTTTTAATTTTTTAAAGGAATTAATAAATTATTATAATAAGGTTTACTTAGAGTAGCCCTTTTCTATATTATATTTTTCTAATTTATTATATTATTAATTACTATAAATACTATATAAAAGCTCTCTTAGTCTTCTTAGTTTATCTCTTAGTAATTAAGTAAGAGATAAGCTATAATATTATCTAAGAAGTAAAGTATATTATAAGTTTATAGGGTAAAAGATTAGCCGCGGCCTTAAGTAATTAGATTATATACCTTTATATTTCTATACTTTAATTTAGGTATTAATCTTATTAATTTATTACCTTAAGCTTTATTTCTTCGCGGTTTTCCCTTAGTCCCTTTAACTCTTATAGTTATTAGAGGTAATTTTATAGCTATTATAATAATACTTTTTTCTCCCTTAGAAGTAAACTTAGCTAATATCTCTTTTATTTAAGAAGTGCTTATTTAATTATTTATTATTTTATCTTTAAGAATAATCTCTTTTTAGCTTTCTTATAAAGTTAACCTAATATTTATTACTAAGCTTATATTTAATATCTTAAATACTTAGACTTCTAATTATGCGCTTTATTATATACTTAAGATACCTAGTTATATATTTATTATTCTTAGTAATTCTAATATCTTCTATAGGGTTTAAAGTCTTAATAGTATTTATCCCTAGGGTTTTATAATATCTTTTTATCTTATTAAGCTTTTTATATATAACTTAGAGCTTTTAATTATCTCTAAAATATTCCTTTATATATTAATTTTATTTTATGCCCTTAAGAAAGGTTTAATTATAAGTTATTATAATAAATTATTATTATCTAAGTTATATATATTATATATAACTTTGCTTTATAGGCTAGATTTATTATTTATAGATACTTTTACCCCTAAGTTTAAATTATTTTAAATTCTCTTAATTTTACTATATAATAAGAGGTCCTCTAAAATATTATTTTCTTTATTACTTATTTTATTTAGAAAAACTTAATTATAGAGCTTAATACTTATTTACTTAAGTATACTCTTAGTAAATAATTAATAAAAGATATATTTATTAAAAAGTATATTTTATATTATAATTATTTTTTTAAGCTATAAAATTTATATTTAAAAGATATTATAAGCTTTATAACTAATAAAGTAATTAATATTTCTTCTTAGGTATATTTTATATTATCTCTTATATTTCTTTACTTTTTAATCTTTTTCTAGAGTATATACGCGGTATTTATATATATATATATAGCTTTAATTAAGTTAAAGGTTTATAAAAAGCTTTCTTCTATATAAAGGAATATAAAATTAAATCTAAGACTTTATAGCTTTAAGTAGATATTTTTACTTAAGTCTATACCTTAGGCTTATATTAAGTAAATATATTACTATATATATGCTCTCTAGTTATAAGTCCGGGGGAAAATATATACCTATAAGTATTAAGATTAATTTATTAGTTATTTCCTTACTTACCTTCTTAGTACCCTTATTTAGCTTATAAGTACTTATTAGAGTAAGCTTAAGATTAATACTTTTTTTTATTATTTATACTTAGTATTATATTTTATTTAATAAGGCGATTATTACTTTCTTATTATTAAAGTATAATTTATAAATATATAGCTTATATTAATAAATAATCTAAGCTTTAAACCTTTATAGCTCCTTAAAGACTATTTCTTATTACTTATTTAGAAATAAAATTAAGTATAGAAAGCTATTATATTTATCTTTAAGTATTAAAAGCTAAGATAAATAATTATAATTATTTTTATAGTCCTAAAGATCTTAATAAATATAGTAAAAAAGTCTTATAGCTCTATGCTTAGATAGCTCTCGAGAGATTACTTAGGTTATATATATCTATGCGTAAGTTTTATATTTTTATCTAAGTATCCCTTTAAGTTTAACTCCTTAGATATACTTAGGTAGGTTTTTTAGCGCTTTTAAACCTAAATAGCTTAATTATAAATATTATATATACTTATTATTTATTTTCTCTTAGGGTAAACCCTTAGATAAAGGTTTAATACTATTAAGTAATAAATTATAAATTATAGCGCTTTTTATATTTACTTAAATACCTATATTACTAATTAAAATTATAGAGCTAATTATTAGATTAATAAGCTAAAAATAAATAGAAATATAATTATATTTAAATAAGGTAATATTAAAATATCTAATTAGATTTATTATAATTATATTATTCTCTAGGGGTTTATAGCGTAATAAATAATTAAAATTATAATATTAGATTCTTAAATTACTTAAGAGATTCTTAGAGATAATATTAATATAAAAACCCTTTATTAAAGTAACTTTTTATAACTTTAAAGGAATACTTTAAATATTATTATTATCGCAAAGAAGGTAAGAAAGAGTATATATATCGCATTTAACTACTAGGTACTAAGTTAACCCTATTTCTATATATTCTCCCTTAATTAGGTAAAATAAACTATTATTAAGTATTCCTTATATATTTATAAGATATATTATATCTTTATTATTTAAAATAATACTTATAAAAAATAAGTAATATAGAAATTATATAAAGGTTAAATAAATCCCTATAGAGCTTTAGATATTATAAATAAGATCTAAGTCTAAGACTATATAAGCTAGAGTTAGGTTTAAGAGGACTATTATAATCTCCTTTAAGGTATATTATCTTTTAGGTTAATTATTTAAGTTCTTTTTAAGCTAGCCCTTTAAGATTAATATTACCTTAAGTCCTTTTTATTTATTTTTATTAAGCTTATTATAGATCTCTTAGTATTATTATATACTTAGCTTTTTAATCTTATAATTAGTATTACTTATAATTATAAACTTAAGAACTAAGTAACTTTTTACCCTTTATTAATAAGAGCGCTTATAAGGGTATTTTTTTTTTCCTTTTAAAGAAAAGCATAAAGATAATTTATTATTAAAAGCTTAGTTTATAAAATCTAATCTTTTACTAAGGGTTATATATATAATACCTCTTTTTATTAATTCTTTATTATAAAGGATTATATATTAAAGATCCCTATAATTACTTAAGGATATAAATTTAATAATTAAATTAATTTAATTATACTATTTAAGTATAATAAGCTCTTCTTATTAGTTATTAGCCTACCTTAATATAAAATAAGCTCTAATAGCCCTAAGGAAATCTTTAATTAATATAAGTCCCTTAACCTTATTAATTTTTTATTTTTATATATAAAGTAAAGCTTTATTTTACTTAGTATATTACTTCTTAGGCTTAGTATTATACTTATAAGCGTCTATAAGTACCTTAATATAAGTTTCTTATATATACTTTTTAGTAATAATACTTAAAGGTATAATAAGGGTCTATAATTAAGTAATTAATTATCTAAGGGTATAATTTTTTTTATCCTTATAAATTATATTTTAAGCTTTTAAGAAAAATAATTTATTAATAATTATAATAATTTATTTATAAACCTCTTTAGCTTTATTTTTAAATTTCTTAAGCTTTTTTTAATCTTTTTTTTATTAAATAAAAATAGCCTTATATTTTACCTAAATATAAGCTATATAATCTAATAGTACTTATTATATAACTAATAGATTAAGGGTAAAGGGAGTATTATTTATCTTATTAGATTATATATATAGAGTTAGCGCCTTTAATTATATTTTCTCGCGTAATTTTATATAAAAAAATAATCTAAGAGGTAATTAATCCTCGGGTAATTTAATTATTTTATTTAAATTAATCTTACTTTAAATACTATAAGTTTATACTTAGAGGTATAACTAAATAATCTAATTATATTATTAAATCTAATTAATTAATTTAATAATATTAATCTAATTAATAGTATTAAAAATATATATAAAAGTAAATATAATATATTAAAAAAAATAAAATAACTTAGAGAAAAAAGTATAAAATATTATAAAAAAGTACTAAGTATTCTAAAAGTATAGTCTTTAATACCCTAAGGGTTCCCCTTAAATATATTTTATTTTTAGCCTTATATACTTATTTAAAGATATTATAGCTTTTTATTAAGTATTATTAGCTTAATATTATTATTAATAAAGGCTTAAGGTAATAAGGTTTAAAAAGAAAATAAAATTTATAATATTAAGCTTATAATAACTCTTTTACTTATTTAATTAAAATTAAGATAATAATAATTAAAGGCCTATTTATTAAGCTTAAAAGAGTATAAAAGAAGTTATAAGTATTTATAACCTTCTAGGCTTATAATTATTAAATAAAATATATTTTATAATAATAAGTATTAAAATTAAGGTTAAAAAAGCTTTATTTTTTTATAAAAAAAAAAATTAAAATACCTTAGATTTATTAATAATAAGTAACCCTAAATTAAGGTTAATATTTAGCTAATCGGATCTAAGTAGAGGAATTAATCTATAGCGCTTAGATATATACGGCCTATTAATCTCGCTTATGCCCCATAGTATGTCACCTCTACAATAAACAGCACTATGCTAACGGGGTGAGTATATGAAAAGCTAGGTGTCGATTGGGCTACCAGCTTATTGGGGTTTGTGTCTCTATTATTACTGCCGGTTCCATGGGTTCTTTTTAGATATGGCCACGTTATACGATCAAAAAGCCAATATGAGACGGTCCAATTGTAGGATTATCGTTGTGTCGGGGAGATGCCGCAAGGACGAGATGTAGAGATGTCTTTCACAAAACTCGATTCTAGGGGGCAAGCTAGGAGGAAGGAAGATGGTTCTAGTCGTTTCGTCGTGGCGGTGGTGGCACGGGTGCATATACTGATCGCCTCTGGCTATTTGTCAATATCTGCTTCCCCGTTTCTTCGCGAGTCGAGGGAGCTTTTGGCAAATTACATTCTTGGCCAAACGCCTGATACATCCTCACGGCTCGTTCCCAAAGAGAAACCTGGTTCTTTTCAAGAATGACATTGCCTCGGGCAGGCGGATCGGTATCAGCAAATCTGCTGATTTGTTATGTCATGTCGCTGAAAACGCTTGTGTAATATCATGTCTTTCAGACCTGCATACTTAGACAGCCGACGCTCGGAGGATGTTGGGCTTAGCTCCCGTTTGCCGGACCCCAAGAAATTACGTGAGTGCTATTAATCGATTATTAATCTACTCGCTTATTAAAAAGCGATCTTCCTGCTGTACATAATGAGTAAATTCCCCAATGAGGTTGGTTACGGCATTCTTTTGCTCGGCGATCCTTATCATGAATGTTGACACGACTACCCCTAAGAAAGGCTGCAAACCTCGTGGTCGACCACGGAAGCATCCTTCTGATGACCATAGGATGAACGTTTGTCGCCACCGTTTAACTACAATCTTGCGTAAAACGCAGCCAGAGCTCACAGCTAACTTCTCCTCAGGCACGTAGGGAAAGAAACCGTGCGGCTCAAAAGTCATTTCGTCAGCGCCACCAAGCAAATGAGCAGTTACAGAGGCAGGAGGAAGTCGAACTAGAACGCAAATTCGACCATCTTCTCTCAGTGTTCCTATCTTTCACCGATCAGGTCGTTCGCTCAGAGTGGGCCATTCGAGACGCGTCCCTGATGGAAGCGTTGCGGAGTTCAGTCAAGGATGTATTGTCCCTGACTGACGATAGTCCTGAAACGGCTTTCAAGAACTCATTGCAGAGCAGTCATGATTCAATTACTCTCAAGAAGGATGAAACTACACCAGACAGGGTTTCCACATCACAATATCTACATGCCCAACGACAACCATCTCTCTCCACCATCCCGTCTTCTGAGCGCCATAATTCAGAGGTTCAGCCTGGTGGATTGAGGCATCGTATTAGACAGGGCATTGGCCTGTCGGCTTCCATCAACCTTCAAGCTCCATCCACGAGTCAATACCGATTGGACAGCCCATTCAGCCTACAAATTGCATATTTGGCAATTCAGTATGCGTGCCACATCTTGTCAGCCACCACAAGCCCGGAAGATGATACACTATATCGAGTCTTTGGCTCTCGCCTGCGGATATACACGAGGCAAGACCTCCTTCTCAATTTACGATGGCATCTTGGGCCAGGTTACTCACAACTGGACTGCCTCGCGACCGCAAACTTCACCGAGCCAGTTGTCATCGATACGGATATCGAGCTAGAGGACAAAAAGCTTTACAATGCGGACCAAATTGCCAGGATTCTACGGCAAAGAACTCGTGAGCTTGCGGGAGGTGACTGCCTAGATGTTCTAGTAACCAATGGCATGTCAGCGACGAGTGATTTGATACATGTATCTGCGATGCAGCTGCAGAACATCAACAACTCACACTCAGAGGATACGGTGATGATTCGGGTTTCAAAGCTGAGACTGTTGCATAATATTTCAAGAAGTGGTGTTTGCTTTGGCTCTGGCCCGGCCTTCCTGGGTGCAGATGTTAAGAAGGCGATATGGGATTCCGCGCTACCTAGTAGCCTCTCAGTCTAGGTTATTAGTAGAACTACTGTCACTCTCGAAGGAACACACTTGATGCAGGTTTTCAGAGCGTGTAGGACGTGTTGGGTGCTTAATCCTCGAGTCCGTCAGGCATTGAATGCGAAATTGTTGGCATGCGACTTGAACAAATCAGGAACAAACCGTCCATACACTCCGTTTGATACATCGCCTCCAAAAATATCAGAAAACGCCGCTTCTGCCTCGTCTCGGAGCATAGGGAGGTTGCTCAAGAAACCAACTGCGAGCTGTAGCCAGTCTCGAACGCCGGAGAGCTTCTGGCGGATGTCCTGCACAAAACCTATGTGTCAACCAAGTTCGCCCGACTCGATAGTCAACCGGGTTAAGAATCATTACCTCAAGCCGTACCAACATAACGCCTCTTCTCCCTGCTGCGTCAGCGTCTTGCAGATGATCTGTCTCCTGAGCAGCACGACGAGCAAAGGACGCAATCTTATGGAGTTTGCGACATCCACTCAGGAGCCTTTTCACGTCACAGCCGTCGCGATCAAGACTCTCCAAAAAGCTGACAAAGTCTCCTATTCTGTCAACATCATCCTGTGCAGTCTCAGAACCAGGATCCTCGAGTACCGCCAGCAATAGCATAAATGCGGCCGAGAGGGGATAGCATAAAGTTCCCCTTTGTGAAGCCAACGTTAGTAAAAAGGCTAGGCTTATTTGTTGCCGAAAATTGTGACGGAACTCACCACATCTGGTGGAATGGTACCGACGCCAAACTGCACGCAATATTTATCATGTCGCGGGCAGAGGCAGCGCACGCATCCCGACCCATTTGTGCTATAGGCTCTGTTTGGGGTGCTCTGGGAGACAAATTCGGGTCATCAGCAACCCTGAGACGAACGAGCGCCGTGTTCACTCTGCTCACAGAGCTATGAAAGTTGTATAACAAAAGGGCCATGCCGGTATCCAAGTCTGATCCACGCTGGTGGGTTTTCGTCGACGTGTCCTCTGGTAAGCCTCTTTTCCACGCCAGAAGCTGTTCGTTTATCGAACAAACGATTCTCAGAAGCTCGTCCTTGCTAGGGAAGCCAGGTGCTTCTGGACTAAGGTGGTCATAAATTCTTCTCTGAATGACGGCAAGCTCTGATCTCCACCGAAGCAGAGGCGAACATTTGCAGGCCTCTAGCACCGCGCAAGAAGATGACAAGCACTTGAGGGGTAATTCCACAGGCGTTTCACCCCGTGCAAGGCCGGAACCACATCCGTATTTGTCCATGATCTCGACCTCAAGGACGTAGGTGGCCCAAAAGACCCGTTGATGTCTCTGGGCAGTGGAGACGTCGAGAGATCTGTAAAACTCCCTACGATGTAGACCAAGAGTTTGAACCAGACGACTCGCCGCGGCTGACAGCTGCAAGGTTATCTGTGCATCAGCAGTGCATTGCATGAATGCAGTCATGGCGAGCAGTGCTTCGCATGCCGACACGTCTCTGCCTCGCGTGATGAGCTCGGGGAAAATGGAAAATGCGTTCTTGAAGTAACTCCATGCAGTCCGAGACGTGTGTATGAGGAATTCGTTAGTCGTCTTGTGTAGCATGGCAGTGGCGAAGAGTGAGTTCAGAATGGTCCATCGAGATGCATCATCGGCACAGCTGTCCGGGCCTGCCAGGTATTGCTGGTCTAGTCGCTGCAGAAACGATTGGCGAGTGATGATGATGCCGTGCGGTTGGAGCTCTTCAACGATGGGCTCTACAAGGCTAACCAATAGCAGACGCGCAGGCAGTTTAGCAAACACTCTGCTGTGGTAGGGTCCTTGATCCTCGTGCGCTCGTATCCACTGAGTGCCCTCCCCAACTTTCCGGGTGAACTCTCCGAGCTTCGACGTGATGATTTGCGCAAGGGGTGGAGACTCTCCTTGGGTGTACTCTGTCAGGGGTGGAAGATCTTGCATGGTCTCCGTCTCATCGTCGTCATGGGACTCGGTGTCATCGTCGCTGCTTGCCACGACAGACCCTTGGTTGGGTCTGTTGTTATTCGAATTCGAATCATCGCTGCTCCCAGGATTCCCACTGTCAGTCAAGGAATCGCAGTCAAGGCCATCATCTTCTGCCAAGCCCTCCCTCGATAGGGAATCTGAGACAGGGTCATGAAGCCGCAGGGCAGACTCCAAATTCGCCAGCCGCATTTCAAGGCGCTCCACATATTTCTTCCTGATGCAGGTTAGATTTCAGGAATTAGTTGCCAGCTGCTACCTCCCAGGGCTATGCTCACCTTTTCCCAGGACCTCTGGCTCTTCGTTCGGTGTAGTGGCAAGAGACGGCCCATCTTACGCAATTACGACATGACGGTTTCTCTCCATCGCATCGTTTCTTTCGCCTGTGACATTCATTACAAGCCTACTGCCATGCATGAGTGTTTCTGTTTTCTTGCGACCAGGACATATTCGTAAGCTGGCACTTACACGGCTGGTCCGAACTCCGGCGGGCTGCTCGGCCATTGGCAGTTCACAATATCGGGATTGGCCTTTACTGGCGGGCCGACATTCGACGCGAGATATGAAGTGATGTAAGTTGTCAAGAAAATGGGGAAGCGGAAGCAGAATCACGGCGGACTTTCTTGTGCTACTAAAACATCCGCGGTGGCGGCATTATTTTGCATCCGCCCTTCTGACAAAGCACAGATGTGCCCATAACCCACATGAACGATGTGGGATTGCCAAGCGCGGTGCTAAACAGATTGGTCATGGTCGGAGACATTTGCATCCGCCATTGAATGCTCATTACCAAACGCAATGTCAACAGACACAAGGCGTGATTAAGACGACTGTCGAGTATAAATATGAATTGCAAGTTAGCCAGTAGCCAAAAGAATAAATCATCACATCGATCGCAACACACACATTAAAGCATCACTCCATCAACCATCCACCATGACCACCTTCCAGAAGATCACACTTATTGGCGTAAGGGACCAACCCAGCCCCAGAAGAGGACGTGACTAACAATCCACAGAAAGGCCTATTCGGTTCTGTCGTCCTTTCCGAACTTGCGAGCGCAGGGTTCGAAGTGACCCTCCTCAGTCGCTCGGAAAAGCCCGATGAAGTCCTTCCAGATGGCGTTCGCCGTGTCGTTGCAGACTACGGCGATGTAGACAGCTTGGCCAAGGTCTTGAGCGGCCAAGATGCCATCGTTTCCACCGTCGGCATGGAGGGTGCTCTTGGTCAGAAGTTGATCATCGACGCTGCAATTCAGGCCGGTGTCAAACGTTTTATCCCCTCCGACTTTGGCAGCCTCACCACGAATCCTGCTGCGAGCCATCTCCCCCAACACCTCAACCTCGTCGAGATCCAGAAGTACCTAAAGTCCAAGTCGGATCAGATTGAGTACACGATTTTCAGCATCGGCGCCTTTACCGAATTTCTCGTCAACCATGGTGCGGTCTTTGATTGGTCGAACAAGAAAGCTGAGATCTGGGGAGATGGGACAAGCCCTCTCAGCACGACGAGCCTAGCCGGCGCGGCACGAGCTATTATCGGCGCCCTCAAGAATCCGGAACCGACCAAGAACAAGAACCTCTTCATTCACGAGCACGTCGTCACACAGGCACAGCTATTGAGTCTCGCAAAGAAGTACTCTCCTGGAGTTGAATGGACCATCACGACTGTTGAGGACCCTGGGGCTGAATACGACAGACTTGAAGCTCTTACCAAGAAGGAGCCCAATCTTCCCAACATTTATGCCCTTCTCAAGGCCTCCCTCGTGAGTGGCAAGTACCAGGCCGGGTATAAGAACGTGGACAATGACCTGGTTGGTGTGCCGGTGCTGACTGAGGAGGACCTGGATGCTACATTCGCCAAGGCTTATGGCTCCTGAAGCGCACGTATTCTTACATTCTGTCCAACTTTGATTAGACTTCCATAGTGTCACACGGCTGACGTCGAGGCCCAATACCACACACATTGGGTTCTGTCAGCTGCTCTAAATATAACAACGACTCTCTTCGAGGATGCTTTCACGGATGTTTCCTCGTACACATATGCCATGGCCAGTTCCCTCCCTCTCTTTATCATATTTTCCAAGGTCTCTTGCTCGTTGAAGCCTTCAAGCTGAATCGCCATGGCTATGGTCGTCTGCATCGCCACCGAAATTTTGCCTTCAAGTACGCATACCCTTATATCTTTAAAGGCAAATTGTCGTGGGGCGCCTGCTTTGTGTAGTAACTGATATCTGTTATTGTTAATTATGGTCTCTATCCACTATGGCCAGCCTAGGTCTATCAAATGTTGTCTCAAGAGGGACAGTTCATGTCACATGAATGTTGATCATTCCAGTTCGGCCTAATGAAATTGGAACTCGGCTATCTTGACTATAGAATCCTATCGAGCCGGCCTCAGGGCAAACCCAGAACATCCTTAAGCACCTGAAGAGCACCAAATAGCTCATTATCATGATACTTGCGCGCAACTATCTGCAGATTGATCGGCGCTCCGTCAAAGTTTGAGCTCTCCCACAACTCTTTGACATGTCGACAAGCATTACTCAACGGCACATAGTCCGCGTCATACTTGTCTCCAGCTTCCGACTTGATCGGCGTCGGGACTACCACGCCCGGGTAGTCAACAAGGTTGTAGAGCGAAGTGTAATTCCAGTAGAATGCCGTATCGTGGGCAGAAGCAGGTCCAACAAAGGCTGGTCCGAGAACCACGTCAACATCCTGCTGGTTCCAGCTCTCGGCGAATGCCCAGCGGAACTCATCTCTCTCGCGGCGCATCTTACTGAGGTCCGCAGCTGTCTTCATGCCTTGCGCTTCTGCGTCTTTCCAGATCCACTCTGTCAACGGGTGGATTGGTTCCCCTGTGGCGAGAATGGCATCTTTGGCAAGCTTTCCACCCTCGGGCCAATACATCCTCTTGACCTTTGACCAGGCGTCTTCTGAACCAAAGACCTTGAAGTCTTTCACTTCGAGGACTCCCTTGTGCTTTGGGTCGGAAAGAAGAGCCTTTGCCCAGGACAGGGCTTTCTTGACTGGTGGTTGAGGTTCCACGAAACCGTCATTGCTGATGAAGCCAATCTTCAGTGGCCGGCCGAGAGGTGTCTGCAGGCCTGTCCACGGAAGGGGGACGAGTCTTGGGTCCTTCAGGTGTGGTCTAGCGGAGAGGACAGACTTCATGAAAAAGTCCATGTCCGTCAGGCTGCGACACATAGGTCCCGTAGATGCGAGAATTGTAAGCTCAGCTGGAAATGGGCTTGCATCGAAACCTCTCGTTGGCAAGGTATACGATGTGGTCTTGAATCCATAGATGCCACAAAAGGCTGCAGGTCCGCGGATACTGCCACCGATGTCGGTGCCGACACCCAGAACGGAGCCCTTCATGGCGATCAAGGCCGCCTCACCACCGGTTGATCCACCGGCAGACAGGTGAATGTTGAAGGGGTTCAGCGTTCGGCCCCAGAGAGAGTCGCTCTCGAGATGCATGATGGTCTGTGGCTGGTTCGTCTTGCAGTAAAACACAGCCCCGAGCTTCCGGAGAATAGCGACCATGTCACTGTCTCTGTCGTCCAAGACAAGACTCTGGAGGCAGCCCTGGGAGGAGAGCGTTCCTGCAATGGGCATGTGCTCTTTGATGCTGATGGGAAGACCGTGAAGGGGTCCAATAGGCTTGCCATGCTCGGCCAGATACTGGTCCAACTGCTTAGCTTGGGCGATCGCCTCGTCCATGAACCACTGCGTCAAGCAGCAGGTGAGCTGATGCGCAATGATGGCACGCTTGGAGAAGGCAGTGGCCACAGCGACAGCGGTGAACTTGCGACTAGCGATAGCCGCAGCAAGACTGACAGCATCATAGTCCTCAGTGATGTGGATCTCCTCATCAGTCAAGATCCCGCAGCTTGACGGTATGCCAGAGACATCAGTTGGAGGGTTACTGATGAGCTCTGAGGGGAGGTAATAGTCAAATGGGACTTTGGCCTTGAGGTCTCGCAGCAACGCTTCCCTCCTAGCTTCGAAAGCTGGAGTTCCACGCGGAACGGGCTTTGGCTGGACCACTGGCAGAAGTGTTGCCTCCCTTACGGAAGTCTCAGCCTGACGTTTGGCGTCGACGACCGACAGGTCTTTGGAGGAAGCCTCCAGGTGAAAGATGGGTGAAGAAGTAACGACACTCATGATAAGGATGGCGGTGACTGCTATCAAGGGGGAGATAAGAAGGCAACAACTTGAAGTGCGGAGGGACAAGATTACCGGGTTGACGCTCTGCCATTTATCAGTAAATTCGGATGCTTAGATATCATGTTCCTCTTGTGGCAAACTCCAACCTGGCAACGTAGTACATACACTCGAGTACACCACGACTATCTACAACGTCAACTCGCCCATCGATTTCCGGCCGTGAAACCGCCCGTATCAGGGTTCCCCTCATGCGCAAATACGTCCTATTGGCTCAGCTCCGGCCCCAGTCCGTTCCTCACGTCCGCCCGCCAAAACGCGTCTTCGCCACGTTTGTCTTAGTCGCTGATACGGGTAGATGATCCCTACATTATCGTGGGTCTGACCATTGGCGTGTATTTGCGCGACCCACCTTCACAAGGCTTTGGATAAGGTGTGCGCCACAAGAGCTGGGTGGGTGTACCGGTGAGGTCAAGGTTTCCGACGCCATCAGCAGGTGAGGTTGTGTCTCGCTTCAATCTCAACTATTGTATCCTTGTATTGTAGGATCAAAGGTTGGATCACTATAAAGTCGGTGAACGCTCTTCCATGATCGACATGATCCGAATCTCCAAGTCAATCACCCTTCTGGTTTAACATTGTAATCCTTACGTTTCTTCCAACATGACTGAGCCACGACCTCCGCCCGGCACTGTCCACCTTGTGGACTTGAACCAGGACATGCACGCTCGCCATGCAGGCGGTGCCAGCGATATTGTTCTGAACCCAGTGCCTTCCAATGATCCCAACGATCCCCTCAACTGGACTCCTCGTCGCAAGCTGCTTGCCCTGATCTGCCAGAACCTGTTAGTCAACGTCATCAGTTGTTGGAGTCGAACTGTAGCTAACCATCGTCGAGTTACACTTGGTTCTGTGGAATCGCCGTGTCCACCGTTTATTCCGTCCTTGTACCCCTTTCACAGGCATCTGGCGTGTCCATCTCGACCCTTAATGAGGGAACCGGTTACATGTTTCTACTCTTGGGCTGGGGTCTCTTGTTCTGGCAGCCTTTCTCCCTGCGGTATGGCAAGAGATTGACCTATCTCATTTCGATCCTTGGCGCCATTGTAAGTAGTCCTTCTTATCGTCGTCAATAATATCTCAGGCTAACCAATGGCTCAGGGTACCTGCATCTGGAGGTATTTACACCTACACCAAAGTTACATATCTGCTTCGGGATCCGGCTGACATTTATACAGTGCGTACGTCAAGAGCAACGGCGAGTGGCTGGCCAGGTGCATCATTCAGGGCTTCTTCATCGCGCCCATAGAGGCCCTTCCCGAAATCTCTGTTACCGACATTGTAAGCCGCTTCTACCGAGGAGAGGATATGTCTAACATCCCACCAGTACTTTACTCACGAACGCGGTACCTACATGGGAATCTACTCCTTCGCTCTCGCAGGCAGCAACTACTTTGCGCCCATCATCTGCGGCTTCATCGCCGAATACCAGGGCTGGCGATGGGTCTTTTACTGGCCCGCCATCTTCCTCGCCTTCGTCTTTGTCTTTCTGTTCCTCTTCATGGAGGAGACCAATTATAACCGAGTGGTAGTCCCTGAGCCCACTACGTCTGTCAGTCCTTCTGCCTCGGAACATGCCATTGACGATAAAAGCCACCCCGTGAAAGAGACTGGAAGAGCCTCCATGGCTGAGGCAGGCGAAGTCTACGCCGCGCCAAAGACATTTATCCAGAAGATGTCCCTTTGGCAGCCATCGCCAGGCCAAAACATGATCAAACGCGCGGTTCGCTCTCTCTCGTTCCTCAGCTGGCCCGTCATCTTCTACGCTGGCTTCTCCTACGGCTCGTACCTCATCTGGTTCAACGTGCTCAATGCAACATCTTCCATCATCCTCTCTGGCGAACCTTACAACTTCAAGTCCTCAATGGTTGGCCTGAGCTACACATCTTGTTGCATTGGCGTCATCGTTGGAGCTCTCGTTTCGGGCAACTTTAGCGACTGGCTGACCGTCAAGCTCGCTCGTCGCAACAATGGAATCATGGAAGCAGAGCATCGACTTTGGCCTTTTGCCATTTGTGTCATCATGGTTCCTGGTTCTTTGATCCTCTGGGGCGTTGGCGCCCAGCATGGTGTTCATTGGTTCGGCCTCATCTTCGCTATGGGCTGTCTCGCCTTTACCAGCGCGGTTGGCATCACTCTCAGCGTCAACTACTTGATTGACAGCTATCATGATATTAGTGGTGATGCCATTGTCACCGTCATCCTTGTCCGCAACACAATGTCATTCGCCATCAGCTACGGGTAAGTCTTTTCTCCTTGTGCAGAAGCATACACTCACAAGTTTGCCAGCATCACTCCGTGGTTGACGGACCTCGGCTACCAAAACTGTTTCATCTCGGCTGCTTTTGTTGGCATGACGGCTTCTTTGGTGTTCCTTGTCATGATCAAGTACGGAAAGTCGCTCAGGATCAAGAGTGCGCCTAAGTATGAGGAACTGGTTAAGCGGGATCAGGCCCAATGGGAGCACCGATAAAGGGGTTGCTGTATGGTGTTGAGCGTCCATCTGGACAGAATACGTAGATTATTAAGTACGCATCAAGTACCAAGTGTGACTAAATTCGGTCCGAGACGCATCCTACCACTATCATTCTGCCGACAAAGAGGCATTCCGAGGTTTCCGAAATCGGATATTTTAAACTGTAGCCTTTCACAGTTTCCCTTCTGCATAACATCAGTCTTTAGCTTTGATACATCTTCCAAAGTAATACCAGAGAGCCTTAGAGACACATGACTCGTGTAAAGTAGACAGTCTCTTGGCTCGTTCTTGGTGTTGCTCTGTTCTTCGTTATCATCGACGTGGCCACCCCAGACAGTGACAGCGCCCGTGGATTCAAGGTAGGATCCTTGTCAAGGTGGACTTTTACCCCGCATACTGACCCTCCACCAAGGACACAATCCAATCATTGCTCATAGACCAAGCCCCCAGATAACGGAATTAGAAGCCGGCAACGTTATCTCCTTGGCTGGACCGGGGCTACCAGCACGTCGTAATCTCCACTACTAGGGCACTATCACAGATACTAAGAAACAATTTGGAAATGTGTTAAGACCTTATCGCGTCTCTGATAGACAACAAAAGGGACTAACCATTCTTCGCCTAGATTCATGCCATCGTGTCGATGAGATACGTACCCTGCACATATTAAGATCACCACCTCCCCCAGTCCCGCCATGTTGAACCTGTTGAAGCTCTCTCCAAGGATCCTCCCATACTCTCGATTATCTCTGACACGTTCTCGTCTGCCCCCTTAAATACCAGAATGACACACAAACGACAAGAACTATGAGTGGTGCTAATCGGCCGAAACTCCGTACAAAAACTGGCTGTCTGACCTGTATGCTTGCGTATCAGCAGCTATCGGGATATGCGCTAACTGATAACCAGGCAGACAGCGCCGTAAGAAATGTGACGAGAAGCTCCCTGTCTGTGAAGCCTGCAGTTCGTCCAACAGAACTTGCCAATGGCCGTCGTCTTCAGACCTGCTTGATCGTCGTTATGCCTCCCACTCCGACTCTCGACACCGAGAACCCGTCGCCAAACCGAAACACGAGCACATTGAGAGAATACTAGAAGATGACCAAGTCTGGGAGGGGTCGGTGCAGGAAATCCATCATGATGCTGTTCCTGTCGTTTTTCACGGCGACTCCGAAGGGATGCATCCCCTGGATCTTGTCTTGGAGGCTGGCACTGTCCATGGCGTCATCTCCCATGACCTAGAGCTCTCGCTCTCTCGACACTTTGCCGACAGATACTTTTCTCTTCTCCTGCTTCCTAGCTGCCATCGCGGATTTCATGATGGCTGGCTAATAGACATCCAACACCTCATGGTGACGCACAAGAGCCTGTATTATTCCGTCTTGGCTTGCTCTGCGGCTCATTATATGAATGATGAATCATGGTACAGGCAGGACCTGGCGCTCATGTACTATTCCAAGGCGCTCAAGGAACTGTCTACTCTTCTTGCCACGGTTTCGAGTCACGAGAATCACAATGGCCTATTGATGTCTGTGATGCTATTGTATCTGCACGGGGTAAGTTATGCAGTTCTTTAAGGGACCTCAATGTTAACAAGCAAAGTGCCTAGGATGGGGTACTACCAACGATATCCCACGGCATGTCAGTGCAGCAACCCGCATCGTCACACTTCGCCTCCTAAACCGACCCGACAGCACACCACGGCTTTTTGATAGACTCGCTATCGAGAGCGTCGTCTACCAGACCTTCCTTGTTTCAACGGGACTTTGGTCAGACAGCAGTGAGCTTAGTTATGGTTTCAATCCAGACTTTTGGGATGGAGCCGAGAAACTACTGGAACGCTCGACTCTCTTTCCAGGGGGCCAAAGGGCCCTCAACAGCCCGGTGCTTGGTGTGCCTGCATCACTTTTCCGACTGGTCATGTTGTTGAGACAGTGCTATCGAGTTGGCTTCTCGCTCGACCCGACCACTCTCAAGCAACTGAGGACCGAGGTGGCCAGCTGGGAAGAACGATTGCTCAACGACGAATACTTCCGATCACCTTTTAATGAGACCACAAAACTAACGCCACAAGAAACATGCTTTCGGGATGGGAGTTACCTCTATGTGACACTTGCTTCTCTCTTGTTGGAACAGATATCACAGGGCTGGATGAGTGAGGGACTTCCAGTTGCTGTCCCGGAAGATACCTGGCAGATTCAAATGGCGGTCCAGGTTCTTGAGAGCCACCAAAATGATGAGGTGTGGACAAAATGTTATCTTGGCGACTGGCCCATCTATTCCCTCGGGTTGTTCATGTCGTCTACTGAACACAAACAACTGGTGCGATCGGAGCTTCAGAGAAGATGGGGGTGTACAAAGACGGCAATGGTTACTCGCTTTGAACGGGATTTGGAGGCCATTTGGGCTGCTCGGGATGGGACTGAGGTGGTTTGCTCACCAGGCTCTCAGCACAATTATTCATGATCGTACTTTTGACGACTTCTTCATCCCCTTTTCTACTTTCCAATGACGTATTCGTCATGCACATGATCCAGGAACACATGAAGAGACACACAGCAATATCAAAACACAATGCTGCAAAACACCGTAAACCTAAGATAAAGTTGAGCATCTATAGCCAAAGAAACCTCTTCATCCCCTTTAAGTACAGACAAAGCTCGTATTATATTCTTTCTCTACCCCCAAGGTGAATACAGGGTAACTCCTATTGCCGAACATATCCGGCGGTGACATGCAGCTTGTTAGTGCCCGCTTATCATACTACCGGAGCCCATGTAAAGTATCTGTGAATTATGCTCATCTCTTGCGGCCTATGAGTCAGGTGTGATTGGTAATGCGGGGTAGAAAGTCAACCGAAGTTGGGGTGGAAAAGCAGCTTGGATATTGTCCGATTGACGAGCCCCTGGTTGGCAGCTAAAAGGAGCCGTGTTCCACCCCTTCCTACTCTGCTCGATGCTGACAACTTGGTGTTCATCCAGACCACTTCAATAAGCATCACTATTACGACATCATCTCGAATCAAGATGGGCTCCATCCCAGTTGACCAGTACACCGACTTCAGGAGCATCGCTGTTGATGGACTTCCCTTCTTCACTCCTAAACAGCGTGTGCCCGTGGGAACCGCGATTTTGGCGCCTGATGAAGGCGTGACAGAGGACACCATCACTCCAGCTTTTCGTCCTATTAAAATTCGCAGCAAGACTTTCCAGAATCGCATTTGGGTTGCCCCTATGTGCATGTATAGTTGCCAGGATGGCATGTTCAGCGACTTTCATGTCATGCATTATGGGCAATGGGCTATGAGGGGGAGTGCCTTGATTACAATGGAGGCAACAGCTGTCACAAAGAGGGTAAATCTTGTCACCTTTTCTGGTTGGATTCCTTGATCATCGACCGCCTAGCTGATGCTCGCAGGGGCGAAACACTCCACAGGACGCCGGCCTCTGGTCTGATGAGCATATCGCACCCCTCAAGCGTGTGATCGACGTGATTCACTCACAATCACAAAAAGTTGCTATCCAGCTGCAACACGCCGGGCGTAAGTGTAGCATATGTCCCCCATGGCTTGGACTTCGTCTTGTCCCTGATGCCTATGGCGGATTTGCCAAAGACGTGCAGGGCCCAACTGCCGAACCTTGGAATGAGAACTATGCTACACCTAGCGAAATGACAGAGGAGGAGATCCTTGAGACGATTGAGGCTTATGGCAAAGCTGCTGCCCGCGCTGTCAGGGCAGGTATTGATGTCATCGCAATTCACGGGGCCCATGGATACCTCATCCACTCCTTTGCCTCTCCTGCTGTGAGTAATGCTTCCGTCGCTTCTCCGAGGCCGTCAGAGAAGACCCTGTGGGGAATAAGCAGGCCTCAAATTAACACACAGCCAACAGACCAACAAGAGGACCGATAGATGGGGTGGAAGCTTCGAAGGCCGCACTCGATTTGGTATCGAGGTCGTCAGAGCTGTTCGACGCAATATCCCGAAAGATATGCCACTTTTCTGGAAGATCTCGGCTGTAGACTGGCTTCCTGCTGGGGAAGGTTGGGAGCTGGAAGACACTCTCCGATATGTGCCAATTCTTGCCAGTGAGGGCGTCGACCTGTTTGACATCTCCAGCGGGGGAACCGATAGGCACCAGAAGGTGCAGCTGGGACAGCAGTACCAGGTTCCCTTTGCGAAAGCCGTGAAGGACCTGAAGCTTCCCAACGTATTTGTCGGCGCCGTGGGTTGGATCCGAGACGGAGAAACAGTTCACGATGTAAGTTGCCACACAAGGATGCCGATGACTTACCAGCTGATAACCCTTCGCTAGATTCTGAGCAATGACAAGGCAGACGTTGTCCATGTCGCCCGCGAGTTCTTGCGAGATCCCAATTTTGTCCAAAAGGTTGCGCTTTCCACCAATACAGAGGTCACTTGGGTTGACCAGTATCACCGTGCGCCAAGTAAGTGACTTAACATTTCCATGCTTTCCTTGAAGGAAAGTGAAGCTCCGAGGACGATTGCAGTCTCTAACAAGTTATCAGTGAACAAGAAGTATGTCGAGTCAACCACCACGATAACTACGGATCGAAAGGCCTCGGATAATGTCACACAGACACATGAAAACCAGGCCTCGAACAAGATTACCTCTTAGGATCCACCAGAGTTGCACAAGCCCGGCCCTTGATGGGTTAGCTGAGCTAGAAGATCGTCAGAGTTGCACATCTTCGTAGTCTGGTTGAAGATGGGCAACTTGGAGTTGTTGGTTGAGCTGGGATGACTAAAAGAATAGAAGTGAATAATTTTCACGATGATGCTTTCACAAGTGCGCGATGTTAGCTGTATCGACTGGCCAGCTTGATGGGAAATCAAGGATGCATTGGACGTCCGGCAATGAGGAATGAGTGCTGTCATCCCGACTCGATATATGAAAGATGCGTGTCTTGCACTGGTATTCGGTGGTGGACTAAGCGTACTCGGTTGTAGATGTACTCATGACTCACCATGAATGTAACTCTCCGCTTGACTTCTGTTATCTGATCTTGGCCGTATGTAATCTATGTCGTGATCAAATCTGTCGGTAATTCATCATGAGCTGATGATACGCTCCAGGGACGACAATCGCCGAACAGCGATTGGTGCCCACGAGAATTCCTTGACCCGAGGTTGCATCTTGTGTGCGTATCTGGCTCCGACTCTGCTACCGGGATGGGGATGGTGGGCGTCAAGGTTCTGGCCCCTTGTCGACTCATTCATTTTCTACCCCATTATTTCCTCTTTGGACGTTATTGACCCCAAGGGGGATTGATAGGGTGGTTCCCAAATAGGAAATACCCCAATTACCCCCTTACCCACATTCGCCACGCCGTCATCCCGTCTTGTTGGAGGGAGAGCTAGTCCGAGTCTACCAGGCAACATGTATCACGTATCATAGAACATTGTGTTTTTCAAAGACGTCGACAGACACTGGAACCATCTTTGTCTTTGCCACAATGGCCACCAAAACCGTCACACCTTTCATCACCAGGTGCGCTTCCGTTATCTCGACCGCCAACATGGCTCCAGGTCTGGCTCGCAAGTATGAAATCAACGCCGATATGGGCGAAGGGTTTGGTCGGTGGAAGATGGTGAGTTTTGCAAAATCTCAAGTTGGCTGGGCTTTTAACGCTGACAGACATTCTCCAGGGACCAGATGAAGAGCTGATGCCATTGATCGATGCTGCCAACATTGCATGTGGGTTTCATGCTGGTGATCCCTCCATCATGCTCAAGACTATTCGTCTATGTAAAAAGCATGGTGTGAGGGCAGGCGCTCATCCTGGACTCCAAGACTTGTTTGGCTTCGGTCGAAGAAAGATTGAAGTTGATACTGGAGATATGTACGCCATGATCCTCTACCAAGTTGGCTCCCTTAAAGCCATGCTTGATGCCGAAGGCGTGGAACTCTCTCATATCAAGCCTCATGGCGAGCTCTTCTTCTACATGCAAAGAGACACGGCGATCATGAGAGCAGTTCTGGACGCCTGCGCTACCTTCAAAGTACCAGTCTACGCCTCTCAAAATGCCGAACAAGAAGGAATGTGCAACGAGCTGGGCATTCCCTTCCAGGGCGAGGTATACGTTGACATCGACTACTCGCCTGAAGGGAAACTCTTGCCTTTTGCAAAGTCTCGCGCTGTGACGCCAGAGCTGTGTTTTGAACGCGCCTTTTCGGCGACGAGGACGGATACGGGGAAAGACATCAACGGAACCCAGTTTAGTTTCGGCTTTGGGAATAAGCCCTTCAGCATCTGCCTTCATTCAGATGCACCTACAGTTTTGGAAAATGCCCGGGCGGTGCGAAGGGCAATTGACGAAGCCAACAGCGACAAGTTTGCTTCTGTAGGACCTCACCTATGACCGGATGTCACACAAGCTAGACCCTGAGGGCCATGCTGATTTGGTTACCCCAATAAATCAATTTACATCAATAACGCCATCTGCGATGTTTCCTGTTCATGAACTGTGCTATCAATTGGCTGAGGCTTCATGGCTTACTTACCATTCCTTGATAGCCTCTCGGTAATCATTCACGCTTGTATCCGTAAACAGGCCACAATTCATGTCAACTGAGCCCCTGTACCCGTCCTTATCTACATTGGACAAGATTGCTACCATGGCTACCGCAAGCGGCCCACACGCCCCTACCAACCAAGCCAATTTATCAAGGCGGGGGAATATCGCCTTACTGTATCAGGTCTCGCCGCTAATCCTAAGAGATAAGGACCCGGGCATCTGGGAGCAAAGAATCGGGGTAGTAATACCCTAGTATCATGGGCTCTCAAACAAGGGCTCGTTACTAGAATGGTCGAGGCCGAGTACAAAAGGATATCCCGGCCTACCTCACAAACATCCCAGCACTCCATCATCAAACATTCTTGTTGATCATTCTTCTATTCTTGGATGCATGCCACTCATCCCCGAGGCCGAAAATACTTGAAGCTTTGATGCTCTTTAGCTCAATTGCCCAAGTCAAGCCTGCAACATAACGAAGCAAACCTACCATTCGTCTTCACTGCCATCGTCAAGCAGCCACGATGACGCCCCAAGTACCCATCCCTGGTACGGTTCAACTTGTTGATGCCCAGGGCGTCTTACACGTCAAGCATGGCCAACAAGCCCGAGACATTGTCCTTGTCCCCCAACCCACCGACAACCCCGATGATCCTCTACGATGGACCGTCCCTCGGAAGACAAGAAACATCATCTGTGCGATGACATGGTGCTTCTTTGTCGCTGCCATGATCTCGGGCCTGTCTCCGGCATACCTTCTCATCGAGCGCGATACTGGTATTTCTGTTGCGGATCTTAGCACCGGCAATGGTCTTCTCTTCCTCTTTCTCGGCTGGGGTACAATGATCACGCAGTGTCTTGCACTGAACTACGGCCGTCGCTTGACCCTCATGGTGTCTATCATCTGCACCACTGGCGTGACCCTATGGACAGCCTACGTTAAGAACAGAGGAGAGTTTTTCGCCAACAGAATCCTCCTCGGCATTGTGTCTTCTCCACAGGAGACACTCATCGAGGTCATCATCGGAGATATCTTCTTTACGCACGACCGAGGTTTCTACATGGGTGCTTACAGTTGGACCCTGTGGTGCGGTGCGTTCCTGGCGCCGGTGGCATCTGGCTACGTTGCGCAGGATCTTGGCTGGCGATGGATCCAATATGTCTTGACCTGCATTGGAGCTGGCGTTGCAATTGTAACATTCTTTTTCTTTGAGGAGACAATGTTCTACCGCCATAACAATGTTGGAGACTTTCGTGGCATCTCGGGTCTTGACCCAGACCACACTGGCAACGTCACCGAAGTGGTTGCTGACGCCAAGTCCGGTGAAGACGAAGAGGCCAAGATACAGGCAGTCAACCGAGACGAAGATTCCGCCTCGAGGTCTATCCAGACATCTGCATTCGAGTCAACAGAGAGCACCAGAACCTATCTCGACAAGCTCAAGTTCTGGGGCTTCCGCGATTCACGACAACCCAACACCTTCAGGCTTTTCTTCCTGCCTATCCAGCTACTATTCATCCTTCCTGGCATGTTCTTTGGTGGCCTTCTCGTCGGTGGAATCCTCTCCTGGTATAATGTTGTCGGCGGCTCGCTGGCCCTGATTCTGGGCAACCCTCCGTACAACTTTAGCGCAAACAACATCGGCCTTTGCTATCTCGCCTGTGTCGTTGGCGTCACTATCGGCTGTTTCATCTCGGGTTGGATGTCAGATGCTCTCGCCCTTCGCCTTGCGCGACGAAATGGAGGTGTCATGGAACCCGAGCAGCGACTCTGGACTTGTCTCATTGCCCTCGTGGCGCATCCTGCCGGCTGTCTCCTCTATGGAGTTGGTGCATCATATCAGATCCATTGGTTCGGAATTGTGTTTGGTCTAGGCCTCATCTCCATTACTCTTCCAATGGGCTCCAACCTAGCTTTTACCTACATTCTCGACAGTTACAAGGAGGTTGCCGGCGAGGGCCTTGTCTCAGCTATCCTTATCCGCAACATGATGGGTAAGTCTCCAGCTTGTGGTTCTGGAGTAGTTCACTGACGTTGCTAGGTTTTGCTTTCGGTTATGCTGTTGTCCCGATGATTGAGAATCTTGGCCTTCGGTATGCCTTTGTGCTGATCGCCATCTTGGGCTTGGCCTTGTGGTGCAGCGCGATTGTGATGATCTATGTTGGAAAGCCTCTTCGACGCAAGACTGCCCAGTCGTACTGGAATCTTGTTGAGCGATATGGCGCCACGGCTCATTGAGCACAATCACATCATTTTGTTCCGTAACCATGTGTGGTGTCAGTGGTGGGGAGAACCATTTTGTATTTAGTCGAGTATCTACAGTCACTATCATAATAATACCTTCGGCTTCGCTTTATTAGTCCATCTACGCGGGTGACAAGGAATTTTATGACACAGATTTACCTTGTATTTTTTGTTCTCAATGCCGTCTTAGAAGAGGTCATCGTCTATCGCAACAAACAATACGGCTGGTCGTTAGCACTTGGTGAACTTGGTGACACCTCCAACAGAGACCATGACGTCACAGCGAAAACAAGCCAATCGCGGAATTATCAGTCGACCCGGAAAGCATGAGCTGCGGTCGGGTGCTCACATGACCGTGATCAAGTCTAGAACGGCTTCACTTTCAGTCGGCTTGCACAAGTTTGACATGACTCGGCTGTAACCCAGCCATCAGCATGCTAGAATGCATCAGCAGACACACGGCCAGAGACACGGCACTTACAACACTTTCTACCCCATGGAATTACCAGACACAGCTAGTACACCCAAAGACACTCAGGATCCGGGACAATTTCCTCTTTCGTCTACCCCGCGCCGATCAAGTATTGGGGTAGAAAGTACAGCCAGGGTTAGCTGCGGGCGCAGACACGTACCCCATTTTTGATAGCACCCACTGGGGCAACGATAGGCGAAATGCTTGAAGACATGACCTGCAGACTCTCCTTTGCCGTGTCTAATCATATATCTCCGGCTTGCCACACTAACAGAAGGTAGCATCATCCTTGATCTTTATGGTTCATTATCAGACATCATGGGATCCACCGATTCAGGCATGCTGCGCAACATCCGCAAGGTCTTGGTGGCCAACCGAGGCGAGATTGCTGTGAGATGCATCAAGGCTTGCAGGGAGCTAGGGGTCAAAAGCGTGGCCATCATCACAAATGCAGATGCGACGTCTTTACATGCTACGCTGGCAGACGAAGCAGTACTGCTACCAGGGGATGACAGCACTGCTTATACAAATGGGTAAGTTTATTGCATACCGAGTTTATAAATGGCTTTTGCTAAAACAGTCCTGAATAGTGAAGCCATCTTGGACATTTGCAAACGCACGAGTGCCGATGCAATCATACCCGGCTATGGCTTCTTGAGCGAAAATGTCGAGTTTGCCGACATGGTGGCTGCTGCGGGCATCACATTCGCTGGTCCCTCTTCAGCGTCTATCAAAGCCATGGGTCTCAAGCACGAGGCCAGAGCCATTGCCGAAGCCGCAAATGTTCCAGTCATCCCCGGTACCACTCTCTTAGCGTCATCCGGCGAGGCCACAGAAGCAGCAAGACGTCTAGGTTTCCCAGTCATGCTCAAGGCTACTGGTGGAGGAGGTGGTATGGGACTGCAGATTTGCCATACCGAGCAGGAGGTTGACAAGGCCTTCTCAATGGTTGAGAGCCGTGCCAGCACTCTCTTCAAGAACAGTGGCGTGTTCCTTGAAAAGTATTACCCCCGCTCACGACACGTCGAAGTTCAGGTGGCGGGCAACGGCGAGGTTGTAGTCGCCTTCGGAGAACGAGAGTGTTCCCTCCAGCGGCGTCATCAGAAGGTGATTGAGGAGTGTCCTAGCCCCTTTGTTGAGCGACATCCCGGACTACGCGAGAAGATGCTCCAAGCGGCCATCAACTACGCATCCCAACTCAACTACAAGAGTGTGGGGACGGTCGAGTTTCTTGTCGATGACGAAACGGCCAAGTTCTTTTTTCTCGAGATGAATACACGCCTCCAGGTCGAACACGGAATTACGGAACTTTGCTACGGAGTTGATCTGGTTCACTTGATGTTGCAACAAGCCGACTACGAACATGGTGGTGAGCTCGGAATCCCGTCAGACCTTTTGAAGGGACTTGGAAGACCACAGCCGCTAGGTTCTGCAATCGAAGCCCGAGTTTACGCAGAGGTACCGCTGCACGACTTTGCTCCTAGTCCTGGCGTCTTTCAACACGTTGAGTGGCCCCAGGGGGAGGGCGTGCGAGTTGACACGTGGGTCCGAAGTGGCCAACGGATCACACCTCTTTATGACCCTCTGATCGGCAAAGTCATGGTCCATAGCCCGGATGGACGAAAGGGTTCTCAGAAGCTGATGCTTGCGGCACTAGCTGATACAGCTCTCCAAGGGACGCAGTCCAACTTGGAATACCTTTCACGGGTCATCGAGTCGGACATGTTTATCAGCGGCAGCACCTTGACCAACTCTCTTGCGGCCTTCAAGTTCAAAACCTGCTCGGTGCAAGTCATTGATCCTGGTGTTTTTACGACAATCCAGGATTATCCGGGCCGGATTACGGTTGGGCATGGAGTCCCTCCTGGAGGCCCCATGGACGATCTAAGTGCCCGAGCCGCCAACATCCTGGTTGGAAACGATCCTGGGGTCGAGCTTCTCGAGACGACCTTGTCAGGCCCAGAGCTCCTGTTTCACGAGGCAGCCATCGTTGCTGTCTGTGGTGCCGAGCTTCCCGTCACTCTTGATGGCAAGCCGGAAGCAATGTGGTCCAGAATCATCATCAAGCAGGGCCAGAGACTCAAGCTTGGCAAGGTCTCTGGGCCTGGTTTGAGGACATATCTGGCTGTCAAGGGCGGATTTCCGGAGATACCGAAATTTCTTGGGTCGAAGGCCACCGCCCCTGAGCTTGCATTTGGTGGCCTCCAGGGACGAAAGCTTCAGGTCAACGATATCCTCGCTCTCCCTAAAGAATCGGGGGCTTGGGCTGCTGAAGCTACATCTTTCTCTCTGCCACTCGAGGCCATACCAACCTTCACTAGCCGGAGTGTCTATTGTCTTGATGGTCCTTACGGCTCTGACGACATTCTTACTCCTGAAGGCCGGAAGACATTGTACGAAACAGATTGGATCGTAAGCCACAACAGCGGTCGCAGTGGTATTCGTTTAGAAGGTCCACGATTGAAATGGGCTAGGACGTCGGGAGGAGGTGGTGGATCTCATCCGTCAAACGTCTTCGATTACGGGTATCCAAACGGGGGAGTCAACTTCACTGGCGAATCTCCCATCATCTTTGCCCATGACCGTCCGGACTTGGGAGGTTTTGCCTGTCCCACAACACTCTGCTCAGGCGAGATGTGGAAGGTTGGCCAGCTGAAACCAGGTGACACGATCCGGTTCCGGCAGACGACATATGACAAGTCACAGGAGATAACGCAGAGGAAGGATGCGTATCTCCAGGCTCTGCTTGAGCTTGCACGAGGGGGTGGAGATGCCATTAAGATCCCTTCTCTAGACATCGAGTTTGGTGATGAAGTCACGTCTTCGATCCTGCACCAAGTTTCACCTTCAGGATCTCATCCTCAGGTGACGTACCGCCAAGGAGGTGATACAAGCATCATCGTTGAATACGGCGAACAAGTGGCAGACCTACGGAACACAGCGTGCGTCCAACTTCTGGCCAAACAGCTGGTAGCCGCAAACCTCCCGAGTGTCCGCAGTGATACCAACTTTGCCACCCTAACAGTACGCTTTGATCCGTCTCAAACAGATCGGACGAAGCTCCTCCAACAGCTCATCGACCTTGATGGCAGCATTGGAGAAACAACCGGCATCAAGCTTACCACTCGACAAGTCCGGCTTCCCATCTGTCTCGATCATTCGTCACTGGAGGAATCTGCCCAGCGGTATATGGCCAATATCAGGCCTACGGCTGCTTATCTGCCAGACAATGTTGACTATATTCGCAAGAGCAACGCTCTCGAAAGTCGTAGCAGCGTCTTCGATTCGCTGCTCAACACCCCATGGCTGACAGTAGCCGTTGGCTTCTATGTTGGAACACCGATTTTGTTCCCTCTTGATCCTCGATACATGTTCACAGGCCAGAAGTACAACCCCAGTCGAGCCTATACGCCAAGTGGCTCCGTTGGTCTAGGTGGCTCGTTGCTGGCCATATACCCTGTTGCAGCTCCTGGAGGGTATCAACTCATGGGTCGCACATTGGGCGCATGGGACACAGCTGGAAATCGTCCAGGATTCTCGGCCACGCGACCATGGCTATTCAATCACCTCGACTTGGTCAAGTTCTATGAGGTCTCTGAAGAGGAGTACGATCAAATAGAACGCGACTTTGAGTTTGGTCGATACGTCTTTGACGTGACTGAGAAAACACTTGATATGGATGAGTACATCGCCAAGTTTGACGCAGCAAATCATGATCCGGATTATCAAGCCTGGCGAAGCCGTCAGTCTGTAGCGGCAAAGGAAATGGGGGAGCTTGAGCAGAAGCTCTTTGAGGAATGGACTGCAGAAAAGGCGTCGGCCAACAATAATGCAGGTGATGAAGATGATGATGATCCTAGCAAGACGGTCAAGATTGAGTCCCCTGTAGACGCCAGTGTTTGGAAAATTCTTGTGGAGCCCGGTGATGTCTTGGAGAAGGGACAGACGGTGGCAGTGCTTGAAGCAATGAAGATGGAGATCAACCTGGTGGCTGGTGAGAACGAGGCTGGTTCGGTAGTTGTCAAGATTAAGCAGCGGCCTGGAAACGTTGTGAGTCCAGGGACAACGGTTGTGACAGCACGGAGACAGGATTGAGGTAGTTTCATTCAAAAGACTGTTCAAGCTCTCTGCTTCCAGCCCTCTAAACGACCACCATTTGTCGTTGCACAGTATGGCCAGTACCTTAGTACGTAAGGGGCGGCTGTTCCGAGCTAGGGTAATAACCACTTTGCTGACCTTTTATGATAATGTAACTAAGTATGACTCTTCTTCTGTAGGCGCCGGGGGGTCGAAAGTAGACCACTGTGTTAGCATTGGGCTACAATGCTGTGATGTGTTGATGGTGCGTTTTTTATCATTCCTTGTTAAAACCCGGCCCTTGACGGGTTAACCGAGCTAGAAGATCGTAATAACCACGATGGGGCTTCTTCTGCACCATCTAGATGGCCTTCAAATATTTCATTCTAAATCAGAACTCCACGAGCATTGTTTTCTTGATCCATAACCTTCCACATCGGCCGATACCGCGACCAGCGTTGCGTTTTCAGGAGAACGTGTCGTCTATGTGGCCTACCCTATCGTTTCTCACATCGAAAAGGGGGCATTATGTGTTGGTACCGTACAGATCCGAGAGCACTAGTTTCGATTCAACATTTCATACTTTGATGATATTTGATCTTAGGGGAGCTCCGCGAAAGAAGTTGAACCACGTCTCCAAGCACAAGGTCATCAGGTTGAGTAATGGCTCGTCAGTCGTCTCGTGGCGCTGGGGTGTCTCAACCGCTCTAGGCAAAGATCAGCAAATCCACCTTTTCTCACTAATTCATTCGTTGATTCTTATCCCTTCCCCCTGTTCAACGATAACCGGGCCGGGTCTTATCTCAACTCTCCCCCGCAAAACCCGGTCCACCGGAACGGATCATGTTTGTCGTCGCCTCTCCACCTCCTGACCAATTCGTTGCTCCGTGCCGCTCATTCTCTTTGCCTGCATACGACAGCTCTCATGCACCTTGTCATCTCTTTTCTCAAGGGCATGGCTTACAGTACCGCCCCCACGCGTTGATCACGTCGCCATCTCGACGCGACGGCCTCCTTTGCACCATGAAGGGTCGACCGCGACTCCGTGTGGCCCCGTGCAAATACTGCAATAAGGAGTTCAAACGGCAAGAACACTTAGACCGTCACATACGTACCCGCAAGTATTATGCATCCTATAACTGTGTATCTGAATGCTGAGTATATAGACACTCGAGAGAGACCATTTGGATGTTCTTGTGGCCGCACATTCTCTAGACAGTCCGTCATTCCCAATGCCTTTGCGCAATGATCTGGGCTGAAGAGCGTGATGCTGACAAATGTGTGCACACTCAGGGACCTTTTGAGCCGTCACTACCGACTTTCTCAATGTTCAGACCCTGCTACCACTACGTGCGACACCAGAAGAGGCTCTACAACAAGCCGACCACCTCAGTCCGCGCTTCAAACGTTTTCAGTCGAGTCTACTGCGATTTCTCCTCCAGTTGCCAATGGCAATCACGGGAGGACCAATTCATTCAATGCTGAGTATCATCCTTCTGTGTCCGGAGACATCGTCTCCAACGTTGCGGCTCAGACCCCCCAAGAACAGTTCATGGGAAAGTTTTCTATACACGACCCTATTTACGAACCCTCAAATAACAACCCTGACGCTCTCTCAAGTAACGGCGGCCCCTCAACGTCAGGGGATGACCAGATGGATGTGGCTGTCGAGACAGCCGCCGACTTCACCCAACTGGTCGGCTTTGACGCCGACTTCTTCTCCCATGAAACAGGCATGATCAATGATTACCTCATGGGTGTATTTTCTCCACTAGACTACCGGACGCCAATGATCGACAATGCATCCGATGGATATACTGGCACGGACAGGGGGGCAGTGGCGCCAGTTCCCAGTGTTCTGGGCTCTGATTATCGCGAGCCATCGGCTCCAGTACAAATCGCCATCGCTAGAGAGGAAGCCCAGGACTCTACACCAGAGCCAGGCGTTTTCACCCGTACAAATCCGATGGATCAGACAAATCGGAACGAAGGCGAAGTTGGCGGATCATTGGACACCATTGACGACGTCATAGGATCCAATCCGTGGGCAGTGTCGACGGCTGCTTTCAGTAAACTAACTGCCGAAGTTGCAAAGTATGAGCATATGATACCGGAGCCCTTCACTCTCCCATGCCGACAGACCTTATCGCGATATGTCGCCAGCTACATTCGTGGATTCCACCCTCATCTCCCCTTCATACATATTCCAACATCTTGCGTGGAGACTATGTCTCCTGTCTTGCTGCTTTCCCTCGCCGCTACTGGGTCATTTTACGGCTTCGAGCATACGCACGGCTATGCAATGATCCTTCTGGCCAAGTCAATCATCGCCGAGAAATTTGAGCAACGTCGCCGAGAGTCTACTTCACGTCTTGTTCGAAGTTTCCCACGCTATGCCGAGCTGCCCAACAGTTCTTCTGGAGAGCACGACACACCCACACGGTCAAGGGTCACACCACAAGCCATACCTACCCCCGTCTTTGATCTCGAGTTGGTACAAGCTCTGGTGATTCTCCAAATGACAATGTCTTGGCTTGACGGACCATTTGCTGAGGATGCGCTGGCCATGAGTAGCCAACTTGCTGCGGTTACTCGTGAGGGCTTAAGCCATCCACCTGTGGAAGATGGGCACCAGACCTGGAAGGACTGGTCCTTTGAAGAAGCAAAGCGACGCACGCTATTGTCTGCTTACTTCGTGCTCAATATCCAGACCATCTGCTTCAACGTACCGCCCCAAATCACCACCTCCGAAGTCAACCTTATGCTTCCATGTTGTGAAGCAGAGTTCAAAGCACCTAGTCCAGCTGCCTGGAATCGCCTCCACCGCAAGCCTAATGTCCATGATATGGACTTTCAAAACTGTTTCAAGCAGTTGCTGTCTGGAAAGTCACTCCCAAAGGAAGTCTCGGCGGCTGAATTCGGGAACTATATGCTCGTCCAGGCCCTGTTGGTGCAGATTTTCTACGAAAGACAAGCTGCCTCGGTTCTCTTGAGCTCCTCGTCGAGCCTCTCGCCTTCTACGATCCAGCTTTACGACAGTGCTCTTGCTGCGTGGTCAACATGCTGGGATTCCGCCATAGAGTCTGCATTGGATCCCTCATCCGTCCACGGACCATTGGCCTTCAACTCAACCGCCATCCTCCGGTTGGCTCATGTGCATCTTGGGGCTGACTTGTTCAGCCAGTGCGCTCTCAACTCGCGGGATCCTCGGGTTGTTGCCCAGGCCTTTGAGCCGCATCGAAACCCCATTTTGCTTGGATCCGCACACCTGGACAAAGCTGTTCTGCATGCCATCTATGCATTAAGGATCCCCGTGAGGGTTGGGATAGCTTTTGTGGCTCGAGGCCGAACAGGACATTGGAGTGTCCAGCATGCCATTAGTAACTTTGCGTGCGCGCTGCTGCTTACGCACTGGCTTGAAAATATCTTCAACTTGGTCTCTTCAAGCGGACTCGACGGTCTAAGGCACGAGGAGAGGCGTCTACTTTCCATGATTGAACGGCTTATTGAAGAGACACATCTGCACGATGGCCTCGGGCCAAAGGACTGCTACCCAAACCGGATACGACGGCTGGCCATCGCCGCGGTGAAGCTTTGGGCTGAAACCTGTCAGGGTATTCAGGTGTATGAGTTAGTTCATATTATGGGCGAGACACTTTCTCTGGTCGCAGAGTCATTGGAGAGTCGTCTTTGAGGCAAATATATAGATTTAATCAAGTTCAACTTCCCATAACATTATGAAGTATACCTGTAGTAAAGAATAGCTGATATAGCAAGGTTCTCGACATTGAAGATAGCATGCTGTGTTGTATGAAAGACCTGAGCCATGGCAGCAGCTGCTTCGGATACCTCCACAATACACCCCTATATCTCTCAATCATTTCAATCTGGGCCCTGACCAACACACTAGCATCCCCATGGTCTCAAATTCTGACGTTATTTCAGAGCCAGATCTTTCCCTTCTGCTTGACAAAACCACTGATGGTGGCCTTGTATGGAGCTTGCCCTCCAGAGGTGGGTGATCGCCCTACCAACCCGATTTTACCCGTGACCTTCCCATTCTTCCAGAAAGCAAGATTGAAGCCTCCGCTAGCCGGGTTATATACATTAGCACCAGCTCCGCTTCTGGCGTTAAAGACTGAAAGATGGTTTGCGGCGGCAATGGAGGTGTCAACAGAAACCGTCACAGAGCTGGCCGTGGTAGACACTCGCGCAAAGTCAGTGCGAGTTATGTCCCTGCTGCCACCGATGAAGCCGTTGAGATATCTGTTGGTGGTGTATCGAATGCTTCCGGCAACTGGGCTGACAATTGGGCTGCCGATCCCGATGACCACATCAACCGGGTTCGCACCATTACGGGTTCCTGGCGATGGGATCTGTCGAATGACGAGGAGCTCGCCTCTGACTCGCCAAGACTGCCAGTTGCCCTGGTTGTAACCATCAAAGGTCACGTCCAAGAGTAGGTACTCCAGGTTGAGGGCTCGTTTCTCAAGACCTGTGTCTTCTTCACGTTTCGAAATGGTGAAGGAATCCAGGTCGGGCCGGTCAACGACAGGGATCGAGTCGTCATCAAAGACCGAGAGGCCGTCTGCCGCAGCAGGGGTAGCCCAGAGGCAGCTGAGAAGGGGCAGGAGGGCAAAGAAGGTCTTCATTGTTGGAATTGAGTGTTAAGCAGAGGTGATGATGGTGTAGATGTCGATGGGTTGAAGAAGATGAGGGAACTTGACAAGGACCATGATGAGCGAATATATAGTCGACGACTACTCATCTCGGTATCTTCCAGTAACCTGATCTTTATGCTTATTTTCGGCTCTTGCTGACAGAACCAGTCAATTGCACAACAATACTCGAAGCAAAAATGCCTTGGTATTGGAGATTCATGTGATTGCCGAGACATTCCTACCGGTGGCGCTTTATTGTGTCAGCCCTAGAGTCCCAAAGGAGCCTCATGCTGCACTACTCCAAAGTCTTATTCCCAAACGGTTCCAAACTGTCAAGTGGCGCTTCAGCTCAAACTTAGAGACCAGATCCGTTCAGAGTGGTGCCATTCCCCACCGATGAACGCCATCGCCGACCAAACAACGAGGCTTGAACATTGTTGTTGTTGGTGAGGGGTCTGTCTTGGCTCCAAACTACCACTGATGGGGCGAAGCAGGGATAAGCTGTCTGCCTAGTTGAATTACCGGTGTCACCTTGACAAACTCTCCAGCTCTCAAAGTGCCGAGACTACTCGCCCGGTTACAACGTACGATCTACGGCCCTCAGCCGTGGTAGAGGCTATATCTATCCGAGCCTGATTCAGAATCACCGTGGGCAGCTCCCCATCGTTGATATGTGTATCACACGTAGTTAGTGTCTGAGCAACGTCGACCAGCAGCTGAGAACGTGAATAACGAGCTAATAATTCCAATATACCAGGAAAAGTCTGCTGTACTAGGAGTCAAATGTTAACGCTGGAGAGAAGCCCCAGGTGGACGCAGCAGAACGGCCTGGCCAACATGTGGGTGAGTGAATACACTTCGTTGCCTGTGGGGCAGCAAGGAAGACAGAGCAAGTAGTTCCGCACATCCGAAGCTGTCATGGAGGAGAGTGTAAGAGTTGGGATCCAAGAGAATGCTGGGCTATCACGCAAAGTCTTGGCCAAGGTATGGGTTGGACATTACTGGCCAACATGTGCGGCTTGACCTAGTTGAGGAGCTATTGATGCAAGCCATTGGACCACTCTGCCTAATGTCATTACTCATTTTATCCAAGGAAGTCCAGGCAAGGCAGACTTATGCAGCCAAAGCCACACAAGACTTGGGAAGTAAAGTTTAACTTAGCATCTACGTGCAGACCAGCAACCTGGTAAGACGGCCTTTGAAACGGAAAGCCGACTGCCTAGTCGCATTTTGTCGCACAGAATCAAAGAACGGCAGTTGAAATAGACTCAGATACGAGCAAAACTTGCTGTCTTCCTTCAATAACCGCTTGCTGCATGGTAATCTCTCTCACATGTATATACGCTACACTTGATTACCTTTACTTGGCCAACGCCGCTTCAGCTTCAGCTGGCCACAATTTTCCCTTTCTGGATACAGTACTCTTTGCCAGCCCCAGCCTTGGAATAACATGACACACGAAATGAAGCAGACTTCTGCAACCGAGAGCACTTGACTTCGCTTAGGCAATCAGGCTGTGGTGGAAAGGGAGGCTGCGCCATCTCGGGCCTTGAGAGTCTATGATCTCTGAATCCTTCCTCGGCTCTGTTTTGTAGATCTAGTCATCATGTCATTACTACGCATCATTACTATTTGCACACCCGTGTCAGTGAGTGCTCAGCTGGTAATGATGAATATCACAGATGGCTACAGGACGCTTAGTAAGACAGTGTGAAATTGGCCATAGCTCTACAAGAGGCTATTAGCCATTAGATCTACGAAAACAGTCATTGCATTGTGTTCAAAGATGACGTGAACCAGCCAAAGTTTAGCAATTCACCGAGATATTATATTTAAGCTCTAATTAATATATTTTAACCTATACTCCTCTAGATAGGTTAACTTATCTTAGTAGCTATTAAACCCTTCTATCTTTAAGACTAAAACCTTTTTTCCTCTTAAGTTAATACTATAACTTAATAACTTATAAGCTTTAATTTACTTATTAAAAAAGCTTAAATAATATATCCTTTATAATTTATTTTTTAATTTCTTATTTTATTAATACTATTCTTTTTATACTCGCTATTCTTATAGCTCCTTAATTATTAGTAATAGGCTATTAAGCTAGCTTATATTTCTCTTTATAGCCTTAATAAAAAGAAGACCTTTAGGCTTTATATATCTAAGCCTTTTAAGTTATAAGAGCTCTTTATATTATATAAAGTATATAATATATTAAGGTACCCCTAAGCGCTATAATTTTATAAAAAAAGCTTTACCTCTTAAGATAATAAATTTAATATAAAGCCTTAACTTAATAATCTAATTATTAATAAACTTTAATATATTAATTTTATAAAATAAAAATAATTATATATTTTATAAGAGGCTAAATATCCCCTTAATAAAAAAAAAAAAAAAATAAAGGTTTTTATAATATAGCCCGTTATAAGGCATACGAGCCGGCGTTATAAGTGGTGTAAGGCAGAGCAACCGCAACGGGTAATTACGGTTACTCGCGGATCTTTTGGCGTAACGGTTAATTAGGTCTATTATATAAAGTAGAATGCCTCCACCTTCTTATAATTAGTAACCGCAACTATAGGTCTCTCGCGGCACGAAGGTCAAGGGTTCGATTCCCGCACCTTACGTACGCGAGAGGCTCATAACCTATATAAGGTTAGGGGTCTATATCACTAAATATCCTAGGCCACGGCAGCCGGGCCCTATATTAATCGAATTAAGTAATCGAGAGTATACGCGGCGGCTTTAATTAGTCGGTTAGCCGCGTGACCTAGGGGTTAGTAGTCGGCGTTAGGTTAGGCACTGCTGACTCATAGGGGAAGAGCCCCTAAGCCATAGAGGAAGAGCCTCTATAACCTAGGCCCGAGGTCGTGCCTTTATAGAGGGGGGATAATTATAACGTGGCCTATTATAAGGCATATGAGCCGGTATTATAGGTAGTATGAGGCAGAGTAACCGCAATGGGTAATTATGGTTACTCGCGGATCTTTTAGCGTAATAGTTAATTAGGTCTATTATATAAAGTGAAATGCCTCTATCTTCTTATAGTTTTTATAGCTAATAATAATAATAATAAAGCTAAAGACTTTTATTATTATAATTCTCGCTATTATATTAAGAGGGATTATAGTTTTATCTTAAGAAAATAAAAAAAAAAAAATTTTTTTTTTTTTATATAAAGGTTAAAGTAATTAAATATATTATAAAAAGCTTATCTTTTTATAATAATATAATTAAATATAACTCTTTTATATAAGTAGCTATAAGAGGTAAAAATAAAAGGAAAAGGCTATTATATTAGTATCGGGTTATAATACTATAATATTTTAATAATTTATTCTTTATTATAGTTAAAGCCTACCCCTTGATGGGTTAAGCTAGAAGACCGAAAACAGTCATTGACATATGCGAGAAGTCAAGATAGCGAAGACATGGAATTAAGCATAGTGTACGGTCGATGACTAACTTGCCGGAAATACTGTACTTGACAGCTGGCCAGGAGGGTTAATTGGCCTGATTCCCAGTGTATTTATACCATGACTGCATGAACTGTACGAATACAGAGCAAGAGTCTAGCTAGCCTCTTCTCCCAGGACTATCTTACACCGACCATACAAACTGCGGCAGGATACCAATCTCCAATCGGCCGCACATGTTGAGGGTGGCCTTAGTCATCACTTTCCAATGGCCGGCACTGATAGCACTCCGGCTGGTTAACACGATTACCGTTGATAGACTCTTGAAAGTCCAGTTCCTGAGGTGTCGCCGAGTATAGCTTACAGGTAGCTATAGGCATACCGGAGTGGACGAAGGTCTTGCATCCTGGTGTACCTGTGCAGGCTTGTGCACAAAAGTCGAAGTGAATCAACTCTGACGAGAAGTCAATCAGATATGATTCGGCTGCAGGATTGTTGAATCGTCCAACACCACATGTCAACCCATCAGATAGTGCCTCGTGTCGAGTGCACGGCGGGTTATATTCCTCGAGGTTGACGTCGTCAATGCGCACCTCTGCACCGGGCCACGTCGGCTGAGTCGACCAACACTTCCAATTGAACAGGATATCTGCGGCAGTGGTGCTGGCGGGGAAAGAAGCCACCAGCTGTCTTTTGACATACTGGTTCACAGGTTGTGTGGGATTTCGTATGGTGTTGCCGTGTAGTAACCCCTGGACATACGTGAAGAAGTCGCAGTATATACCCTCGATTGATCCAGCGTCTGTAAATGTCCAGTAGAAAGTGAGGAGGTATTTTTTCGTTCCGTCGATGCCCGTAACAGTCTGCCTCAAAGGGTAGACAGGGCGCCCTGTCCCAGTAATAGGGAACCGCACCAGACTAGAGTTTTGGTCAGTGTGACGAAGACGTCAGCTGGAGGACAACTTACGCATAGTGTTCTCCCCTATGCGCGTTTGCATGGTCATTCTTGATTTCCACACTTCTTCCTATAACCCAGGGTAAACCGTCCACTGTTGGATCTTCAAACCCGCCATTGAAGAACCCCAGACGCGTTCCAGCCTCAGTAGTCGTGGCTGGGGCTTCGCTGGTAGTCGTCGTTGAAGACACGGCTGTTTCAGAGGTAGTTGTCGTCGACAAGTCGAAACCAGATACTGATGAGGACTCGGAGGAAGTACCGGTGGAACGGCTGGCATCTTCCGTAGTCGAGGTCTCGCTGACGATTGTAGGAGAAGTGGGCGTATTATCCGTGGCAGTGCTCCTGGAGTTGCTCATTCCATCAGAGGTCGAAACAGAGCCAGTTTCGGTTGTTATGGTGCTGGTGAGTTGCTCTCCATCTCCGCTTGAAGAGGACCAGGACTCAAGAGTAGTAGTCGTATCTGAGACATCTGACTCCGTGGTAGTTGAAGTGAGAGACTTCTCAGTTGAAGTTGTCCAGGCAAGATCAGTTGTGTCAGAAATCGAGGAAAAGGCGGTTTCAACTACAGTTGTGCTCGTGGTCGCAACTGACTGAGATGACAATACTGAGGATGCATTGGGCTTACACGGGCCAGCATTGGCTCCCCAGGAGAAGCCCAACGCCAGTATGAAGGCGCTAAGTGACTTGGGCGGCGCCATGTTTCTCATGGTCAGGAGAAAAGAGAAAGACACTTGGAGAAGGGAGAGATGAAGCGGCTCCGGAAGGCATCTAAGCATAAATTTAGGGGTCGCCCGAATCAGGCCACCGTTGGCGCTAGCAGACACTATTGACTCTGCTAACATTAGCTATCGACGCCACTGTCCATTACGACAGCTGAGAGCCTGCCAAGTGAGAAAAGACAAACACCAGAGTGGCTGAGAGCGGCATACAGTGGAGCCAATTTCGGATATGTGCAGGGATTGCACATTTCACGGAGCTTGGAAAACACAGCATCACAGATCCTGAGGCCGCAGTCTTTGCTGCAAGTTCGTCTACCTTTGGTCTCCTTGGAATGGGAGCCCTGTCGCCTGCTGCGTCTCGAATTCAATAATTTCCATAGCGGGTCTGATCGGTTGGCTGTTGGAGTTTTATCTTTGCTGGCTTGGGGAATGATGCTAGTCGGTCTTTGTGACGACATCGGGCAAACCACTTCGTGATGCTATATGTTGGTCGACCTGAATCCACCTGTCTGAGTCTCTGTGCTGGCTGATTTCTTCATCAATTAGTACCGAACTGATAAAGAGCTGGCGTAACAAGATTGAGAGCAAATCATGCTTATGTTGTTGTTATCGTCCAGGCATAGGATTATCTTCAGAACTCCGCGTCTCGTCAAGTACTGCATCAGCCTAGAGAGTTGATTAGATCAAAAAGATATATCTGCTGTGTAGATGACCTCACTTGTAATGATTGGTAGTTGTTGCCATCTTGATCTGTTACAAGGATTTCCTAATGGCTGTGGCTCACAGTACGGATGGTCAACCACCAAAACTCCCTACAGTACAGTAGCACTACTTCATCTCGGATTCCAGGCAGAAAGTATCCATAGTATGGATAAGTGGCCAATGGTGTTTAGTGGGCGGAAGGTATCGCCACGGTCAGGAGATTTCTGACGACGGAAACCCAGCTTCAACTGGGCCCCTCGTGTGCTGGTCTTCAATGACGAACTCGTGACATGAATACTCAAGTAAATTCTGCAGAGGGGAGAAGGGAAATATCCAAACCGCTCAACTCAGGCAAACAACATGAGCCTCGCATGTGGCCCGACATCCAAAAGCGAACTCACAACGCTCGCCGACTGGCAGTATCGGCTTCGAACCGTCGCCTGAAATTCGGGCGTTGGTTTGCCACTGGTTAACCAGTCAGGAAGCCAAGGATATCTATCAGCAGTTTCAAAAATCCTGCATCAGAAACTGTCAAGTCCTATGGAGCGGTATGGAACGTGCACAAGCCCAAAGATGGGCAGACCAGCGGAACTTACAAACGTTGACAACCGCGTTGGGACCTCTTGTCGATCCTTCTCATCCAGATTGCCCATATCATCCAAGACCACCTTCCGGTTGGGTTAGGTACATCCACGGAGCCTCAGTCATATTTGCATGGTACATTTCCCAAGGTGACTCGGTAATAGTCTTATCGCAGCCCCCACCACAGCGTTTCCATCCTTCTGGGAAAACCTACTACCAGACAATTGAGGAACTCATCATTGAAGGCAAAATCGGCAATAGACCTGTCAAGAAGATTATAGTCGTTCATCCAACTGTTGGGGGGGAAGCTGAGGACTTCAAATATGAAATGTGGCCCCGGGATGAGGTTTCCATATGGACCAAGACCTTTGGGAAACTGAAAATTGTTATTCACTGGCGAGCAGTCCAAGGAGACAAGCCCTGCAAATCACGAAAGTCTCGAAGGTGAAAAGCCGGTAAGAATAGCTGATTGGCAATAGCTGACGTCGAGTGAACCAAGCATTGTGCCGACAGCCAAATTGACGGCTTCGGGCAAACAGCAAAGCGAACCAAAACCGGTCAAAAAAGAGGGAAAGAAAGCAAAGAAAAAGAAATCAAAGAAAGTGAAGGCTCAAAAAATTGGTGAAGATCATCACGGAGAAGGAAGCACCGCTGGCAAGCAAGATATGATGGCGGGCCTTCGCCAGTCAACTAAGGGGAAAGGGAAAGGGAAAACGAAGAAGAAACGAAGCAGAGTGGGAGCAGTGAAGGAGCCGAAAAATTGAGAAGAAGTATGGACTGAGATGCAATTTCTTCGAAGGGGCCTTTTTTCGCAGCGGTGGCGAGAGGATAGGTGAGGACAGAATGATGCCATCAAGTACCTCAGAGGAGTGGTCAAAAGTATGACGTATTTCTTTGTAATTAAGCAAACAGACTGAGAATAACCTCATGTACTGGATCCGTAGGTACGTACATATCATACCACAAAAAAGCTCCAGGTGATTCCACTACGGTACTCCCAATACAGGACAAAAGAGAGAGGAACCAACTTTCAGGGGTGGAGAAATGGAAGCCGTATTCTGGATCATCTTCCTCACTTCTGACATCGTTATTATTTGGCTGAGTAAAGTTGCAAAACCAGCCGGCACTCAGAGCTTATACAGTAGCTTCGCAAGTGAGTGTGAAAGCCTACAATGGGTGAGGGCAAGGGATCTTTCATGTTGTTCCCAACGTTTATATATCATGGGTACACTCGGGGGAGACCGAGCCATTACGCTCACGAGGTGCAGCTTAGATATGAAACACGCGTTCAAATTGAAGAGCTTTATAACTGCTTGTTGACTTGTTTCTCTCACCACACCGGCAAAAACGCAGTTTCAACACGATATTGGCATGTTGATCGGCCTCAGCCACCTACGACCCCACCGCATTGTGAACCTACACACTACGTCATAGAGGATTCTGATCCTTGCATCTCACCTCAGCAACAGTCTCGTGAAGAAAACCCGGACATCGCGAGCGAAAAGTTCACGATCTTCTTCTCCTTTACCTTCTCAACCATAAATCATTCACTACCCGCGACCATGGCCCAGTTCAAGAAGTTCGACGCCGACATTGTCCTAACAAGTCGAGATGTTCCAGCTTTGTATCAGTCAATGCAGAGCTTGGCCGAGGAATTCGCCGTCCTAGGCCAGATCAAAACAGCAAAGTCATTGATATCACTCCTCCTCTCGCAATATTCCTCCGACTGGCAGCTCCGGCAAATCAAGTCCCTCAAGTTTGCCTTTGCGGAAGTAGATGAATGGCCCGACCAAATCCCTCAAGAAGAGAGGACGGAAGAAGCGTTGAAAGAGCTGGCCACCAACATCACCACGGATTTCGGGAATGAGAGCGACGCCGAAGAGGATGACCCAGCCGAGTTGGGTGTACTCCTAGAGACTGCTAGAGGCAGTGATGCTTCCACAGGAGGCGCAGCCATGGAGCGGAGCAACGCGCTTGCTACCGCTCTAGCCATGACCATTCGGTTAGCATCCAAGCATACATCCTCCATTGAGGAGATCGAGGTCGACCCAAAGGTCCAAAAAACTCTTGGGTATATCGCTGTGAGAATGCACGGGAACCAGGCCATCAGTCGTCTCACTGCGCACCGCACGAACTGGCGTCTTCTCTCTACCGGTGCCTTGGCTCGAAAAATTCCAGTTGACATGACCAAAGTCGAGGCATTTGGCCAAGAAGTTATCGACACTTTTACCGAGCGCTTTAAGAATGGGCGTCATGAGCATCCGAGGGAAAAGAAGTCAATCAGGGAGCTTCTTGACGAGTTGGACCGCAACACAAAAGCCAATGGTACAAGCGAGTACGAGGCGATGGGGGTGGATGTGCCAGAATCCCTCTTTGTTCTGCCACCTGCAACGGATGAGCAGATATCGGCTCTTGAACGCAGGCTCGACATCGTGCTTCCAGATGACTACAAGGAGTTTTTCAAGATCAGCAACGGGTTTGGTGGCACGTGGAACGGCTACTACCTTGAACCGCCTCTCCACGGAGTCGACGACGTTGAGTGGGCAGAGTTTTATGGTGATATTCTTCCCATGGAGTTCCACGAGAGTCCAACCGGAAATCTCGATCTCGACCTCCCAGGTGGAAGAGAGTGGCCAACCTACGGAAGACCAATTGAGCTCGGGAGCGAGGATGTCCTCCAGGCTCAGTTCATACCACCACACGACACCAAGAGAGCTATCGAGGCATACAAGGAGTGTCTAGAGAGTCCGGAAACTCCAGATGCTGTAAAGCAACACACTCGCAAAGTCATCGCTTCCAAGTATGGGAGCTGGGAGGCGTTTGAGAAGCTTGAGTGGGTCGCGATGGACCAGCATGATACTGAGAGCGTTGCCTATGGTACATTTACGCAGTTTTTGCAAGAGAGGGTTCAAAAATCGGAGATGGGCAGATGGGAGGGTCAAGGGGCGAGAGACTGTGGAAGTTTCGCGTATTCCTGTATGCCTGATCATCCTTCAGTGAAAAGGAAGAGGTCGGTTGACGAATAAAGCAGAGCTTAGATTTCGCGCTCTTGGCAAAGACGAGCGTAACGTCGAGCATCGTCTGATGGAAGATTAGGTATAACCCGTCAGGGTTACCAAACTTGATAGGAGTCTGGATGTTGTCCATGTATGGGACAGGCTTTGAGTACCCACCAACGTGAACCACGATTCGATGATGAGTTATTCTGTGCCACATGGTCCATTCAAAAAGCCTTGTATTCATTCAAGGCTAGGGGTATTTATAAGGTATGGATAACATAGATGTATCCGTAAAGAGCTGCTCTCCTGGATGGATGGCAATCAATGGTGAAAAGCAAAGAGCACATGGCTACCCTACAGCCTAACACGCAGCCGTGGGAAGCGGTTTGCCGGTCCTGGTCTGGCAACGCTGATCAAGGGAAAGCCAGGCGAGCCAGGATACTGTACAGTTTTGGGCGCAAGCTGGTCCAACCACAGACTAAAATATAGGCTATCGGGAAAAGCCCACACGGGGCAGAATCGTGTGGCCGGGATTGGCTCCCTGATTACTTGGCTAATTTCCTCCAGACAGGGGCGGCCCCGGAAAGCAAGCTGCCAAGCCATCTAGACTCTCATCAACACACAAAAATCAGCGTAGCTCAGCTGGCAAGGGTTGCCTGCAGTGATGGGAGGATAAGATCAGAGTGATCGAGATCCCCGGGATAGCCGAGTGAGATGAATGGGAATGGGAACCTTCCTTGGCTTGTGTGTTGTGGCTTGCCGTGCCTTATTCTGATCCGCAAACAAAGCCAGGGGTGAGTCAATAGTCTCCCACTAGTCCTCTGCAGAGTGGCCCAGCCAACAACGCAAACACGAAGCCTGAACAAAGAAAAAAGAGGAAAGGGGAGCGCAAGAAGAATGTCTTCCACCTCTTCCCTTCACTAACTTGCTGTCATCGCTCGTTCTCCATCCAACTTCCGTCACTCGCTACAATGGTTTCGTCTCGTCTTCTCACTGGGGCTCTCGCCCTGCTGGCCGCCAGCGCCGTCAATGCTCGAGTGTGCTACCCGTCCTCGATCCCCACGCTATCGACCACCGTCTCGACTAGCACTGAGGCCGCTTCCACGAGCGAGAGCGATCTCACGACCTCAACTGGTACTACCTCGACCGAAGCCACAACCACCGAGACGAGCACCACAGACGTCTCAATCACGACCACCACCTCTGCTGAGAGTACCAGCTTCACCACCACCTCGGCTGCCACAACCACCACCTCCGCCCCGGCAACTGGCGATAGCTGCAACGTCGACAGCGACTGCCTTCTGTCTCTTGACCCGGTTTGTCTCTTGGGCCTGTGTATCTGCGAGAACCTCATTTGCGTTCCTCAGCTCCCGAGCTGCTCAGTCGACTCCGACTGTGACCCGGGTCAATTATGCATAAACGGACTTTGTGCCGCAGTTCCATGAAATAGAGAATCAGACTGCATGCCTCACGTGGACTTTTGTGTGTCTTGCTGGGCTCTGGCACCGGCCTGGCGGCGTCTGTTGTCCCACATGACGACCACCTTAGCCTGAGTGCGGTTTCACACTGTACCTCAAGGACCTCTACCGCAGATTGAGGCGGAAGGCAATACCTCACTGAGGCTTAGAAGGTGGTTGGAACTGGTTCAGGAGTGGCTGAAAGAGATGGTGCTTCTTTGTTTCTCAATGTACATATATCTAGGCTTGGTTTGGATTTTATTAGGACGCCTAATATTGATGCTAATACAGCAAACGCTTTTTACCGCTGGGATGCATTTGCTCCAATGAACGGCACATGATATGAGGAGAAAGGCTTTTCGAAGGCTGCAGCTGATGTGTTGTTTCAACAAGAATCTCACAGATGGCTTGCTTGAGGCGAGCAATACTCGGGACATGGCCCTCTCCGTCTACTCATTCGTGAGATGGCTCATGTTGCATGTCATTAGCTACATTGCAATGGCGCCGACGCTCTTTAGAGACTCTGAGTGTGGAAGCGCTGTGGTGTTCAGGGCCTTTATCAAATCCCATAGATATTAGATCTATCGCAGGAACATATCAATAAATACCACGAACAATACCCTAGTGTTGTACCGATCCAATCCACACTCTTATAAAGAAAAACAGTGACCCGCAGGACATATCTCCATCAAAACAGCAATGGCTTGATATTTCGACCCAATATGATGCTCAACACAAATCCCCCACAATGCACTTTTTCAATAAGCAGCAAAAGCAACCCCCTGTATGTTATGTGACTACCTTCACTCCTTCGAACAGAAAAATCGCAATGTCTTGCCATGCAGCTGAAACATCATCTCCTTAAGAAAGATAGTTGCTGAACAGCTAAGCGTGACGATGGAGTAATAGAGCATGGATATTCACTGGCGATTGGGTGGATGGACTTGTATGCGCCAAGAAGCTATCTCTGGTGGATTGCTGTCAGCCAATAGACTCATGTCAGACGCATGCAGATCAAGAAGGACTTATGCAGCTAAAAGGGGGTCGAGTTGAGGATTTGGCTTCAAACCATCATCGCTCAAATTTGGCCATTTCTCGAAACTTACATACGAGGCATCACTGGTCACTCTTCACATCATGAGCTTCTTTCTTCGAAAAACCAAGTTCAAATATGCCTCACAGCTGGACAACGATAGCATTCGGCTTGTGCGATTTCGCAAGCCAGGACGGACACAGCGAACAACGGAGCTGAGTCTCGAGCTGAGCGTCTGGCAACTCCAAGATTCTGATGAGCTTCGTTATCACGCGCTCTCATATACCTGGGGGCCATCAGAAGGGGGCGGTTCCTACACCTCTTCCGACATGCGCCCAATTCTACTCAACGGCAGGAAATTTCAGGTCTACCCCAACTTGCACGATGCTCTTGTCCAGCTTCAAGATTCTCTCGTCGCCGAGTATCACTGGATTGATGCAATTTGCATCAACCAGGAAGACGAAAGTGAAAAAGCAGCTCAGGTATCCGTGATGGCTCATATCTATCTCTCGGCCGCCCAAGTCAATGTCTGGGTTGGAAGAGGTAACGAAGATACACCCATAGTAATGGCTCTGATCAGGAACCTGGCAATGTATATCGACCATGCCTATGCCATCGAGAGAGACCTGGATCCTCTGCTCGAGAGGAAAGTGAAACAGCTGGGACTCCCATCCCTAACCACGGAGAACTGGCTGCCATTGGTGAAATTCTACTTTCAAAACTGGTTCAGGCGATCGTGGGTTATACAAGAAGTGGCACTGGCTAGAAATGTCCGTCTTATGATGGGCAACAAGGGGTTTATCACTTGGAAGGACCTCACGGATGCAATCGGCATCATGAACCGATTTGGATTCTACCTAGGTGGCTTGACCGAAATGCAGGAGGGACTGGGCGATGAATTGATGTTGCCTGCAATCAGTTATCCCGCTGAGATGATCATGGCTAATGTCTTGTGCAAGTCCCGAGACCTCAACGAGCCCGAGTACCAATTTCTGTTACCTCAAATCGAGGCTCTCACCGGCCCCGACTCGTGGAAAAGAGGCACCGCCCCAATGCTGGCGTTCCTCCTGACGAGATGCCGGCGGGCTCATGCTTCTGATCAGAGAGATAAGGTGTACTCACTCTTGGGTATAGCCAAGTTTGCGGCCACCATCAAGGGGGCTCAGCCAACCTGCATAGAGGTTGACTACGCGGCTTCCTCTACGCCGGCGACGGTTTTCACAAAGACAACAACCTTCATCCTCGAGGAATGCAATCACCTGGCCTTCATCTCCCTTGCAAGTCTAATTACAAGCAAAAATGGCGAGAATCTCCAGCTCACGCCGGATTTGCCGTCTTGGGTCCCCGACTTCTCGACTTCAGCCCAGCATGCGACCACCATGCCCCTCCTCTGCTACGCAAAGCACTTTGAATTTGACGCTTCCTGCTACCGTGAGCTCGGATCCCTCGGCCTTCGCATCGATGGTGCCAAGCTTCATGTCAAAGCCGTTCGAATAGGGACGTTGTCAGATGTTTCGACTTCCGTTGCTGAGGCTCTCATGCGGACCTGGGAATTTGAACCTTTCGCTGCGCTTCTCTTGAAATGCGACCAGCGTTACGCTCTCACAGGCGAGCTGGCTATCGAGGCCTTTTGGCGTACTCTCATTTTCGACACAGAGACGCACGGCGCACACCCAGCGAGCCCTGAACTGGGCAGTGCCTTTGGATGCTGGGTCCTTCAGACAATATTCTATTATGTGGAACACTCCGATCTTCCCGGATACGGTTGTGAAGCGACCCTTCGCTGCATGAAACACTACAAAGCTCTCACCGACCGGGACGCACATGTCGCGGGTGATATGCTACCTGATTTTGACCGGGTACGAAACACGTTACGCCGGCTGGGCCTTGTTAGAAATGCAGAAGGGAAGCTGGTGGTAGATTTGCCTGATGAAGAAAACCGCAGGATTAAACAGTTGGGCGATTCCTTCGGCTCTCTAGTGAACGCCTTTGGGCATTTCCGGCGTTTCTTCCTGACAGAAGAGGGTCACATGGGGATGGGCGGTCTCGCAGTGGAGGGTAATGACAGTGTGTGGGTGATTTCATCCTGTCCTGTACCTTTGGTTCTAAGACCTCGGAAGGATGGTTCGTATCAGTTGATAGGGGATAGTTATGTGCACGGAATTATGCATGGCGAAGCAGTTGAGAACGCCAAGTGGGAAGATGTATGTATTACTTAGCTCAGAGTAGGTTTTATGATACTTCGCCTTGCACTATTTCTGTGTTCTGGGAAGAGAAGGAGGTAAAGCAATAATATTAGTGCCTGCTTTGTATTCTCAGAAACTAGCCCATGGACTAGATGATTGTATCAAGAAGATTCAATCTTCTTATTCCTCCACTCAAAAGTCTGTGCTAGACGAGATAGCCTTTGTCTTCTCCGCAGTCTCAGACAACTTCTGGATCTTGGCCTGAAGCATACCGTGACAGTCAGATCCCAAAGGAACTCGCAACTGATACTCCAAACCAGCAGCCATTCCTGTTCCAGTAACGACCTCATAGATGCGTTCAACTCCCTTCTGAGGATCACCAGGCTGATTCCCATGCATACCCTTGAGCATGTTCCCAATATCGAGGTATCCTTCTCGGTTCGTGCTGACATTCTTCCCTTCTGAAGTAGCCTTGAGAAACTCGGTTCTAAAGATACCAGGCTCGATGATGTGAACTCGAATTCCCAGGGGCTTCAGCTCCTCATACATGCTTTCGCTCAAGCCTTCTACGGCAAACTTGGAAGCCGCGTAGATGGGAGCGCCTTGGCCTGCGAGGATGCCAACGCCACTCGAGATCTGCAAGATGACACCTGATCTCCGAGCCCTCATGTGCGGAATGACAGCCTTTGTGAAGTTGAAGAGTCCAAAAAAGTTGACGTCGAATTGGTAGCGGACCTCTTTTTCGGTAACCTCTTCGACTGCACCCATGTGACCGAAACCGGCATTATTGACAAGGACATCGATGCGGCCATGTTTAGATACGGCTGAGTTGATGACAGCCTCGATCTCTGCGGGAGAACTTGTCACCTCGACCTGAACGAGGTCTGCATTTGGAGAGTCGCGAAGAGACTGGGGAAACTTTGAAAGACTCCGGGCTGTGGCGACGACTGTGTGGCCTTTTGAAAGAGCCAGCTGGGAGAGGAGGAGGCCAAAGCCTGAGTTGGCTCCGGTGATGAACCAAACTAGATTCTTAGACGACATTGCAAAGATGAGTGAAGGTTATTGTTATTGATGTGACTGTTGGTGTTATTGATGTGACTGTTGGTTTTGTGGATGATGTGGTGGTTGTCGTTCCTTCAAACAGCTGGGCGGACGCTCTTTATAGAATTCGTGGGCTATAAACAATAACTTGGGCATATAGTATCTACCGCACTATTAAATCCGCTCTACCAACATTACAATGGCATCCAGGGCATATTTGATCATATCTCCGGTTCTTGTAGATGATTGGTGAGTTGCTGAAGAGATGCATGCCAAGCCACACCCCAAATCAACCAACTCCGCCCCGACCAGCATTTTCCCGCCCTCACTCGGCCGACGCCGAGACTGCGTAAGCACATGCTTACCAACCTGACCAAAATTCCCGACACGCCTTATCTTTCGCCGTCCTGTGTCGGGAAAAGACGCTGCTCATTCCGTGAGACGGCGGCTATCCTTAGTCTCACATTCTCATCATGAGCGACCAATCCCAAGTCGATGTCGGACACAAGCGCGGTCGGAGAGTCACGGCGTGCATCGAGTGTCGGAAGAGAAAGAAGAAATGTGACCGTCGGTGGCCATGCAACCACTGCCGGAGAAGACAGTCGGCCCATGAGTGCAAATATGAGACCAAGGCAGCTCCAGGGTCGCACGACCCCGCTACGGACCAAGTCACGCATAGTTCTACTCAAGGATCTGTTTCTGTCGGTGGCTCTGTAGAAGCCTCCGCTGCTGTTATATCCCTCGGGTACATGGACGACCCGGTGCTCAACATGATTGCAGTATGTACCCGTCTGAGTCCGGCCGGAGAATTCACTAACACTCGAGTCAAGGCCACGGCTCAGTCAAGTGACACAGCAAAATCGTTGGAGCTGTCAGGTCCAGTCCTTCAAGCCTCTCGTGCCGTTCCTCCACGTCCATATGCCGACATGCTCGTGCAGAGCTTCTTTGATAACGTCAACCACCATTACTGCATCCTCTATCAGCCATCATTTCAGGCCTCTTACGAAACCTGGTGGTCTCGCCGTCGGGACATCTCATATCTTTGTGCCATGACGACTATGGCTTTTACAAGCCTGATCCTGCGTGTTTGCTCTAATGCAATCCAGTTTCTACCAAAAGATGGACAAGATAGACTAGAGTCCGAGCTTGGAGAATCCGCGACCGACCTCAGCCAGCTCTACCATGAGGCTGCAAATTCATTGAGCGACCTTCTCCCTCCAGGCGTGGCAGGGCTCGTCAATGCTCAGCAGCTCTTTCTTGGGGCAACTTGGCTAAAGGCCGAGGCGAATTTTGTTGAATCGTGGCACATGCTGGCAGGGTCGGTAAGACAGGCACAAGAGATTGGTGAGTTCAATTTTGGTATATCAGTGAGCAGGTGGTAACGATAAGACACCTAGGCATCGATACTGATAAGTCAACCCCCGATATGACGGGATATGAACTAGATTCACGAAGGCGACTGTGGTGTGCTCTGGACACCTGGGATAGGTAAGAATGAAACTTGTCTGGCCACATCCGGATCGAGCCATATTGACTTCGTAGATTCATGACAGCTGTCTTCAACCGACCTCGCATCATAGGCTCCAACAACTCTGTGCCATATCCTAGCACTACTCTCAGTCTCTCGGGCGTTATTTCGGACGCCCCTTCAGCAACACTCGCCAAGGTTCTTGAGAACCAGCTCGGTAGGGTTCTATCGGGAACCAAGCCAGGAGACCGCTCCCTGGAAGAGAGCCTTGCGACAACCGAAAGCTGGATGTCTGCCCTTCCATCTGTGTTCAGCTTACTTGCCCCTGAGAAGCGATGGGATGAAGATGCTCCCTGGCTACGGTTTCAGCGGCTACAGTTGCATTGCGTCGGATACATGACCCAGCTGGCCCTTATGAAGGCGGCATTGGCAGCTGAGCCCCAGCAGCAAAACCACATTGAGAAGGCTACGGATATCGGCCTATCGGCTATGCGTACTTGCCAAGCTTTCTTTGACCTCTGCTTTCCGCATCAGGCCAAGTATTTCATGGTCTCGTTCTGTCCGTTTGATGTTGCGGCATTCCTATGCTCGCTACTACTCAAAGATAGGAACAGAACATTGTCGAAGAGAGCTGAGATAGTGAAGGCGATTGGTTCTGCGCTTTCGATATCGTTTCAGCTACGAGACTATACCAAGATGGGTGAATCGACGTGGACTATACTCAACGCTTTGGCGTCACGACTCCAACTAGCGCCAGGTGAGAATGAGCCACTGGCAAAACTGGCGAGAGCTCACAACGTGGATGACGGAGAATTAGAGTCAATGCACAGGGTCCAAGTGCTTCCCAGTGAGGGAGTTACTGCCCCCTTGAGGCAATGGCAGGACGAAAACGTGTTTTTTGGTGGAAGTACTGAGGGAAGTCTTGATCTAGGGGTCTTGGATGGAGTCTGGGATTGGCAGGGCCTGTCGAATGAGTTTAACCTATAGCGTGATTGAAGAAGGGTTTGAGTATCGGAATATAAAATGATAATTTCGGGTAAAGACGTGTTAAAGCCTCACCAGATTTTAACAAAAGGTCTGTCTGCCTTGAAGCGGGTAGCAGGCGGGTGGGTGGACGTGGCTGCGGGCGCTCCCGTAGCCTCGGAAACTGCTAGCAGCGACCTTAATTCGACAGATGGGTATTACAAAAGTGCACTTGAGGAGAAATTAAGTCAGAAATCTATTGTTTCATCCATATAGTGAGCCCTACTCCAATGTGTTCTTTACTATAGTTGAAGTCCGGCCCTCGATGGGACAACTGAGTCAGAAGACCAAGCTCCCTACTCGTCCGCATACCATGCTTGGCCTTAAGATCAGTGATACCAATTGCGGGGCAGAGGCTCCTGGATTTTATGAAGCGTGTGTTGAGTTGAGCCAAGGCGGCAGTTATGTTCTGTTTTTGCTATATTTAGGGGCCAAGAGCAGAATAGGACCCGATTGAGGCAGATGGGTTGGTTACACCCGTGGCGCTCCCTGAACTATTCTTCATCGGGACTCATTTTGCGTTGGTCAGGGTCCTCAAGTTTCGTGTTGTTGGTCGCTGTCAGCACTGCCTGGGTACTTTGGCACCCAGGCCTGCATGTCAGATTCACCGCCGCCAAGTATGGTTATTTTTTTCTGCCGAGATGGGCTCCATTTACCGCCGCACCATGCCTTGGTCCATGCGGGCGGGACAAGCCAACGGTTGCCTGCCAAGGATCGACCGTTTGGCGGCTTCATCTCGTCGATGTTTCTACCGAGTGAGAGCCAGACCCGGTGCAGATCTACAGTGATCTACATGCACATCTGAAGAGACAGTCACATACAAGTATAGAGTCAACGCTGAGAGTTAGGGGACACCCTCGGCGGCCTGACGCAGCCTCATCATGCAGGATTTCACATGTCCAATCATGCTGCCGATGCATCTCACCAAAGTACAATTTGCTGTACTGCGCCCCGATGTGTTGTGGAAACCGCTCGTGCGCCGATCTATGCTTAATAAACAGCAGATGATTGCCCAAGAGTACAGACACGTACCATGCACATATGCAGAGAGCCGCCGGGCCAGTGGGGTTTCATATGAAGCACTTGTGGACGCCTCTTGTCTGCAGTCATCTCCAGCTGAAAATCCCTGGTCGGGGCCAACGTTGAAGACACAACTACTGCGCGGAGAAAAAACGGGTAAAAAAGGAGGTCACTCTGTTAGTATGAGGATATGATACTATGAAGTGTTAATATTGTGTTTTTTGTTATAGCTGAAGCCTGGCCCTTGATGGGATGACTACACCACGAGATAGGTGAAGAGGCAAGATGTTGGCGAGAGAACACATGAAACGGCAAATGAGAACATGACAAGACCATGAACCAAACAATCATCTCCCGCTGACCCTGGCGCCCGCAGATGAGACGAGCCCCTGATCCCTCTTGGACATGATTTGCAACGCCACTCAGCCACTCGACAACAACACTTTCTGGCATCACCAAGCTCTCGTACGACCAGGGAATGAGATTGTACTGGTCCTGCAAACGCCACAAAACCCAGCCCTCTCAGCCCTACCGGGGGGGCCTGGTAAACACCACAACAGCAGCAATAATAAGCATTGCCGGGGTCTGGACTGTGGAGCCGAGTCTGCCATTGGAGAGACCTGGGGTTGGGCTTGGGAGAGCGCGAAATCCGGCCTAATTAGGAAATCGCGGTTGTGACCAGGTCGAGAACATGAGCCATACTCAACCTCGAGTCGATTCTCGACATTGACGACGCGAGATTATTTTATATCCTCACGCTTCCCGTTCATCTCGTCGAGTCTTGTCCCTTCCCATCACTCACTTCACTCGAACATACTCAGCTGCGACCTTTCCTTGTTTCTTTCTGTATATTCTTTTCCTGTGTTTTGAAGGCCTCTCAACCCGACGACACAATGGGCCATCCTGGAGGCGCTGGCATCGTTTCTGCCAACACAACGTCGGTTCACAACGGGTCCGGGCTCAAGCTTGTTTCGGGCCTCGACACCGATTACCAGCAGGCCCATTCCCATGACGAGGAGGAGCCTGTGATTCAGTTTCCCAAGGTATATGAGACAGAGCATGGTTGAACCTTTGTACGTGGGCTAACAGTGTACACCAGCGCGAGTCAGCTGCTCCTGTAGAGGTATAGACTAATACTACTTCACTTGCCAGAGTCAAGCCTTGGCTGACTTTGTCAACAGCTCTTCTACGATCTCTGGTTCGTTGCCAACCTCAACGTCTTTACGACTCTGCACCCCATCACCGACGTCACCAACCTGGGCTCCTTTATCAAATACTTTCTGTAAGGCCTTGCAACCAAGTAGCAATCACCTTCTATAGCTCGCTGACTGTTGTATCCTAGACTGCTCTGGATTACCTGGCTCGCCACTACCGTCTTCGATGTCCGCTTCGGTCAAGATGGCGTCTTTGAGCGCGTCGCCCGTGCTGCTCACCTCACAGTCATGATTGGTTTCTCGGCTGGTGGCGTCTCCTTCAGCCAGACCAAGCAGCTCCAGCCCATCTTCAAAGTCATGTGTGAGTAAAAGCTTGGAAGCCAAGATAGAGTGGCTTGCTAACCAGTCTATTCTCTCTCGCAGCTCTCTGCCTCATGTGCTCCCGCTTCGTTCTCGCCATCCAATACGGCGTCGTCCTGTTCCAAACCCGCCACAACCGCCGAAGCCGAAACAACCTCGGCCTCGCCGTGCTGCAGCACCTTGTGCCCGCCTTTATCTACATGGCAGCCACCATTGCCATGGCGAGGGGCAGCGACGCCAAGATCGACTACCTGTGGTGGGCCGTTGCCCTGGGGGAGCTGGCTGCCATCATGGTGCACGCCACTCTGTCCAAGACGGTCAGCTTCAGCGGCACGCACCTGACGGAGCGTCTCAACCTCCTCACCCTGATTGTCATCGGAGAAGGTATGGTTCATCAAGAGTTCGTTTGTAGCCTCAGAGAAGCTAACTCGCCTACCAGGTATCATCATCCTCGCCAAGACCATCACCAAGATTGTGCAGTACACCTATCTCAAGGACCCCACCACGAGCTGGTGTAAGTTTCTTTCCCTATCACCCGAATCACTTCCAATCCAGAGCTGACGGTTGCCAAAGCCTCTGCCCTCTTTGGTCTCATCGCCTGTGGTGCTGCCATCCTCTACTTTACCTTCCAGCTCTACTTTGACTGGATGGACCACCACAGCCACATGTCTCCGATCAAGACGGCCATTTGGACGATCCTACACCTCCCCTACCACATTGCCATTGTCCTCACTGTCGAGGGAAGCGGCCAGTGGATCACGTGGCGACGTACCTGGGAGGCTATGAACGAAGCCATCAGCTCCTTCACGGATGGCTTCCTCCAAGGCGTGAGCAGTGGTAAGGGCGGACAGGGCGTATATGATACGGTGTTGGAAACTCTGCAAAAGAGCTACGACACGTACACGTTCAGCACCAAGGCCGTGGTGACCATGGGCGAGGAACTTGAAAAGATTCCGACGTTTCCCGACTCCTACTGGAATTCGTTCGACGTCGACCGGTTCATGAGCAACCCTACCGCCAATGACACAGCCGTCAAGAAGATCTTTGCGACCGTCCAGGGCGCGTTGGTGAACTCCGTCTTCAGCACCTATGGGCTTACCACTTCGTCAAAAGCCAAGGCACAGGCTGAGGCTGCGAGTGAGACTGATAAGTTAAATGGCGAGGACCTTGCTACCGAAGCCGTGCTCGACCGCCTTGTAATGATTGTAAGTAGTGACCCTATCCCCTCTAGTCCCGCCCTGGTCCCCATTCTTGACCAACCTCAACACCCATGTCAAAACTGACGCTGACATTTCCTCGTTAGCTGGCTTACGTCTTCGTGGCTGGCGGCTCCGCCCTGTTGCTCCTGTCTGCCATGCATCTCATGCAGAAGCCCAAGGGCTGGTCCATCTTCCACCTTGTCCGCCTTGGCCTTCTCATCGTCGCCGGTGTCGCCCTCTGCCTTGTTGCGATTATCTCCACCAACGAGAATATGACGATAGATATGATGACGAAGCCCTGGACACTCCCCATCATCGCCCTCGTCTATCTCCTCGCCCTCATCGGAACCCACCTGCCGACCCCTGGCGGCTCGAAGACGTCTCACAGCAGCCAGATGGAGGTGGGCGAGCACAACAAGCCGAGTGACACTGCCCGAAGCTCGCCGTACCATGATTAAGGGCGTTCGTATCCCTTGATAGTGAAACAAACAGCTTTTTAAAGCTGTCTGGAGGGGCCACCAAGTTGAAGAAGGAGGTGGTTGACTAGGATCCGGGAACACGACCACGCTTCAAGAATGGATTTAATTCGGTCATTTCCCCTTTTTTTTCTTATTCTTCTTTCTTATTTTATTCGCATGTATTTGTCCTTGGAAGAGTGGTTTGACGGCACGGCACAGTAATCTTGTTTGATGCTCCAGATACGAGTTTAACAGCGCTAGAGCAGAAAATACATGGCTGTATGCCCCGAGGTTGACTTTACACTACCGTCCAATCAACCACCGTGATTTGCTAATCCCCAGGGAGATGTTCTGCGCTTGCACTCCTGTAGCAACCTTACGCGTCATCTAGGCCTTGGCACTGACCAATTCCATATCATAGGCGGTAGTCTTGGTATCGTGAACGAAATATGGCGCTAACCCAGCAAGGAGGGCAATTCTTGATGTTACGACTCATTCTAATGGGCGCCCTCTAGAGGCGGAAGCGCCATGCCAACATGAAGGGCTGGTTCATCGATGTTGTTGTTCTTGTAACTTGGGGAAGTTAGCTTCAAGCAATACACTCTGTTTGGCATATGTCTTTAGCCTATTAAGGGTTCCATGATGGAAAAAGACGGCATAAGAACCAAAATCACGTACCTTAGAACTGTAACTGCTCCTGGGTCTAGCATCATTGGGAAAGAGAAGTCGATTGGCCAGCTGAGCCAGCGCTTAATGAAACAGCGGAGAATGAGGCCATGGGCGACCTGTGGTCCCCGTCCGTCAGCCACGAAAATAAAGCTAGGACGATGAGAGGGGTAATCGTGGTTCAAAGAGATAGGTGGGAGAGGGGTAGGCGTGACCGTACAAGGAGGACATCAGCAGGCTTTTCGCCATTCATGTAAGGCCTCTGGATGTCTCGAATTTCCGATACAAGTCTGTCTAGACGCTCGGTAACTTGCTGCATCGTCCTGTCCCGAGTGGAAATAGAGTGAAGTTAGCAATCGCCCATTGAGAATAAGCGCGCAGATAAGAAAAAGGGAAGGGTGTAATACTCTCCGCCTTCACACCCATCCCTCCAAATATTCCACTCCCTTTCTTGGTCTAGCCCTCTGGTCTTTCTCAATTCTTTGATCTCCCCAGCCTTGAGCCCTTCGTAATCACCATAATCCCACTCTGCAATATCTTCAGTATAGGTAACCTCCCGTTCTCCCTCAGCTGTGGGAGGCGAGGAAGGTATTCTTAGGAGTTCAAAGGTCTTTTTCGCTCTCTTTCTCGGGCTGACGAAAACGTGCGTGATATGAGAAGGGTCGATGAGTTTGCCAGGGCCCACGAGGGTCGTTGCTACAGAGGAGACTTGCTGGATCCCCACTGCAGTGAGCTCGATGTCCGTGATTCCGGTATATCTACCTGATTTTGCCCACTCCGTCTCCCCTATTTATTAAAACCCTATTGTTAAAGACTGAGTGATTTCAAGCAAACCAGCTCGGTGTTTGTTCAGGTTTGGTCAGGCCCAGAACTCACCATGTCGGATAAGAAACACACGCGGCGTTAGGGCGTCTCGCGCAGACATGTCGATAGGTGGGCACTCATGAAACTTGTATTTATCTCAGGATTGAAAGGATTACTGACCCATGCAGTTATTGATGGCGTGGAAAGGCGTGGGGAGGCCTCAGGCGGTAATTCGTGGCAGAACCAATATCAAGACCAGGGGGTGTTTGTTATGCGTGACGTTTTTCTTTTGCGGACATTCTTGTGGCGCTTGTGTCCCGCAGTTTTATGTCTCGCAATAGGGCGTTTTGAACCACCTTTTAGAATCGAAATAGTCAAGTAACAAAAGCCCTGGCTGAATATATGCAGTGAAAGCTCGCTTAGTTTTGAGGTTACTGGAGTGCTGGCCCGCTATCAGGTCGCGCCCTCAAAAGCGAATCAAACGCAAAGAAATAATAGGGATACTATTGCGTGTGGTCCAACAGGTCAGCCGCCTTGGCATGTCAGGCTACATTACGCCTCAAGAAACGCTTGCGTCAGTCTGCCTTACCCCGCTTGCTCAGCCTCGTCTTGAAAACCGTTATCTCGAGTGGCCGTCGAGTTTGTTCTCTGCCTCCATCCTACCTACCGAATTTGTGTCGATACTAGAGAACAGCCACCTCCATCTCAGTGCCCTTTCTACCACTTTGTCCTGGATAGGGAGTGGACCACTCAAGCTCTGACGACACCTTTCTCCGAACCGGACCAGCCGGCGGGAGCTCTATTATGTCACGCTGGCATAAGTCATCATGCCACAGTCCAAAAGTGTCTGCCGAAGATGGACTGCCATGCTGTGAATCATGCGGAAGCAGCCCAAACATCCCGAAGCTTGTCTCAGATCAAGCAGGCTCCAGCCCGCCTTGGGCTATGCCGCCTGATGAGAAGTTTGGAGAAATGGATCTATCTTGGCCGGAAACTGTGCTGTACATACCCCAGCCCCAAAGCTTTCCAAGGATGGATTCTAGGGAATTCAACGAGACCGATACGCGGGAAGGACAAGACGCACCCTCACCAATTTACACTCGCAGATTGAACGATGATGAGTTCCGACTCCTCTATCTTCCTGCCGTCGATGATGAGAGCCACCCTATCCATGCCTCTCTTGAGGCTTATCAAATCGATGATTGCCCTGAATACGAAACCGTCTCATACTGCTGGGGAGGTGAAGATGGCGATGCAACGCTCTGCAAACCCGTGTTCCTTGGTGACTACTGGGACGTTCTCCTGCAGACCAACAATTGCTGGTCGATGCTTCGCTACCTTCGTCCCCGGACCGGAATCCGCGTCGTCTGGGTAGATGCCATATGTATTCACCAGAAGGATCACCAGGAACGCGAGAGTCAGGTTACTATGATGGGTAGCATATATGAGCGGTGCCTGAGGGCCGTTGTCTATCTTGGAGAAGATGCAGTTCGCCCCCAAAGCAATGACAACAGAACGTACCCCGCGCGGCGTGACCTGGGCAAAGTGTCAGCGGCTGCCGTGGACCTGCATCAAGTGCTCAAGATGAGGTACTTCCAGCGCGTTTGGGTCATACAGGAACTTATTCGAGCACCCATGGTTGTAATACCAGTCCGTGGCGTGGAGCTAATCGCTGGGCGGCGTTCGGCCACCTTGGAACAAGTGGCCTGGCACGAGACCAACGCCCCCTGGATGGGACATATCTGCACTGGGCGACCTGATCCAGCTCTGAGAAGGATTCTAGAACAGACCAAGAACTCTCAGTCGACAGATCCGCGGGACAAAGTCTTTGGACTACTTGGTTTCCTCCCTGAACGCCAAAAGCTCAGACCGAACTACTTGCTATCATCACTGCATATCTATGTTGGGACAATAGCTCATATGCTGCTGAACGAAGGGCATTCCCATATTCTTGTAGAGGCTGCCGGCTTCAAAGCTCCCTCAACGATTGCTTCATGGCTTCCGGACGGAAATCTTTCAACCATTGGTGAGCTCCTTGGAAAGGTCTCGAACTCCATCTCACGGGACCATGCACACTCGCGCAGTGCCTTGGTCAAGGAGTTTTGGGCAGAAGCACTCGAACTAAATCCAGACTGGGAGATCATATTGCTAGCCAAGACTGATGAGCTCAGATATGGTCGCCACGAGGAAGGGTTCAAAGCTTTGGAGGTAACGACAGCATTACCTCCCCCGGGGAGGCCGTCCGTTCATCCGTCGACCTCGGCGCTCTCTCTCCCACTGATTTACCTTTGGAGGTCCTCGTCAATTCCTATCAAGATTCGCCAAGTCGGAGACTCCGGTTGTGCGTACGAGATGAAAGCCTCATCTTGTACATTTTACATATGCACCTCTGACACCTCACTCGACACTGTCATCGGTCCGGAACCCACCAGTGTTTTTCTTCTGAAAGATGGCGATAATGCCCCCTTTCTCCTTTTTATGCGACGCCCCCACCCGGATGGAAGCTACCGGCTGATTAAATGCTGCTCTTGTTTTGGCATTTTCCTGTCAAGAAAGCCGCCTTTTGAATCAAGCCTCCCGTCCTCCAAGCCGAGGGGCCCCTTGATCGATGATTTCCCTGCCCGTGGAACAAAAAGGCTCCGTGATCAGGACGTTCCTTTCAGTCGAAACTTTATGCCGATTTTGTACCGCACTGTTTATCAGGTTATTTCCAAGATTGACTTGCTTTGCCAAGAAAGCTGGGAAACATTGCAAAGGATCGCAACAATAGACGATCCCCTAGATTCGGGAACTATCGCTAGTCATATAATGAGCCTCTTCCAGAGGCTCGCCAATGGCCCCAAACCACCCTTTGTTGACCTCTATTTCAATCTCCTTCGGCAGTGCTGCCCCGACTGCTGTGTAGAGGTACGAGTGCACGAGAACGAGGCTTTAGTATTCGTAACAATGGATCCAAAAGAATGGTTGACGGTGCATGAGTCTCTGAACCGCGATTGGTATGGCAATGTGTTCGGCGAACTGTGGGGTCGAGTACTGGATCACCCTGGGCCTTGGTACTGGGCACGAGTGTCAGGGTCCTCAGACACATCTCATACGGAGGGCCTGGACAAGTGGGAGATAGATCTCGAATTGACCACCCACGAGCTTTCTTCTTGGGTTACAACAGCGCCTGGTTGGAATCATGGGCGGGACCCAGCCCATTCCTGGTTTAATTCACCAAGAGTCACTATGGTAACGAAAGCCGAAGGCCTCCGGGAATGGCTCAGAACCAGCGATTATTTTAAACATTTCCCTGAACTGAGAGCCTGCAGTCGGCTTGTCAACGAAGATGAGATAGCATTGGCCACAACCGCGCCTAAGCCTGAGTATAGCACGATTGGCGTCTATGGCTGGCCAGAGTCTTGCTTTGACGGAGAACACATTCCTGGAAAAGTAGAAAACATAAGTATCTTCTAATATCACATTGAAATTTTCCGTTCTGATTTATAGCTGAGCGACGACTTGTTGCTTCTATGTAGTGTTCTCTGTACCGATCTTGGAGAGTTGTCTATTCGGACCGGATGCAGAGAATTGGGGACAGATTCGTGCAGGCCAGTCCGGACCTGACATACATGCCCACGAAGTATCAATATATTCCAAAATTCCTTAGACTAAATAAAGATAAAGCAATTTGTCCCTGAGACAGTATCGTCAAGTCGAGGATAATAGCCTCATGATCCCAGGTTTGACCCCCCAAATTATCACCAATTAGGAAAGGCGTGGTGGCAGAGTGGTCTAATGCGATAGACTAGAAATCTATTCTCTTCGGAGGCGTCTGTTCGAATCAGGCCCACGTCGATTGGTTTTTTCTTTTGCGCCTTTATCTTGTTTGATGCGTGGTTTTATGGCTGCGATTCTTTTTGTACCCATGGCAGTTACTGTAGCCAGGCTCGCTCGTTCATACCATTGTAGCTAGTGAAAAACGTCTGTTTGTTTTCCTTCTTGTTTAGGTTTTTGCCCTGGCTGTCATTCAAGATGGGTAACGAGAATACTGTGAGTCGCACAACTATTGGAAGATGGATAAAATTTACCATTCTCGTCTCTTGTTCTTCATTCTCGTCTATCCTTTAGTTAAAAGAAACCTTGTTATAAAAGGTAGAGTGGCGAACTGCGCAACCCTGGTCAATGAAAAGCAGTACTACAATTTGTAAACCTCCTCCTTCACAACAGAAAAGTTAAGCAACGTGGCCTCATCGGCGACAAAATCACGCTCCCAAGTCTGCTCATCCTCTTCATCATCGTCTTCATCAAAGTCATGTCTCTCTGCGCCACTCTTTGAAGCTGGCTGCCTATGTCGTGTCGGCGCCGCTTCAACGGGGATCAGTGTTTCCTCTGGCTCATCAATGGTCTTTGCAGGTGGCGTTGGTTCGGGAGAAGGTTCGCTGTAAGAAATGAAATTAGCAGAGTACTTCATTATAGAGTCTGTCCTTCTTACCTGTTCAATCGCCAGTACGGCGATGCGTTCAACGCTTCTACATCCACTATGCCTTCGGCGTCAAGCATCTTGGGGATGATGTGATCTCGCCCAGGAGCAACGTTCAGAATGCTTCTGACTAGGCTCACTCCAAGCTCAGTCACCTCTTCGGCATCCCCGGAGTCGGGGTCGGTCATCATCCATTCCAGTAGACGACGTGGTAGCATGGTTTGTTTCAGAAGCTCCCAGTTCTCATCGTCAACGTAGATGACAAGGCCGACAGTGTCTTTGATTTCGAGGCCACCCAGAGTATTCTCGACAACAATTTCAGCGTTGCCCGAGCGGTATATGAGTCGGGATGGAAAGTTGGACACGAGGCGCACTTGAGCATGTTCCAGTACTTCCAGTAGCCACGAAGTTGCCTTTGGGTTGCTTGTTCTGGGGCTTCGGAAGTGAACAGCAATTCTAGTATGTAATGTTAGGAATATCGAAGTAAACGAGTAGTGGCAGCAACTTACCGAAGGAGTTGACTGGCCTTGGACGAAATCTCGCCACTCAGCTCAATAGATTTGAAATCATCCGAGGCTGGGCCCATCTCCTCAACCTTCCGAGATAGGTACCGCTCCTCAAGACCTGCCCAGACGAGAAGATTGTCAAGCATCCAAACAGTCTTTGGGTCAAAGTCTAGCAAGTTGAGTTTGCCAATGAATGCGTCCTTCAGATACTTGCGATCGGCGATGGAAAACTCCATGGTAGCAGCACAGAGCAGGACATCTCCATCGGGAGTAAGGACAGGAAAGACGGGACTGCGAAGGAACTTTTCCTTGTCCAAGACGTGACCGTACTCTGGAATCTTTTGACTGACTGCAACCAAAAGCCCCCTGGCTGTGTCGTCGCGTGTATTCCCGGGGCTCAACGACGCGACATTCACCAAGCTGTCAAAGACGAGACCAGCATCGTTCTTTGTTATGCCGAGGAATTTCGTGAAGAAGTCCTTGAGCTCGGGATAGTGCTTGCTCAAATCGTTGACCTCTGGACTGTCTAGTTTGGGGGCCCAGGTGCAGTCGCTTGAGTTGAGCCATATCACACTCTCACCTGGGGCCACGGCAATGATCATATTCTCTGCAAATGCCGTCCTACCATAGCGTGTTAGTCAAGGGTGCCATGTACAGCAAGGTGACTTACCTAAGCTCAGCAGCATCTTGAGGCGAGAGCTTGCGCCTCAACTTGTCCAAGGCGCGGTAGAAGTCGTCTGTCAGCCACAGATCTGAGGGATCAAGTGGCGCGTCGAACTCTTTCCTTTCTAATACGCCTAAGATAGTTCGGAATGAGGCACTCTGGACCTCTAGCGTGTTTGAATAGAAGTCTCTCAATGATGCAAGCTCAGATTTGCTCGCATCCCAATCTTCGGCCACGGGGAAAAGGGCAGACTTGGAAAGTGTGCTGGACATATCACACAAGTCGTCCATCAAGCACTCGCTGGGAGGTCTCCATATGGGATGGATGTAAAGCAGCTGTTCCTTCTCAAACACATCCCTATAGTTATGAGTTAGTCACCTGTCAAACGCGATGCAAAGGCAGTGTTGTGACTGCTCTCTGTTGACATACCTGACTCTTTGTTGGCACTCCTCCAGATCCCTCGAGTCTTCGCATTCTGCCTGGATACGAAGATACAACTCCAAAATTCGGCGGGGAAACTCGACAGTGGGGCTCTTCTGTCGTCGTATTCGGATCAACATCTCCAAGAAGAAGTCGAGATTGTCGCGATACCTGGCAAAGGCCCGTAGGCACCTCCACGGTCCAAAGCCCCCGTCCGGTTTGAGGGGTGGGTTAAGCCTGAGGAAGGGGAATGTCTCACCCTCGAGCATGTAACGGCTCTGGAGGTAGACTAGCTTGGGCAGGGGGATGTAACAGCTCCCAAGAGGTCGGTATTTCCCGTCTTGGCAGAGGACCTTCAGAGCCTTGAGATCTAACATGGAATCCGGGTTCGCCTTGGCATAGATCTTGTCGCGCTTCCATGCCTGCTGGAGATAGTTGAGGAACTCTTCGGGGTGTTGCTTTGAGATCTCGACGCATCTCGGTGAAAGGATGCGGCCCCGGTCACCGAACTCAAAGAGCCGCGGCTCTGAAGCGCCATGGCCTCCATGGCTTCTGGAAGAAGTGCTGGCCGTATCTCCACGATCGCCACGCAACATTGAATCGAGATGGTGTCTTTTTTACGTCTCCCTGAGTCAGATCAGGTCGGGCTCAGTTTGAAAGACTCACCGACATGATGCCTGACGTGGCGGTGGTGGAGACAATGGCAAACAAGGATCTGACGGAAAAAGTGCACTCCGATCCACTGCTTATATCTGATTGGGTGGCCTTGTTTTGAACGTTGCTCATGCGTTGGCAAGAAATAAACAAACAATTCATCTTTATAAACTTGATTAATAAAAGGTAATAATAGCTAAAGTATTCTAATTCTCTTCTTTTATCCTTCTACTATACTGGTAAAACATCAAACTCTACTCCTGTTTCAAAATCATGCCAGGTAACATTAACCAACCCAGCGGCGGAGCCACGATATGCCCAGAGCATCTTCACCCTCTCATGCAACAAAGTAATACTTCGAAGGCCCAGCTGCTGTTTGCATTGAAACCAACACCTCATTCGATTTTGCAGTTCGTCGGTCCCACACTCGGCTGCCAGAACCAACGAAGGCCAAAGTATGCCACACCCGGCCAACCCTGAAGTGATGGATTCGATAGCTTCCAGCTCACAAACACCGGCCTGGACAAGATCTTGAACCATATTGAGCGGCCTTTGACGTACAACCCGCTGGAAGAGAACCAAGCGGGCGTAATAGAAAGCTTTGGCCATGTGGTAGACAACTACTGCATCTATGGGTTGGGAGTAAGGGTGAGGGTGATCTGCGGGGAAGTCCAGATATAACCAGGTCTCGAAGGCGTCCAGATCTTCCTCAAATTGTTGACCCTTGGTGGACGTTAAATTTTTAATTTGGACCAGAGATCGCAAGATGGAGTCGCTCATTCCGTAGAAGGGATTCGAGGAGGTAGAAAACTTGCATCGGTCAAAAAGATCCTCTCTAATATCCGGTAGGTCAATGTCACATAGGACTGCCATGGCCACCATGTTCACATGGTTTTCATTTAGATGACTTTTGGTCGGTGAAGAGCTGAGAATACTACCCATTCCACCGGTCAGGTGTGTTCGCCATCTCCCGGGACTTCCTGAAACAGCCTCAATCATGACACACGACATGATTGCGAGGCCCAGACTTGGATCCTGACGCTTACCATGTTGAACAATGCTGCGTCGCAGGTGGGCAGTGACCAGGCATTCGTGCTGTATAGCTGATGCATACAGAGAAGGCTGTTGTCTGTTGCTGAGCTCAAAGATATTGTAGGCGGAGCAAGCACAAATGGCATGTAGCACGGAACTACCAACCTGTGATCCTTCTGAAGCAGATATGTATCCATTCAGGGCGACTGGGAGTAATGCTGTCCTACATGGGTTCGTAGGTTCATCAATGAGCAGCAGTTTCTTGCTGAGGTGTGTAACCCAATGGTGAATCAACAGTCTGTGACGAGCCGCCATTTTGATGAACGTAGGCTGGTGAATTGGGATGCGGGCGCTTGCTTCTCTTTGTCTCCCAGGCTGGGGATGTGTTGGTGGGGTAGGAATGGAATGAAGAATTCTTGCATCTGGGGGCTCTGGTGTAAGGATGGTAGTCGAGGAGGTCTTGGAGGCAAAGCCAGGTGCGGCAGGGAGCTCTATAAGCTCTTCAGGTGTCTCCAAAAAGTGTAGAGAAATCTCTGGGCTCAGCTTGTCTGGTTCTGATGGTCGCGGCGCGTCGTCGCCACCAGCGTCAAGATCAACTTCAGTGTTGGCCGATGACTCGGGACTTGAGGCGGATGAATGACACCGACTTGTGGGACTAGATTCGGCAGATCCGCTATTGTCATCAGGTAGTAGATTGGGGCTTGCGGCAGGGTGCTGGTTGGCACCGCTGTGGCTAAATGAGAGGACTGAGAACAGCCCACCGCTCACAGCGTGGTGCACCAGTGACTGGTGCCCAAGGTGCCTCAACACCGTGTCCAGCCCAGACAAGGTTAAGCTGGGCCCTTGTAATGACTCGTAACGCCTCTGATGTTTCATCATTCGTCGTTTCGGTACCGGATCTAGGAGTGCCTGGTTCCCGGGACTTGTTTGAGATGACCAGGCCAGGCGGACTTCGTAGCCCTGGCAGCTAATGCCTGCCTGTACGCATCTCTGGCAGTCAGGTCGGGTTTCGTCGCACTTTACCCGTCGAGAGCGGCAAGTCCAACACCCTGTGAAGGATCTAGTCCGACGGGGTCGGGCGTGGTGCATGGGCATGGACATGCTGGTAGCGGAGACTGATGTGCTGTGGAACTGAGGTGACTCAGGTCAGTCGAGTCTGCAGTTTGGACCGTGATTGGAAGTCGTCTTACCAGGAATCAGCAACGTAGAGTTCTATGTAATGCCCAAGTTGATGATACACCGAGGCGCATCGAGTGGGTGAGTAATTCGCCGTTGATAGTGACAGAGTAGTGGATCATCAGCAGATAACATCCCCTTGGCTGGTCTATTGCAGGAGCCAGTTAGGTGCTACGACGAGAACATGACGCTGACGCCCATGCGTTCGTCGTTCAGCCAGACAAGGTGGCTATCAAAAAGAGGCGGGGTCCTGACCGGAAGACCGGGTTTGCGGATGCCGCGGGTCCCGTAGGCCGTGGCCGGCATTCACGGACACCGCGCATCCAATGGGAGGATTTCTTCCGACCCGAAAAAGATAAACTGCAAGATCTAATTGATCATTCGGTCTTTCCCCGCCTTGCATAGCTCGTTGTGAGTTGCCTCTCTGGGCCAAACAAACTGGAGCAACAGGGGTAATAAGATCTAAGATCCAGAACTGTCGGGTTTTTGTGGGGGATCTCTGCTGTCTTACTCTCAGGTCCTTGTTATTCTCATGTTGATCGATATGGTGTACGAGCAGGATAGATAGCACCGGAGTAAGCTCGTATCTTTTCGTGCTGCGTAGTTAGTATGTGCAAAAGCGTGGTGGACTAGTACAACAGAGCCGACTTGTTTATTCCTCTTACAGAGAAAGAATGAGCGTAATAAGTAGCACCCCTAGATAAGCAAAGATACATGCTGCTGTTCCTCAAGACTCCCGGATCGCCTCGACAAAAATCTCAAGCGTAGCCCCCTCCCAGGCAATTGAGCTAACCCCGATGGCCATAGTCGTTGGCCGACTCTCCCCACAGTAAGCCTCGATGTTTTTGAGCCACTCCCCCAATCTCTCAACTGAAGTGTCAAGCGTCAGGAAATGCACTTTGTACACGGCTTTCCAGCCTTCTTTGACACCGGCAGCTTCCAGAACGGCCTTGACATTTTCAAAAGCTTGACGATATTCCTCACGGATGTCAGATGGGACCTCGCCATTCTCTCGGGCTCCCACCTGCCCCGTAATATGGACAATGCTGGCATTGGCGGGGACAACAACCGCGTTGGATAGATGTCCCTGATCGGCGAGCGCTGCTCCGGCGCCTGGGACGTTGAAGCTTCGAACACCGGCGGCATTGAGATAAGCGCTCTTGTACTCAACCGACATGATGATGATGATGACGAGGGTGATGGGCAGTGTTTTGTTGGAGAGGCCTTGCAAGGCAAAGAAAAGGGGAATAATAGAATGTGTACGCTCAAAGCGGCTTCGGTAGATATTTCTGTAAGGCGAATTGATAGCCAGCGGATCATTGTCTTTTGACTCCTGCTGCTAGTCTTTATACGCATCACAGGCATCCTTGGATTCTAGCATTCTCGACTAGGCAGAGAGTGGTAGTCAGGTGGTGACGACTTGTCGGGACGGCCTGTCTGCAGCAGATGTGGATAGGCAGGCATTAACACCTACGCCGGCCAAGACATCTTGCCTGAGCTATAGTTGGCTTGTCATTCACGGGCTCAAAAGAGAATCTCCTACCGAGCATGGTAGGGTATGTCGGTAGGAATTGCCCCATCAAAGGCAGTGGAGAAATGCCAAGTTACATAGCCCCATTCTGTAACAGAAAATGCCTCCTATCTGAGCATCACCAGGGCAGGCAATGATTCTTCATACCATATAGAGAGTAAGAAAAACTATCTTAGTCAAACAAATCAGGATTATAAGTACTTTACCATGCCACACGTCGAACTATGCAATGTCAACAAAGCTCGAGCAAAATTCCAGCAATTCACTACTTGAACCACTAGACAACCAACCATGAACATTTCTACCGACGGCTATCAGTGGAACCCTCAAGAGGGTTTCAAGACTGGTGTTCCTACAGACGCGGTCATTCTGCCCAAGGAATTCAACGTTCAGATTGGCAAATGCTACGACGCTATCGTCATTGGAGCAGGTTATGCTGGCCTGCGAGCTCTGCGCGACCTAAGCACTCAGGGTACGTTCTTGAATCAGTCCAATCCGTTCCGTCTCGCTAACATGCTTAATCACACAGGGTATAAGACACTACTTTTGGAAGGGCGAGACCGTATCGGCGGCCGCTCATGGACTGTCAAGAAGGACGGTTATGTCTACGAGGTTGGGGGCACATGGGTGCATCGAAACCAAGCTCAGGTTTGGACCGAAATTGAACGCTACGGCTTCGCAAATCGTCTAAAAGATAGCCAAGAATTTTATGAAGGCTCCCGTACGCCCACCATCAACCGAAACGGTGAGCTTCATGAGGTTCCTTGGACAGATCAGGTGAATTGATCAACACCCCATCAGTCCCGACTACACTAACATCTGACTCAAGGCAGCTCAGCGTGGCTTCGACAAGTTCTGCGGCATTGATGGGCAGAACGGATTGACCGTATTCGATCTTCACTCTACCCAGTGGCTAGACAACGAATCTTTTGTCCAATGGGACAACATGTCCTGCCAGGATAGAATTGACCAGATCCAGTCCGAGTTGACTCCAGAAGAGCATGAAGGTCTTCTTTCGATCCTGTGCAGTATGAGCAAGCTCCCTGCGTCGAGACCATCATTCGCAGAGGTGTTGCGTTGGGTCGCACTCAGCGGAGGAACTCTCAACGGTCTTGGACAATCTTCCGCGCGATGGAAGCTGGCAGATGGACAAACGGCATTGGCACGCGCCATTCTTGATGATGCCCGAGCTTCAGGAAACTTGTCCTACAAGTTCTGCTCCGCAGCAGCCGAGATCAAGACTGCAGACGAGCAAACGACGGTCACCACCCACGACGGCCAGGCATTCAAGGCACGCCATGTCGTTGTTGCCGTTCCTCTGAACTGCCTCAAGGACATCAAATTTCAGCCTGTGCTCGAGCCAGTCAAGGCGGAAGCCATCAGCAGAGGCCAGAGTAACGACGCCTACAAGGTCTGCGTCGAAGCGAGCGGAAAGGAGTGGCGCAACTGGAGCGGTCACGCATTCCCCGACAAAGGCGTCCCCGCCCTTATCGGCGACGGAATCACCCCATCTGGGAACTCATATCTCATTACCACCCCCGGGAACTACATCAACCCCTCGAAGGATCCAGAAAAGCTGCTGGAAGCACTTCAGTATCTCCATCCTGATCTCAAAATTGAGCGCCTTGTAAGTGATATTCCCATTCAAACGTCATCTGCCCGACTGACACTTGAAATCTTAGTTCGGATGCGACTACTTTAGTGATCCCTTCTCCAAGGGTGGTTGGGCAGTTCATGAGCCAGGCTTTGTCACAAAGTATCTGAGGAGTCTGCAGGCCCCTGCTGGAAACGTTCACTTTGCCAACGCTGACTGGGCGAACCTCTGGAGGGGGTATATTGATGGTGCGCTGGAGTCTGGATCTTGCGCCGCTGTTGCCATTCATAAGGCTGAGTCACTGAGACTTGGAAGGGTCAGGCTTTGATTGTCAGAGAAAGCTGGAAAATCAGCCGTGTAGTTCAGTCATAGTTGCAAACGTCAATCGACTTCGGACCATAAATTTACCAATCATACTGGAGAGACCGTATCTATAGAAAACAAGAAGGCTTTTGAATGCCGACGCTTGTGCAGAAACCCTAGGCCACGGCATCAGAGAAGTACAACCGTCGTTTACGGGCAGAGACTCTCAACCTCTTCATCTTCTCGGAGCAACTCAAGCGGTGGTTCAGGCTACCGAGGTTGCTCTTAATAAGAATACCCTACCCTTCTACTCAAATAAGCCATCAAGCATGCATAGGGGCGCCTAAATGCTACGATAGAGAGTGTTTCTATTCGCCTGTCCTTGTAAAACACTCAAGGTGCCGGGGGTTGTTTCTGAGCAACTCAACAGGAACGAGACAGCCTTAGCATGACTGGAGCGTACACGCAAGCGTTAGTTAAAAACTAAGTGATAATTTGGCAAGAGTTGAAACTGTAATGAGTGACGCCGCGATAACTTCAACAAAGTTCCACCGTCATCGTGCAGGCATAGGCCACACCCTCATGGACTCTCCCCCCTTCAGCAAGGGTTAAGCTTCAAATCTCACATTATCAGCCAGTCACTAGAACCCTGTCATTATCATAAGAGTCTCGTTCTGGAAACTCTCGACGAGCAGGGAGCGTAGATAAGAAACTAGCGCTAGCTTATCCTCCCTCGCCTCACAGCCGGCGGTCCTTTTTGGGTAAAAAAGTCCCTCTGCCTGCCACCCCAGGAATCCTCGACAGATAAGAACAACCCGCCTTATCTCCATTTCCCCGCAATCTAAAGATCTCATGCACTATAACACGTTCACGCGCATTGACTCACAACGTGGGTGGCGGCCAGTGTCCAAAGGAACCTGTCACAATGGCCTTCCCGCTGGATAATGCAACGCACTCGATTGTCGATGATCGCTTTGAAAACGACGCTTTCGTATAAGAGCCAGGACCCTATGCCCAGTTCCATGGATATGCAACAGCACGCTTCAGAGGCACCATTCACCGACACAAATTCACATCCTGTTCCCTCCAATATGACATTTGTTGCCGATACTTATCAATCCGGCCAGGCTGCTGCTTCGGAACCAGATCAACACAAGAAAGACATGGCCAAAGACATTGATGCAAAGTCAATCGTTAGCATCTACGCTGCAGAAACTGGTTTGGCCCCTGACGCAAGGAGCACCCAGCATACATCTGTGTTGGGAGCTGCCAAGACATGGCCGTACGCAGTGATGTGGTCGGCTGTCTTTTCCAGCACCCTTATTGTGTAAGTACCCCATCGTTATAAACATCCCAGGATGTCTGTCGCGTGATTAACGCCGCTTTTCATTCCAGAGTATCGTACGCCCCTGCGTGGATCAGCCAGCTCTATGCCCTGCCAGCCTTCACGACCCGATTTGGATATAATTACGATGGCACATATGTCATACCTGCTCGATGGCAGTCGGCTCTGTCTGCTTGTTCCCTGCTTGGACAATTCTTCGGCGCCCCAGCCATTGCCGTCCTCATGGTAGGTCTTCTCCCAGCGGTACAGAACTCGATGTTGATCGATTTCATAGGACAAATACGGCCGAAAGCTCATGTTTATGTCTGCCCTAGTCCTGCTGGCTTCATCCGTATTTATTCAGTTTTTCAGCACCTCTCTACCTGTCCTGCTTGTCGGTACTCTACTCGTTGGCGTTTCACTCGGTAGCTACGGTGTGCTATCCCTCACTTATGCGATGGAGATCTCGCCTTTGCCTCTGCGTGGTGTCCTTGGGGCATTTTACAGCTTTGGCATCATTACAGGGCCCTTGCTCGCTACAGCTGTTGCCCAAGGGGTGGTGAATATGACCAGTGTCTGGGCTTTCAGGATTGGTTTTGCCATCACCTGGGCCTGGCCACTTGTACTACTTCCCTTGTCTTTCTTTGCACCAGAGAGGTGAGCCTTGTGTAATGTTTTGGCCAGAATCTACCACTGACTCATACAATTCTGCAGTCCTGTATGGCTCACACGCCAGGGTCGTACTGCGGATGCTGAAGCAGCCTTACAAAGCCTTGCAATCAACGACTTCGACATTGGTCCTGATCTTGCGCGCATGGCAGAAATAGATCGCCAAGAACAGGCCTTTGAGAGTTCCACTACCTATAAAGAGATCTTCAAAGGCTCGAATCTGCGACGCACAATCATTGCAACCGGCTGCTACTCCATGATTAGCAACACGGGCTCCTCCCTTACCAACGGCGGAGCATACTTTATGATATGTTAGTTCAATCCACAGAGCACCCATGCTCACTGACCGGGATTGAAGCTAACTGTGCTATGATCAGTGGCAGGAGTAGACGCCGAGACCAGCTTTCTGTGGTCTCTGGGAGCTGGCCTTGGAGCTCTGCTAGGCGCTTTCATCAGCCTCTGGGTTCTTGCCAAGTGTCTCCGACGACCGGTATATATCTGGTCCCAGCTCATCAGCACGGGTCTTCTCTTTATCATGGGCTTCATTCAACTCGATCCCAAGTACTACGAGAGACATGATAGTGTGTTTGCTCAAGGCGCGCTCATGGTGATCTGGAACGTCTTTTACGGAGCAGTTCTCAGCCCCGTTTCCACTGTCATCATGGGTGAGGTACCAAGCAACGCTCTCAGACCCAAGACGGTGGCATTTGCAACAGCAGCGCAAGTGGTTATGTTGGTTCTTGTTCTGACCATCTATCCCTATCTACTGAATCCCGACTCTGGGCATCTTCAGGGCTACATCGGGTTCATCGCCGGAGCTAGCGGGCTAGCCTACACTATCTGGACCTTCTTCTTTGTCCCAGAGACGAGTCTTTCTATCGAAACTCTCGATATGCTTTTCATGTCTGAAGTCAAGGCGCGCCATTTTACTACCTTTCAAGTGGATCGACTTGAGGGTACCGCAGATCTGTCATAAGATGATGAGGGTTTGGCAAGATAGCCAAGTATCGTGCCAAGGATCGGTGGAAGCGGATACCATCCAAGTACATGGCTGAAACGAAGGACGGCTATGAGGGATATAAGACTTGATTGCCAGGTTTACAGTGTAACATTGTCGGTGTACATATATCCCTTCGTTTACACAGGCCGGTCGCCCATGCTCTTGAGCCCACCTATTGTTCTAATAGCAAATCGCTCCCAAGAGCCCTGCCGACGTAAGACATAACGGCTATGCGGACTTGATGACATGTGTCTCCGCGGAGTCTATATAAATTGACTTTATGCTCCCGACGCCTTGAAGTCTGCTGACAGCTGATCTTCCGAGAATGGATGACAGTTTTTTCAGCTCCAGCCAGTGCCGCTCAGCCCCAAACTCAATCCTCCACTGACTTGAGGCCATATTTTCTTCCTCCAAAAATCCCAACGCTGTCGGGAACCTCGGAAACCTCGGGTCATCGGAATCGTGCGCCACTTAGGTCATTAACTTGCTCGAGATGGGATCAAGCAATGGCCGAATGACCAACTTTCATACGAGACTCAAAAGCAAAAGGCCTAGAGTGTGGTAAATACGAGGTTGCAGCGCATGGAAAGTCACGCGGGGGAGCTATCCGCAAATCATATTTTCATGTAAGCCCGTGATAGAATTGACGGGCTCGTATTTACTTAAAAGGGTGGGTGGATGTCAGGACTCTTGTTTGAACATAAAGAGCATCAATCCTCAATACAATCGTGTATTTTTCCATCATCTCATTAGGTATCATACACTTGTGGGAAGCTTCTACTCTTTATATTTGAACTGCCATCTCTTTCGACTCTCCTCACACAGTCAGCCACGCAAAATGCATGTCCCCAGTCTTCTTAGCCTTACTACTCTCCTCGCGGCAGCATCCGCCGTCACCGGTCCGTTTCCCTTCCCCTCTCCATGACCTCTCCTCACACAAACTAGTCTCTTATGATCCTGGCTATGATCAAGCATCTCGGTCTCTCACAGCCGTGGCCTGCTCTGATGGCAAGAATGGCCTAATCACGAGATATGGCTGGCAGACGCAGGGCAACATCCCCAAGTTCCCAAACATCGGCGGCGCCCAAGCCATTGCGGGATGGAACTCGGCCTCATGTGGTACCTGTTGGAAGCTTACCTACAAGGGCAAGAGCATCAACGTTCTGGCCATTGACCATGCTGCCGCTGGTTTCAACATTGCCCTCAACGCCATGAATACTCTCACTAACGGCCAGGCTGTCAAGCTTGGTCGTGTCGATGCTACAGCCACCCAAATTGCGGTCAGCAACTGCGGCGTGAAATAATGTGTTATGAAGGGCATTTGCGTTTGACCAAGAATGGACGCAAAATTATTATGAACGCAATATGACAAGAGCTTTTGATGCCGAGCTGGAGGAGGTTGGGTTTTTTTTAAAGATTGACGAACTTAGTAGCTGAGCTTATCGCAGACAGCCTTGTACTTTTTAAAGGAGACCTTTGCTTCTTTCATATTGATCCCCGTGAAACGGAATTAGGGCTGTGCTTGTTGTTCCGGCCGTAAACAATTCCCATTGCTCTTGAGGTTTCATCTTGTCGGCTTTGAGAATAGTGACTGCACCTGTTGGAATAAGATGTCACTGCTGTTCATCTTCATTACATCGCTGATAATGGCCGTAAACAGATAATCCCACTGTCGTTAAAAGGAAGACCGTCCCCGATTTCCATCTCATTACCTAAACTAGAACGATGTTGTACTGCCTTAATTTCACATTTCATCATAGATCTACAGCTCTTTGTGCGAGTCTCGAGGCATCATTATAGGTAAGCTCAATTTCACAAAACTATAGTACAAGCCCTCCGCTCGCTAACCAACAGTCCTGGTGATTGTATACTCAAGTGTGGGGTTTTGTTGGTGCACATAAGGGAGGTGTCGAATATCTAAATGGTAAGACGACCCCCAATTTACCCAATGGTTGCTCGCCAGCACATCGAGACTGGGGAAATTATTAAGCCCACTAAATCTGCGTATCTAAACCGACATACGGCTCACTACTATGTACGAAGTATGATATCGATCCTTAGATATAAGATAACCAGATGTGTCGTGAAAGTAGAGAGAAACAAAGATGGGTCAAAATACCTACTAAATCGACACTTGGATGAAGGTTTCTTCGTGGCCCCCTCAGCCTAATGTTGGACTACTGGTTCTCCAGACGCGGATGATCCATATATGACCACATGAGATCAGTGTTGGTAAGTGAGAAGGAGTACAGCCGTCCTCGCTTTTTAGCATATTAATTTACTACTCTGCCAGTGCGTAGTCCAATCAAGTTATCTCAACTAAACGTAACGAAACACATGAAACTATTTGACGATTTTGGGGGCCCTGTCGCATTCTTCTCACTCTCACGCAAGTTGCGCAGGTATATCCCAGCATGGATGCAACCGCTCATGATTTCCTCGTGACAAAGGATTGGAATCACGAGACTACCTAGGTCTCTTTAGGTGAAAGGTATTGATAAGCTCACTGGTTCATGCACCCTCCGGGGTTGCCGGTATGAGTTTTGTGTCCAGACTTCAAGGTATCAGTAGGGCAGAAAAACAAGAACCCTGATAGGCTGACCGTTGGCTCTGGCCTGGTAGGGCTGTTTAATCTCATTCTGGGTCAACAAACACTCAATCTTGTTATAATCACACCGTCTTTAAGTTGCGTGGTGTTTGCAAGGTTGTTAGCTTTCTGGCCACTAATGCCGGCATACCCTCGCTTCTGGAGCTATGCTATTGGGCCAAGAATCTATCGCATTTATGGGTAAATTGTTCGGGTCCTGGAGTGGAGAGCCAAGACCGTGGTCAACCCTAGGTTGCATGGTTCAGGCAAACGCAAGAACCGGTTCGACGGCAACACCCGTGGCATGTCGATCTCCATTCGATAAACTACGAGGCAACACAGACTTCAGCAAGCAACTCGGATGGTCCCGAAGGTCGATCGTATGTCAGGGGGCTGACTGCATCGCCCTATTCATCAACCTATAGTATCCCTGTTGAAACGAGTGTGGGGTGGTTTTGATCCTTTGTCACCTCGTATTCGCTGATAATCACAACAAAAGTACCATCCGGGTAAAGCGGTCATTTGTCATTTTGGAGGGATAGCCAGATGGACTTGACGGCTGTGATCACCCTCTCCAACTACCTGATCAGAGCACGTTCCGGAACTCGGCTTGTTGCAGTCCATGAACTGTTTCTGATCCCACATGAGGTGAATAATGATGCAACGTTGTTTTTGGGGAATGAGGGTCTGTCAGTGTGGGAACCCTGGACAGTGCAGATGGTAGACTAATCGGTGAAATTAATTCCCGCCGTATGCGTACCTTTTCCAATCACAAAGCAGTCATTCAAAGAACATGATCCGTTTGCGAGTGGATGCAGCGTCGCATAAACGCTTGGCCCCATTAGCCCACTCCTTCGTGGGTACATGACCCGTCTCATACGAACTATCCGGCCAGCTCGGTATGTGGCTGGGACCCAGTTGAAAACGCGGTATGTTGTAAACTGAAAGCATATAAGGTAAATGGTCTCGACCTTCAACCCTCTCGTACTCTTGCTTAGGTCTTCAACGCCTAGTGTTGATCAATTACACCTTTGTAGACACTGCCACAATGGTGTCTGTGTCACGCTTCCTTCGGGGCGTCGGCCTTGCGGCCTTCGCTGCAGTGACTTGCCAAGCTGCTGCCGTTGGCCAATCTCTTTCCGAACGTGCCTCTTCCAACGACCGTTTGGTATTTGCGCACTTCATGGTACACAACCCCTTATGAAGCTACTACCAAGTCAAGCTAACAGTTTTCAGATCGGCATCGTCAACGTTAGACAAAGCTCTGCAGACTATGACGAAGACATGAAGCTTGCCAAGGCTGCTGGAATCGATGCCTTTGCTCTCAACATTGGTACTGATGACTACAACGACAGGCAGCTTGGATTTGCCTATGATTCTGCCAACCGCAATGGCATGAAGGTCTTTATCTCTTTCGACTTTCACTACTGGGACAAGAACAACGCGGCTGCCGTTGGCCAAAAGATTAAGCAGTATGCCAGCCAACCTGCTCAACTCATGGTCGACAACAGGGTATTCGTCTCAAGTTTCGCAGGCGATGGACTCGATGCCAACGCCGTGCGAAGTGCTGCTGGCTCCAACATCTACTTCGTCCCCAACTTCACCCCCTGGGGAGGTTCTACCAATGGCATTGATGGTGCTCTTAACTGGATGGGTTGGCCCAACGATGGAAACAACAAGGCCCCTAAGAACGGAAAGAGTGTGAGCGTCGCCGATGGTGACAACAACTATCTGAACTGGCTTGGCGGCAAGAAGTACATGGCTCGTAAGTTTCACCTGACCTGTTACAGCTTCAAATTACTAACAGAATTTCAGCTGTTTCTCCCTGGTTCTTCACACACTTCGGACCCGAGGTTGATTGGTCCAAGGTAACCAAACCCCAATTTCCACCCCATCAACACAAGTAGCTGACTGGATGACTAGAACTGGGTTTTCCCTGGTGGCTCTCTCATCTTCGATCGCTGGAACGAAGTCTTGCAAAAGGGCTTCCCCATGGTCGAGATCCTCACCTGGAACGACTATGGCGAGTCCCACTACATCGGCCCTCTCAAGTCCAAGCACAATGACGACGGCTCGTCCAAGTGGGTCAATGACATGCCGCACAATGGCTGGCTCGACCTCTCCAAGCCCTACATCGCCGCCTACAAGGCCAAGGATACCAACGTTGCCAAGTACATCGAGAAGGACCAGCTCATCTACTGGTACAGACGCAACCTCAAGTCACTCAACTGTGATTCCACTGATACGACATCCAACAACCCCCCTCCCAACCCCAATGAGAACTACTTCATGGGTCGCCCTGATGGATGGGACACAATGGAAGATGTTGTCTATGTTGTCAGTCTTCTCAAGTCGGCTGGTACTGTTACTATCACATCCGGAGGCAATTCTGTCACCAAGGACGTCGGTGCCGGCGCTACTCTAATCAAGGTCAATGCCGGAGTTGGGAAGCAAACCTTTACTCTGAAGCGTGGCAGCTCCACTGTCCTCTCTGACACATCTCTCATGGACATCACCAATGTCTGTGCTTGCGGCCTGTACAACTACAACGCTTACGTGGGCACCGTGGCAGCTGGTTTCTCTGATCCTCTTGACAGCGCCGGCTTGGCGTCTCTGACTGTCGGACTGCACGTCACGACTTGCCAGGCCAAGCCATCTCTTGGTACCAACCCGGCTTCACCCACTCAGCCCAACCCGCCAGTTGTGACCACTGCCAACCCCAACCCTGGCCAGGCTTGCATCAAGGGTACCGTCGCTGACGGACAGAGCGGAAACTACCTTGGTCTTTGCGAGTACACTTGCCACTACAACTACTGCCCTACCGCTCAATGCAAGTGTACTGAATACGGTTCAGCCGTATCACCTCCTGCCACCAATGGCCGTGACGGCTGTCCCGCCAGTGGTCTTGATGATAGCTACAAGGGACTTTGCAGCTACACCTGCAACCATGGATACTGCCCCGATACCGCCTGCAGGTACTGCTAAGTCGAATGGAATATTTATAGTTGGCAATTGGCGACTTCTTGATTCATCTGGGCGAGCACTGTGACATTCGTCCAAAGTAGAATGTAGCACCAGGTCCAGTGGATTCAGGTCAAGTCTTCTAATATGTTGCCTTGGTCATTCCTCCAGGCAAGGATTAGAGCCATTGTCTATATAGTAGTTAGTAAACTATCACTGTGTACTTTCACACAATCTCCAAAACGATCCTTTGCGACCCCTGAAACGCCTCGGCGCCATCCCTTGCTGAAAACTCGACTAATCCCACTCTCTCATATGTCTCGGCCAATCAATCTGACGCAATACAAGCCCAAACACTGACGGCTGAGAGAGCACATCGTCACCCTCGCCAACAAGTGCCATCTTTAGAATCATAACCTCATCCCCCGAACTGACGTGATATCTTCCTGCAGAAAAGAGCCCGTAGTCGGCGTGAAACTTTGGTTCGGGGCCGGCATCCAGAACAATCTCAGCTTTCAGTTCATGTTTCTTTGCCTCGTACCACTCGGAATAACTAGTTCCCTGGGCCAGTTCCTCTGAATCAGGAAGTTGATGTAAAGGACGATAAAAAACCTGTCCCCTGATGCAAGTTCCTTGAATGATAGTGGCACCGAGTTCAGTGTCCCCAAAGTTTCCATCCGCCAGTGGTTCACCCGAAATACCCAAAATCTTTGCATACGCATCCTCGATCCTTTCAAACGATACAGTCTTTCCTCTCGCTCCTAAACGAGTCCCCAAATGCTCATAGGTGATCCATGTTACCTCCACTGAGGCCCACGACCACGTCGGAGCTTTGTTTCCTTCGTTCCTCGGCTTCATTTGGTCACTTGGCGATTGGAAGGCCCTCCACAGCATGTCTCCCATCATGGAATCTTCCCACAGTCCTGCAAAATAGTTGGCATGTCGGTGCCCTTGCATTTGCTTTGCGACGCCAGCGATAGCTGCAAACCTATCGCTGGTAAACGTGTGATCTAGTTTGCTGTATTGCTCCACCATGTCTCTCCACATGTCTTTCAACCTGTATCTCTGAGTGTTACCCATTGCTCGTGTATATTTGCCCTTATTCGACAATTCGGCGTCCAGGGCGTCGCTCATACCACATTCACAGGCGGTGCAGGTGAGACACTCCCAGACCATTTCTCTCGAGCCGAAATGAAGAACTCGAGGTGACAACATTCTTTCTTGGAAAACCCATCCCCTGTGTAGTAGTGGCCAGCGACTCCCATGGTTCAACACTCGACGGACAGAGAGGGAGCTCAAACTGTCAGGGATGCGAAGTCGGCATCCAATAAACTCTGGTTCAGAGAGGCTGAAACATCCCCCTGAAGGCCGCGGAGACCAAGATGCGGAAATGGTAATGTAGCCGTTGGAGTAGTATGACCCCATTCGCGCGGCCTCTTGAGCCCAGTCGGCCTCATCGCCCTGAATAATGCATAATGAGTCAATCCAGAGCAAGTCCAGTCCAAGATGGCGAGTGGTAATGCGGGCGTGTTGGAACGTTCGCGGTAAGGGTTGTATTGAGATTGCATTGAGATGGGCGTTGTAGTTGGCAGATGTCGTACGAAGAAAGGCGGATGAGCCCTGAGGGCCCCAACAGTAACTGAGACAAGCACACCGACCAAAAAAGTTATTGGTCTCGACGAGTTTGACGGTAGTCAAATGTGTGAAAGGGTCACGCCTTATCCTGACCAGGCGGGTCGGGAGACGGACGTTGGTATTATACGCGCAGCCCTTGTGGTCGTCGACGCAGTGCTGAAGCCAGTAACGAGCTCTGGCAAACGCCTCTGGGGAGGATGTATCGCCGGACATGTCCGCTGCGGGCTTGATGGACGGGTATAAGGGGCGATGACCAGGCAAGTCGAAAACCTCGATCATGAAAGGTATCTCGGATTCTCTCGCAACGCCGCCTTGACAACATATACGAAGAGTGTCGGTTTTAGTGAGAGGTGCAAATATCCGAACCCTGTTCTCTCCGTCGAGGCCGGAATTGTAGAACTCGAGGATTTGAACAACAAGCCGGCAAGATTTGCATGTATCTTGGGATTGTCGTAGCTCCTGCAAAGTGCTCTTGCCGTACACATCTTGGAGAGATGCACATGTTGGGCATGTAGCGGGTTGGGTGCTGGGAAGGCCTTGCGATGAGGACGGAAGAAGCAAAGAGTGTGCATCCGCTCCTCGTTTCTCGGATATTCGGAGATTCTTCATACCAACAACACCCCTAAGTATCAACTGCGTCAACGACATGTGTTGAGGCCTGTGACCCTGGGTTACTGTCCCGTCGAGAGCGACAACAATAGTACCCACTGGAAACGCAATACCTGTTGGCATGTCGCTGCCATCATGTGTTGCCAACTCTCCAGACGTGGACATCTCATCCTTGATTGTGCTCTTTTTGATCCAGGCTTCGGACGAAGCGCTACTGCGGTCATCACCCGGTTGCTCCGACTCTTGAAGCCTCTGGCGGAAGGCTGCATCATCGCGTAGTGAGCGTAGATCTTCATCATAGAAAATCGATTCGTGTTCTAAGTGTAAGAAGTCGGCAAAGTTAGGTGAGGTGACAAAGCCGTCATCCATTATGGGCGACGAGGTGGGAGCTATTTAAACTTGAAGAAGCAATGCAAGGTGTAGAAGTGATCAACATTTGACTTTTCTCTTAGCAATGCTGCCAAACCACCAGAGACTTCCATCATTTGTAGGTTTCCCGTCATTCTTGAATGAAGTGGCATGATTATTGGAAGAGAGGCATCATTTCATCAATAGCTGAAAGCTGAAACGCCACACGGGTAACTTTCCAGATACCGTCAGCCCAAGTTAGAACAATAATTGTCATCGCGTTTATTAGAATGGATAGCCTGTGTCTGCCTGGGTGCTAAAGAGCGGCAAGGCTGATCAGGGGTGTTCTGATTGATCCGTGCAGTGTTCAGTTGTCTTCGTGGCAACACTTCATTTCGTGGAGTCTTACGACGTGGTTCCACCACGGCAAAAGTAGCCAGACAGAGATGGTGAACAGAGGTAATCAATTAAATAATAGTTATGACTTGCAATGCCTGGCTTCTCTCTTTCCACGCTCGGCTAGTTTTCTTCCTCAGTGAAGTTAAGACAATACCTGTAGCGAGGAACGTGTTTCTATACAACAGACATAAAAGCCTGCATAAATTAATTACGGTGATTACTACCTTAATCTTATCTCTTATCTTATCTGCGAGCCCCTACCCTCACGTGACATGTGAAGGCATTGGTCCATAGTACTTAGTCAGCATAGTTTCCATAAGAACTCTAGGGTGGTTGAGCTTGTCTGGTTTACTGGCTGGATGGGTGGTAATGTATTAGGTCAATTATCCCTTATGGACTTAATTCATTTGGTTATTCGGTTTTTCAAAGTCAGTTTCAAGTGCAAGAAATCATCGCGCGTAACATGAACTTCTTGCTGGTCGAGAAACCATGAATGGTTGCCTACCTGCAAGAAATACTTCAGGTATTCGAGAGGATGGCCGAGGAATTGATACAAACTGGCATACACTCATCCCGGATTATCGCAATAGGAAGCTAAATAAAAGAAGGCACAAGAGCATGCAAAATATGGATTTATCGTCTTTTTAGGTTGAAATCAACCGTCTTGCATTGATACCGATACCATGATGCTTCATGTTAGAAGTCGAAGCCAGGACGGGGTGTGGCTGACAGTGGCTAAGCACCTGAGGTTTCCCACGTGACGAGCCTGATCGGTACTATCCACTTTGAACAATGGCTTGCCCAGTGTTTATGCATGTGTTATGCAATCCATCTCGTCTGATCACAAGTTGGTACATTGCATACTCTGAGATGTGCATAGGCTGAGTCGATCAGACCCCTGCACATTGTTGGCACCTTAACAGAACAGGAAGACGACTACGCGGGAGACTTTGGTCAATTCACTCGAAGTTGACCAACTTGGGCACGTAACAATGATGGGGATGTTGGTCTCGCAGATGCAATTCATAAACGCTTTACATTCTCATGGTCTTGTTTTACACGTTCCTCGAGTCAAGGGGCTGCGATCTCATCACCACCTTCTACTGCCAAGCCCCGAAGTCCACCCCATCACCAGCATCTATTCCCCTCCACCTCTTTGAACATCCGAGAGATCTCTTGAGAGAGGCCCACTTGTTCAATCTCCAAAATTTCCACTCTCCACCTAGAAACGGGCCTATTGGGGATGCCACTATTGCAACCTTTCCTCCAATACACCCACCAAGCCAAGCCAAGTTTCTTATTGTGCTTTCTTGTGGAAAGGACATCCAGGGGCGCTCATCTTCTTCTGGATATACTTGGAATAGGCCCGGTCAGTAGACCTAATGTTATCCTTGCGTGACTTTGCTCCCTCCTCATCCAATGTCTCGATAGTAGTCCAGAATGATTCTCGTGGGTCTGGGAGAAACACCTCCGCGAACCACATCAAGGTTCGAATCAGAAAAACAATCAGCCATTTCAACAACGGATTCACAGGCTTTATTTGCATAGCCTGGAGCGTTGTCGGTAGCGAGAGCGCTTTGGGAAATGATGCGCCTAGCCAACGCAGTCCCGGTGGAAAGTAGCGAAAGGCAAACTGATTCATAATCGCCAAGCCAACGTATTGTGCCCTCTCATCGAATTCTCGAGGAGTATTTTCGTAGGTTTCGCAAAACTTGAGACAACCGTCAAAGTCATCAGGATAGCCTGACACAGTTGATCCGTCCTCCATGTAGAAAAGAGGTGTCATGTCCCGCCAGAAATGATGAGCTGCCATCTTTTCTTTCTCCGAGAATCCAGACAGCCCCAGTCGAAGGCGTAATCGATGCATCAAGACTGCGCTGAAAGTCATGACGTACACAAAGTCATCGTTATCAGAAAAGTTGCCTGGGAATTGTCGAGCAAGAGCCGCGTGTATGTTGTTGACCTGGCGCACTGCTTCGCGACAACGAGCATCGCTCGGCCCGTAGTGCCACCACGTCATGTTGAAATTTTCCGTGTCCTCGACGCGTTGTGTTCCTCGCTTGACAACTTTTCCGCCGTCTGAGCGCCATACTGTCTGAGCTCCGTGAGGCGTGATGACAAAGTTGGGAAAAGTGAGAGAGTAAACGAGGTTATTCATAAAATCAGAGAGACGGTAGCAGGACATTAGACGCCACATGAGTTCATAGTCTTTCTCAGGGTCGAGGCTCTCGATTGTGTTGGAGATCCAGTGGTACCCTCCAGGGGTAATTTGACGATGCATGATTGCTGAAGAAACAGGCGATGATTGATGATAGAATGAGGTCTTGCTTGGGTCCGAACTTCAAACGTAGGTTCATTTGACCTTTATAGCGAGTGTTCTAGTCGCATCTTTGAACCGAGCCGCCTGTGTCTCGGGATGATACCGATAGTGCCCCGCCACGGTGTTTCTGGAGGGCTGAACAGCCGCTTAGGCATCTTATGGGGACTTGTATGGGGCCTATGAGCCTCGATATTTGCAGAACAATGCCTCTCGTCGTGTCTACAGACCCATATTTACCTCGTCAATGCCCAAAGAGGGAAGGGTTTACCCGTATTTAGTCTTGAAATGGAAAAGCTCCCAGAGATTAACTCGAGCCGGCCACCTGTACCCCGCAGATCCTCCAACACCGAGGAAGCAGTATCCTGGATACTGGGGGTAAGAGGTTGTGTGACGGCAGTGTCATCGGCTTTCTTGCCTGCTAAAGGTTGGATCATGAGACTTCACTCTATCGAAATGCGCAACTGATGGAGAGTTGACTCTGGTGTTGGCTGTGATTTGACATGTATTCATATGCGAGCATACGTGCACTTTTGACGACACGTAGGCAAGAGCGTGAAAGAGAGCCAATTTGTCACAGGCAGGATCTTTATTATCAAGCTTGTGTGACAGGACTTGCTTGTTTGTGAAATGGTATTGTCACTGGCCTTCCCTGCTTCGTGTAACCCACAAAAGCTCACCAAGAACTACCATGGTTACAAATTACCAATGGTTCCGTTCAAACCACCTCTGAAAGTCAGCGGCAAAGAAATGACCCAGCTCAATATCATCTCCCAACCCAACCGCTGAAGCATCAAACTCTGGCATCGTGGAAAACAGATCGGACTCGAGGTCAAAGTTTCCATTCTCGCTCCTGGCAATAGCTTCAGGGGCAGTAGACTGGCCAAATGAGCTAAGAGTCTGAGGTGACATTGAATCTAGACCCATGGTGAGATAGGCATTGTTTGAGCACAGTGATTGACTTACCCCAAGCGTTCACTGCCCGTAGAAGTTGCTGCAAAAAATCGACGCAGCGGGATATGATCATGTTTTCAGTTCCCATTCGCAACAAGGCTTCTGAAGCTTGCGTGAGAGACCGTTTGGCCCGCTCAAGGCGGTCGGTGTTGTGTACGCCCTCTACATCGTTATCTTGGAAGATGACGAGGCTTCCAAAAATCGCCAGTGCTGCACTAAACGCTGTATACTGTCAGCCTCACATTATCCGGGTCTTGGAATCGTCGTGAAACCTACCATAGTATAGAGTGAACCACCACGCACCAATGAGATGACGACCCAGATCCGGTCTCGTTAGTACTGTGTAAATGATCTCAATGATGTTCTCTGCTACCTGAACAAAAGCTCTGTCAAAGTTGGACTGCATATGATTGACCGGAGCTGGGTTGCGAGTTGGGATCAAAGGGTCTCTCAGCAAGGCACCCAATGATCGGATGAAAGTAGGTCGATGAAGGAGAAGCTGTACGTTGAGATATCTCAACGTTAATATCAAGCGGACTCGCTCAGTTGTAGGGTCCTGGATCTCCCCCTCTCGTGGGAGGTCAGCTGAGCTACGGAGGGCTAACTGTGGAGGCAAGTTGTTTTGCCAATCCGTGAGCTCTTGTCCAAATTGGATTATTGAGGTCACTGTGACAGTTTCCGTTGGCTGCTCATCGCATCCGAGGTTACTCCCATATAATGTTGTGATTATTCTCCCCATGATTCTATACAACTGTCTGTCACGGGTTAATGAGCCATTCTCATACTACTGAAATGAAAGGACTTACATCGATGCGTTGAAGAAGCCTGTACTTAGGCTCTGTGTCTCCTCAGGCACAGAAGCACACGGAGGTAATGGCTTGGGAAGGTCCAGGCGTATGTACTCTTCGGGGATTGCGCATGGACGACCAAAGGTCATGCTCAAGCTCCTATATGACCGGTCAGTGTCAAGTTCGTGTAGTTGATTCGACATGGCAATGGACTCAACTGACCTGTCAAGTAATATACATCCAAACCAAGTACGTTTTCTGATCTCTTGCTCCACTGGCGTGAACTTTGATGCAATATCTCTCGAGTGAAGTCCAATAGACATGGCGGCCTTGATGGCAAGACCATGTATCGTCCATGTACGGACTGACCTCTGTGTACCTTGAAGATACTGGCTCATGAGCAACAGGTATTGAACTTTCCCCGTCAGTCACCCGAGAACAGTAGATCAACAGTGCTTGTCTTACCGATTTCGAGAGTAGTACCCCGAAACATCTGTGTTTGGCAAAGCTCACGAGCACGACGATAGTACACGTCGGATTGCTCAAATCGATAGTCGCTTCCGGATTCTTCCCAACACGAGGTGCAAGTAGCCATGGCGAATATCATGTTCAAAAGTCCGAGCCAGGTACGGCGAACATTCGTTCTGAAACCACTTGCTCGAAAGCGCTCATATGTGTCAAGAAAGGCCTCTTCATGGATGTAGGGAAACAAAAGGCCAGTGTTGGAAAAGTAGGCATGGATGAGCCTTTGCATCTCGTAGTCTGGGGGAAGGATGTTTGCGCTAATGTTATGGGAATAGCTTAGAGCAGCGCCTGGAGATTTTGAAGTAAATGTGTTGAAAGTGTTTACAATACCCCCTTCATAAGTGCTGAATTCAGACGCCGAGGCTTGAGAAGATAGCCTGCGATGGGCCGACTGTTTCTTTTTTATGGCTCGTAGAATGTGACGCATAAAGGCGATGTTTGAGGATGGACCTATAGTACATGATGTCAGTGGTCATTGTTGTGATTGCGGATACTTGGACTTACCAAAGAAGCCACAATCTTGCTCATCAACGAACGAAACCGCCATACCATCAGTCATGCTCTGGTCTATAGAGCTGTCGTGACAGCCTTCGATATTAACTATTACATCACTGGACCGACAAGTGAGCGAATCCTGGTGGGTTTCGTCGGCTCTTCTTTGGGCATGACCGTCTTCAGTCGAAAGCCCGTCAGTCCTGAGGTCGAGTGAACCCTGGCGGGTTTCCTTAGTTCTTCTCCGGGCATCGCTCTCGACGGCTGCAAGCCGGCCATTCTGTAGTTCAAGCTTTGTTTCTAAAAGCTTGACTCTTGTCTCTAATGCGGCGAAGAGACTGCAAGAATTGTGTTAGCACACGGGAATATACCAACTAATCGCACTCACTCCTTTGGAACTAGGAGATTGGCCGAGGCCTCTTGCTGTTCATATAAACATTCGAATCCCAGCCGTTCACATGCATCGCATCTCGGTCGCCCGCCATTGCACTGTAAGCTTGGTTAAGAAGGCTGTCTTTTCGACATAGACGAATGAAGCAGCTTACTCGCGATTTCCGAATGCGGCAAGCAGAGCAGGCTAAGGCCACTCGCCGCCTCTTCGGAGCTGGTTCGGGATTGTTAGCTCCATTCTGAGAAGTGGCCGTATTGGCGAATCCGGGTGAAGGGTCGTCGCGAGGTGTCATGGTATCGGGTGCGGAAGGTTAGGAGAGCACGCCGGGGGAACATTGGGATCAAGCCGGTTCTTAACGTGATGGGCCCATGTTCCCCACGAGGCGAAGTCATCTGCCGAAATTCCCTGCAAACTAGGGGGCAACTAGCTTGACACAAGTGTTTGCGACATGCCAATCAGAGGCCTGGCAATATCGCGGCGTCGTCAGCGCCGGGGAACCATCGGGACTTGTTCCGGCTTTCCCGAGGACCCAACTCCACCTCCAAGGCATTATATCAAAGAACAATGCATTCGAATTATGATCTTCATAGTCGAAAATATCTTAACTATAGACATTTTTCAACATGAAGGTTACTTGGCAACGATTAATACGCTTCGTCTCGACAGATGGACGCATCCTCCGCGGAGAACCGATTTTCCCCGGACCTGACTTTGACATTGGAAACACAACAGAAGACACACATCTCAAGGCTAGGGTTATTGAAGGAGATGACATCTACGATGAGACAGGTAAAACTAGAGTCACGGATGAAGTCGTTACCGTCAAGACACTTCTTGGACCGCTTGCCCCGACCGAGGTACCCGTCCTTCGCTGCGTTGGGCTGAATTATGCTACCCACAGTACGTCTACTCTTACCGGAACCTGAAACTGGCGCATTTCGCCAAGTTCTTGGAAGCTCTAACTTGTCAATAGTCCGTGAAGCTGGGCGCAAAGTACCGCCCTTTCCATCAATCTTTTTCAAGCCCTCGACGACAGTGACGGATCATGGTGTCAATGTCGTGATCCCAAAGATTGCACAGGATGACCAGGCTGATTATGAAGGAGAACTAGTAAGTCAAGTTGTGTTCATGCAGTTCTTGGTCACTGAAATTTCTAGGTTATTGTCATCGGCAAAGATGCCAAGGATGTCAAAGAAAGCGAAGCGCTGGACTATGTCGCTGCTTACACGGCAGGAAACGATATTTCATCACGGAAATGGCAGAGAGACCCAAACCGTGCCGGCGGCGTGCCGCAATGGGGCTTCTCAAAGGGTTTCGACACGTTTGCCCCCCTGGGCCCTGTGCTCGTCTCATCCGCCTTGATTCCAGAGCCGAAGACGCTCCACCTGAAGACAATTGTGGATGGAGAAGTACGGCAGTCCGCAGGAGTCGATGACCTTGTGTTTTCCATTCCGGCATTGATCGCGCATCTTTCTTCCGGGACTACGCTGCAGAAGGGAAGTGTAATTTTGACCGGAACTCCCGGCGGTAAGTTCTGTTCCCTGTCTAGGATTAGAGGACATGCTGACAAAATGGGGAATAAAGGAGTTGGGGCTGGACAAGATCCTCCTAAGTATCTTGTCCCAGGCACTAGAATGGAGGTGAAGATCAGCGAGATCGGTACTCTGAAGAACGGCGTTGAGTTTGCCTAGAACTAGCAGGTCATGGAAATACGGATTTGCTAGAGTCTCTTTATAGAATGGAAGACTTGTCTGACTGCCCCCGAGTCTTCTAATATAGGAGCAAAAAGACTTGAAAAGAAGACCACTCTGTCAGCATTGGCATATAATGCTGTGATGTGTTAATAATGTCTTCTTTGTTATGGCGAAAGCCTGGCTCTTGATAAGATAACTGAGCCAGGAGAGCTTGACTGCCCTCTAGCGTTGAATAAAATTACACGTCTTGACTTCGTTCGTGCGTTCCAAAACTCTAGGCAAGTCTCGAAACGTTGTACACAGTCGAATGATCCTGGTCGCGTCTTATCATACCTAGACTTCTATAGTGCCCATTACAATAACCAGTGAATGATACCTTGAATCTCAAAGCAGTGGTGATGCTGGCACTAATCTCCAACTCTGAGGATTTAATGTCACATCCGGGGCGCCGTACATCTCACAAAATCTGGTGAATTGCAGCAGAAAACAACTGTCAATAACTATAACGCAGCCTTTACAGACTGCTGCTTCTCAGCCCTCCGCCACTGCTCCCTCACGGCCTTCTCTGCATCATAGCCATAAGCCCAAATTTGTGTCGTTGGATCACTCCACTGGTTCGTGCTCTCCACAAAAGGCCTTCCCTCAACCTCAGCCCTCATGCCAAGATCCCTTGCCTGCTGCTGAGGACCGTCTGGAAAGTGCCACAGCTTCCCATTCACCAAACTAGCGGCCTGCATGGCGTAACTGCGGTCCATCCTTTCCTTCTCAAACAAGTGAAGAGCTTCAGGCACCTGCTGCTTGGAGTTGATGTTGGAGAGTGCTTCAGCTAGTGCTGCGCCGTCTTCTACTGCCATTGCTGCCCCCTGGGACATGTAAGGCACCATGGCGTGCGCAGCGTCACCTAGGATCACGATCTTTTGACTCCGTGAGATCCAAGTTGGCAACCGACAGCCACTCATTAAAGGCCACTTGATCGTATGCTTGATCATTCCGATGACTTTCGATAATCTGTTGTCAATTAGTTAGAAAGGCTCGCTTGAGGTGTGAGATGGCTTACTTTGGATCCCAGTTCTCGAACGACTTTCTCATGTCATTGATTGCATTCTCTGCGTCCCATGTGCTAGGTGACGAATGATCAACATGGGACAGAACCATGTTGAACGAGTTTCCCCCAGCGATGCAGTAAGTCATGACATGTCGATCCTCCCCGATCCTGGAAGGAGTGGATTAACCAGATGTGCTCCAAACGACAGGTTAACCACTTACCAGATGTTGATGCCTGGCCTCTCCAAGAGCCAAGATGTGTCAGGGTCTCCCTTCATCTCCTCTGTATCTACCGTGGCACGGTATGCAGCAAAACCTGTTCTTTGGGGAGGCAAGTCTGGTCCGCCAAGAATCACTGACCTAGCACGAGACTTGACTCCATCAGCTGCGACGATGAGATCGGCACTGTACTCGCGCCCGTCTAGTGTCGATACCGAAGGCGTAGATTCATCGTAATCCACCACTTTGCTATCGGTAATAATTTGCACTCCAAGGTCGGCTGCGAGGCGGTAGAGGGAGGAGTGGAAATCAGCCCGATGGATAACAAAGTAGGGAGCTCCGTAAGACTCCTCAAAGTTGTTTGCAAGCTTTGTGTAACCGAGAGGAGTTCCGTTCTCCCACCTGCGGAAGGTCATGCTCTCTGGTTTGATGGCACGATCTTTGAAATATGGACCAATGCCCCAGTTGAGGAGTAGTCTGGCAGAATTTGGAGGGATTTGAATCCCAGCGCCGACCTGGAGTTTGTTAGCTTTGAGAGTCGCTTTGAGCTGTAGACATGGTACATACCTCCCCAAGGACCGCTGCTTGTTCCAGCACTGTTACTTCATGTCCCCGACGAGCCAAAGCAACTGCGGTAGCTAGACCTCCAAGCCCAGCTCCGACGACCAGGATGCGTAGGGCGACCTGGGTATCATGATTGGTCTCGTTTTGATACTGATCAAAACCTTGCAGCCTCTCAAGAAGTGCGGTAGATCGAGACGGATACTCCGCTGTCTAGTTCATAGATGAGTAACACTGATAGAACGAATAGGAGAGGCACCTTACCTGCTTTGAAAGCGTCTTTCCGTTTGTTGCTGTCATGGTGACAGATGGTTCGCTGGTGGACACGAAGATGAAGATGTACACAGGTAACAACCTTATTCATCAGTCGGCGTGTTTGCTGCCATCAGTTGTTGTCGTGCGCTTTTCCTCTTCTATAGTTCGTAATTACAAATCAGAGACCAGTGGCGGGTAGCTCTTCCGATGGTTCCCCGGTTGAACTCCCCAATTCCGGCAAAGACGGGGACTCGTTTCCGGTCCACGAACCGAAGATTCCGCAATATGACGACACATGGGAAAGCAATAGAGGATTTATTATGCTTGAAACGGCCTGGTTAAGGACTTAGTTCGAATACATCAGTAGCAACAGTTCAACCTCAACACCTTGTCGCCAAACAGCCAAGTTAACCAACAATCAACAAGATGCCGTCCGCCAACACTCTTCCAGCCAATGGAAATGGCCTTCAGCTTGACAATATCACCGCAGCAAAGGCACTTCAAACCTCTGAAGAGTTGGTTGCTGCCCTTCAAGCCACCAACACAGCACCTCTGTGGGCCCAGATGCAACGCCTAAACCCACCAGCCCCCAACCCCAAGACCGTCCCACATCTTTGGGCCTACGACAAGATTAAGCCATATCTTCTTAGAGCTGGTCAGCTTATTACTGAGAAGCAAGCTGAGAGGCGCGTTCTGATGCTTGCCAACCCTGCCCGAGGTGAGTGGCCTTGTCTATGCCTTGACCCTTGTTCTAACCCCTGAGGTGTAGCCGCGCCCTACACTACGGATACCTTGTACGCTGGTCTTCAACTTGTCCAGCCCAAAGAAACGGCACCTGCGCATAGACACACTGCCTTTGCCTGTAGGTTCATCATCGAGGGCACTGGTGGCTTCACAGCAGTTCATGGCAAGCGAGTCCCAATGCGTCCCCGTGACGTGATCGTCACCCCAACATGGAACTGGCACGACCATGGCAAGAAGGGAGCGGATGAGGAGGGTGGAGATGATCAACCTGTCATTTGGCTGGATGGACTCGATCTCCCCAACTTCATCCACTTCCCTCTGCACTTTGTGGAGCACTACTCTGCTGCGCGTTATCCTGCGGAGGATGTCGATGATTCTGAAATTGTTTATCCATGGAACAAGATGCAAGCGAGGTTGGATGCCAGTCCTGAGAAGTGGACATCTGAAGCGTACCTCAAGCCCAATGGAGCTGAAAGTGAGTCAAGAATGGTAAACTCAGCGATCGTCTACTAATCGTTCCCTCTGTAGTTGGCAAGATCATCGGTGCCTCAGCCGAGAGACTTGATCCGGGTGCCTCCTCTCCAGAGATTCGTGAGACATCTTCGGCTGTGTATCACGTCATTGAAGGCTCTGGATCAACCAAGATTGGAGACACAGTCCTCAACTGGAAGCAGGGGGACACATTCTGCATCCCCACTTGGCATTCGTACCAGCACCAGGCGGATGAGCAAAAGGTGTATCTGTACAGATTTGATGACAAGCCTATGCTTAGAGCGCTTGGCTTCTATCGTGTTGAGGGTGTGGATGTCGAGACGTACGTGTCTGACTAGGGCTTGGTTGGGATTCCTTAGGTCCTCGGGTCTCCTCTTAGACTAGATCTTGTTCGATCATTCAGCTGACTTGTCCTCAATTGCTTTCCAGATGTCTTAGACTTTATGTAGCTTGATTTACATGTTATTCTCATGTCATGAACGCATGTGTTAGTGAGGATAGTGAGCAGTTAATTATGCATGCAACGTGTGCCTGTCTACCACATGCCAGCGACATGGCGATTTTGTAATGCGCAGTACATACTATCGTAGTGAGTGTTGAAATGAAAGTGCGGGATATTTAAATAGTCGGTGTCCATCGCGAAAGCTGCTTGATGTATTCATGCTTGCTGGATCTGGATCATTGTCAACTCGTGCAATACTGCAGCCAGCTATCCCAAGTAATGATGGCTATATTACCCTTCAGTCGGTGATGTTCAGGTAGTATTAACTATAATCAGAATAGTGAATATTGACTCAGCCCCAAAAATGTCACGCGAGTATGCTACGCCAGTGATTTTACTCTGATATCGGAACAGGGCTCGGGGCTGTCTTGTTTGTCAGCTGCTCCGGTTTCATCCCAGCTCGTTCCAGGGCCAAGGCGCGGTAGTCTGGTAGCTTTAACATAATTAAACTTGAAACGCTTCCTCGCAGATTCTGTCAACTAGTTTGAACTTATTACCTAGGTTAGGTTCGTATTGTCCTCGGTACTCGGGTGGCCGCCCGATCTTGCCCCGATCACCGGGTTGAGACTCGGATGATGGCCTTCACTATGGCATCCTGTTCTCTATGTTGAAATTCTTATTAGATGCTGGTTGTCTCTTAGGATCCGAGCCTGCTTCAACTTCCATCATCAGTATCATTAGTCTCGTCTGATTGCATCCCTTTTATCTCGATCTGCAATGACGCAACCGACTCATGACCTCGTTTCCCAGAATGGGTTCAACCCTTTTCAAATTCCACTGTTGATCAATGGAGTTTCCATCTTTAACGAACTAAATACCGACAAACACTCCCCGATTTCGAACGGGCATTTTCAAGGAGCCAGCCTTGCTGACTGCGCTGAGGCCTTGTCCGGTAGCAGCAAAGCCTTTCTTCAATGGTCCACAACGCCTCCAACAGCCCGGCGAGCTTTACTCATTCGCCTAGCAGAGGTATGTAACCAGTATATGCATGTTATGAATAACAACTTAAACCTGTTACAGATTTTGAAAGAGCGTCAAGATGAGGCCAAGAGCATCATCAAGGAGGAGATTCACTGCGGTGACGATTGGGCCACAGAAAATGTCAACAGCAGTATCAAGTTGATCCAAGAGAGTGCATACCTTCTTACCTCGAGGAGTATGAATGGCACGATTCCCCACACTGAAGCCGAGGGATCATACGGCTTCGTTTTCCCCCGTCCGCTGGGCGTCGTTCTCGGGATCGCTCCTTGGAACGCCCCCTTAATTCTTGGTTTTCGCGCGGTTGTTGCTCCCGTCGCGGCCGGCAATACTGCCATTTTGAAGGTACGCAAGCTAAATGACACCTTGAATACAGGGATCAAGACTGAATCATTTTTGTAGGGCTCTGAACTTAGTCCACGGACGCACCATTTCATCGCCGAGCTTTTTGTGGCTGCTGGCTTTCCACCTGGTGTCGTCAACTTCATTCTCCATCGACCCGAAGATGCATCTGAGGTAGTCACGACACTTATCAAAGATCCTGCTGTGAGAAAGATTAACTTCACAGGTTCAACCGAGGTTGGGCGAATCATTGCTCAGGAGGCCAGCAAGGTCCTCAAACCAGTCTTGCTGGAGCTGGGCGGAAAGAACTGCTCAATTGTTTTGAACGATGGCGATGTGTCCCGAGCAGCCGAGGCCGTCCTTCTGAGTGCTACTTTGAATGTGAGTTGTGGTTTATCCGTCTTCTTCTGAGTGATTTCAGGTTTTTCGCTCTTCAATTTGGTGGTAGCATACTAATAGCGATGTAGGGAGGCCAGATCTGCATGTCGACAGACCTTGCAGTGGTTGTCCAGGATGTTGCCGAGGACTTCAAAGCTAAGCTGAGGCAGCTTCTAGCCAATAGAGCTGGAGAAAGCTTCCAGCTGGTAGGGCCAAAAGGTGCAGCCAGGACTCGTGCCTTGGTGGCAGATGCGGAGGCAAAGGGGGCTAAGTCCAGATCCTCCACTCAAACTCCGGACACGAAGACGGTCCCCGTGACCATTCTGGAGGATATAGATCCATCCATGGATTTCTTTAGGATGGAATCCTTCGGACCTTGCCTTGGTGTAGTAGTCGTTGCTGACGAGGAAGAAGCGATCAAGGTTGCCAACAGCAGCGATTATGGACTCTCGGCCGCCATCTGGACAAAGGATCATTACAAGGCGTTGGAAATGGCTCGAAGGCTTCAGGTTGGTGCTGTTCACATAAACTCTCTTACTGTTCACGATGAGGCCACACTCCCACATGGAGGAACGAAGTGCAGTGGATTTGGGCGGTTTGGGGCAGAATGGGGACTTGCGGAGTTTGTTGAGACGCAAACTGTGATAATTAACCCATAGGCTCACTGGACTTGTAAATAAATCCATCCGCTGATTGAGTCACGAACATTTTGTGTACAAATGACTGCTTAGTAAAAGCCTCATGGCAGTAGATTCCCCGTGGGGGGTATAGAATCTGTTCAATTTACAGCATAATTATCTCATAGGTACTCTGGATTGTGTTTAAAGGTTGAATCCTTCAAATAGCATCTATCTCAAGTCTACATCTACCTATTCGCTTCCAGAGCATCCCCATATCAGAACGTCCATGGAACTAGATGGCCGCAGGCGGCAGGGCGTTGTCCCGGCTACACATCCATCTCGTAAGCAACTGATGCTTCCGTCATGTTGAATCGAGCAATTTCAACTTCTTCTGATACCAAAACATACAAAAACTGCGCGGGCGCCTTTGCCTCCAAAGAAGTATCGTGGTAGACCATATGGAAACGATCTCCTGAAGGCACTTGGAAGCGAGCAATCTCCTCCTCGAGCTGATTAGTGACAACCACTTCAGCGCCATCATCTGATCTTGCTTCTACTTGAACGAAAGGCTTTGTGCTTGTTGAGATGAACGTCGGGTATGAGATTGTGGTGTTGGCTTTCAAAACCGCTATGTCGGGGAATGTGCTGTTCCGGAAACGTCCTTCGACCGTCTCGTTCTGCGTCGATCGTCTGCGGTAAGCATCAGGGCCTGAGATGACGTCGAGAAAAAAAATGAAGTCTTCGTGATTGCCCTTGCGCATATACAAGAGCGAATCATAGCCCAGTGTTTGAGACTCGATGTATGCCTTGAAATATCGGATTCGATTTGGCACAAGCTCCTTGTACCGGTAGTAAGCCGCAGTCGGTGCGTTCAGAGCCCCGATATCGGTAGGGTGCTGACTCGTCCGGTAGATGCGGCCGCGATCAGGTGCTTTGGCAGACTGATTCCAAAACTCTGTCGACTCACGACCGATTTGTACGGTCTTGTATGGCACGTCGTGGCCCAGGTTAAAGCGCGAGAAATACTCAAGCTCATCCAAGAATCGATAGTCATCGTACTTGAACAAGTCTACATACTCAATCTGACCTCCAAGATCCCCTTGAATCTCGGCTGTATAGCCATGGAACTAACGATGTTGAGCATCCCAGCCGGATGTGCTTGGTCACGGCCCATCTCAGCTACCTGGCCTTTGTAGCCGGTATCATTATGAATCTGCTTGCTGATGGCGTAGTCGATGCTAGGGTCGGGGTTGGTGCCAACGGTGACCTGTTTGATGATTTGTTGATAGAGGTCGACATCACCAAGAGAAACTGCCATGGAGAGAGCACCGCCGTTGGAATAGGCACCTTGGTTGAAAAACAGATCATTTCATGCCATGCCGTTTGTTGAGTCTCAGTTTCGACGAACACGCTTGGCAAAGTCGTGGTAGAGTTGCGTGCCATTTGCCGTCCACCAAGAGGTTGTGATGGACCGCATTATCTCGCAGGCTGCTGTCAAGTATCGCAGTCCATTGCTGCCCCGGATGTACTCCTCAAGAAGGCTAAGCTCCGTGAGCCAGCGACGTGTAGCGTGCAGGGCCCGCTCTCGGTGGAACGGGTGGCCTGCGATGAAGTAGGCCAGGGCGTTGAGGTAGGCGTACTGCGCATCGACGGTGAAGTTGGATTACCAGGCGTCCTGCCCATACGGAAGTGCAGACAATGGGCCTCGGATGTTATAGGCGTTGACGCCACCAACGCTGAGACCAATGAGAGACTCGTTGAACATGCGACCGAACGCTTTGAACCATGGCTCCTCACGGTTCCAGACTTTGGTCTGAGCTCGAGTTAGGTCCTCGCAAGAGTGAAAGATGCCTGGATGAGTGAAGCCGCCGACAATGGTCCCATTACAGACGGGCTTCGCAATCAACTGCCACTTCTGGCTTGCAACGAGGGTGTAGAAGATGAAGCTGCCCAACAGTTGGAGCCGCATGATTGTAAATGATGAGAAGTGCTACTCGATGAGATGATGAGAATCAAGCAGGCTGTGTTGGTGAATTTGGTGAAGAACAGCTTTTTTATAACCAACATCTTCACAAACATGACTACCAATATTCCCGACGGCCACCCTCCTACTGGAGCAATAACTAAACGGGTGAAGAACTGTAGCTCCTAAGCTTTCCCCACACCACTCACCCCCCATCAGGGAATGATCAATCCTGGGGAAGCCTAATACACAGACTTAGAGTTGACCCCTGGTTCCTCCTATCCCGCTATCATGCGGCTTTCACTGTGGGTACAGGCATCCTTGGGCACCCCTACCTGGCTCCGGACATGAGTTGTAGACCTCCGTCGACTGGACATGGGCCCGAAGGTTATGCCGAGCCATAACATGACTGATGTCATTGGAGATTAATCCTCGAATATCCATGTAGTTGATACTCACGATCGATGCTAGAGAAGAGCGATACTTGAGTTGAGCGAAGTTCGTGTTCTTACTCTGGTAATGCGTTGAAGATAGGTAGCCCCTTCTCTAGGCTCAATCATCTCAAGCCCCAACTATGTCGGCTCAAACCTTAGTTTTGCTGTAAGATCTTAGATTTGAATACCACCCAACTGGGTTGGGAGTTTCTATACCATCTCCACGTCCCTCTTGGAGGTTCTTAACCCATGCAGATGGCCAAGCTTCCACCAACCAGGGCTGGTATTAGAGCGCCTACGAAATCGAGATTAAGCGGCCTGATAAAACTGAAAGGATAAGTAACTATAAAGTTCAGAGCAATATCAATGCCTTTGTGGCATGGCCCGATGCTCCTCTTAAGTCGCGAGAGAGAGTTTATGTCTGCGTCCGCGCCCTCGGAGCGTTAGCTTCTGATGACTACCCCCCTGAACCCATGGAATGCATACCCTGGAGAGTTCTTGAAGCTGCCTTGCTTTCCCCTAAAGATTGGATCGCAGCTCCTATTACATTTCCTAAGCGCAGTGATAAAACAAAGATTCGTCCGATCCGCCTCCGCAAAGTCTTTCGCGTCCCACAACTCGGCAAACGACTACATGGGCGACTTTACATCTCCGCTCTGGGTATTTACGAAGCCTACTTGAACGGTCATCGTATTGGATTCGAACGCTTTGCCCCAGGGTGGACAGGCTTTCATCACCGTCTGCAGTATCAGGTGCACAATGTAACGCATCTGTTGCGAGGTGACGGCAAGGAGAACACGATTGCAATCGAATTCGCTTCAGGTCAATACTCTGGGCGCTTACTATGCAATGCCGAGTACAAGTTTGCATTCTATGGTGACAGAATCGCAGCTTTTGCTCAACTGGAGATCCGTACCGAGGACCAACAAACACCGGATCTTGTGTTGGCAACTGATGACACCTGGGAGAGCAGTTGGTCCCCCATTCTCTCCAGTAGCATCTATGATGGCGAAGAACTGTCCCTTGATTTGGAACAAGATCAATGGGTAGATGGACAGGGGGGGTCAACCGCCTGGCGACCAGTCGAGGTGTTGCCTCTACCGGAGACCAAACTCGTTGCCGATTCGTTTGCCCCTGTGAAGATCATACAAACAATCCGCCCAACACGCATACTCACCAGTCCCAAAGGCAAGATCCTGGTTGACTTTGGCCAGAATCTAGTTGGCACCGTCCACATTCCAAGGCTCAGCCGCCCGGATGGTCAGATCCTGCGAATTCGGCATGCCGAGGTTCTTGAAAGAGGCGAACTTGGCATCCTACCGCTTCGAACCGCTCAGGCAACCGATACGATCATTTTCGGAGTAAACTGGCTATTGGGGAACTGGTCACCGCACTTTACGTACCATGGATTCCGATACGTAGAGATCAACGACGATACCGAGCCACTTACTCTAGACGCTATCTCGGCTCTGGTGATGCATTCTGACTTACTACGTACCGGCCATTTTGAGTGCAGCAACAAGTCAATTAGTCAGTTGCATCGGAACGTGGTATGGAGCATCCGTGGAAACATGTTCTCTATTCCTACGGATTGCCCCCAACGCGATGAACGACTTGGCTGGACGGGCGATATCCAGGTATTCTGCCCTACCGCGGCCTTCATCTTTGATGTCAGCGGCCTCAGCAATTGGATACGAGACCTGGTAGCGGATCACATGGCTGATGGTGGGATTGTCCCGCTCGTTGTTCCTGATGTCAAGATTCCGTGGCCCTCGGTCCCACAAGCGATTTGGGATGACGTTATCGTGATACTTCCATGGACGATGTACGCTTGGTATGGAGATAAGTCCATTCTCGAGGATAACTACGCAGGGATGCAAGAGTACCTCGATAAGAGTCTCCGTCGTGGACCGCATGGGCTCTGGGACGCCAGTCTCTGGCAGCTTGGCGACTGGCTTGACCCTGGCGCACCACCACACGATCCGGGCTTGTCGAGAACCAACGGGACACTTGTGGCAGACGAATATCATGTATATGTCACCAGGTTGATGTGCAAGATCTCACGAGTCATTGAGAGGACCAACGAGGCTGCAAGCTACGAGAAACAACTTGATATGCTGGAACGGGCTTTTCAGGCGAAATACATGGCGCCATCGGGTCTTCTAGTGGGCGACACACTGACGGCACTTGCTCTTGCTCTGGCCTTTTCCCTACACCCACAAGATGAGCCAAAGAAGCGGCAAGCGGCTGCCCGTCGCCTTGCTGAGCTTGTTCGATATGCTCAGTCTCGGGTCTCGACAGGATTTGCTGGCACGCCCCAAATCCTGGTTGCCTTGTCAGAGAGCGGCAATCTTCAGCTGGTATATAGAATGCTGTTGGAGGAGGACTGCCCGTCTTGGCTCTATCCTGTGCGCATAGAGCTACCAACATATAGGAGCGCTAGGACAGCATGCTAGAGGATGAGACCATCAACCCTGGGGAAATGACTTCCTTCAATCACTATGCCCTAGGTTTGGTAGCTGCGTGGCTACATGGCGTTATGGTAAACCATATCCTCGTAGAGATCGCAGTTATCGCTGAAAACGGCCACATTCATGGTACCGCCGTTGCCATACGCGCCTTGGTTCATGAAGAAGTCTGGGCGTACTAGACCTCTCGTTCGTTCCATCCAGCAGGAATCCTGTCAATCATACCAAGGTAGGTTTTTGTGTTCTCAGAAGACCACCCTGAGGTGGTGGCCGAAGCGCGAAGAATTTCAGCAGCTGCAATCATATAGGCAAGGCCTTCTCCGCCTTGGATGTGCTCATTGAGATCCTTTAGAGTCGATTACCACGCAAGGATGGTGTTCTTGGCGCTAGTCAATCAGATCTCTTTGCCCGTAGCATACCCAGCCAAGGTCAAAGAGTAGACATTCTTTCCGTCTTGCTAAAGAGGAATGTTGTGACCATCTCTTCCAGCCCAGGAGACAGTTTCGAAAGGGCCAGCCATGGTCCAGGTGCTGTCAGGCTGCAGAGCAGGAAGCCAGCTAACGACATGATCCAAGGAGTCAAAATATGCCGATTTTCGTTGTTGATAGTTATCCTGAATTCTATGCAAGGACTTGCAGTCGTGGTAGATAGCAGGATGCTTCAACGCGCCGGCTTGAGAAGTGACACATGAAGGAAGCTTTGCCTCTGCTGCAATAGCAGTGGCAACGGCCAAGATCGAAGAAAAAAGCATGGTAGAAAGATATATGATGATGAAAGGTAATGCAGTGAGAACAAGAAGCGATGCCCAACAAACACCCGCAAGTGATGATTCTCAAGGCCATTAAGTCATTTTTAACTACGAGATTTGACCAAGGGCCAGAGTTCGTTCATTCACTCATTTTCCGCCGGTTCTTCCGTATACAGTATCTCTAGATGCAACATTTAGTTCACTCTAAGAGGTGGAAATTGTAATCCTTCACCAATCCTCCACTTGCTATGTACCATAGTCAGATTAAAGGAGGGCTCATGACACACTCTTTCTTCCGGTTTGGCAAGTTCCCCACGGGGTAGATTGCAGGAGGCCTAGCTCCGAATGAACCCTTGATGCATAATGGGTTGATGTTGTACACCTGAAGCGGCGGATGACGAATGCCCATAACCTCCACCCTGGCTCGGAGGAATGTTCGGAGGCTCCTCCGTCGGACGCAGTCGGGGATCATGTCCGACAACTCCGAGAAACGAAAAACACAGGAGGATCGATAGCATAACGGCATCAGCTGAATGGGGCAGGCGCAAGTCGTCAGAGGAGATAACAATTTGTAAGATTGTTCAGTTCTGTTGAAGCCTGACTTGCTATATGTAACCCATGCAAACGAACAATTATCTTCTTCATCACCCATAACTCATTTTACTCGCAACCCAAGACTGTCTAAATGAGTCCATCAGCCACAACCGTTAGCATTGCATCACTTGTTGACACAAAGAATGTCGACGGTACCGCTCGTAAGCCACCAAACGACGTTGCCGAGACTGTTCTATCCAACCTCTATGTCGAGCGAGCATGGAAGCTAGCAAGCAAAGTCTTGACTCGTCATGATGCGCCTGATCTTTTTCCTCATTTCACTTTCCCAGGCCTCGGCTACTACGTCTGGAATGATTCGACTTTCTGGACATCCGGCTTCTTCCCTGGCATTGTCTGGTTGCTGTATGAGCGGAGTCTAATGACACCACTCTCGGTGGCTCCTAGCAACGACCTTCTTCGTGCTGCACAAAAATGGCAGATAGAAATGGCCAAGGAGCAATTCAAAACAGACAATCACGATCTTGGGTTCATGATCATGCCGTCTTTTGCCCGGGACTACAACTTGACGGGCAATCGTGCATCCCTCGACGTCGTTATCAATGCGGCACAATCACTGGCCTCACGATTCAGTCCAACGACTGGCACCATCAGATCATGGGCTGGAGCTCGCACAAAGATCTATAACCTCAATGATGAGGATGTAGACTTTGTCGTGGTCATCGACAGCATGATGAACCTCGATCTGCTCTACTACGCGGCCCATCATACTGGTGACAAGTCCCTCGCCGATATTGCGACCGAGCATGCGACTACGACACTCGCCAACCACATCAGGCCGGATTATTCGTCATATCACCTGGTTAGCTATGACCCCCACCGCCAGGGAGTCGTTCGACACCGCCTCACCAACCAAGGCTACGCCAACGAGAGTACATGGGCTCGCGGCCAATCCTGGGCGCTGTATGGCTTTGCGACAGTCTATCAATGGACCCGGGATGAGCGATTCTTGGATGCCGCGATTGAAATTGCCAAGTATTTTCTCTCGCGTGTGGATGAGAGCAATGGCGTTGATACCATTGTGTACTGGGATTTTGACGCGCCCCGGCCTGGCGTGTGGGATGTTTCTGCTGCTGCATGTGCCTCTTCCGGTCTTCTTCTACTTCAACAACTTGCTCCGAACCGTTGCAATTATCTAGAGAGCGTTTTACGTATTCTCGATACAGTCACAAGTCGAGCAACAAGCAAAGGTGATTGCCTTCTAGAGAGAAGCACTTCTAATGACCACGTCCACGCTCTGCATCGCCTGGCTGAGCATGGTGTTGTCTACGCCGACTATTATTTCCTCGAGGCAGGAAACCGTCTACTGCAGCTACAGGGGAAAGGGACGAACTCATCTCGCGAGATCGGTAGATCCTGAAAGTCACGTCTTGGTAAGCTCAGGGTGGAGGCCTGAGCGAAATTATATGAGGAATAGACGCTATGTAGACAATGACAGGGAGAAATCTGTTCCAAATTACAGCACTGGGTCCAGTGGAACGCTGGACCGGCTTCATCCCGCTCCCTTGCGTGGACATGCCGTGTTCAAGTCCCCACGTCGAGCCGATTGGCTTGGCTGAGGTACTCTGACTCCAACAGACAGGGGGCATCCGGAGAAGCCCCCGAAGGTTCCTCCGTATCCGCCGAACGAGTCGACCATGGCCTGGGCTATTCCGTTAGCGGCGCCAACTCCTTTCCTGGTGCATGAAAATCCTTGGCCAGAAATTGTCCATGGTCTGATATTGAGGGTCCGAGGACTTCCGAGTGACAGAGTGGCGAACCGTTCCCCTCACCTGGACAACCAGGAGCGTAGAGATAGCCCCCCGGGCATCCACCACAACAGAAACCAAGACTGAACCGACATTCGACGTTGGTAGAATTGTTAGAGGCAGAGGTCGATAACCGTTATCCTCTCCTACAGCCCTTGGAAATGCTGGGGTTGCTGGTTCGTGTAAAATTGCCCTTGATCGTCACTTGTGACCGTGACAGGCAATTCGCTATAGTCCCTCCAACTGAATATGCGGTCGTCCAATGTCTCAATCTGGCTCGAGGCCAGCATAGACAAACTACCATCCACATCCAGAGGTGTCATTAAATCCAGGGTGGATGTCGACAATGTCATTGGGAGAAGGCCATCATCTGCTGTGGTGGTCAATCTGGAGTCGCTCTCATGGTCCTGCTGACATCTCCATTCCGCCACAGAGCCACGTTCTGTGGATACATCTTTCTGTAGCAGGCCGATCCCTTCCATCTCAGCGGATAACGTCGTCCAGCTTGCCGTAAGATCAATAGCCTCTGGTTTCTGAGCATCGATTTTGAGCCGAGAAAGCAACTGAGCTGCGAAATCCCCAGCCTGAGCCGGCTCCTGGTGCAGTTCCGAGTTGTCATTCTGCTGCGATGAATTCCATCGCTTGGATGACTCGGCTAGAGAGGTGAGAATCGTCTCGAAATCGTCATCCACTGGCTCCATCAGCCAGCCTGAGTAAGCAAGCAAGGCACGAGCTGCGATGAACTGGCAAAATGAGAACTGCCCTGACACGAGGTACCTCCGGTGAAGGAGAAATCGTGTACATATCTTGCCGATCTCTTTGGCTGCTTGCTTGACCAGTGCCACGTGAGCCATGAGTGTAGATTGGCCACTGCTGTCCTGACTGCTACTACCAACTGGAGGCTGAGGTCTGCAGAATGCTCGAGGGGCCTGGTATAACAGTATGCCGCTTGTGTTGTGCGTCAAGTGGGCGAGGGTCATGTTATGATCTATGTACCCATTCTTGTCGGGCGAGGCGTGCTGATATCGAGTAGGAAGTCTCGATTTCCAGTTGGCCAGAACCAAGTCGAGATTAAGAAATTCTCTCAGGAACCCTCGAGGATCCTGAAATGGCGTCTTTGCCCTAGTTGTGGTTCTAGCGAAAGAGTTGACCATGGTGAGGATCTCGGTCGCCTCAATGAGGTAGGCCAGACCACCGATGCTTGGATCAGGGGTTATTTGGACCTGCGCGGCAACATTGGCCTGTATAAATTCTCGAGTTTGGACCTGTCGATTCTCCAGCCATAATTGGCCATCGCAAGGAAGGAGTCTTCGAACCACGTTGGGGTCGAAGCTTGACTTGGTGCCTGATAGCAAGGCGGCGAACTGTTCCAAGAGGAATAGCACCCAGAAGAGGCGGCGGGTAGACTCTCGCGACCTCCATGAGCTGTTATCAACAACAAGACTCATCAGGCGCCTGTACTCTCGTTGCTCCGGTGAGAGGTGGTGATCTTCGAGATGCAACCCAGCGCGCAGTGCCACTTGAGGCAGCATCGTGACGAGACCCCAGTAAGTTGTCATGCGCCCGTCGCCAAGGAGCAGGAACTGAATTATGGTGCAAGCGTGAAGAGTGTTCATGTCAGCGGTAGTAAGGAGTTTCTCGCAGACTCCAGATTGCGTGCGGCGCAAATACTCTTGTCGATCAAAGTCCCGTCCCCCTCCCAGAAATGGACCAGTTGCCGCCATGAGTGCTTCCATCTGAAGGCCACAAGGGTACGTCGACTGTTGGCCAACATACCCCTGAGCGTGAAAGAAGAACTGAGGCTGAAGCACAGGTATCCAAGGCTGGATCTGGGTTCGATAAACGTGACACATTTCGCCAATGATAGCGTCTGACATGTCTAACGCAGGTGATTCGTTATTTGCCGTATCCCTAGGCCGATCAGCTCACTGTCTCGTCTGTACGGCGTGTCGATGAACACACTGTTGAACACGTGAAATTTGGGGGCCTTGAGATAGGTTAGCATCATCAGTCGTTTCGTCCCTCGATGGATGCTGACCAGCCTCTCTTAGCATCTGCCTGGTGCCATCGACAACGGAGCGAAAGTCCACCCGTGATTCAGAAGATTGATGTTGAGGTCGCAAGAGCAAAGATTGGCCAACAACCATCTGCTCCAAGACATCAATTCTCCGGTATATCTCCTCAATGTAGCCAGGCTTTGGACCTCTGCGTTTGTCTTGCTCATACACGCAGTCAAGTCCTTTGTCAAGGCACTTGGCACACGGATATGACCTTGAGCATTTGAGTTTGCCACGTCTACAATTCTCGCAGGAGCGCATCTCCAGGGCCGGGGCCTCATTTGAGTTTGCTGGAGATTCATGAGCGGGCACGGGCGCTGGCCTGCTCGCTAATGGAATTCGGCCAGGGCTCTCATCTGGATCCTGGGGGGCTGTCGAAGGTGTCGTTCTCTGGGCATGACTGTTGGTACTGTTGTTTCTCTGTCGTTTATTTCCGCGTGTGTCCATTTTGATCAAAGCCAGATCGACTTGGATCGACACTGGTTGAGACAAGGAGGAAATGTAACGAAGTGGTAGGTCGTGATGGAGTCTTAGCCATGCAGGACCAAGCTCGCTTTTGGGCACACGAGTGGTTATCAGTGGAATGAACTGTGGGGACCCCATGTACTCCAATGTTCACGTCAGCACTCTCTAAGTATAGACTGTCGGAGGCTCGCATCGAATTCGCTCGAACTGGTGGAGACGCCATTCTCACTTCTTTAGCGAGTAACTAGCCCTTTCATTAACCAATGAGCAGGGATCGAGCTTGGTCTACATCTACAGGGGTCGGTCCAGTGGAGAAATGAGTTTGCATCATCACCAAAGTTTAGGGTGGGTGGTTCAGGGGCATCAAGACTCAGTTAACAACGCATTCACCCTGGCATATGTGCACTTAAGCTAGAGATGTATTGTTAGAGACTATTAGAGTAGCATCTATATACTCTTTGATGTGGTTGATTGCTTATGTTCTTAAGTTGAATGATGATAATGGCTGGTGAATTTTTCCTCGGGCTGTGGATTCACGACCTAGCTTCGACAGTGCCATGAATATTTACACTTGGCAGACATGCATGCATGAGCCACATTGTAAACGGTTGTTTGTAAGCTCTTATCAATAATCTCATTCGTATCTAACAGTTGTTCTTATAGATGCGATCCTGTCACGTTCCTGGATGAAGCCTCGAGACGAGGAGCCCATACCCTCATCGCTCCGTTTCCACCACGATTGGCCCGGAGAAAGAAGGGAATCGCTACTAAATCCCGAGGAGTCTTCTCATATACCCAAGGCTGGCCACTGTATAGCCCCTTTGGCTGCACCTCAATGAGCTGCTTTCCTTGTACATGCCCTGTTACAACCTGGTCAAGGCCAGACAACTGCACAGTCTTGCCATCATTAACAGGGCCATCCACAAGTCCAACATAGTCAATATCAGTACCGTCGTTATCAACATCCTCAAGGCAATACACAAGCGGCCCTCTCATCAGACAAATATCATCCTTGTTGGTGTTCGGATGAGCATATGTCTTGCGGAAGGCCACCGGGAAGTTGAGGCGAATGTCGGTGTTTTCGGCTGAGACATAGAGGTAACCTTTCTTCACCTCGCCTTTTACAGAACATGTCCAGTCCTTTGCCCAGCTGGGAATTCGAAGGGCCAGGTTGGCTGACCCTTGGATGGATAACACGACTTGACCATCCCAAGGCATGTCGGTCTTTTGTTTAATGACGACGCCGCTATCCGAGATCTTCAGCTCGCTATCGATATACTGATGAATCGCTACTAAGTTTGTAGACGCATCCTGAGTATAGATCAACGAGCCGAGGTTGCCTAGCAGCTTCGCGACATTGGGAGGACAACAAGCAACGCCAAACCACTTGCTCCTCTCCTTGAACTCGCCCTTTCGGGTGCGCAACGCATTTTCGTAGTAGAATGCGTCTCCGTCCTGATTGACAGCACCAAGAAAGCCGTTATAGAGAGCAACCTCCATGACATCAGCGTATTCAGCATCGAGGTCAAGACGCAGCATGCGGGCACACCAGTTGATGAGTGCAAAGGTGGCGCAAGTCTCGGCGTAACATCCTTCATGCTCCAGGTCAGGTAGGATATAGGCAGGTCCAAATCCTTCCCACTGACGGACTGACCCAAGTGAGCCGGTAACGTACATCCTCTTGTCGACCATGTCTCTCCATAGACGGCCAAGAGCAGCCCTCAGCTTCTGAGCATTATCTGCATCTGTTGACAGGCGCACAAGGTCCGTAGCGGCGGTGTAAAAGTACATGGCACGTACAGAGTGCCCTTTGACTTGAGTCGCATCAACAAGTGGCTCATCTGCCTGTTGGTAGGCATAATCTCGTGGATCCCTAAACCAAGCTTTGTGCTCGGTTCCCATGTGACCATAAGGATCTGCGCCTCGTGCAAAGGCTTCCTTGTCGAAGTAGGTCTCATCCTTCTCATCTCGTCGACCTCGCTCAGTGATGAAGTACGTAGCAAGCTTGAGAGGAAGAGGGTCCTGTGTGAACTCGTATAGCCTGAGCAGGCCAATCTCAATCTCTTGGTGTCCTGGGTAGCCGCGCTTCTTCCCGGGCTCGGTACCGAAGATAGAATCCAGGTGCTTGCAGACCTTCGTGGCGACTTCGAGTAGTCGTCCATTTCTTGTTAGCGACTCATAAGCAACCACTGCTTCGAGAAGGTGACCGAGGCAGTACAGCTCGTGGTTGTCTCTCAAGTTGGTCCATCGGTCTTTGATGCCTCTCACGGTGTAGTAGGAATTGATGTAGCCATCCTCATGCTGGGCGCCGCGAATCATTTCCACGGCGTCCTCCACCACGGCTCTCATATTGTCGTCGGGATGCTTGATGAGGAAATAACAAGCAGCTTCGATAATCTTGTAAATGTCGCTATCCCAGAACTGATGAGGCTTCATGTCGTGGCCCTCATTCCAGGTCAGACAAGTCCAGTGATCCCATGTCTTTTGGGCTTCAACGATGGCGGGGATGGTTTTGAGCCTGGAGCAATCCTGGACGTGGGACCAAAACGAGGATGTGACGTCCACGCTGGTTAGGGGAAACTCTTGGAAAGGCATTGCGGTGACGGACTGACAGCGGCAGAAGATGGGAAGACGATGAACCACGATCTGGTGAGTGTTCGTTGAGCATCAAGGGCAATAATTTGGATCCTTATTATACCAGACAACGGAAGATGACGCTCCACAGCGGAGGGGAACCGATAAGCAAGCGGACGATGCTACCGGACGTTACATCCATCGTTGTTACAGGCGGCCTTGTCGGGCCATAAGCCAATGAAATCGCTAAAGCGCCGCCATTGTTGGCGGGTCAAGGCCCATGTTGGCGGTGTCTGGGGTCAGAGTGCGGAGATGGTTCACATCATAATGGAGGAGCGACCATCTCACGACGAAGCGTTTGCTTATTGGAGCGCATACTTTCAGAGCGTATCAGCTGTTTAACGTGGAGGGGTAACTATAGTTTAAGTCAGCCATTCACTGCAGCCTTCATAATGCCAAACGGCGGCTTGGAGGTAGTCATTTGTCAACTGTCGGCTTTGTCGGCTTTAATGCCCCCATCTTCTCCGGAATGATCAGCATGGGATCCCCGCACGCACAGTTGAGATGGTCAGGCTCGATTGATCGACCTAATTATTGCTAAACATAATTGCCCATAGTTCATCCCCTGTAGTATTGCTCCCACCCACCCCGCCATTCACCTCAACACCAAGTTCCCGATCCTCGATGGAGATGTCATATCTATTTAGAAAATTCACCATCCAATGATCCATGTTGAACGTCTTTGAGATGCTGCTCATCTGACAAGCATTGTGAAAGGACTGAAGCCGCGAAAATGCAAGCTCTGTAGAGGGCCAGTACTTCTGAAGCTCTTGCAAAACGACAAAGTTCTGCTCCAGGAGCTTCTTCGCCTCGGCTGCTTCTGGTCTTCCAGTTCCCAAAAGCATCGTGTGCAAGTGAATGGTCGAGGCGATAACGAGAAGATGGCTGTTGACTGGTGACCACAAACAGTCTAGATCTGGGGCGACGTTGAGTTCCCAGAAGAGCTTGCTCAATGCCGTAGCATGCGCCTTGCAGAGCTCGGCATACCCCAATGCTTCTTCATCCACCGTGACATTATCATCTGGCACGATGCATTTGTTGAGAAATTGGTAGAACAGAAGCTGGCCCGTGTGGTGGTAGATGATGTGCATGACTGCAAATGGTCGGCCATATCCACGGTCTGAGTAGCTACTCCAGTTCTGCGAAGTGTTCCTCAGAGTTGGTGGCAAGCTCTGGACCCAATGATCAAGTTTTCTCGCAAGGTCCCGAACCAAGTTTCTGATTCTGAACTCTAACGATGGTTCGTGAACAATGTCGTAGTTCAACTTGACAGCTTGTGCGTGCCATTGTGTAAGAGGAAGGATCAAGGTCCATATGCTCGTTGCCCGCGACTCGGTGCCAATTTGAACGTCCGTAAGGCCATAATCTGGAAGGGCATTGAAAAGTTCTTCGCGAATTGGCCGAGGGAATGTCGGATCGTTACGCAGCTGCTGTGGTAGCTGAGATCTAACAGAGGTCCAGCAGTCCATCATCCAGGTTTGCCAGTATACTAATCTGTTAGCGGTAGCGATGTATAGAGGCAGTGAACGCACAATTTGTCTCGATCTCTCTCGTCAGTCTATCAGAGCTCAACACAATCGGGAGTTGGAGAGCCTGAGTCATCCGTATTGCCTGGCAGCTGAGCAGAGCATCCTGATCGACGTCACCCTCGACGAAGGCAGCAAATGCAAGTATAATACAGCCTTGGAGAGCCTCAATAGATATGAGCTTTGTGCGCTCGTTGAAGGACCTGATCGCTTCTCGCAGGAAAAGCTTCCCACGTGACCATGGTGTAACATGGTCGAGGGCAGGGTTTGAGGAGAAGCTTTACATGTCAGAAGCTTGTCTTTGACTGGCTGTAGTTTGTACCTACCGAGCTGCCAGGGCAAATACGGCAAATAGCAGATATCTTGCCACCAGTCCTTGCTTTTGGTCGCGAACAAAAGAGTTGTGATGAAATAGGAGATGCTGCTTGTAGTGAATGACCCTGAAGTAAATCTCAATCAATTCATCGCGTAACGCGTCATCTCTGTCAACAATCTGTATTACATCTTCACGTTCACTCGCAGAAGCACTGCTTTGAGATGATGGTGCAATGCGTGCCAATGGCCGTGGGATATCTGGAGACTCCCGAGCTGCTGTTGGTGCGTTGCATTGAAGCCCCTTGGCTGTGCACAATCGGCAAGCTGACCCCACAATACTGGGGATGCACCGCTTCTTCCTTGACCTGTCATGTATGAGTTTGTAGGTCACAGCTACGAGGGAGATGTCCTACCGACAGACACTACAGGACGAGACTGTGCGCATCTTGAAAGGTGTGGCTCCGTCAGATTTTGATGTTTAACCTCGGATCGCTTCCTGAAGTTCAAAGCGGGGTTCTCTTATCAGGTGACAACCCCGGATTTGGCATCTCGTATCGACTAGCTCTTTGACAATTTAACATCTTGTCTGCCATGATTGCTATGGTATGCTTCCAACATGATGTATTCCATTCAACAGAAGCAATGATTACTAGATGAAGAAGAGGAAGATCAACATGATAAGTGCGCATATAGAAAACCGTTGTTGTTTGATGAAAGTGCAAATCAATCTGGGGTACAGCGATCAGCCGCTTACACGGAACCCAGCCGTCTACCCGAAGACCGTGCATGAGGCGGGATAAACGACTTATGAGTGGTCAGTCGGACAAGCCATGAAAGCCACGGCGGATTAAAACGGCCTTGACTCGTCAATCGAAGCGGCTTTCAAGCGGGTGATGGGTGTCAGAACGGCCAACTCTCCAACCCTCAGGGGCCAGCTTCCACTCGCAGCAAACACTCGTCAAAGTCGACTGACAACTCTGAATAAACAAGACGCCACTCGTTCGCATTGGAGCGCTTCTGTTTTTCCCCCGCACGTGCCTTGGTGGCACACAACCTCGCGTCGAGCGTTCCAGGCTCTTGGGCCCGGCTAATGCCACCAACTCAATCCAGCCTTTGATCCCCATGGGGAAGATGGTTACAGTCGCGACGAGTATATATAGATGATTGACCGGCTGGTCATTTTGATCAATATCATCAAGCATCATCGATATCTCAATCTGCAACCAACTGCACTCCAGTATGGCTCAAGACAAAGTCATCCCGACCGAGCAAGGACTTGCCGGTTTGGATCTGAACGATCCTCAGATCCACGAGCTTATCCAGCGTGCTCAAGATGCAGATGCTGCTGATAAGAAGCTGACAGTTAAGGAAGCCCTCAAGAAGTACAAGAAAGCTGTCTTTTGGGCATGCCTTTTGTCCGTCAGCTTGATCATGGAGGGCTACGACCTGGTTATGGTACGTCTGCTATACTCTTGTTGCATTCTCCCTAGTCGGGGCATACTGACATTTCTAGATCGGCTCCTTTTATGGACAGACCCAATTTCAGCAACACTTTGGAGAGTATAGCGAAGCCGAAGGCAAGAAGGTCATCACCCCTGCTTGGCAATCAGGCCTTTCGAACTCGGCACAGGTTGGCCAATTGGCTGGTCTTTTGATCAACGCATACTCTCAGGATCGATATGGCGCTCGGTTGACAATGATGGTCTTCATGGCTTATCTGACTTGCATGATCTTCATCATTGCCTTTGCTCCCTCTCTATCTATTCTAGCTCTGGGCGAGGCTCTTTGTGGAGTTGCCTGGGGTGTTTTCCAGGTGAGTTCCCTAATAATCCTTTATTGTTCTCAAACTTTACTAATGCTGTTAGACCCTCTCTACAACATATGCCTGCGAAGTTGTCCCCACCGTTCTCCGACCCTACGTCACAGCTTGGGTGTGTATGTGCTGGGGATTCGGTATCCTCCTGTCGTCTGGCGTCGTTCGAGCGACTTCCGATATCAAGAGCAACCTCGCTTGGAGGCTTCCTTTCTATCTCCAGTGGATCTGGCCGATTCCATTGTTTCTGGTGGCGTACTTTGCTCCAGAGTCGCCTTGGAATGCTGTCCGTCGTGGCAAGATCGACGAAGCTCGCCATAGCTTGATGAGACTTGCTACAGCTTCGGCAGATAAGGAGGCTGCAGTCGAAGCTAGCTTGGCATACATTAGGCATACAACAGAACTGGAAAAGGCAGAGACGCAGGGTGCCTCTTTCTGGGAGTGCTTTAAGGGTACCAACTTGCGCCGGACCGAGATCGTATGTCCAATGCCCTCCAAGTTAACTGATAAGACTAACCAGTCAGAACTGCGTCGTTTGGGCAGCCCAGATTCTCTGCGGTAATGCGATTCTCGGATTCGTCATCGTTTTCCTCCAAGCCGCTGGCTGGTCCGAAGTCCAGTCATTCAACCTCAACATCTCCCTTTCGGCATGCTACATCATTGGCGGTATGATTTGCTGGCTCCTCTTCCCACATCTAGGCAGAGCGACCATCTATATGAGTGGTCTTGCGTTCATGTTTTGCTGCCTTCTGGCAATTGGCGGTCTTGGGTGGTCTGATAGCAAGGACGCCTACCTTGCCGTTGGACTGCTGTTCGTTGTCTCGACTCTTTGCAACATGATCACCATTGGCCCAGTTTGCTATCCAATTGTCGCCGAAACACCCTCAGGACGACTCCGCTACAAAACAATTGTCATTGGCAGATTTGTCTACAATCTTACCGCAATCTTCAATAACGCTGTTACACCACGAATGATCTCGGCTTCAGGTTAGTGGATTTGAATAAGCTGTAAAGGAGTTTACTTACACGACATAGGATGGGGTTGGGGTGCCAAGACAGGTCTCTTCTATGCCGGTACCAACTTGCTTTGCTTCATTTGGTGTTGGTTACGTCTTCCAGAGACCAAAGATCGCACCTTTGGAGAGATCGACATCTTGTTCGAGAACAAGGTTCCCGCCAGGAAGTTCAAGTATACCAAAGTTGATCGTAAGTTCTAACTACTCTTCCAATAGAACATTGCTGACTCTTCTCAGAATTTGCTCAGCACAGTGACTACGTGTTTCAGGAAAAGGTTGAGCATGAACAGATTGAGTAAATGGGGGGACCCTGTTGTCCATTGAGGTATGGGATGCTTTTACAACCCAACATAAGCCTTTAGCCCTGTGCGCGGTGGGTATTTCCAGCAGGTCATCAGGACCCATTGCTTTTCGTTCTATGGTATCCGAGATATGGTAGTGGTTATTAATGCCTGGAGGTGGCCACCCCTCTTCCTAGTATACAGTCTACCCAATCAACTACTTTCACTCATGAAAGATTCTTTCTACCCTATTGCCATATGAAACTTGCTTCTTTTTATCTGGATATAATCTTCAACCACCTATTCGCTGGTCTGGTTGTCCACCAAGACGCGTTGACGCCATGCCATATGAGATTGGACATACAAGAGTGATGTCAAACAGAGCCAGGAACAAGAGGATGCTATGAGGGTTGGTCAAGGTTTTATCAGGTATGGTTGATGATTTGAATCAAAGATCATGTGACATGTCCTCGTAAGTCAAAAGCACCCACTGCTGAGATAGAGGTGGGAGTCAATATTAGGTGAAGAGCCTTATCTTAGCATATATCACCTGCAAACCTGACTAGTTCTAATAAAGCCACCAAGGCAGCCACCCCCGCTCCTCAAGGGCAAACACTTACTCTTCGATCATAAAGAACAAGTTATATTATTTTCAAATTCTCCTTTGCTCTTCAAGTCCCTCCACTACCAATCCCTTCCTCGTACAACATGGAGACCCAACCGACACACGTTCATCAACCACTGCCGGCGCTTCCCGCGCTAGGACAAAAGCCTTACTCTACTCGGATTTTAACCTTGTTCCCCGGCGAAACGTATGCTCCTCTATTCTGCACAATGCAGATCATTGACCTCAATCATCCTCCCTTTGCATTTGAGGCACTGTCGTACGTATGGGGCAAAGCAAAATCACCTGACCATCTCTTCTGCGATGATGGACATATCGAAATCACTATGAATCTAGACAAAGCTTTGAGACACCTCCGGCTCAGCGGTATGAGTCGAAGGTTGTGGGTTGATGTTATCTGCATCGACCAAACAGATCTTGCAGAACGAGCCCGTCAGGTCCAGTACATATGACTCGTCTACAAACGCGCTTCCCCAGTCATTGTTTGGCTTGGCGAAAATCAGGACTGGGCCGAGACAGCAATCACCTTCGCAAAAGAGCTGGTCAGCTTGAAGGCTGATTTCATCGAGAATGTCAATGTTTCAAGAGTCGGAGAAGGGGCCCAGGTAGGGATCCAGCCCAAACATATCAGGGCAGAAGATCTGATGCATTCTCGCTATTGTCCAATGTTTACAAGAGCAACCAAGAAGGGGCCGAAGCTCTATCAAAGTTGTTCGGGTGTGAGTACTTTACTCGAGTATGGTATGCTCTACCAAATGATTACGAATTCTTAAGAGACTCCCTCAGCTGATACTTCCCAACATTAGGTGTATACAGGAGGTGGTAGCTTCAGGCTGCAGCATCGTCAAGTTGGCAGATACATGAAAGACCTTTTATCGCTGCTCCCGTTTGTTCTTGATCGTCGAGGGTTGGATCTTACGCCGACACCTTTACAACTGTGGCGAGTAGTTTACAAAATGCCCTTTATTTACGAGCAGTTCAAATACTCACATCCCGAAGGCTCTATCGGGACCATGTTGATTGTGTTAACTTCCATCAGGGGCTTTGGAGCAACAGACCCCAGAGACCGCATCTTTGCTATTCTTGGAATCACGGACGAAGGCCTGGAGCCTGTGTACAGCATAACCGAAAGCAACTGCCGGCTGATGTTGCTCGCAAGGGTTATTCTTGGATCTCACGCCGAATCAATTCGATCTCTCCAGCCCCAGAGCCAACTCGACATCCTACATTGATCCCAAACTACAACAAGAGCATGCAAGAGGTCTATCAAGAATTCACCCGTTATTGTATCTGGAAACCACCACGACTTCTCACCGTCCTCGGACACCATTATGTTCAAAGATAACGTAAACTAGCCAAAGTTTAGTAAGTCACTAAGATATTATATTTAAGCTCTAACTAATATATCTTAACCTATACTCCTCTATTACTAAACCTTTCTATCTTTAGGACTAAAACCTTCTTTCTTATAGCTTAAGTTAGTACTATAACTTAATAACTTATAAGCTTTAATCTACTTACCTTATAGCTAACCTCCCCTCCTTATTAATATCTCTCTCTTTACTTTTTTTATTATAATAATATAAGTAGCTCTATTAATTCTAATAGGCTATTAACCTAGGTAATATTTTCTTTTATAGCTTTAAAAAGGTAATACCTTATAGATTTCTAAAATCCCTTAAGCTTTAATAACTTATTATATTATATAAAATACCTAAGCTCTTAAGATACCCTTAGGTAATTTAATATTATAAGAAATACTTTATAGCCTAAAATAATTAATTTAATATATTATTTATTCTTAATAATTTTTTATTATTTTATAAGAAGTATTATATTAATAAATATTATATTAAGAGATTATAATCTTTAAAAAATAAAAAATTATTTTATATAAAGGTTAAAATAATTAAATATCTTATAAGAGGCTTATCTTTTTATAATAATATAGCTAGGTATAACTCTTTTATATAAATAATTATAAAAAGTAAAAATAAAAAAAAAAGCTATTATATTAGTATTAGGTTATAATACTATAATATTTTAATAATTTATTCTTTATTATAATTAAAGCCTACCCCTTAATAGGTTAAGCCAGAAGACTGTCCTCGGATATATTCAATATCACGATGATCCAGAAACTGTTCTAGACTTTCCCAGTTAGGTCCCGAGGTTCGATCAATGCAGGATCGATTCCAAGTTCATTCCGGAGTTGTCCTATGCGGGCGTGCCCACCAACTCCAAGTGTACATCGTCGAGACTAACTACAATCCCTTTCATCCTTCAAGCCCATTCAGTAACCCAAACGAAGAACCTAATATTCTTCAATTGAATGGCTTTCAAGTCGACACAATTCGCGCTGCAACAGAAGTCTTCACGCAAGAGGCAGACAGAACTTTTTGCCCCGCTTCGCTTTGGAGCCAGTTGTTCCCCCAACCATTGTTCCCAAGAGTGTCGGGGCAAGTCCAACAATACCAGTTCAGCAGGACGGCAACTGACGTTGCCTTTTTCCAAACGTTGTGCGCTGGGGGATGATGTCGGCATGTTCCCAACTAATGAAATCGTCGAGTCCCCCTGGCAAGACTCGACAGTCCCGCTTGGAACAGTCACGAAGGCTAGCAGCGCAGGCGATCCTCAGGTGGCTTCGAGAAAGACCAGAGGTCGACTGTAACGCTTATCCCGATCTTGGACCACTGCCAATAGATGAGTTTCACGTGAGCTCGATGGAGAGATACGAGTGTCAAGCTATCAGTTTATGCGCGAACAGGAAGGTCTATAAAACGACGACTGGTATTCTAGGATTGGGGCCAAAGTTCTTGAAACCAGGGGATTGCATTGTGGTGTTGTTTGGAGGATCCTTTCCTATTGTCCTTCGCCCGAGGGGTGGTGACTGGATTTTGATTGGTGAGACATATCTACATCACGATGAGGTTTGTCTTGGTCAGTTGGCGACAAGGGCTAAGAGTAGGAAGAGTCAAGTCAACGTGATGAGGTATAGGATCCGGTAGTATTATCTATCAGACAAGCTGAACTGGCCGACATAAAGTTAGACAATTATGATAGTCTTTTTCTTCCACATAGGCTTTCCTATGGGGTCCATAAGCTCCAGCCACCCAATACGCTCGAAGGCGTCTTCCTTCCCTGTCACTGGTGACAAGATTAAGCATCCGCGATTGACATAACTAGGGCGGGGAATCTCGTATACAACCTGGGCGATCTCAAACGTCGGCTCTAGATCTTGTGGCATGCTGGCAGGATCGTCAAAGAACATTCTTGTACCAATTTCACGCCCTTGATCGTCCATCGCAACACCGGCGACGATATTCAGACCCTCACCATCATTTCGAATGAGTAATAGCTGCAGAGATCGAACAAGGGCGCTCAGCACAACTTCTCCTTTTGGTTGCAGAGATCCTGGGGGTGAGCGAGGAGAGTCTTGTACACTCAATAGCTTGGCTATTCCCTTGAATTTGGTGTTGTTAAGATGTGCAAAGCTGACCCTACTCATCTTCGACGACGCCCAGGACCAGGACGGCCCCATCTTGCTTCTCTGAGTCTCAGTACAGACGCTTCCGGTTCCAAGCCAGGCCAGGCTGTAAATAAACTGAGACACAAAGTGGCCGCAGACGTATGTATCAGGGAAAAATAGCCGAGTCCTATCTGCGACTCCTTGAATCGCGACCAACCTATCATCAAAGTAGGTAAATTCCATGGATGAGTACTCCATTACAAGCTGGAACCAATACTCTCCAAGCGCTCGCTCTCTCGAAGTGTCTTTGGAGCGTAGAAGTTGCTGGTGAGAACGATTGCCAGATGAAAAGGACTTGTTCTGTGGTATGCCATTGGGAAAACCTTCGGACGCCTGTAACTCGACACATTCCCAAAAGACTGCATCACGACCGAAATGAATTATTCTGTTTGACAGTGAGCGCTCTTGGAGAGTCCAGCCCCGATCGTACAGAGGAGTGTTCGCAACGTTGGCCGCCCAGAGAGGATTAGAAGGGTCGGCGTAGATTTCTTGGGGGTCCGAATCATCGTATCGCGCGAGTAGTACGGGTGAGACTGGATAGATTTCGCCTGGCCTCTCAGTGAGAAAGCCATCGTTACTATCGTACGCCGCAGTAGCGGCAATAGTGCAAAGGGCGTTCTGGTAGTATCTGCCCATCAATGGGGCTTCTGCAAGCCAGTCGGTGGGGTCTTCTCCCGGATTGTGTTGGATGATGCATATGGCGTCGACAAAGAGGTAGCGTTGACCCATGGCTCGAGTGACGTCAATGGCATCAAGTATGGTCTGGGAGAGCTCTTTGAGGTTTATGTTGGTTCGTCTCTGCTCATAGTTGTGTCTTGTTGTGCGGGCATTGAGGTTTCCTTGGCCCCAGCGATAGCTGAGGATGAGATAGTCGGAGAAGACAGTTGATCCTTGCTCGAGTTGCGGTACATATAGCCGAGGTGAAGCTCCGTTTGCCCCTACGTCAATGACTCTATTGGGCAAAGGAGGCTTTTCCATGTGCCTGCTTGGACTGGTTTGGCCATGCGCAAGATTGCACAAGGTATGGTCTCGGCAACATGTTTTGATCCAAGGCTGGATGCGCTCTCGAACAAGGTATTCAAGGTCTGTTTCTCTATTCTCGGGTTTGAACTCTATACATTTGGTCAATGATCTACTCTAGTGCGGAGATATTCAAACTTACGCCGGATAGGCTCAATACTGCTGAACTTTGCTGGGTAGATTATTTCCCCGAAACTTCCATCTCCCGAGTCCCCAAGCACAACCCACAAATTCTTAGGCCTTGGAGTATCCGAACCTAGGGGTGTAACATCGACCTGAGTGCCGAGGTAGAGTTCCTTAATGTCCCGAGCGCTGAACAGTAAGACGCGACGCAGTAGCTGACATAGTGGACATCCAGCGGCAGCTGAGGCCTCTAACTCCTTGAAGGTCTTGTAATGAGAGAATCCACGGTCGAATGGCTCTTGGTTGACTGCCTTAGATAGCTCCTGGCAATTCTTGCATCGGGTGGCAAGTGTAGCGCTATCCATGTTGAGTGCTTCTGGTATTTGACTGTGTGTAAGAGGTTGAGTCGGCAGGCGGGGGAGGAAACTGAAGAGTTGGCTATGTGGGGTTATTAGAGCCTAATCATGAATGCCCTGGCATTTTTGGGCTGTAATTCTCAGTAAATCACGTGTCAGGTTAGATCCATTCGTTGAAAGTGTCTGATTGTTGGGCGTGCGTACCTGCAAGCCTCATTCAGACCTCTTCGCTATCCCGCTGTTAAGGTAGGACATACAGCAGCAGTGTCTACACTAACTAACCCCCCCGTGGCCGCATTAGCTAGCCAAAGACCCAATCAATAAGTCACGAGCAGGGCTTGACCAGGGTATGGGGCCCCACCGGCTTGTGTCAATTTGCTGAGTCGATACGGCAGTTCTCGAGAATACAAGTCTACCAGTTAGTAAGAGGAAGACTAGGCCAAGGGTTATAAAAGAATCTTGAGATTGAAATGCAACTAGCAGCAATTAATTACGAAGGGCAAAAGAAGGGAAATCAGGACAAGCTATGTTAAGAACGGGCGATTATTACGAGTCAGGAGTAGTAAAGGCCAACTCGGAAACTGCTTTCGATAGTACAACCCTTCAACACAGTAGAAAAGCTACACGAGTCCTGCTCCTAGTCCCTATGTCACGCTCTATTCCGTATTTTTATCTTCCCAAGAAACATAGGCCACAGGTGATTTGATCAGGTCGTCTTTAACACCCTTACCACTTCCTGCCCCAGAGCTAAGTTCCTGGCGCTGCTGACTGAGCTGCCGCTGAGCGAGGGCTGAGGATTACAGAGTTGGGGTTGAGATGGGTTGAGTAAGGAGCTGAGAGAGGTGCGAGAGCCTGCTTTTGGGACCACAGATCCCGACTGCGCCCCAGCTCCGGGACCACGCCCATTTTTATTCTCATGTCGGATGCTTTCAAATAGAGGACAGTGATTTAGTGACCGTTTTCTTCGCCTTCTCAGGTGCGGTATCAGAGTTGTCCAGGAGGTAACTAAACTGAGAATAGCAAGGCGCAAACAGCGGGGTTTTCAGCCATTCTTTAATCGCAACCTGCTCTTGTTAGTTCGCAGATGTAGATGTGTGGTTGAAACTTTTACCAAGGCCAGTTCTGTATACTACAAATAAAAGACAGGTTATCTCACGATCTTACATAAATGCTCAACCTCTGACGCCTTGTTAGAGGTTCTTTTGCGATTATGCTCCTATAATCACTGCCTTCCCGTTCCCGGAAAGACCCTTCGCGGGGCACTCACTATCTGGAATTGAAACAGCCCATAGGGAGAGATGGCTCAAATTTAATCCAAGTAAAGTAAGCGAATTTCAGTTTATCCTATTCTATCTCTGTATCTCAGGGTTATTATGGATCCACGTACACTCGGTCTGCACTTCGCCTCGTTATGCGCCTTATATTTTGCCTCATAGTTCGCCAGACAGGTTGCCTTGCATCTTCTCCAATCTTATAGGCCAGCCACCAAGGGTTAGGGTTGAAGTGCATTCGGCACAAAATCACCTGAAAAGATTAGAAAAGAAAAGGAAAGAAATAAAATCTCTTCTCATGGTCATACACAGCTCAAAATTCTCGCTTTATGTTGAACTTTGAGATAGTTCATCCTCTACCCCACGGAAGTTTTGACAACAGAGTAGGACAGCAAATCGCCCACCTGCACAATGGAGTCCACTGCAATCCCCAGTACCAAGGCTCTTTTCACAAACGACCACCTTTGTCTCATCTGCAATGACATATTCGTGCGTCCTCACGACGGAGCTACGGAATTCGAGGAGTTTAAGGAGCGGTCCGAGGCCGATATTTCCAGCTCAATTGAGGCTGGCTGTCGACTGTGTACAATGCTGGGTGAGATACTAAAGATTCACCATCTTCCGCCCCCACATACAACAATCACAATTACCCCACGGCTGGTCGCTCATCATGAAGTGACATCCTACCTATTAGGAGGAATGACAATGGGGAAATACTGCCGAATTGTTTACCGTGTAGAAGACGAGGCCAAAAACAAATTTTTGGGAAAAATCGATATTGCACTAGTTCCGACAGATGGTAAACATCACCAAAATGATCTTGGTCATTGATATCAGACTAATCCATTAGCAAGACGAGCCCGCTCGACCCTTCGCTCCGTTTCGAAAAAAAACAGATTTCCCCCTTTCGTTGAGCACAAACAGCAACTCATCTTTTGAGTTGATCAAGAGATGGTCATCTTTCTGTCGAAAGCACCATACAGTCTGCAATAGCGATCGAAGGCCAGAGATGTGGTTGCCTACCCGACTTGTGGATGTCGGCGACACAGATTCACAACGACCACGCGTCGTTGTGACAGCAAGTGAACATATTGGGGACCGTGAATACCTGTGTCTCACTCACAGGTGGATAAACATGACACTCAAGCTTGAAAGTACAAATGTCGATGAGTTGAGGAAGGAGATTCCGATTGAAAAGCTTTCACAGACTTTTCGAGACGCCTTTGCAGCCACACGCCGACTCGGATTTCGCTACATCTGGGCTGATAGCCTCTGTATCATGCAAGATCATCAACACGAAGATGGATGGCAGGACTGGTTAACAGAATCAGCCAGAATGGGAGATAATTACAAGCATGCAGCCCTGACTATTGCCCCGACACCAGCGGTGGACAATGCCGACGAATTCTTTTCGAACCGAGACATACAACGGCGGACCCCTTTGGTAGTCAATATTGAAAGAAAAGCCCCGGAAGATATGAGCTGGAGCAGGTGCTACCGTACTCAAGCTGATGTCTCAGGCCGCTACTATTGTTTCTCAAAAGACCTCTGGCTTAGTCAGGTGGATCGAGCTCCCCTAAACCGCAGAGGATGGGTTTATCAAGAGCGGCTCCTGAGCCCACGAACAGCTCATTTCGCAACAGAGGTCTTTTGGGAATGCCGGAAGACTACAGCATCGGAGATGCTACCAATGGGATTCCCTCGCTCCTCGGAGGAATACGAGTTTAACGGAAGCACAAAATGCTGGGAAAAGATCCCTGGGCATAGCAAGTTCCTGGATGAATATGGCAGGTGGATGACATATGTTGAGAATTTCTCTCATTGTCACTTAACCATGGAGCGTGACAAGCTGCCGGCTATAGCTGGGGTTGCTGGAGTAGTTGGGCTTCCAAACGATCAATATCTCGCCGGTCTCTGGCGAAGTGGATTGGCTTCTCAACTGATCTGGCGACGATCTCAGAAACGTCTGGCCGACTATGAGCCCCCCACGAACTATCGAGGTAGGAATTGCACCCTTCGGTGAATTTTATCCTCTGGCTAACTTCTCTCGCAGCCCCATCATGGTCTTGGGCCTCGGTGAACGGTCCAATCGAGTTCGAATCTGCCTCATCCTATATTGATAGAAAGAGCAGATACACTGCAGTTATCATAGACTGCAGAGTAGACTTGCTAGTCCCACATGATCCACTTGGACTGGTTACAGGGGCGCAGTTACGTCTCAGGGCTGATATGGCGCACATTTCGCCTCAACAGATTGCAGCAAACCCATCGTGGATACTGACATTGGATGGCAACGAGGCATCAAACCCATCGTGGATACTGACATGGGATGGCAACGAATCATCCATGAGGGTTGTAACCTACTATTTGTGTGTTTTTACAACGCATGCGTCTTGGTGCAACGACCTATATCTGTTGGTTCTCGAGCCAACTGGTGCCAAGAGCAATGAATTCCGAAGGGTCGGATTACTGTCTATTCATCTTGGACGCAACACACCTGTAGAGGACTTGAAGGTATTTCCAGACTGCACTTTTACCATCGTTTAGTATAATCCTTACTATATTTGGCGTATTTACCAAGATTGTGGATCATTCATTTAAGCTTATAGGAAACTGATTTGGCCAAGCCCATCTCAGGTACCCTCGCTACGTAGTACTGGTTCAACTATGCCCAAACTCAACGTTGCGAGAGCTTTAACAGCTAGATCTCCTTGTGTCCCTTCGGAATGCTCCCCGTTCCTCGTCCCTCCATCATTGCACTCAAGGCACCCCGTAGTTAACTCCCTTTGCTTACAGCCTTCGTCATGCTAAGGCCTAAGGTATAGTAGAGAAGCTTAGAAAAGTAGCGGATGAATACAGACGCAATTGCTCACACATCCCAACACTAACCCTGTAGAGCAAACCTGTGTCCCCCTGCGAGTCCAAAAACCCCACGAATCCCTTATGAAAAGCCGAAGGACGATAGTGGGAGTGGCACTGATACTTTGTCAGTTTCATCAACCCTCTCCAAGAGCCACCAGTTCTTGTCAGCATGACCTGAGTGCTGATGCTATTCGACGCTGGATAATGTAACACACAGTGGTATCTTGTTCTTAATGGTAATACTTGTGCTATTAAAATCCCACCTCTCAGCTTGCGTACTTGTAATCATTTCCGTACCTTCGTAGCCCTGAATAGTTTTCATATGTGAGTTTAATGTAAAAATATTCTGCCCTCCCAGCGTCCTCCAATATTTAGAAGACAGCTCAAAAGAGCCCTATTAAGAAATGAGCGTTACTGAGAGGCAATAATATTCCATATATTTCTGAAAGTTATTACTCACTACATAGTATACTGATAATTACATACCCTAGAGGCAGAAATAAAAACGCGAGGACTCATCCCCTCCGATAACAATTTCCCGTACGGTTTAAAGTATAAGAATATGTCAAAAGATAAAACAAATACTTGAGGCGAATTCCACCAATTGAAGTCTTGGTAGCCAACTTGGTGGGCGAACAAAGTCCGAATTTGTTGATCTGGACGGTTTACGATGAGATACTCGCACTACAAGCCATATGCTACACTCGCTATCTTTCATAGCCTCACTATAAGATACATAAAGTTCATTATCATATTTTATCGTTAAAAAGCTCCTATGGCTTTAGCTCTCCCATCACCGATTTATTTCCCGTCCAAGTTGAAACCGGCGTTGGCGATACACACAGATCATTAACGCCGATGAAGAACGCCAGCAAAGAATTTGCAACGGTCAAACCAGGCAGGTCCTGGTAATGATTTTCAGCTGCCCCATTTATTGCAGCCGATCTCGGTCAACCGAATGGCCATTGCATGAAGCTGCAACAGTGATCCTTGTTCATGGTCCGTGAGGCGGGTCTAGAGCTCCTTTCAAGTTTAAACCGTGAGGCATATTCCTTTGAAACGAGCCTAATTTGCCACTTTGAGGATGTTTGGCCAACATGCAGGACGTCCCTGACCTGGTTGATATTTGAGAAAAGTTCACGATGAGGGACTAAAGCCATCAAGTTCGTTTCAATTCTATTAAGGAAGCGGATTAGAGTTGATTGGGCTGGTGGAGAAGGGCAACCTTGCCAGTATCACTTCGGCTTCTCCACAATGCTTTAATCTCCGCCTGTCCCATAGGCACTTTTCTATCTCGGGTAGGGCTGCTGTCTATCTCACCCTTCATGTGAAGGTGGATGTTGGCGGCAGTCTAGGAAATAACGCGGCGGGAAACGAGGAGTCAAGTTCAAGGACAGCCAGAAGCCAGACACCGAACATGCCTAGATAAATACCATCATTAAAATAGAATGGCTCATGGCAGCTGGTGAATCTATCACATACGACTGACGCAGTAAAGCGGTGACACCACTGATATATAGATACTACCACGGAACAGCTGACCCAGGGATCTCAGAAGGGTCCAACACTGGGCCCCAATCTTGCTCGAACCCTGCGTCGGCATCTGAAGTTGTCTCCCATGACACATCGTCTACCCCGTCTGTTGTGCCGTCTTCCCGCTCTTCCAGACCATACTTCTCCACTTCATCGGGGTCCATATCTTCAAGAAGCTGCCAAATACGACGCCGATTGATGAAGCCAGGAGGCACATGCAGCCCTACTTGATCGTAGTTCCATGCCCTCATGTCGCCCTGTTCTGGAATGACAACGGGTTGAACGCGGGCCATGACCTGCCGGAATAGTCTCTCCCAATCCCACTCCTTGCCATCTTTGTCTTGGAACTCTGACACAAGACTTTTGTCGAGATCCCAGAGGAATGGGATTCGAAGAAAGAGTTGTTTCCAGTGTGACTGCGGTAGCAGACGAGTGCAGACCAGGCCAATAGTTCCCTCCAGCAGGAGTGATATGATCCTATCGCGGAGCTCTTGGGGCAGGTTATTTAGGCTCGTCTGTAGGCTGCCAGGGCGATCTGTATGGGGCTCAATGAGCTGCAGGTTTGACAGCAAACGACTGGAGAGATCTGGAATAACTAATGGATCATCGATCCACTAGGGATGGGTTAGTAGAGCGAAATGGGAGTCGGGGCTGTTGTGCTCACCCAGTTATGATATGATCCAGGTTGGTAGTCAGGAATATAGTAACTACCCCAGCTCCTGCGCGCTTCATCTGGCTTCTTCGGGAGTGGAATGAGGGGAAGCCAATGGAAGAAGCTAGGGCCTGTCCGGACCCTTATTGTTAATTCGCATCGTCGATCAAGAGTGACCCAAAGATGTCCAAGGGATCTCAGTGGGGAAGTCGGCGATTTCTGCATCACCAAATATGCCATCGTCAGACAGGCTTCATGTACACCAAGGCACCAAAGAAGGCCAGATGAAGCATCAGGAAATAGATCTTCAGACTGAAATTCCCTTTGCAGGGGAATCTTCTGACCGTTGTGAGATAGCTGTAAACGTCCCATGGCGCCGTCACATGGGCTGGCAGCATGCTCTGTTACCTGCTCGCTGAGGGCATCATATTGTCGAGGTCTGCAGTATTGCTCGCGAGGACCTATGAGGGCGACAACGGTCTTTTGCCACAGTGAAGGTTCCCAAGCGACGGGGCCAGACGCGTGGCGAGGCCTGCCGTACATTTGGTAGCCGCATATTGAGCAGTAAGGGAACTCGTTCGCGCAGCCCATGTTGCGATGGCGGTGGACGATAGAAGCGGAGGTTTGACAAGAAGGATGGAAATAGTGCCTTGTCGCCTGCGCCTCGTCGCCTGCGCCTTGTCAGTAGGAGTTGACAAGCTCGTATCTGTGGTTGTGAAACGCGTTAAAATTGCTTTTATTGATCCCTTGTGTGTGTGTAAGAACTCACTAATCTATCGACTCAGCAAGTTGTCAAAACCTGGTGGGCCTAGACCCCCTTGCCAACCCCTCTTTTTAAGGCTCTTGATGCTTACTCGCTTCGCGGTAGTGCTGAGTCGATATGCCAGCGGGGGACAGAAAACACCGAACTTGGCCCATCATAGGAAACTATCCGCGAGGTCGGTGTTTCTGCCCCCTGCTGGCTAATCTAGGTTCTGATTGTGGGTGGTATAACTAAGCCCTAGTCAAGTGATTCCACCTTGCAAGGGGGCATCTGACCTCGCTTGCAATGTGAAATCGAACGAGTGCTGGCTTTAATTGAGCCCAGGGTGGCCTGTCATCTATTTGGCCTAATGAGCCCTGCTCATGCAATGGAGCCATAATGAATGTTGGATCGTCATGTGCAAGATTAGATACCGGCATTCTGTGCATCCCGAGTTTTCGGCACCCATCATTGCTGGACAACTGCGCTGCGGATCGGGGCTCATCTGCAAGCAAGGAAATGCCCGCATCCTATTTTCAGTCGTCAAGGATGAATCAATTCGAGGAAGATCTCCGGTTTTTTTTTTCTTGGCCTCAAGAGAATTTGATTAAGATGAGTTACAAGGGTCACAGTAGGATGTATAAGGACTGAATGTCCTGGCACCTCTTCTCTATGTCATCCCACCTCACATTAATTTTTTTGCTCTTCAGGCATTCGTTCATCCTAACTTGTTCGTTCTTTTCTCTCCTATTCTCGTTATGAGAATTCTTGTTTTGCTCTGGGCCTCGGGAGCCCTGGGCGGGCTTTGTAGGCCATCCAACCCACATACAACTGGCTCTTCACTCCCTCCTTATCAGTCAGGTTCGACTAATACCGACTCACAATTGGCCTCTGGTTCCACGGGTAGTTTGTCTGCTCGGGGGTCTCATGCGGATACCTCAACTGGCACGCTTTCGTCGTGGCTCACCAGTAGTGTCAGTGGGACTATTCCTGGCCAGCCCGGCAACACCAACACCATCCCTGATCAGTCAGACGGGACCGACACTGAGACTGATCAACCAAGCAACACCGACACCATCCCTGGGCATACTGGCACTGCTACTTCTGGCCAGTCTGGGAGCATCGAGACGGAGACTGGTACTGCCTCCATCCCTTCTGGAGGCATTTCCGAGACCACCCTTATCGGTACCGAGACTGGCCCCGCCGATACCGAAACTGGTACAGAGACCGGCCCTGTCGGTACTCAGACTGGTACCGAGACTGGATCAGCTGGAACTCAGACGGGGCCTGGAACACAAGGCACTGAGACGGGACCATCGACAGTTGATGGTACCGAAACTGGCTCTGCCGGTACTCAGACTGGTACCGAGACCAACTCTGCTGGAACACAAACGGGGCCTGGAACACAAGGCACTGAGACGGGACCATCGACAGTTGATGGCACCGAGACTGGAGTGACTGGCACCGAAACTGGCTCTGCCGGAACCGAAACTGGTACAGAGACCGGCCCTGCCGGCACTCAGACTGGCACCGAGACCAACTCTGCTGGAACACAGACAGGCTCACCAAACACCGAAACTGGCTCCGCCGGAACCGATACCAACTCCACGGGCACCGAGACTGGCCCTACTCACTCCGACAACACCGAGACGGGAGTCACCACTGACATTGGCGCTTCCAACACTGAGACGGGCATTTCTGTTACTCAAAGCAACCCGACTCAGCCCAGTGACACTGAGACTGGTCCTTCGGCCCCCACTGGCAGCGAAACAGGCTCGACGGGCACCGAGATCGACTCAACTGGTACGGAAACCGGCTCTTCGGGTACCGAGACCGGTCCTACCCAGCCCGGCAACACCGAGACTGCTTCCTCTGGCACGGAAGGCAGCCTCACGCAGCCTACGGGCACCGAGACTGGATCTGCTACCGAAACTGGTCCTTCTGGTACTGAGACCAGCTCGGCTGGAACTAAAGGTAGTGTTACTCAGCCTGGCACAGAGACTGGAGCCACTGAATCAGCTTCTGGAACTGAGACCGCTCCTACTCAACCTGGCGACACCGATACAGCTTCTTCTGGCATCGAAACTGGCCCTAATCAGCCCTCAAACACTGAGACGGGGGCCACCGAGACTGAACCATCCGGCACCGAAACCGGCTCTTCTGCCACAGAGAGCAACCCTACTCAGTCCGGTTCTACTGTGGGTGTCACCTCTGAGACGGGATCTGCCATCGAGACCGGGCCTACTGGAGCCGATACGGCTTCCTCTGGCACCGAGAGTGAGCCTACCCAGTCTGGCAACACCGAGACAGCTTCTTCCGGCACTGGGGCTGAACCTACTCGGCCCGGAGCCACTCAAACCGTAACTTCTGGCAGTGCAAGCCTGACAAGAGATGTTCCGCCTTCCACTACTTTAGCTGGCGTCCCGACAACTCTTCCTCCAACTACCACTACTTCGAGGCAAAGCGAGAGCTACTCCTCTACCGTCACAGTTCCTCCTGAGAGCTGGTCGCCCACCTGCGCATCTGGTCATCCTGAGTGGACCACCAATACCTGGATCACCACTACCTCAGAGGGCTCTACCGAGCAGACCGTTGTTCCTGTCATTGTCGGCTCCAAGGAGTGCGATGACGATGGCTCAGGTCTTATCATCTTTGGCTTCCCTCCTGTTACTGGCGTGTGGTTCAACTTCCCAGGCTTCCCCGGCTTCTCATTCCCTTGCATTCAGACATTCATCACCACGTGCGCTGTTCCACCCGTGTCCGATGCGGGCGATGATGACGATGATGATGACGACGACGACGACGAATCATCAACCGCTTGCAGCGAAACAGTCACCGCCAGTGATTGTCTCGTTGCTTGCACCACCTACACAGGACCCATTGATGCCGAAATCACGCCAGACTGTACCACGACATGCACGAAGACTCATACTGGCTGCAGTGCGACTGGTGTCACCTCGACCACAACTGAGGCTGAAGGCTGCAGTGCTACTGGTGGTGGTGAAGGATGCGCAGAGTGCTCTGACGAACTTCTATACGACATGGACGGAAGCCTAGGCAGGGATGAGGAAGATGATAATCCGCTCGTTGAGAAGAGATGGTCTTCTCCCGCGTCCAACCAAATCAACAAGGACAACAAGTTGGGCAACTGCTACATCCCGGCAAGTGTTCCCATCATGTTCCCCCAGTACCCTGAAGGCAACGACGTCTTCCTGTACGAACAGGCCATCAGGAAGTCGGGTACCTCACCCCTGAGACTCATCAATAGATGGTACTTCTGGGAACGAAAATCTAACGAACACGGTTGCTATCTGACTGTGACTGGACCTACGCCAGCCAGCCAGTACTTTGGTGGAAAGGCGCTCCCTGGACGAGATGCCCCCGATTCCAGGAAGATGGCCCCGTCCATTGATCACATCTTTGAGAAGAGCTTCTTGAAGGACTTTTGGTGGGCCATCACCCCCCGTAATGGGCAAGGCCAGAGCATCCGTGGCACCAAGCCCAGCCGGGCTGCCCAGCAGATTAGCTGCGACGACTTGATCTACTATGGTAGTGCCATGTCATCACCCTTCGGATCAAAGCAGCCAACCAAGGCACAAGACATGGAGTTCGTCAAAGGCGTCTTTAACACCTATCCTGGAGCCAGGAAGAACCCTGGCGGTCAGGAGCACCAGCAGATCCAGCCCCTTGATGCTCACTTCCTTGACGACTTCATCGGTGTTGATGCTTGGACGAATGAAGCCAAGGCAAGTTTCTTTGACGATGCGAAAGTGAAACTCTGCTAACATTGCATTACAGGGATTCGCCACCACACCACAGAATATTCGGAAGAAGGTAAGGGAGGGCAAGGACAAGGTGATCAACTGGAACGCACTCAGTCTGGCGCAAATGGAGGCGGAAGTCAACAACCAAATTGAGATCATCGACAAGCTCTTCGTTGGAGTTCAGTTGGCCAACAAACCTCATGCTCACACGGCCATGATCCGACAAAACCTGCGGGTATACAAGGCGCTGTAAGTACTCCAGCGTCGCAGCATCTCAACAAGGCTAACAGTGTTACTCTACAGCCTGGACATGGATAAGCATGCCCGGGACTGTCTTCAGGACCCTGCAGTCGTCGACAACAAGTGGTCGTTTGCAGAACGATACAAGGCCTTCATGGAGAACCGATTCACCGGCACCGAGACCCATTCCATCAACAAGGCAATTGCAGAAGCCTTCGCTAGTATGCCGGGCAGAATTAAGCAAGATCTCGACGCTTGCAAGGATGCAATGCAGGCCAAGATCAGGGACAATGCCCAATGGACTGCCCAACAGAAGGCGAACCAGGAAAAGATCTGGAGAGGGAAGTGGTCCGTCTTGAACTCACGCTACAACACTTTGATTGCACGGGCTGCAGGGCAGGGCACTACCACCATCAACGTTGCATGGGACTGGGACATTGGTAACATTCCTAAGAAGCGTGATGAAATTGAGGAGGGGCCTTCGTGCCAGGTTCCGACGACTAGTTCCGAGAGTGCCACTACTTTGTCGACTGTTGTCAGGTCAGAGACAGAGTCAGACCCTATCTCAACGACCACCAAGACACCAACCCCGACGACACCATCTACGACATCGACATCCACAACTCCTCGAGAAACAGTGACAGGAACTCCAGAGCCAGAGCCAACCCCGACACCATCTCCGTCACCATCTCCGTCGACTCCTGGAGAAACACCGATAGGAACGCCAGAGCCTGAGCCTTCCCCGTCGCCATCTCCGTCGCCATCTCCGTCGACTCCTGGAGAAACACCAATAGGAACACCAGGGCCTGAGCCTTCCCCGTCGCCATCTCCGTCGCCATCTCCGTCGACTCCTGGAGAAACACCAATAGGAACACCAGGGCCTGAGCCTTCCCCGTCACCATCTCCGTCGCCATCCCCGTCGCCATCCCCGCCGACTCCTGGAGAATCACCGATAGGAACGCCAGAGCCTGAGCCAACCCCGGCAGCTTAGTGTGATGTCTTCGCTGCAGGTCTCTTCTGGTATGGTGAAATTACGAGAATCGATGGCTGGAGCGACGACGAAGGGCCGCTGCGATGGAATGACAGGGTGGCGCTGGCACGGCGAGACAGAGAAATGGGGCACCAGCGTTGTCTTTAACTTGGCATTCACCATTAAAGCAGGATTCGTAGTGCGAGCCATCGTCTCAGCCGGAGGACTCAACTTGGAGTCTGACACTCATCCAACCTGGGAGATGACGGATAAGAAGCTTTACAAATACGGGAGGGAACAGGTACAGACTGACATGTTCATGTAACCGTCTGGATCTGGGGCCATCCTGCGGTTGCCGTTTACTTGGTGACACTTACCACAGTCAGATTAGATAGCATACTTTTCACAATAGTCTACTTTTTTATTCTTTGGCGGAGAACTCTTGCAACTCCTAGCCAGCATCTCACAGCTTCCCCCCACTCTTTCTCACACATACAACCTGAAGAGCCGCCTTGAAAACATCCAGCCCAAAGTCCAAGTCCTTTGCCTCAATTGTCAGTGGAGGAACCATGCGAATGCACGGCCCAGCAACGATGACCAAAAGACCGCCATCTCGAGCTTCCTGGATCACTTCGGGTATCTTGCCACTAAACTCTGGTTGCAACTCAATTCCGAGCATCAGGCCGTGTCCTCGGACGTCCTTGATAACCTCCGGCATCTTGGCCTGAAGATCCTTGAGTCCCTTAACGAGATGGTCAGACTTGGCCTGAACCTGCTTGAGGAAGTCGTCCTTTGACACGCGGTCGAGAACATTGTTTGCGATTCGGCATGCGAGTGGGTTACCTCCGTAAGTGGTGCCGTGAATTCCCAGGCCGATGGTGTCGGCAACCCGTCGAGTAACAATGGTAGCGCCAACTGGGAAACCATTGCCCAATGCCTTGGCCGTGGTGAGGATATCTGGCTCGGCAAACACCTTGTTGGTCTTGGGGTCTCTCAAAGAAGGATGGGCATGGGCCCAGAGAGATCCTGTCCGACCAATGCCACTCTGTACCTCGTCGGCAATCAACAGGGCCTTGGTCTCGTCACAGCGTTTCCGCAGAGCAGTCATGAACTCTGCCTTGGCGGGGTAGATGCCTCCTTCTCCTTGTAGCGGCTCAACAATAACGGCACAAGTCTTATCAGTGATGAGGGAGTCGAGTCCCTCAACCGAGTTGAAGGTGCCATGCTTAAAACCGGGGACCAGAGGTGCAAAAGGTTCGCGATATTTGGGGTTATACGTGGCCGACAAGGATCCGAACGAGCGACCGTGGAAGGCATTGGCAAAGGCGACGACCTCGAATTTGTTGCCAGAAGGATCAACCTTCTTGGCAAAGTTGCGGGCAAACTTCAAAGCTGCCTCGTTGGCTTCTGTTCCCGAACTGGCCAAAAACACTTGGTGCGCATCTGACATGGTACCAGACGCTTTCGTCTTGGAAACGAGGTTCTTGGCCAATACATCCGCCCATTCGTTTTCAAACAGCATCGAAGCATGCATGAGCTTGCCGGCCTGAAGTCGGAGACCTGGTTAGAAAAGATCCCACCATAGGGCGGAGCAACTTGCCTGGTCGGTGATGATCTTGGTGATCTCAGGGTCGGAGTGACCTAAAGACACCACGGCGATGCCAGAGGTAAAGTCCAGGTACTTCTTGTTGTTGGAAGCCGTGACATATGAGCCCTCGCCCTTTGTGAGCATCAAGCTCGGTCGGGGGTATGTAGGAAGAATACCTGATCCTGAGTCAGGTTTCTGGGCCTGAGCATCGCCTGGGAGAGTTGCCTAGGAAATGTGAGCAAAGGCAAGGTTGGTACACACTCAGATCCTACCATTTTTGGTTCGAACGACGGTATTATTAGGTTGCAGGTATGAATACAGAGTTTGTGAGAAAGACTGCCGCTTGAAGCCTTTTGTACTGTCGTCACTGGCGGCACCGGAACCGACCTGATACTGGGAACCGACACAAAGCGTAACAAGCACCATTCAATCTTCTCCACAATTCAAGCCGCCAAGGTGTTCCCGATCAACAGTGAGGTATCACGGGACTCATCAGATTGATGGGGTTGGGGGACGCTAGACCTAGGATAGTTGGTTCAGCATCTGCCGGCCAGTAATCCTGCGTCATCAAAGCGGGGAAGTCGTAGATATTCGGTGCCGGTCGGTTCCTGGCCGGCTCCGAGAATTGGTGATAGGAGAGCCGAATTAGCTTGATAGAACTCGATGTGATAGGATCAACTGTCTGGGTAGGTAACCTGCTGGATCCTCCTTCATGATTCTATATACTTTAAAGAAAATATGCACTCATTGAACTCCGTTGTTTGTGATCGGGGTGACTCTGAAAGAGGCCGTCAGCCATGGCATCAATAAATACCTATGTACAGTTAGTCGCAGTGACGCCCGGTACCTCAACGTTAACTTTCTCATTGATCAAAGCATGACGGCTAGGGTACGAACGGGCGTTTATAAATATAATAAGGTATGCATGAATAGTAAGATTGCTCGGAGGTGGCTTTTCTTTGTCATGACGAGTGAGGTTGTAAAAAGAATGCATGCATCGAATAGAGTCAAGATCACCGTCATATTGTAGAAAAATAATAAAAGTACCCATACATTGAGAGATATTAGATATCTCTGGTGCCTCAATGAAATGGAAGCAATGGCCGGAGTGCGTCGATCAACTCTGTAGTGCCATATCGAACGTCGTCAGAATTAGGCTCGACGTCTACAAGGCCGCCCTTGTTTTGGGCGTCATTAGCCTTGATCAAGAGCTCGGCGAGAGTCACGCTCATGACTCTCTCAAATGCGCTCTTCCACTGCGAGCGAGGCACGGCCTCCAGCTTGATTGTCCGACCCAACAACTCGCCCAATGCCGTCGCCACATCTTGGGCGCTGTACCTGCGCGGGCCCTCGGCATGCACAATCTCCACGTCCTTGTCACTGGGGGGTTGCAACAAGATATCAGCGGCTATCAAGCCTAGATCAGGTGCTGAGATGGTGGGAAACGGCATATCGACCGGATTGTGAAAGCTTAATAGAGTGCCAGTCTCTACCGCCGCTGGAATAGCGCGTCCCCATCCTTGCATGTGTTCGGCTGACCTCAGAAACACCTTCTGACAGTCGAGTTTGCGAAGTCGCTCCTCGAAAGTACGGCACATGGTAGGCATCCCGATATCATGAGTGATGTGAGCCCCGTAATCGGAAATCGCCAGCACACGCTTCGGACGAGCTTCTTCAAGCGCGACAGCCAGACTCTCGATCGCTCTTCGCATTTCCTCAGCTGTGTCCTCAGCTTGTGGAGACGGGGGAAGGATGATTTGGACGGTATCTGCATCGCCGATCGCCTTTGCGAGGGCTAGAGAATCCTGAAGGTCGGCTACAGCAATCTCGCAGCCTATTTCACGTAGTGGCGCCGCCTTTGACGCATCGCGAAGAATCGCTCTGACAGGTACACCAGCCTTGCGTAGTGCCGATGATGTCGCAAAGCCGACTTTGCCGGTCGCTCCGAGGATTGCATACATGTCGATTTTGGGAGTTGGGATAAACAAATTGTGATCCAGGAGAGTGAATGATATTGATCTTCCTTAGCAAAAGGTTATGAGACGGAGAGAGATGATCTTATATAGGTAAGACACAAGAAACCAGGCAAAGGATAAATAAGTTATTATCGATTGCATGTTCGGAGTTGGTAGTGGCGCGCGTCAATAAACCCGTAGCCCTGAAGCCGTAATCGTGTAAATCCGAAGGCCTGTAAGCTCCGCAAATCCGCAGGCAACGTCATATACAACTCCATAAACCCGATGTCTATATTTAGCGGCATAGTTCCACTTTACCATTTGCTCACCAACTCTGTGTGCTATCAAGTCAGCCGTTTGAAACAGATTTAAACCTAGGCTTGATCCTTTAGTCTGGGATAGCCCAGAATTACGTTATAGTAACAAGGGAGAGGGCTATGACTGGCTTGACTAAGTATAAGCGAACCTTTAATGAGGTTGTGGCAACGGATTGATCAACCTTCTTACCCTAACCACTTGTTTACTTAAAGCGGGCAACCAGTTCAGCCCTACCGTAATGTAGTAACAGATTGTTTGTCAATGCGCATAAGTGTGGATTATTGTTTTCCCTGGTGATCCGCCTTGGCCTAACAACATTCCCCGCAGTTATCTTCAGACCCATCACATCTCATCATATATCGAACCCATCAAGAATAAGCTTCCTCTTCTTCATAAACCATGTCATACTTGGAAGCTATAGACTCCGATGTTTTGATATATATCACTAGCAGCATCGACGCTTTGAATAAGAGACGATTTCCGCCACGGAGCCAGGCAACATGGGCATTACTAACGGAATGGAATCTCTGCTCACGATGCCGCAAGCTTCTCTTCAAGCTAGAACCCGGTGGTTACATGGAAGAGTTTCCCGACGACATCCGAGAACGCAAAGATAAAGGTTGCAGATTCTGCGGTGTGCTGTGTGAGGCCGCTGTTTGGGCGGGGATCTGGTCCGATGTCCAATCCGGAGACGAAAGGTATGTTGTCTCGCCTTTCGTGACAATTACTCATTCGAACTCAGTGAAGAAACTGTCGAGCTTGAACTTGTGAGCCGATCTTCTATCGAGATGGTTTCGATGGCCGACGTCAAGCCTGAACTCGGCTGTGTGATATCTATCGAGGATGGTATGCGCGTCTAGGCTGCCATGCCATGTGTAGCCTTGGAATCGCAAATTATTTTGCTAACGCATATTCTGATGGCAGAAGCCACTCCACAGCCCATTGATGGAACCACTCAAGCCAAGCTATCAGGCGAACATCTCTCGTTTATCAGAAACCAGCTCAACAACTGCCTCTCTAATCCAGCACATGATTGCGCGCCCTTGACAGATGACAACATACAATGGCCCGCCCGAGTCTTGAAGATTCACAATCAGTCTGCAGCCCTCCTCGACTTCGATACTGATGTCATGCCGGGTCACTTTGCCGCCCTCAGCTACTGCTGGGGCAGCGCGTCCGAGTTACAGTCAAATCCACCATACAAGGCAACGGCGTCCACCATCCAGGCCCTTCGTTCCGGCATCGACATTTCAGAGCTTCCTACTACTATTCAGCAAGCCTTATGGGTGTGCAAAGAGCTGGAAATTGGATATATCTGGATCGATTCGCTCTGCATCATTCAGGACTCATTGCAGGACTGGGAAGTTGAGGCCACGAAGATGGCCACCGTTTATTCCATGTCCAAAGTGACCATCATCGCCGCCTCATCCACGTCTTGTCACAGTGGGTTCCTCGATGTTGAGAGGCGACATGATCGGCTTCGGGCATCACTCACTTTGCCATTCCAAGTAACGGTCAGCTCCGTCTGCACTTCCGGATTCCACAAGCACAAGTCGGTGGGCCACCCTCATGACCCCCTTGATACGCGTGGGTGGACATTCCAAGAGGAAATCCTCGCATCCAGATACATAAAGTTTACAAAGGATGACATTCAATGGAAGTGCAATGTGGGATCCACGTGCATATGCGATCGAGAGCCTAGCCCGGCCTATCGTGGTCTTTGGCAGGTTTCGAGTCCTACAAGTCTTGACGAACGATCTTGGGAGGGCCTGGTCGAGGAGTTTTCCCATCGGCTCTTCACCAAAGACACAGACAAGTTGGTTTCACTGTCTAGTTTGGCAAGGAAAATGGCCCCCAGGTTCCCCACGCTCGACGGACAAACACCATATGTTGCCGGACTGTGGCGCCGCACTCTTGTGCAACAGTTGAAATGGTATGCAGCTGGCGAACTAGGTCGATACTCTGACCGCTATGTCGCCCCAAGCTTCTCATGGGCATCACTCAGCTTCTACAGAAGGGGGGTAGAGTTTTCGATACCTTTATCACACATTCTTTGTGAGGCCGTAGATGCGGCTACGACGCCTGTGTACCGAGGAAATCAGTTTGGAGCTGTCTCTCGAGGCACTATAGCCCTGCACGGCCCGCACATATACTACACTCTTCGATTTCAAGAGGGAAAACCCAAGATGTTTGTTAGGCAGGAGATAACGCCAACTCTCGAGGTGAAGCACATAATACTTGACTGCCCGCTGCACGAACGCCTCGTCGATGATGGCAAAGTCACACTGCAGAGATCAACGGACCCGACACAGCAAGAAGATGGAGAGTTTTCGGTCAGCGTTCTTATCCTAGGACAATCTGGGCAGCGACCATTCGTGAGCTTGTACTGTTTGATCCTCGGATACGGAGACAATGGGGAGCACCAGCGGCTTGGTCACGTCACATTGGGATATGCGAATAGGAAGACCAAATTTTCGGCCGAGCATTTCAATCACTTGAGGGAAGAAGTTGTTCTAGTTTAATACCCAAGGCCGGCCAAATCCTTACTTGAGTCAATTCCGCCCGTGATGAAGGTTTCTTTGTTCTCCTGATACTTTCTTCCTTATTGCTAAATCACTATGAACTTACTACAAACTCATTATAAACTCGTCATAAACACGTTATAAAATTACCGTAGCCTTTTAAATAATCATCTTGGATTTAGTACTGACTGCGATCCACCATGTAATAGTCGGCCGAACTGTCCCTTTCAACCCCCTCAGCCGTCAAGCTGCAAGGTAGGCGTTGCTCTCGTACCTTGATAACATTCTTGGCACTCGCGGAACTTGTCAATGCTCCGCGACCCGACACCAAGATGGGGGAAGACCCCGCTTCTTGGCTCGACGATGCAAACTTGGGAACACAACAATGGGCAACGACTTTGTTGCAGACAATGCAGAGTATACTGTGAAGACACTTTGACCTTGGGATCAGGCGTCAAGACTATACCGTCGCTTGAATAATCGTACGTGGTTCATCAGCTCCAGCTTGTCAATCCGCCTCGTGATCCTCTTGACCAGGGTGAAGCCTCCTCGGACTTCTATTGTTCCTGCATCCCTGCAGCCACTTCTCTACCCCGCTCACACTCTGTCCTCAATAAATCACTCGTAATTACCATCACCATCAATTACTCCAGATTGCTCCATACCTGTTGGCTACCTAATCCAGCCGCTGATCCGTCTACCGCCCTCCCAACATGTGTCAAGATACGCCTGCAGATTCCCCACCTAGTGGCATCCTCCCTCCCCAGCACTGGGCACAGCAGGTTGTCTCACCACTTCAAGTCACAATATGTCGTGCCTTGCTTATGATCGCAACAGGGACATGACAGCGATGCCGATTCTTCTCTTGGTGATGGCGCTGAATCATCAACTGCTTCCATCAGCTCGAGTATCCTACAATATAGAACTATTCATGGCCGATCTTACCACAGTGAGCAAGGCAATGCCCAGTATTGGTGCGTTCTCGCATGCCGTTTCTTGTTCGGTTATTTCTGATGACATGATGCCAGGGGTGCAAACGATGAAACTCAGAATGAGGTGATGGACATTAAGTATGCCCACCAGTACTGTAACCTGGATGATATTTACTAAGACCCTCTAAGCCATCACACTTTGACTCTCGGCATTGGAGAAAAGCTCCATTTGGCGCCACTAGAAAAAGAGAACCTCGAGGTAGGCTGCTTCTGAATGGTGCATCGGTTCGTTGGCTAACTCCTCAGTTTGTTGTCGATATTGGCACTGGAACAGGTAAGAAAATGACAAATGCTCAGTTCTAATGACTCAATACTGACTTGAATCAACAATACAGGTATCTGGGCCATGTACGCTTTCCCATAACAAACGCCCCCCGGAAACTCACATACTGACCCTTGCAGCGACTTTGCCGACGCGTATCCCAACGCACGCGTTGTAGGAACAGACCTGTCTCCCATCCAACCCGGCTGGGTTCCTCCGAACCTGCAATTGTTCGTGCCACTCATGCTCAATCCCGTAGTCGGCTCAAAACTAATCATAAGATCGCAGTGAGATTGAAGACTGCACCCGCGAGTGGACATTCAAGCCCGACTCGATTGATTACATCCACATCCGATGGCTTGTTGGCAGCATCAAAGACTGGGGTGCCCTTTTCAGCGAAGCCTTTCGCTGCTGTAAGCCTGGTGGCTGGGTCGAGAGCTACGAGACTTCCTCTGCGATCACGAGTGATGACGACACGGTCAAAGATGATTCCGCAATGGGACAATGGGGCAAGTTCTTTGTCGAAGGAGGCAAAAAGCTTGGTGCGACGTTCACGGTCGTGGAAGACGATACTCAAAAGAAGGAGATGGAAAAGGCTGGATTCGTTGACATCCATGAGTTTGAGTTCAAAGTAAGTCTTTCCCCCAAACAGCCTTTCTCTCAAGGAGGACTATCTAGGTCGTTGAGTGCAGGGCTCACAATATTCTCTAGTGTCCTGTCGGCGGATGGGCGAAGGATCCCAGACTCAAGGAGATGGGACGCTTCACTCAGTATGGGCTCGAGACTGATACTGAAGGCTTCGTTCTTTTCATGGCTCACACTCTTGGCTGGAGCAAGGAGGAGATTCAGGTGTACATCTCTCATCTTCGCCGGGAGATGCGTGCAGGCAAATCGCATGCGTTCTACCGCCAAAAGGTGGTATGGGGTCGGAAGCCGTCCGAGAAGGAAGATGCCAAGGAGTGATTAAGGGGTTGAAAATGATCATGAGAAGGAGGTGGATCACGACTTGATGAATCATATGACCATGTATTTACTTTGCTTCCACGTAGCTATTTGGCATTACACTTTTGTCTCTCTTCACTCATTAGATCGGGGGAAAGCAGGCCTCGTCGTTTCAGTCATGGGTATCGTTGGGGTGTGCCTTCAAATAAGGGTCTTCTTGCTAGAGAAAGACAAATATCAGAAAAGGAGGGGCTTAGGAACAAAGAATGCCAGGGTGAGGCAGCAATAATGATGCATCAAAGAACGACGATGCTCTCGACGCAGTATTGAGGAATCGCAAAGTACTTTAAAATACAGAAAAAGAAAAATACGTGCTTCATTGAAAGAGAAAGCCTGTCGATCATGCACAGAGCAATTTCCAGGGCAGGAGAAGAGAGTAATAGGAGAGTAAGTGCTTCACCAGTTGCTGGCCCAACACCGTGACCAACAAGCGGCTGACCTGCCTGAACGGAGTTCGCCGCGAGGCACCTCCTCATGTCAGGGGTTCTCAGCTTGTGGTTAACTACACTATGGCTAACCTTGTTGGCTCTAGTCATTTCTAGGGGTCGATTTTGGCGCACAGACTGGCAGTGGTTGGAGAGTAGCACTAACATCTGCCAGCGACAAAGAACTGACTCTGGCTCTCCTGCTCTTGAGCAGAGTCCTCGCGAGGCCGAAGCCTGTGACGGCGATGGCTTGTGGAGAGTGGTGCTTGGTAAGAGTGAGACTTCTTTGGGAGAGAACCTGGCTAAAGTGATGGCCATGAGATAGATATTCTTGTGCGTCGTCCTTCTTCGAGGGATTGAGAGAGACGAATGGTGCAAGTCACATGATTTGGTTCATGAAGACGAGATTGATGATACGCTTTCATTTTTACCACGCTGATGCAACCAGCGCCAGGTAATTTAACCACAAAGGCTCCTCCAGCAAGAAAACAATCTAAGAAGCACAATCAAGCGCCTTAATACCCACCAGACCTGTCGTCTGGCTGCTTTAAAGATTTTGCCATATATCTTTAAGTGTTTAGGGTAGGCAAACACGAGAGGGAGCTGATAAGATAAGAACAAACTCGAGGAGATAAGATCCAGCATGATAAGATTAGATCGCATCCGTCTGATAAGCTTGATAACACGCTCCTTGGTGAAACTCGAGGCTCGATGGCTTGAGCATGCTTTAGAGAAAGGGTTTGCGTAATTTAACCTTGGTTTCTCGTGCAGGTGATGGTGGCTTACTTTAACTCTGTACGATTAGGTAGCTGAGACAAAGGGCCACCATCCATCCGCGTACCGTCGAAGGGTGTCTGCACGGGTGACATGTATATGCCGTTTTCAAGATCTTATCGGCCAACAGTCAGACATCCTGAGCCTTTTCAGTGACGTCAACACCTGCGGAAAGGACTTTGGTTGAAATTTGCTGAGAGAATGATACCATTACGAGGCGTCACCGCTTCAACGAGGCGCTTCAACGAGGCGCTTCAACTCTATCTAACGAGAACTCTTTTGCTTTTTCTTCTATTAATGACTCATCACCCAAAAGTGTTCCGATTAAAAGGCTCCGCTGCTTCTGAAAAGGTGCGGGAATCTACTCTTTGTGTTCTCAACCATTATCTTCCCTCTTTATACATCCAAAACTCGCCTTCGCTTACGGGCAACACGATGGCGGCCATCCTCAGTTTTCCACCCGAGCTTTGGGTTCTGCTCATGACCCATTGCGATTCGCCGATTGATCTAAACAGTCTCATCCATGCCTCTCCCAATGCCTTAAGGCACTTCTTTGCCAAGAAACGATCCATACTGAAGTCACATGTCAAGGCAATCCGTGCAACGTGCGGTTCGATTCCTACTGCGGCTCTCTTAGCAGCTCGACTTCGTCATGCAAGGCAAAAGTAAGGCTTGGACACTTTGGACAAGGCAGAAGCAGAAAAAAAGGTAAGATCAATCGCCATCTTCTACCTTATTCGCTCAGAGGCTGATACAGAAAAATTCCCCATGACTAGACTCAGACATCTTTGTGCACTTTCAACAATCATCACTGAAGCCGAGCGGATCACATCCCAATACGCGCCACAAGCCTGGAACAACTACAAGCACATGAATCGAACTGATTTTCCTCTCAGCTCGGTCAATCTGGCCGGAATCAATAATAAGATGGAGCTTTCTTTGGAAGAAAGGCGAAAATTCTATCGCGCCATATTTCGGTTCGAGAGTTACTGCCAAGTGTTCTTCCATGGTGAGGAGTTATTATTCCGAGGCGATACAGACTATCGTCGGGTCTGTTTTGAGGAGGAAGCTGGCAATATCCAAGACACCAACATTGTGAACGACTTTTATTCAATCGTCTACTACGTCTATGATCAGCATTGGTCTCTACTGGACAACGTCATCAATCACCTCGGAACAGAAACGATGTGTCCACCAAATGGTATCGAAGCCGCCGAGGGGGATTACCTCGAACGACAATTCGATCTCAAGAACCGCGACTGGGTGCAGAGGCAATTTCACCTCTGTCGGTTTCGATATCGAACTCATCTTGAAACGCATAAATTTGTTCATTACCTCGTGTCTCAAGGTCTGAGCACTCTCTTTACACTGAAGAGGATGAGCATTGAAGACCTGATAAGCTTCACTATTGCTACGTTCTACCGCGTGAGTTTAAGCCACCATCCGGTAATACTGATGGTCAATGGAGTGGAGCTCTACCGGAAAGGAATTGTCGGGGACAACGGATGGATGCCATGGTTATACATTGACTCTGTAATCTATCGGATAGATGGAGGTTGGAAATGCGCAGACTTTCTGGGATCAAAAGCGTGTCGATGAGGAAAAGAGACACGGCTTTCTTCAAATATAAGGGGGTACACCGAGACCATTGAGCTCGAGACAATGATGGTGGTAGCCTGGCTTTGGGACACAGACGGAACTAACACAATAATCTTAAAAAATTGAAACTAATCTCAAAAAAGCTATGGCAGAGAGGCAAGTGCTTAGGCTTCTTCTATCAGATTTGTTGGAGTTATAGACATTGATAAGACTATGCTTAGAAAAAAGGCTTGCTTCTGGCTAGGAGCAAAAGAATCGTGCAATAGAGAGGATCAACATGGAAGAAACACAGTACTTTTCAGGCGCTGATGTCTAGAAACTATCATATATGAAAGGGAAGTCAAGTCCCTTTAAAAAATCCTGGGTGGACTCAGTCGGCCCCGTGAAATGAAGCGAGACGTACTCACGTCTCGGATTCTCCGTCGATCCATACCACCATATTCTCTGGTGGATTCACCATTTCCTTGAAAAATTGTCTTATAGCCTCCTCCGTGTATCGCATACTGAAATGCATGATCACAAATGTCGTCTTGGGCCATTTTCGAATAACTGGCTCCAGATCGCTCCATATTGTGTGCTTGGTCTTGACAGCCTGTGGCTTATGCTCCTCGTACAAGAAACTGCACTCTGTTATGACTACCGGTATACCCTCTTGTAGCCAGATGGGGTCGGAGGCCAAGGTCGCCGCTGTGGTATCGCCCAGAAAGGCAAATATGGGCGTTGACCGTGGGACGGTGATTTCCACGCCAGATTCACGTAATGCCTTGAGTTCGGGCCCTTTCCGAGACGTAAATTCTGGCTTGAGGCCATGTGTGACCATGGAAAACACGTAGCCTACACAAGGAACTGTGTGGTCGCAGTTGAAGGCTGTGGCAACTACATTCTTTGTTCTTTTTAGGTTGACGGTATCGCCGTGCTGAACACCATGTGTGATATGAGTGTTGAGCCATCCATTGCGGTCCGGGTCGTTGCTACCTTCATCACTGGTGTCTGTGAGTTGGTCGGCATCTTCGGCGGTTATCAATCCACCCAGGTTGAGCATGGTTCTGGCGAGGAGGAAGTCGTCGAGAACCTTGACCATCTCTACTGGACAATAGATGTCGGGCGGATCCTCGCGTTTGACAAAAGCGGGTGAGAGAAGAGTGTGGTCGCTGTGGCCGTGGGTGAGAAAAATGTGCTTTGGCCGGGCCTTATTGACACAGAGGCCAGCATCGAGAAGAAGATTGAGTTGAGGGATGACGAATGAAGTATGCCATGCTGCTCGAGACTTGCCCGTCAAGACATATTGGTTATGTGGTTTTGGAAACCGCCACTCCAGCGTCTCGGAGCGTGTTGATTGCGGGAGCGGAGTCGCAAATGTCAGTTCTGTCATGGTGGAAATCGAGCGTGAGAGAACGAGCCAGGTGGAAGAAGTATGAATGATCCGATGCCAGCGCGATGCGATCTTCTGAGCAAGGTTGGTGTTGACCATTGGGAGGCAACTATGTGCGTGGGTGAGGTTGTCTTTATAGGCTTATCGCTTATCGCGTGTGGGTGTGGGCTGTGATACAGGAGCCACTTTCGGCAAGGTGACTCATCAGGCACGGTTGAAAATGACTGGCCACGCCGACAAATGTTAGCTCAGCCACTCTCATTGAGCCACATGATTGATTGTGAATTGCGCCCAGTTTGTGTTTTGAAGATAGGGCTATTTTTAAACTCATTGTAATTGTTATTCGTGGTTGTGTTTGTTTGTATATAGGATTGAGCTGTGTTGCACCGCCATCTTCCGTTGAGCTAATTTTTTTTTGTTCTAATAATGGCTTTGGCTCATGCATGTTCTAATAACGTGGCAGAGGCCACGGTGGATTATTTGGCTGAAATTCTTTTTTTAATAACCAATGGCACTTCATACTGCAGTTCATTCCCTCGGCTCTATCGTATCTGGCGAACAGGTTAACTAGGGGTAGGTCAAGGAGTCATGACAACATGAGTACTGGTGGCCATCAAGCAAGTATAAACTATTGACCATGGCATCGAGTCACTCTTAACAGCGGGTCAAGAGAGAAGCCAAAACAGTCGGAGCATTTATGGAAGTCGGAGAAGTCGGAGAGCATTGTTCCAACACTCCGTTGGGGAAAATAGTTAAAGCTCCTGGTGACGACAGGGCATTCATTCCATGACATGAGGGACTAACCATAAGTAGTGCATTCGAGCGTGATTGTCATATCACGGCCCCAGGGAATGGCCTTCGGAATCAAATTAGACTCCGCGTTGACTATTTCTATGGACTGGCTTCTCGGAGACCTCCCCGAGTAGCGAATCATGGATCAGGAACGGTGGGAGGATTGGACCGAGCTTTGTCATCGTAAGGGGATGTTCCCCCGACACCAGCCGAGAAGTTTGGTGATGCCGTTATGTGCTCGGACCATAGAGATGTACGAGATAAGATGACAAGCGCTGGGAGAATAACTTATATACGGCCCATTTGACTACCTGTGTACACGTTTTCATCATTCTTTAGCTCAATTGCAACACTGCTTTCACCATGGCCAAGCCAAGCACCAAGGTTGCCATCTATGGAGCCACCGGCGAGTCTGGTGGGCTCATCATTAATGCCCTGCTTGAGTCGGAAGATGCCCAATTCGTAAGACTCCCGCTCTGTCACTGAACGATTGACCATCGGCGGTCGAGATGGATACCCAGCTAACCATGTCAAAAAGGATGTGACGGCCCTGGCTCGAGGGTCAGGCGACAAGCCAGGGTACCAGGCTCTGGCCAGCCGCGGAGTCAAGATTGTCACGATAGACCTCAATGACGCAGTGGAGGTGATTGCCAAGAGCCTCGACTCCATTGATGTTGTCATTGCTGCAGTTCCTCCGCACGTCCTTGAGACCCAAATCCCTCTTGCCCGCGCTGCAAAGTTGGCTGGCGTGAAGCGATTTGTTCCCAGCTCGTTCGCTATGGCACTCGCACCTGGTGGTGTCGCAACTGTGCAAGATTCAGTAAGTCTTGCATCCTAATAGTGTTTCAAGCTTCTCTGCGAGCCATTGTTAGCAAGTGAAAGTGCACTGACATGTCCGACGCAATAGAGAGAAAAGGTCTTGGCCGAGATCAAGAGCTTGGACATACCATACACGGTCATCGAGGTCGGCTGGTGGCACTTTGGCTTTATTCCTAAGCTCCCCTCAGGTCGCACGGATTGGGCCATAGCCCTGCCCGATTTCATTGTCAACATGATCCCAGGTGATGGTAATATGAAGACCTGCCTCGTTGACAATCTAGACGTGGGAACACTTGTTGCCAAGATCATTGTTGATGATAGGACGCTCAACCAAAAGGTCATGGCTAATGGAGATGTCCTGACGTTCAATGAGGCGTTCGACATGGTTGAGCAATTGACTGGTGAGAAGATTGAAAGGAAATACGTAAGTCGCTCTAACATCGGCTTATCGCAAAAGTGCTAATGGAATCTTGACAGTGGTCTGCTGAGCAGTTGGATGCGACTATCAAGCAACTGCAGGCAGCGACTCAAGGTGGACAAGCAGACTATGTAACCCTGGTCGGAAGATTCTGGCTTGAGTACTACTACTCGTCTTTCATCGACGGAGACAACAGCCCGGAAGGCGTCGAACGCTTGGGTTTTATTTGGGCAAAGGATTTGTATCCCGAGTTCAAGCCTACTACGTTCAAGCAGTTTTTCAAAGACATTCTCGAAAAGAAGAGGACTCTGCCATACGCTGGCAGGTCCTAAGCTATGACTAGAACTCTGTTCATGAACTTGAAGCGTTTTCAGGTACTACCTTATGGCAATTTCAATAATAAACAACAATGTCTACCCGACAGATGAAGAGCACCTCAATATCTAATGCCCCTTTCGCCCTCCCACTCGCACAGGCTTCATAAGCAGGCTACGAACTTCCTGCCGGGGTGTAGGGATGAAAGGCTGTGGATATTGGCGAGGAGGGGCGTCGAGCAGGTAGGATGGGATCTCCGCGTTCTGTCCTGGTGGCGCAGCCCTGATACTCAGGTCAGCATGAGATCGCTGAACAATCGCAAGTGAACTCACCCGTTGAAAGCCAAGTTGGTAAGCAGATCGCCAGCCGTGTTGAACATGACCTGGTTGCATAGGTAGGATCCTCCTCCGGGTAGGAACAGCTTGTGCTGCCCCGCGAGACCCTCGAGAAAGGCTGCCTGGTACTGTCCAAGCTGGGACTGGAAGTCAGCCGCGGCATAACCCTGCAGGGTAGCACCGTATTCATTCAAGGGGGGCGTCCATTTGACAGTGTCCGAATGGTACGTCTTGACGGGGCCCTTGGTCACTTCGGTTGTTCCAGATTGCAGGATCTGAACACCGCCGTCGTCGACCCGTTGGGCCACATAAACCAGAGTGAACTGCATAGTGAAACTCATGCTGGAACGCTGTGTTAGTAAGGAAAAATGTTTTTCTGCTTGGGGGCCTACGTAGAGTTAGAGCTCCAATCCCCAGACGAGCTGCATCGCATGCCGACTGTGTTGTTGCCTGTCAGGGTGAAGATGCCACCAGATCCACCAGCGGTGAACTTCAAAGACGTGTTGGCAGTTGCTATAGCTTGTGTTAGTAATTGTTGAACTCACGGACGAATGAACATGCCGTTCTGGTCAAGGGTCCAGTGATTGCCACCGCTCTTCATGACGTTGTTGGTGGCCAGCAGAGAGTCGGTTGCGGTCCACGTCCAACTGACATTATCACTACCCCTTGTGAAGTTGTAGTATGCGTCGTCGGAGTTTGGGTGGGCGGTACAAGTACCCGGTACATATCTCAAGCCAACGGTGGCACCGCCGTCAGTATATGGCTCCAGAACCGGCGTGGTGGGTTGGATTTGGGAAGCCCGGTTGATTACTTGAATCAGAGGGAGTAGCCAACCCTCCCAGAACTGAGCATTGTTCATGCAAAGGATGGCATCTCGTCCTGGCTCTGTGGAATCAGCGTCGACCCAGGTGCCTGAGTATGGCAGAGATGGGGGCACAGGTGGCCTGGCATTGTTGGTCATTATGAGGTAGCATAGCGCGTTTGAGTCAGAGTCGTTGTTGGGCGCTTGAGGGTTCGTAGGATCCTTCCATGGATATGTGCCGTAGTCGATGGAGGTCGGTGGGAATGTTGGGGCCGTTGGATTCACTGGGAGAGAGGTTGAGTTAGATATGAGTCAAACAGAGCATAATCATGGGTTTACTTACCACTCTTGGGCTCCTCGGTTTGCAACATGACTCCAACTTCAGTGTGTCCACCACTGGCCATCTGATCCATCCAAACATAGCGCAGCTCCTCGAAATGGGCCTGAATTATTGGAGATTCCTTGCTCCAATCGAGGCCGTTAAAGAAAGAACCCTCGGGATAGTACCCGGGCGTCTCTTCAGGATGTTAGAGTGCATTAGGCTCCTGGGTAGACTGCAACATGCCTTGAGACTTGACGTAGAGCTTGGCTAGAGAGAATTGGCTGTCGGCGGGAACCCCCATCCGCTCCTTGTAGCCAGCATAGCTTGGGTCTGTGGGGGGAATTGAATCATGAGCTATGATAAGAAGTCAGCCAATAGTGTTCACTATCGAAATCACCAGCGTGGAGGGCTCAAGTACGTACTCAGCGCGGTCCCAAACGCGACGACCCATTTGGTCAGGTCAAAGGTCTTGGTCGTAGGATCGCTAGGGTTATCGGTGGTGAACAGAGTCATGGTCCCCGACTTGAAATTCCACTGGAAGTAGAGCATGTAAGTAAAGTCGACAACATTGACGATGATGGTAGGAGCCAAGAGCTCGCCCTGGAGCTTCTCTCCATCCCGGGTCTGTAGATTGATACTCCTCATGGGCGAAGTTGGATCAGCCAGAGCCCACATGTTGGCAAAGGCCGCGTTGATGGTCTTCTGGCTCAGAATGACGGCCTGGTTGTAGGGCTTTGGCGAGGTCTTGTTGACCAGGCTCTGGATGAAAGCATCGGAGTCAGAAGCCATTGTTGGTGTTCGACGAGAGTGAATTGATGGATAGTCAAGAGATGATTGTTTGAAATTGAAATCGTTGCTCAAAGTCTAGGTTGGTGAAGGTGACAGCTGTTGTTGGTGTTAGCCGCTGGGATATTTATACACTTCCATAGAGAGAAACAAGGCATTGAGAAGTTCTGTCAAATCGTATCGGCCGACGGGTACAGCAACCCGGGCGCCAGTGTTGACAGACGATGCGGGATATGATCTCAATACGAGAAAGGATCTTGTAGCTCATTGTATCTACGAGAGATTCTATCCGGTCACACACAGGTATTGCATTATGCATCTTGCCTGAGTTGCGTGTTACGTTACAGAGCTAGGAGTAACGTACGGTAGTTTGCATGTTGATCTATCATGAAATTCTCGCCAAGCGTCTCTTCAGACCAGTTGTCCCCGTAAATACAAGCCATGATGCCCATAACCCAGTATGGCAGTATGGAAGCAGGCATCGCTTTGAGACGTCTGCAGAACGCGCATTTAGGAAGGAGATGGCATCGGTAGGATGGGGTAGATCAACACATGAGCCAATCACGATGAAGGCTCTCGGGATATACGAGCATTCGGGCGAGATAGCCTATTTCCCGAGATCTATGGCGGAGCATCTCGATGCAGTAACTATGTCTTGCCCGCCCTGTTGTGCTACCTGTCGTGGAACAGCGGCTCGGTCCGGTCCGGTCCGGTCCGGAAGCTTGATACCCCGATGTAAGTCTAGGTAGGAAGACTGAAAGAGAGAGTAGTAAAGTGAAACAGATGGGGTAGATTAGAAAGAAACGCGGGGGTTATGAGACAGCTGTGTCACATAGGTACGTGTCGTCAACCTTGACCACCAGGGTATCAATGGATTCGATAGCGAATTATTTCTGGGTCTGTCTGTCCACTTGAGCTTCCATCCTTGGCTGCTTATGTCTTTATTATTCTTCCAGTCTCATGGGCTTTCGGTGATGCTCCTGATATGCCAGGCTTAATGGCTTGGCTAGGTGAACTGGTTCAAGTCCTCGGGCTGAACAATCCCGGCGAGAGCCCGTTAGTACGAAGAAGTTGCAGGCCTTTCCTTTCACTGATGTACTTGATCGACTCTGTATCATGAACCTGGCAGAGTGAAACATGTTGACCCCCTACTTCCTGGCCAATGTTCTACAACAGCACATCGGACGTCCGTTGAGCTCGTGTGCTGAGGCTTCAAGGCTTGCAGCCGATGGATTTCGGGCGTAATCAACGACCTCTGAATCACTCACGTGTGTCTTTACTCAATGTTGATTGGTATTATCCATAAGTCTTGTGATGGCATATACTGCACGTCGCTTGAAGTAGTTCCGAGAGTGCCCAGAGATGCAAGACTTTTCGAATTCAGTATTCCGTCGCTAATCTGTAGGGGGCCGAACTGAGTCGCGTTAAGTAATCAGGCATCTTGGTTTGCATATTCCTCGTTTCTTCTTTTCTCTTTCCCCGACGGACGAGAGGACAAACAAGACACATCATTGATGTATAAGAGAGTGCTCTGCGAGACGACTATCAATCCTAGAAACTACTTTCAAGCCTCACCACACAAAATCTCCAACATGATCACCATCACCCAAGACTCCGAGTTCATGACCAACCTTCTGGCGGCCAACCCTGTGCCGGCCGGCAGGCAGTTCGTCGCCATCCAGGACAAAGACGCGAACCCCGCCGTCTTTGCTCTAGGCGAAGATTCGGTCCTCAGCCTCATCATCAACCAAGATGGTAACCCCTCTCGCGTTGACTTTGGTGCTCTGTGCAAGGTCTCTGGAGAAGTCCTTGCATTCGGGGTGCAGCAGAACGCAGACAGCACACTCTCTATAGTGGTAGCTACGGATGCCGGGAACAACCTTAGCAACGTGTACATTCTCGTGGGTGTCAGCCCTGCTGACCTTCTCACCATTCAACCTAGCAGTGTCTTGTTTGCCGGTGGCTCATACCCACTAGTTTACGATGTCTTCTTGGTGAGAGTTCAACAATATGGCGTGTAACCGCAAGCATGCTAACCCACGATAGAGCGACTTCACTCAGACGGCCGGAACCACAAACTTTCCCATGACATTCTTAGCTCTTGCACCACCAGGAGCCCTCACCAAGTCTAGTCAACTGGGATATCTGAATGTGTCCACAAAGCAAGGCGGTGGCTTTGACTTCTCGCTCAACACTTCGTGGAGACTGGCAACAGATCCCATATCCATCTTGAGCGTCGCATTCGGAACATGCCCCCTTGGGAACGGCGCTTTCGTTTTGTACACTGCCAGCGATGGCAATCATCTCCAGTTCTGCACTTTTGGTGGAAGTGGCTTCGTATCTGAGATGACATGTCCCAACGGTTAGTCCCCAGCAGCAAACTACTTTCCGTTATCCAGTTCTAACATGACCAGGGGCACTGTCTATCGCCTCTTATGTCAACCCGGCAACAACATACACAGAGCTTCTGGTGGGTGGTGACGCCGTGACCCTGTTCACCTATCGCCAGTATTGCGTTGGACAAGGCGTCGGCACGCGGGTCGTCACTGGAAGCAGTGCTCTTGGGGTGGAAAACCTCCTCGCCTCCCAGTCTCAGGGCATCATCACCATGTGGTACACAACAGCTACTAGCTCAGTGTACTACTACACAGCACAGCTTGCCTCCATTACGGGTGGACAGCTGATTCCATTGCTTGATGATGGCCAGGGCGCACAGATATCCACACTGCTAGCCGCCAAAGAGGCCCAGGGCGCGCTCATGGTCGACACCCTGCTCGCAGTCGACGGTACGGGGAACTTGACCATGCTACAGTGCGCCTCGGACACTGGAATCTGGCAGTCGGTTCCATTCTACGCACCGTCTGATGCCAACAACATGGATGTTCCAAGCTTCACCCTGCGGTTCAAAGCATCCTCTGACGATCCTACTCAGCCGGTGCAGAGCTGTCAGCTACACATTGTGAGTTCAGGTGCAGTTGAAGTCTTTGCCAACGGCGCCTCCGCAACAATCGACACCAAAGGGAAGTGGTACCAAGCGGACGCGTTTGGTGTGGTCAGCGTTATCGTTTCTACCGCAGACATGTCGTCCTTCACCTTCCAAGTGGATCAGTTCCAGGCCTCTGGAGGTACTCCTCTCTCCATTCAGACCAATGTCTTGAATCCCAACGGAAAGCTGAACGCCAAGCTTGCCTTCATCCAACATGCAAATGATCTCTTGAATGCCAAAACTCAGACGGGGGAGCCGTTGATTGCTCCAGGGGCCGTCAGCCAGCAGGATGCGGAGCAGGCCGCGTCCATGATCAATCAGTTGAACAAGACCCAGATATTCCTCGGGCGGCCAGGTCAACCCCTGAAGAGGATCGACAACAGTCCCAAGGTCTACAACCCCAAGGGCAAGAGGCCGACTATTCTCGCCGGTATTGTGGGAGACAATACGCCCGAAGAAATAGAGCGGTTCTTGGACAGAATGAGCGAGACTAGCTGGTATGACCCTTGGGGCTTTTTCTCGTGGTGTTACGAGAAGGCCAAACAGGCTACAAGTTGGGTCCTTCAGAAGATTGGTATGTGACCCCCGTTGCTTGGTGTTCTAGAACCCAGACTCTGACCCTTGGAGCTAGGCAATGCCCTGAACCTGGTGATAGAAATCGCCGGCACGGTGTACAAGTTCATCCTCGACGGTGTTGAAGCCGTTGGAAAGGCCATGAGCTGGGTGTTTGAGAAGATCACCGTCGGAGTACAGAAGCTGATTGACTTTGTCGGTTTCCTCTTCCAGTGGGGAGACATCCTCGACACCTCTGACAGCATCGTGGCCTTCATCAACGCCGGCCTAGGGTATGCACAGGACCAAGTCTCGGGCCTCAAGGCCAAGGAGCAGCAGTTTATGCAGACTTTGAAGGACTCCGTGAACAACCGCCAGGCTCCTGAGAACGTCGCTGCTGGCACTGAGACTAAAGATCCACGGGAAACAAACGATATGGATGCGGCCAAGAACAGCGTTGCGTACAACTGGGTTTCATACCAGGTTTCGTGTGGAGGCATGGCCCAGAACGGCAAGATTGACGGCGCAGCGGATCTCATGTCAACCATGCCAACTCTCGAAGACGGCACCACTCTTCAAGATCTCTGGAATGACCTGTCAACCATCTTCCAGACCCTGTTCCACTACATCACCACCATTGGTAGCGATGTGAGCGACCTGTTCACCCCTACCACCACCTCGACCGATGCGTACAATAGACTAAAGCTTGACCTGATCAACGCTGCCATTGACACGACGCAGAACGTCTTGGACCTTCTTGTTGACGCGCTGTCTCTTGTCTTGACTCAGTTTCAGCAACTCTGCAACCAGGCTATCGAGCTCCCCATCTTCACTGCCCTCTGGAAAGCCATCGCCGGTGGCAGGGACTTTACCGTCTTCAACGCCTTCTCACTGCTCATGGCCATCCCCGTTACGGTTGTGTACAAAGTGGTCAAGGGTACAGCACTGCCGTCCCTGAAGGGCATGGACAAGACTACTTTCGCAGCGTACGTGAATGGCACCCTGGGTGACGACGACTCGGATGTTGGCATCACCCGCACACAGATTCAGATTGTTGGATTCGCTATAGCAGTTACAGCAATCCACCTTGAAGTGGACTTTCAGTTGATCAGCTGGGTGACCAACAAAATCCAAGGTCTCGCAGCCGAGACCATAGACACTGGTCTGATCTTCGTTGGCGTAGCTATGCTGATCATTGGGTGGCCTGTCGCTGGTCAGAAGGACATGGGAATGAGATTCATTGTGAGTTATACGCCCGCCCGCCTCCAGGTCCCAGACTTCGGGGTGCAACAAGTGCCACTGGGCATACTGACTTCTCCATCAGGTCTGGGGGCTCGACTGCACCAACGTCGTTGCTCTTGCGACCGCACGTTTCGTCTCCTGGAAGACGAGCACCCCACGTTCCGAGACAGCCCCTGCAGTGGCTACTTGGGTCGTTCTCACGTCCATCCCCTCATACATGATCAAGATCATCGTCAACAACGACTCGGAGTCGAGTGACCCAAGCCTTCTTGCCCGGCACATCACGGAGGATACATTTGGCATGATCAAAGCGTGGCTCGGCGGTGTGGGCGAAGTCGTCGAAGATATCAAGGTCAAAGCTATTGCCAAGGGTTTGGGGTATGTGTGTGTCACTGTACAGGTTGTGATGAAGTTTGTCGACTTTTACATTGCAGCCGAGGATTCTCTTGATATGCCTCTCTTATTTCGTGAATAACAGGGACGTGAAGGGAGAGGGGATGCAACCTTTGATTGCTCACGGAATCGTCCTTTAGACGAACTTTGTAGTAAAATACGAAAGAGTCAAGATTGATGTATTGACGGGCCCGTTGCGCTAGAAACCCTCGTCCAGTACTTTTGCGAATATGTTCATGTTATCCTATGAAAGCCAAGAGCTCTCGAAAAGGGATGAGAAAGTAAATATATCTACCTAGACATTGAAAGTAAGAGTATATGCAGTGACAGAGCATGTACTACTGCTCTAACACCAGGCATACCCGCCTGGCAATTTGAGCTTGAATAATAGCCATAGAGCCCAGCTCTATAACACCACGTAGCCTCCCAGTTTAAATCTTGCCGAAACCAGCGTTCTGAGGAACCTTGGCCTGCGCGGTCTTGGCTTGAGTGGACCGAGCAATGGGCAGTCCCTTGAACTCAGACAAGAATCCGGTGTCCTTGCGGCTGAAGGCACTTGAACCAGAGAAAATGTTTCCCTGGCACACGCGACCTAGGTACGACTTGGTAGCTTCTGCAGCGGCGGTGTCGGGGCAGCTGTTGAGCTGACCTTTGAAGTCGGGCACGATGACTTGGTTGACGTTCAGGAAGACGTTGCCTTCGAACAAGCCCTTGCCGGCTGTGTCTCCCTCGATGGCGTGGCCCTTGACGTCAGACCAGACGTTATTGACCGCGTGGAGAAGGGTGGTGGCAGACAGGGCTGGTCCACGTCCGCTTGTGTGGATGATGTAGTTGTCTGGATGTGTAAGTAGGCAGTCGTGAATAGTCAATAGAAGGGAAACTCACTCTGAAGGGTAATTTGATCGCCCTGGCCAACCATCTCAAAGGTCCAGTAGTGGTAACCAGTGCATCCCGCGGACCAAGAAGTGCGGCCGTCGATAAAGTTGTTTGAGAGAGTGATGCCGGTGCTCTTGTCCCGACCAAAGACATAGTGTTGACGTCCGAGAAGCGATGTCTGACATGATCAGCAACTATCCGACCATTAAGGGGTTAGGCTTACCGTGCAATGGTCAACCCAGATCTTGCTGGTACCAGAAAAGGCAAAGGCATCACCGCCCCAGACGTATTGAGGGTTGAGGTTAGTGACATCTGAAGTGTGGTTAGCTGAGCGTCTGTCTTGTTTGTGAGTGCTGACTTACGGATGTTCTGCACGATAATGTTCTTCACGTTGACGAATCGCAGTCCCTTGCCCTTGATGATACCCTTGTTTCCGACACCAATAATGGTCTTGTCAGAAGCAACGTTGATACCAGCTGTTCCAGCCTTGTCGTAGGTAACCTGAGCAGCAGGTTGAGTGCCGCAAAAGTTGGCGCTGTTGATGGCCAGTTGACAGCCCTTTCCGGTTCCCCATGGAGCGCAGCCCGTGGCACGGACAGTGCCCTCAGAGCCGGTGAAGTCGTAGGTTCTGTCTAGAACAATGACACGAGGGGATTTGTCAGTCAAGTAGGTGACAAGCTCTTGGATGTTCCTTGGAGTGACGGGCGTTGCTGAGCCACCTCCGGTAACACCTTGAGCAAAGCCTTCAGCTGCACCAGAGACCTTCTGCGCCACAGCGGAGGTTATAAGTGCGGTGAACGCACCAACGAAAAGACCGAACTTCATCGTGGCAGTAGGAGCAGTTGTCGTGGTATTGTAGATGCGCGGTGGCTTGACAAATGAATAGTATAGCCATACAGTTACCTTAACCCCTATATATACTCGAAAGACAAGACGCAAAGAGCAATTACACAGCGAGTCGGCTATTAACTTTAGCACCAGATTCATATAGCCGAGTGTGAAAAGTTGATATACTATTGGTTTCAGGTGGCCGGAAATTCGTAGGTAAGAGTCGAGCCGATTTACCGTGGACATGTTATCCCACCACTGAAAATCCGTGAGAAGAGGTTCTTTGGTCACCGCAACTCAAGTCCCATTACTCTTGCCCTTGTGGTGGGATACACTTGGGTGGGATAGAGCGAGTTTCCCTCAAAGACATGGGATTTCTTTTTTTGGGAGGGCACTACCTAGGTTTTAACCCAGGATGTATCGATAACTGTGCTCTTTGTTATTGTGGCTGATGGCTTCTTATGGGAGCAACACCAAGTCCACACAAAAAGGGGGAGTCTAATGGGGAAAACCAGCCATGCGATGTTTATTATCAAAGTAGTGGGCTAACAAGTGTGAGCTTGTGGGCCTCGGCGTGAATGTGATTTGCTCCACCCTGGGGAACGATGAACGAGGTTGAACGAAGGCCCCCGTGTTGGTTAAACGACATCGCCCAGGACAAGCATGGTAACAGCTGAACGAAATACGCCACTGAAAGGATGCCAACAAACCAACAGCTCTGATTCCCTTATTGTACGCAGCTTCGCTCCCTCCTCTGGTTCGTAATTCTAATCAAATACGATCTGTCCCGCTGGACTTGAGCTCTTTTGTACTTTTTTTACTTTCTTCACCTCGTTTATCCTCGCTGCTCTCATCCATCCCTGCTTAACAATGACGACTGGGTCCGAAGCTTCTGCAAACATGTCGGATGGTGACTTGGCGGCTTCGTTAACACGGCGGCCCGCACGTAAACCTCACAGAAAATCGAGAAAGGGATGTCTAGACTGCCGAAGACGTCGAGTCAAGGTGAGCTTGCCTGCACGAGGCTGTTATGACATTGACTGAATGTTTGTCTTTAGTGTGATGAGGAACATCCAAGCTGTCGGACATGCGTGCGGAGAAATGTGCACTGCGAGTACCCAGACAATGCCCAACGTCTGCCTAGCCCACCAACGACTACTCCGGACTCCCATGTCCCACTGTACCTCACCAGATCTTCGTCTTCGCCGTCGGCCTCAACGCCAGCCCCCACTCCGCTCTTCAGTCTCTCCAACGTCACCACGGAGACATTCTCGTTGATTGACTTGCGTCTACTTCATCACTGGATTACGTATACAAGTCAAGATATTTGCAGGTGTCCTCCAGCTCGACACATCTGGCAAGGCATACTTCCTCAGATCGGATTCAAACATCCATATGTATTACACGCCCTTTTAGGTCTTGCAGCTTTGCATATTGCCTATCAAAGCCCGCAGGAGAGAAAGGTCAGATGGATGGATGCAGTCGACCACCATAGCAGGGCGCTAGATGGCTTTCAGAAAGCCGTCGGGTGCATCACCAAAGATAACAGTGAGGCACTGTTTGTGGGATCAGTATGCAACGTCTTGTACATCTTTGCCTTGTCGAATCCGCACCAGGAGAGCCTAGACACCTTCTCTTACCCAGCAACGTCTTCACGAAATGACAGGATACTCGGGGCTGAGTGGATTCCCATGATCCGTGGTTTGGAAGCGGTACTCGGGCCAATTCATATCCATTTGCAAGACGGGAGGATAAGTCCCATCATGAGCCTCGGGAATTGGTTTGAGCTAGACGCCGAAACGAACAGCTCTGACCCAGTTGATGAGTACTTTTGCAGGACTCGGGAGACATGGAAGGATTCCAGTTGTTCCGAGATCTATGAAACGACTCTTCAAACTCTGAGGAAATGCCATCTATACTCGCAACAGTTCTCGTCCATGGATCCAAAGGTTATCGACCAGTGGGGATGGAACAGGGCGTGGTCAGGGCCACTCATGTTCATTCACTTTGCACCCGAGGCTTACTTTACACTTCTACAGCAGAGGCAGCCGCCTGCCTTGATTCTATTTGCTTTCTTCGGTGCTCTCCTACACAAGCTGGATGATTATTGGTTCTTGGAGGGATGGGGGAGGTCAATTGTCGAGGTGGTGCAGGATATACTCGGTGCGTATTGGAAGCCATGGATTTCTTGGCCCTTGCAAGTAGTTGAAATGGGATGAATTCAGATGTGTAGATATTAGAAATCAGGTCTTACTTGAGTAAATAAGCATTGTATAGATGATTTACTGTGTTTTGTAACATTGGATTTGATGTTGCTGTGGATTTCTGTGTGTTTTTTCATCATGCGTCTGACAAGTGCGTTATTGAAAAGCAGAGTATGTGGACGATATTTCTCTAATTTCTGCACCAGTCGTATCTTAACTCTAACTAACAGTAACATGACTCTGGTATCTATCTTCGATACCCAGAGGGTTTCTACCGCCCCTTCAGTTTTCAAGGTCTTTTTCTGCAAACAAAGAAATCCCAGTATCTCAATCCAACTCCGCGTGACTTCCAGCCAGCTGACAAGTTCAGCGCGTGCCAGCTCTTTACTTGTGCTCTCACCACGTTTCGCATTACTTTGCTATTCCTTCCATCTTCTTAACCCGCTTCCCCTCAACAAACCCTATCATACCAGCAATTATGGAAGCTGCGAAAGCCAAACAGAGAAATAGCCCAACAGACCAGCTAGGCCGGGTATGCCGGTCATATCCCCACATGAAGCCAGACAAGACTGCCTGAAACACAGTGTTCATCAGGTTCAAGCCAATGGTGACCTCGAGTTTCCATAATGCAGTCGGCGTTGCTCGTCGCCTGGAAGGAGGAGTCTCTGGGATGGACTGCGGGGGATGTGGGACAACGTCTTCCAGTGTCGTGTTCTGGGACAGCCAGGACTCAGCTTCTGCAGGACCAATGTCGACTGGTACAGTATGTGAACCAGGGAGTCGAAACCACGCCCGATATGTCCCGGCCAGGCCTCTTAACGCGAGCAGATCTCTTCTTGAAAGGTGCTGTAGTAGTCGCCAAGTCTCTATGCATCGTCGGGGAGCAAGTCCAAAAGCTGGAACACAGAATAATGCGTTGAGAACCTGTGAGTCTATCTCGATCCATTTCCGGCGGGGAGAATTGATGTCGTCGCAGGTTGGGTGGCACATGGCTGGGGCAGCATTGCAGAGTAACAGGAAGATCATTCCTCCCCACGCAACGACATTGAGACAGTAAATGATGACAAGAGCTTTGAAGATGGTCATTTCCTTGACCCAATCGACTGCCATAGCCACCCTAGATGTTGAAGGCCGTGGGGTGTTGGATGAGAGGTGTTGGCCGTCCTCCAAATGACCAGGTGCGAGCCCTTCGCCAGATTCTTTCGTCTGGCTGAGTAACTCCATCTCTTGAGAGGTGTGACTGTTGACTAACAGACATTCGGGCAGGCGATTAGAGGTGGCGGCGATGTCGTCAACCGTCTCCTTCGGACCGGTGTCCAAGGTCACATAAACAGCCCCCTTGTTGTCTGCCATTGTTGTGTTTCCGGGACTGGTCTTTTGAACCATGGGTCTTGGTTGGACAATTTCATTCTCTGACTGGTTCTTATAATGTACATCCATAGCATCCTGAATCGACTGCAAACGACTTCTCCCTCGGATAATTAGTGAAATGGCTTCGGACAATATCCCTTTTTAGTGACGCGTCAAGACCTCTGAGCCACCCCCATCTTCGTATGCGTATTTCGCTCGGTAAGTGCTTGGCATAAAGCTGCGCAATTATCTATGGGCGGTTACGTGTCACGGCTGAGCGAATCTTGAAATTGCAGAGCCTATCTCCCAGAACGTGGCTGTGCATAGGTGCAAAAGCAGATCGCTCTCACACCTGTGTGATCATATTCGTCCCACACTCTTTACAAACCATATTCACGATGTTAAAAATCTTGTTGGCTCAAATCATTTTATTGCCGTTGAACTTGATTTACTCTAAAGTCGTCCCTAACTATTTATGCGCAGTTAATCATGTATAGTACCACGCTTTCAATGCAATCATTTCATCTGTATAACCCAAACGTCTCAAGAAAAACAAAGGCTTCAAAAAAATCCACCACCGTCCAACCTTAAAGACATGCTTGTTTATCTTCTTCTAGGGGCCATTGCCTCCAAGCCAACATCCCCGTCACTCTCATCAGAGCTTCTTCGGCTACTCTTGTCCTTGGGGCTGAGTTGTTCCACATACCAGACCAGGAAAATCGCCATAACAAGAGCCATGAGAATCGTGTCAAAGATGTAGAGGAAAATCTCATGGGTAATCAGGTATCCCTTATTTCCCTGTAGATACTCAACCACACGGAAAACGCTTCGAATCAGAATAATAAGACTAGTGATGTAGAGAACCCAGAGATATCGCTTCCAAGGGACATCACCTCTCTTGGCCACACGCGTCGGCGTAAGTGTAATTCGACGGTGGAAGAGCATGGCTGTGACGATGAAGAAGCCAAAGATACAAATCTGGCAGAAGAGACCGGCGATGATGATCTTTTCACCAATTTTGTAGAGGTCCAGTGTTCCTCCAGATTGGATACCTCCACCGCCTGCTTGGAGCGAGAAGGCAATGACATCTCCAGTGACAAAGATTCGTGTAACCCAGTTTACTGGGATCAACGACAGACGCTCAGCTCGGAGGGTGCGAATCAAACGACCCAGAATCATGTAAATCGAGGCGGCGTAGAGGGCGGGAGCGACGAGGATCAGAATGGCTTGAATGACGAACCCGCCAATCGAGAGGGTATCATAATGACTCCATATTCGACCGCAGTAACCGATGGTTTGAACTTGAAAAGAATGTCAGTATTTCCCAATCAGCTTGTCCAAATTAGTTGACTCACAAACTCCGCCAATTGTAAAGGCAGAGAAGTAGAAGGCTCGGGCTCGGAGCAACCTCCAGGTGTGAAGAAGCGTAAGCACGGCAAACACAGCAACACTTGCTATGGCTGCAGGTAATGAAGGCGTGTATCGATAAAGTTTAAAGTCAAAGGTAGCACCCGGGTCCGTTCCGTCGTTGCTCGCCATGTCGTGAACCGTGTGGATGTGTTGAAGGGACGGCAATAAGACGGCGGGGATGAAGTGTGGCCAAGGGCTCCAGCGGAACAAGAGTGTGACAGTTCAAGAAGTAAGAGGGGTCGCCAGTGGGAGAGAATGGAAATATTCGGGGGGCTCTTCGAATGCAAAGACTAAATACTGGTGTCTAACAACACGACAGGCCCAGAGAACAAGCTGACTCGTGGCAGGCCAAGGCTTTTTTTTTTCCCGGCTCGTGGGCAAAGCGAGATGATGGATGCTGAATCTCGCACCAAGAACGAAATACGAGGCTGAACGAGGGGCCCACCACTTTCGGAGCGTCCGAGTTGCGTCGTGGCTTATCAACAGCTAAACGAAGAACGAGGTATACACGACTCACCGACCAGTTTCATTGAAGCGCGCGGTAACGAGCAGCGAGATCTCTGACAATTCCATAATTAAACAGTGAGGCTGATTCAGGTGGTTCGGTCCGCAAGGCGTTTTTTCTGGTGACCATGGCATGGTATATAGCTACCGTGGTCCTTTCACCACCATCACATTATCTCATTCAACATCCCAGTCGTCTTTTTTCGTCTTATTCTTTAACTTCACTCGCTTATAGACCTCCTTCTCTTGCTTTCTTCTTTTGATTGGCTGATTCCTTTCCTTCATTCCTCTAAACCTTCACCATCGTTCGCACGGTTCCCTTATCCATCCCTCATCTCTAATCGACCATCACCTACACGGTATCAACCATCATGTCCCTTTTTCATAGAGCTGATTCGGACCCTGGCGCTGGAGCCGTATTCTCCCTCTATCACTACGACCCGACAATCGCTGGCGGTGTAGTCTTTGCGTTGCTTTTTGTTGCCACTTCTGCGTTTCACTTTTGGCAACTGTTCCGTGCAAGATGCTGGTTCATGATTCCACTGGCGACTGGCGGTATCTGTAAGCAACATCTCAGTTCTCCCATGGTCTTTGAGTAAACTGACAACCATCACCCATTCATAGTTGAGATCATTGGGTACGCAGCCCGGGCCAAATCAGGCGGTGAGAGTCCCAACTGGACTCTTGGTCCCTACATCATCCAGGCGATTCTCTTACTCGTGGCCCCTGCTCTTTTCGCTGCGAGCATTTATATGGAGCTTGGCAGGATTGTCATCATGTCTGAAGGCGAGGGACATGTTTTGATTCAAAAGAGGTGGATGACCAAGATATTTGTCACTGGAGACATTCTCTCATTCTTTCTTCAAGCCGGAGGTGAGTAATTCATACTCTCCATAGTATTCATGCCAAGTCTAGCAGCATGCTAATGAGCGAAATTAGGCGGAGGATATCAAGCCGCTGGTTCGCTACAGGCCTTGAACAACGGTGCCAAGGTCATCATTGTCGGCCTTTTCGTCCAGCTCATCTGCTTTGGCGTCTTCATTGTCATTGCTGTAAGCTTTGATCGATCGATGCGACAGGCTCCGACAGGCCGTTCGCATGTGGTTCCCTGGAAGAAGCACATGAAGGTGTTGTACGTCGGTAGCATGCTGATCATGGTTCGATCCCTCTTCAGGGCTATCGAGTATCTGCAGGGCTTCGATGGATACCTGCTGAAGCATGAGGCGTATCTGTACATCTTTGACGCTCTCCTCATGTTTTTTGTCATGGTCCTGTTCAACTGGATTCATCCGGCCGAGATCACGGCTATTCTGGGTAATATGGGCAATTCATATGGCTACAAGATGGACTCGGTGGGCGGTCACCATCGCTTGACCGAAGAGGCGTAATGCTCGCTGGCTTTTGAGTTGGAATTATGGTTTTATGGAGTATTCAGTGCCATAGTTTGGAGTCTGGGAATAGAGATAGAGTAGCAAGATGGTTTGATGACGGATCATGGGTATCAGGGAGCTGTCTTTCCTAATTTATAGAATGGTTTATCATAATCTCGCATCGGGGCATGGTTGGTTACGGCTGCGATGCAACCCTCTTCCCGGTAGATCCTACATAAGAGGGGTCAACCGTGTAGATCTCTGTGTGTTGATAGGCGTAAACATAGGTTTACTTTCATATTCGTTGTATACGTTTTGAGCCAATGCTCTCTTTGAACAGGGAGGTCTCGTGCTTGGCAACAACATGACGACGACCGTAGCTAGAAAGACTTCCGGAGAGAACCAATCAGTGACAACTGAGAGATATAAAACAAGTAGACAGGGACCACAACTCGCTCTAAACACCAGTATCAGGGTCAAGAACCCGGGCCGAGTTCTCGAGACCAAACCGAAGACAATGAGCGTTGTGTTTTAGCAAGCTTGGTTAGACCATCCCATCAAAACCAAGACTATCTGTAACACTCTTTCTTAGCCCAAGACATTTAACCATATAATTATTTGGCACCCATGCTTTATTGCTATGGTTGACGCCCTCTTTCGTTAAGAGAATTACCATGGCCGTCAACAAGGATACTCCCCTGAATAAAGATTCCAAGCAAGTATAGATAAAGCAAATAAGGATTATCCTTGTGAAGCTCAAAATAGACTACCTTTAGGGTATGACAGGCTTTTCAGCTGGTGTCTCGTCTCCTCCTTGACACGCATTCCAAGACCGCATGGACTAGATGGATCCATGATATGCAGGGGACTGCAAGGGACCGGGATGTCGCATGATGACGAGGACTGATAAAGCTAATCAAGCCACAATGCAAACTTAGCTCTGCCCTACCCACTCTATGCATTACATAACCGTTCATTCTAGACAACGATTGGTGCGTTGATCGTCTCGTTCTTCGTTCCCCTCGTATCTCGTTCTTCTTGTCTCGTTCGTTTCTCTTATTTCGTTCCCTCTTAGAGACTCGGTTCCCGCTCAGCCTTTCGTCGTTCTTTCTCATCGTTCTCACCCTCTTTGTTTGATCATTGGCGATGGAAATGACGCAGCAGTCGACGACAGGCAAGCGAAGACCACACAGGAAATCGAGAACAGGATGCTTCGAATGTCGGAGGCGACGAATCAAGGTGCGTCCCGGTTTGCCACATCCTACTTCGACTAGCTACACGGTCTAATACATGCTGCTGCAGTGTGGTGAAGAGAGGCCGGCTTGCGCGGCATGTGTTCGACACGATCATCCATGCGTATACCCGTCTACACAACAAGCCACCCCCTGTCCCACACCGGCCACCGACCACCCTACTGTCCGATCTTTGGATAGCGAGGCATCATTGACATCCTCTCTTTCGGTACCCCGCCTCAGCGAGAGTGATCGGACGCCATTTCCATCATCACCGACTTTTGTCCTTGATGATCTGGCCTTGTTACACCATTATACCCTGTCGACAAGCCTCGACATTGTCAAGTCTTCTGGTGGAGACGAGTATTGGCAAAGGATATTCCCACAAATTGCATTCAGACATGTCTTTCTTATGCACGGCATCCTTGGTATTGCAGCCTTGCATCTCGCATACAGACAAACTGCTGAGCGAGAACGGCTTCTCTTGATCGCTGCCCACCATCACAACATGGCTTTGGAAGGGTTTCAGGAGAACATAAATCACATGACCGACGACAACAGCGATGCTCTATTCGCATGCACGTCTGTGAACATTCTCCACGTCTTTGGTATGTTTGGACCGCTCTACGACGGTCCGGCCATCAACCGCAAGTCCCGGATCCTCGGGGCCGAGTGGATCCCGATGATCCGTGGCGTCGGGGCCGTACTGAAGCCGGTATATGAGCGAGTGCGGTTTGGTCCCCTGAGCCCACTGCTTGGGCTCGGTAACTGGGATGAATTGGATCCAAATGACCAACAAGCCGCACAGGACGGTCACTTTCGTGGTATTGAACAGGTATGGGCTCAGAGCCACGAGGCGGAGGTCTACGACAAGGCACTGTACCTTCTCCGGAAATGTAATGCCTACATGAGGCAATTCAAAACGCTGAGTCCACAAGTTTTGGCGGAATGGGGATATAATCAGGTCTGGTCTGGGCCGTTCATCTGGCTACACTCTACACCAGACGACTATTTTGAGCTGTTGCAACAACGTCAGCCCCCTGCCTTGCTAATCTTTGCATATCTTGGTGTATTATTTCATGGTTTAAACGATTACTGGTTCATGGATGGTTGGGGGCGGAACATGGTAGATGTGGCTGATGAGCTGCTGGGAGAATACTGGAGTCAGTGGATGACGTGGCCAAGATCAGTAGTAGGCATTGATGCATAACCCAAACACTGTTTCACACGAGTAATGAATGGTAATTTTCAGCCCCAGTTATTGTGCCTCGGCACATCTATTTCTCGGACGTACCAGCCAAGCCTTGGTGGCGTCAGTTCATGAACGAGGTACGAGATTAGGTACGAGTTGATCAATTTAGAGCTATTGTTGACTCGGCCACTCACGTACGTACTCGGCTTCTCCGGGACCGGGCCAGAGTTCTTGCTTTATGCTTGTTCTCCCTCTTTAATGTCTCCTCCATCACATCAACTTCACATCCAATTAGACCACTGGGCAACGAATATCGACAACAATGACCGACAAGAAACGAGACACAATCCGATATGAGCTCGCTGGTGATGAAACACCATATCTGAGTCCGGTGCCACCTTATTCTATCCCAAGGAAAGCAGTCGGCTTAAGTGATCTGGCAAACGCCGCAGAACTGCCCTCCGAACCGGTATCGCCAGCCTCGTCTTCTATATTCGGTGGTTTCGGTAGCGATGACGTCAAAATAAGAGGTGTGCTCTCTCCTATCATTTCTCTCTGTTGCTATACTTACTGGCCTCAAAGACGATGCTCGAGTCGACGTCAATTTCGATTCAAAGCTAGTTCGCAGCCTAACCCGCCTCTACCACGCGCCCTCTGAAAAGCATGACGAACCAAATACGCCGTCACCAGAGTACTCTGAAGTGCAGCCAAAGATTCAAACATGGGCCACAAAGCTGAACATTGTCATTCAAGTTGTCGGGAGTCGAGGAGACGTGCAGCCCTTCATCGCTCTCGGCAATGAGCTTCAACGACACGGACACCGCGTCCGCCTGGCAACTCATGACACATTCGAAAACTTTGTGCGAGGCTCTGGTCTTGAGTTTTACCCCATCGGCGGGGACCCAGCCGAGTTGATGGCGTACATGGTTAAAAACCCGGGCCTGATTCCCAGCATGAAGAGTCTCAAGGCTGGTGAGATCCAGAAAAAGCGCGACATGGTCGAGGAGATGCTCGAGAAGCTGTGGTATTCATGCTTGAGACCTGATACTCTGACTGGCCAGCCTTTTGTAGCCAATGCCATCATCGCCAATCCCCCGAGTTTTGCACATATTCACTGCGCACAGGCTCTAGGCATACCGGTTCACTTGATGTTCACCATGCCTTGGAGCAGCACCAGAGCCTTCCCGCATCCTCTCGCCAATTTGAAGAACGCCGGCAGCGACCCTCAACTTGCAAACTACATCTCGTACAGCGTGGTCGAATGGCTCACGTGGCAAGGGTAAGCCGACCTCTCTTCACTCGGAGAACCTTGTGCTAACATGTTGGCCCGCAAGGCTGGGCGATCTCATCAACAAGTGGCGAAGATCGATAGATCTAGAAGAAGTAGACATGTTTGATGCCCCCATGCTTGCACAAACGCTGAAAATACCCTTTACATACTGCTGGTCACCAGCTCTTGTGCCAAAGCCGACTGACTGGGCTTCGCATATCGGTCAGACAACCCAAGCAACACTCCCATGCCCGTAAAGGAGACTAACAACTAGCATGCAGACGTTTGTGGATTCTTCTTTCGCGACCCTCCTCAATACTCTCCACCAGATGATCTCGTTCGGTTTCTCGAGGCCGGTCCGCCACCAGTCTACATCGGTTTCGGGAGCATCGTGCTGGACAACCCAGAAAAGATGATCAACATTATACTTGAAGCCGTCCACGTTACTAATACCCGGGCCATCATCTCCAAGGGCTGGTCTAACCTCGCAGGCTCAGAAAGTCAGAACATATACTGGATAGGAGACTGCCCCCATGAGTGGCTCTTCCAGCACGTTGCTGCGGTAGTTCACCATGGAGGTGCCGGAACAACGGCTTGTGGTCTTAGGAACGGAAAGCCCACTGCTATCGTCCCATTTTTTGGAGAGTGAGTCATGCGGAACAGTGATGCTATTGACAGCAGAAATCAAGGCTAATCTTTCGCTCACAGTCAGCCTTTCTGGGGCCAGATGGTGGCCAACGCAGGGGCAGGCCCCAGTCCGATCCCACATGCGGAACTAACAGTGGACAATCTTTCCGAAGCCATTGCATACTGTATATCGTACAGGGCCTCCGTTGCAGCTGCATCTATCGCCGACAGGATGGCTTCTGAGGTGGGTGTTCGTGCCGCTGTACAGTCGTTTCATAGACACCTTCCTCTGGAGCAAATTCCATGCGAATTGATCCCGAATGAGCCAGCTGTGTGGTTATATACTCATTCAAAACGTCCAATCAAGCTTTCCAAGATGGCCGCAGACATTCTCCTGTCTCACAAGTTGATCGATTCCAAACACTTGAAATTGTCAGTATCTAGTCTCTTTTATGAGCTCAGCGACTCGGCATGCTAATTTGTTTGTAACAGACACCAGACCAACCCCATCTATATTGAACACAAGCGATGGGACCCCATCTCTGGTGGTGCCTCGGCTGTCATGGCGACAGCAACCGGTATGGCCGGTTCAATGACGGGCATGGTTACCAAACCAGTGGAAGAGTACCAGAACGAAAAGAAGCGGCGCGCTCGCCAGATGAACGAGACCCAGTCTGGAGCCCCAGCCATCCATAACGATAAAGCTGGTCCTTCAGAACAGGCCTCGGGCGACTCATCCCTGCCCAACAGTGAGCAATCGGGCTCTCTGGCTGGTAGGATGGCAGGGGCATCAGCCAAGAGCATTGGGAAACTCGGCCCAACAGCTCTGAAAGGCATGGTGGTTGATATTCCTCTTGCTCTCACCGAGGGGTTGAAAGCAGTGCCACACGCCTACGGCGGCAATGTACGTGATCACGGCCCCGTGACAGACGCCAAGAGCGGAATGGTCGTGGCAGGCAAGACGTTTGCCTGGGGCTTCATAGACGGCCTGAGTGACGTCGTGATGGAACCATACAACGGAGCCAAGAAGGAGGGTGCTCTGGGGGCTTTCAAGGGCATTGGGAAGGGCGCCATGAGTCTGGTGACCAAGAGCGGCGCTGGCATGTTCGGAGTCTTGGCCTACCCCAGTGCCGGCATTTCCAAGAGCTTACGGACGGCTGTGCATAGTTCGACACGTAAAGCGATTGCCCAGGCGCTCCGAGAGGAAGGAAAGTGGATGGTGAAGAATAATGAGGATGAGGTAGATACGAGCGCGTTGATGAATGACTTTAAGAGCATTTCAAGGATTTGACTCTAACATCATAGAGGTACTCCTTAATAAAATACACATTACTCAAGGTCAAGATTCATGTATCTTTTATCAAGTCATTAATCTCATTGTCACACAACGCTTCCTGCTCGCCGCCCCTTCTAGCAAGATAATAGTGCTCATGTGAGGGTTGAGTTTTGACATGTTCGATCAGGTTAGGTTCGTGTCCGAAAGCAGGGTATATTGGCTCCAAGGCCTGACAGGAGACTGGCACTCCGCCATAACTTCCATAGGCGATGTAAGAGACGGCATAGTTTGACTAAAAGGATTTCCCCCTTATCCAAAAGGAAATCATAGCTCATACAGGCCAATAATGCTCGACCCCCAAGAGTAACGACACGTCTATCTTCCTGTTCACAAGGTCGTTGTCGGGGCAGTTGAGAAAAACTTGGTGTAGTCATGAGTGACGAGTATGTGTATTATCGTGCTGGTATAGTGGAGATGTGATGTGTCAGGCCATCAAGGCCCATCGAACTAGGTCAACTAAAATACTAAACAGTGCGATTATGTTCCGGCATATTGGTTCTGTTTGTCTCCCAACTCCCCAACTCCATAGCAAAACTCAAAAAGTCAGACAGTCCATTGTTACTGTTCTAGTCGACGCCACCTTCGTCTGTGGGCGGCATTCTGTCATTCTCTGGGGTCGGTGGCAGTCTCTGGCCAAGCGTCGGCGCAAGTCTATGCGTTCCGAGGGTTGGTGCCAGTCTCTGCTGTCTCAGCATTGGTGGGAGGGTGTGGGTAGGGGGGGCTGCGTCTGGCTGGTTGGCGGTAGCGGTGGCATTGTCTTTCTCCTTGCGTGAACGCCCACGCTCCTCCTTCTTATCCTGCTTTTCAGCTTGTGGTTTAGGAGTCTTTCGTGCACCTCGTAGAGCTTCCATCAGCTTGTTTGGTTTCTTCTTCTCTTCCTTGGCCTGCTGAGCCTTCTGTGCCGCTCGTGCAGCCTCTTTCTCTCGTTGCTTCTTCTCCTCTTTCAGTTTCTTCGCCTCCTCTTCTAGGATTTTATCCGCGCTCTGGCGTTTTTCCTTGTCTGCACGCTTCGAATCACCGTTCTTTACGGGAACAGGACTCTTCACAGGGGCAGGACTCTTTACCGGCGGCGGCGGGGGAATCTTTACCGGAGGGGGACTCTTCACCGGAACGGGCGTCTTTGCGAGAGCAGGACTCTTTGGGGGGACAGGACTCTTGACAGGAACAGGAGGACTTTTTGAGGGGATAGGAGGACTCTTTCTGGGAAAGGGGCTCTTGACCGTAACAGGGCTCTTTGGAGGAGGAACAGAGTCTTTTGCTGGACCAGGAGTACCTCTTCGCTCCTTGTGTAGACTCCGACGTGATGCTCTTCGAGCCTCCCGCTCCTCTGCATGCCTTCTTTCATCCTCGGAAAGATACACACGGGAAGACCTCCGTGATGCTCTCCGAGCTTCTCGCTCCTCTGCATGCCTTCTTTCATCCTCGGAGAGATACACACGGGAAGACCTCCGTGATGCCCTCCGAGCTTCTCGCTCCTCTGCTAGTCTTCTTTCATCCTCAGAGTACACGCGGGAATGCCTTCTTGAAGCTCGTGAGGGCTCTCTGCTGCTCTTGTGATGTCGCCTTTCACTCTCCCCTCGGTGCCGTCTCTCACTCTCCCGCCTCTCTCGCCTCTCACCCTCCCGTCTCTCACCCTCCCCTCGATGCCGTCTCTCACTTTCCCCTCGGGTGCGGCGTCTTTCTTTGTCTGAATGATCAGAGTCGCGGTGCCTTTTTCTGTCTTTTGGCATACTCCGACGTTCTCTCCGAGCCCTGCGATCTTCCTCTGCTTGTCGTTCCTCTTCTTCAAGCCGTCGGGCTAGTCGTCGTGCTGCCCGTCGAGCCTCTCGATCTTCATCCTCTCCTTCACGTCGTCGATGTCGCTTGTGTCGGCTTTGGCGATCTTCCCTATCTGAACGCCTGGGATCATCATGGTGTTCGCGTCGGCGCCGCTCGGCCCTTCGCGCATCTCGTTCCTCCCTGGTCTCCTCTCTGGGCTCATGACGGCTAGGCCTCCATTTACGAGGCTTTCCCTCGTCTGGTTTTTGCTCTGGTTTTGGCCCAATGTGCTCTTTTGTGAAGCGTCGCCACCAGGTGGGCCGGCGTTCGTCGCTGCCAGGACGTACGTCTCCTGTGCGGCCAGGATCAAGGGGGTCTGCACCCGCGGTCGCAGGTCGGCCGGCCTGTGCGGCCGGAACGGTCGGTGAAAGGCAGTCAACAGTGTTTTCAGAAGTATCGCTATCAGAAGAATCGTCTGAGAAAATCTCCCAATCCGACACGTCACGGACAACCGGGTCGGCCGTCGCGACACCTTCACCGCCTCGCTGAGCCATTTCCCTGGCCCCGACGTGTGTCGATAGTCTAGAGACTTTGGATGGAGTCTCTCCCCGGTAACCCAAGAGAGAGACGCTGCGTGCCGTGTTTGAGCGGTCAAGGGGCTCAGTTCGTGTTTACGCCCTTGAAGATTCGCTTCTCGAGGTTGAGGGCCCGGAAATGAGAACAAGTGACCGCGTCCGGGTGATCACGGGCGGTGGGGCAAGAAGCTCGATTTGATAGGTCAGGAGCATCGGATTAACCTGTCCGCTTGGACCCGATTGGTCAGTTATTGACCCGTAATAGGGGTCTCTCATTCGTCAATTGAAACAATTCATTTCCATCACTTGTAGAAAAGCAAGTCATTTAAACATTGATTTGAGTTATTGCGACTGTGCAACGCGTTCTGTTTATTTAACGCGCGCTAATGCGGGTTGATGGGGGGACTACGCGATGTGGAATGTCGCATTGCTGAACCGAGGTTAGGCCGGTCAAAGACGGGAAAGTCGCGATGCGTGGTCACGTGCGCCTTGTGTCTTTATCCCATCACTCTCTCTCTCAAGAAGTTGGCCCAAGGGAGGTTTATCAGGATATCGTGTCTTGATGAATTTGATACATGTAAATGACAGAGCGTCTTTTTTTCTTTTCTTACCTTTTTTGCCTTCTTTAATTTCACTGCTCCGTTTGCCTGCTGCCGTCTTCTTCGGAATGCCCGGAAAGACAACTTCATGAGCTTTGCTTTTTTCACACGTAGACCTCAGGACTTGGAAACGTTACTCAGGTATCCTTTCAAGCTCGTCAAGGTGCTCCTTTTCTTGCTACATAATTGCAATGAGTCTTTGCTAGTATTATTGATTCCCCGGCCAGTCATGATCTGTCCCTTTGCACTCCTTCGAGAGCCTAGGGTAGCACTCCGTGTCTCCAACCAAATTAGCCCCACTCTTACCGCGGCGGACGCGGGAGCGGATGTCGGGTTGCTTTACCGGCCCGGAGAAAGGCTGGAGGGCCGTCGGGATCTGAAACCGGGGTAATCTTGCTTGCAGATTTGACATGCGTGACATCTCGCTGAGACTTTACGGAGTATATCTAGCTCAATTCAGATGTGTCTACTCCGTATGCAGCCTTCAGCTGCGATTATCTCGGGCAAAGCCTTATCTGTGGATCGTTCTCATCCACGTGAGCGCATGGCAAGTTTTCCTTGGCAAGACTGATGATGTTTTCTCGTGTATGCATGTAGGTGCAGGTGACAAGTTGCCGAACCTGTTTCTTGTCTAGTGTTTTTTTTTGTCTGCGTCAACATCCAAGCAATCAGGTCTTGGTGATTTATTCAAGCTGAAATCCGATGGCCTCGTCAATCGAGTGACGTCATACTCGAGCGCAGCAGCCTCGGGCTCGGACTCCCCGGCATCGTCGGCTTAGACCATGATGGTATTACTCTGTTACAATTGAGATATATAATAAGAAGATATTATGATGATTATTATTGCAAAGTGAGGATGTTGACCTAACATTCTGAAGTGAGCCATGCATCAAACTGCGCTGGACCCCCTTCACCCGGGTAGGAGGCCAGTAATCATTAATACCCAAGGGAGAAGCACGAGTAAACCGACAACAATTTGCACAACCTTTTGTAAAACTGAAAGAAACCCGGGCAACTTTACTCGCAGAACGCGTCAGCATTGGAAATTTTCCATCTCGCTCCACACTCTGCCCTTGGCCCCGAAAAAGCACTAACAGGAACTAACGAAGAGATGCTGGACAGCCATCAAGTCAATCACACAAAAGTTAATACGGCATAAGCTCAAACCAAAGATATGAGGCCGTTCCTTCAAGAAAAGATCGCCTGATATCGCTCTTAACATGCAGCAAAGGAATGTTTCTTTTAACCACAGTTCAATACGAGCAATTGCGATGATCGCCTCTCTATTAATAGCTGACAGAGTGGGGTGGTTTCTTTCGTTAGTGTCACGGGCTCATGCGGATACGTTCTAGAACGGGACAGGCATGGATGCACGAAAAAGGGGGCCTCGTAATTTCCCAGTTCTATAAAAAAACTGCGTCCTCCAAAACTCTTCCCATCTTGGCATCTCCACCATCTCAAATCGACAAATTCGAGACGAACCAACATGAAGCTTCTTGGCTCTTTGGGTAAACTCGCGGCCGGCCTGCTGCTCCTTACGGCACAGGCCTCGGCACTCACCTACAAGGGATTCAGTCTTGGAGCCAACCGAGCTGATGGAGCCTGCAAGTACACGGCCGACTGGAAGAAGGACTTTCAGACTATCAAGAGTTGGAACAAGGGCTTCAACGCTGTCCGTCTCTATGCCTGCAGTGATTGCAACAGTAAGGAGTTTCTTTTTAGTCCACATTTCCCCCCCCTTGTTACTGACAAATTCCCATCACAGCTCTTGGCAAGGCTGTTCCCGCTGCCAAGGCTACTGGCATCAAGATCCTTGTCGGCGTCTGGGCCACTGACGATGCCCACTTTGGACGAGAGAAGGCTGCTCTTCTCAGTGCCATCAAGGCTCATGGTACTGACTGGATTGCTGCTATCAGTGTCGGCTCTGAGGATCTCTACCGCAAGGATATTACCCCTCAGAAGTTGGCCCAGCAGATCTACGACGTCCGTGGCATGGTCAGACAGTTCAACAAGAACCTAAGGGTACGTCATTCTATCATGCGTCACAAATTGGCATTCTTATCTGACTGAAACTACAGGTTGGCCACACTGATACCTGGACTGCTTGGGTTGATGGCGCCAATGACGTTGTCACCAAAGCCGCGGACCTGGTAATCACCAACGGCTTCCCCTACTGGCAGGGAGTCAACATCAAGGACGCTCTCCGCCTCAAGACCTTCCAGAACTCGTACTGGGACGTCAAGCGCCGCGTCAACCAGGTCCACCCCAAGATTGAGATCTGGGTGGGTGAGACTGGCTGGCCTACCAAGGGCGCCAACTACAAGGGTGCAGCCGCGACGACTGCCGCTCTGCAGAGCTACTACAACAACGTCGGTTGCTGGCTCTGGAAGCAGACCAGCGCCAGCGCCTTCTGGTTCACGGCTTTCGACTCGCCCACGGCCAGTCCCGAGGTTGAGAAGCACTTTGGCATTGCTGACTCGAACCGCAAGTTGAAGTTTGGCTTGACTTGCTAGAGTGCCTGGGTGATAGAAAAGTATCTTGGAGAGATATATAGAATACTTGCATATTATATTTTATAGAATAGTATTAGTAATAAGACATAAATTATTATTCTCAAATCGAAGCGCAGGGACGAGAAGGCGAGGTGATTAAGCCAGCGTGGCGTGGGGTGCAGGTGGTGTGTGAACAGGCGTCGTAAACGCAAAATTGTAGAGCAAGAGAGGCACTCATATTACACAAGTAGTCTTGTGTTGTTCTTCAGTAAGAGATAGAAGTATGTGGGACATTTTCTCATATATGCTGTGAGGACACTCCCTATCCACTCTGTACATGAACATTGGGCCTCTCCTTCACTCCATGCAGGGACTACAAAGGCACTGACCGAGAGGCCAGCCGGTATTGCACCAGACTAAACTGATACCGACCTTTCAAGAAAACAAAGATCTCACACCTGCCTTAGTAGCCAATCCCTAGTTCTTATGCTCAACCTCGGCGCGCTCAATATCCACCGCCTTGCTAAGGGTCGACGCCGCCGCATCAGGTCCATCGAAAAGAATAGCAATTTCCTCCAGCGAAGGACCCTTGGTCTCGGGGTAGACGAAATAAACAACGAGCCACTCAATCAAAACCCATGGAATGAAGATGGTGTACAACTTCCAAGCGATATCGTCCAGTCCGATAGGGATGGCGTAGGTCGAGAGGAGCGTGAAGCACGTGGCGAACAACTGGTAGAGTGCTTGGCCTCTCATGCGGAGGTTGAAGGGAAGGATCTCGGTGATGTATAAGCCCAAGTTTCCGTTGAGGCCAAGGTTATATGAGGGCGAGAATAGATAGAGGAATGCAACCACCGCTCCACCAGCCACCTTGTTGCTTGGGTCGTTGGCAAAGACGGCGCTACCAGCGGTGATGCTAACAAGGCAAACAAAGATAGCTGAAAGGGAGCAAAGGAAAAGAGTGCGGCGGCCGAGCTTCTGAGGAAGGGTTGCAAAGTAGAGGGCAGACAACCAAGAGAGGACCTGCTGCGTCGCGTTGATAAGCGTCTGTTCGAAACTGGTTGTAAGTCCAACGGATGTCAGAACCGGTGCCAGGTAGTATGAAATGAACGCGTTTCCGGACATCTGGCTGATACAGGCGCACCAAAGAAGGATAAAGAGACGCTTCTGGTTGCCCTTTGTCCTGACGAATTCGAGATAGTTCTGGATCCAGCTGTGGCGATCAATGCTCCTCTCGTAGGCGAGAGCATTCGTGATCTCGCTATACTCGAATTGCACGAGGGCATCCTCCTTGTTCCCTTCGGCATGGTACCTCGCGAGGATGTCAAGGGCTTCGTCGTTTCTGTCCTTAGAAATAAGCCAACGGGGACTCTCGGGAACGAACCACAGTCCGAGAAGCTGAATGATTGAAGGCAAACCCTGGATTGCAGAAGGGATACGCCACGAGGCGGACGAAGCGATCCGAAAGGTACCAAAGGTCACCCACGCGGCGACAATAGAACCAAGAGCGTAGGAAGTGTTAAATAGAGCGGTTGCAGTAGCTCTGTGCGCTGGGTGTGCCAGCTCGGTGATCAGAGGAGCACCCGAGGCGCCGATGAAAACAGCACCGAAACCCAAGATGCCCCTAGACACGACAAACATGGGGAGGTTCTGGGCAGCTGCCTGAAGTGTAGCTCCGATGGTGCAAACAGTGGCTCCGAGACCCATAGCAGATCGTCTTCCAAAGGTATCGCTGACGAAGGAGAGAAAGGGGATGGCACAAAGGCCGCCCATGGGGTATGCGGCATTGAACAGGCCCAATGTCGAGCCTTTGGGTTCACCGAAGTAATCTCGCCAATTCTCGACTGATTGAAGCCCATTCATCATAGAAGCGTCAAATCTGAATTTGTTTATCAACCGAGAGGTTAGTTGTTGGTCGCAGTTGGGGGGTTGAGGGGGGTGGACAGGTTGGGGTAAGACACTCACCCTTGGGTAAAGATGGAGAGCATTGGAACGATCAGCAACAAGTTGAGAGTGCGTAGATTCCGGAATTTCCACCATTTCATCGTGTCGACGCTGCTCTCCGGCATCAATGTCCGGACCTCTGTCATGGGAGCCGACATGTTGGTGATGGTGATGACGGGAATTGGGAGACAAGTTGATCAAACAAGGCTTGTAGTCAGCTTTGGATGCGTCTGTAAGGAAGTGATGAGACTTCTGATCCAAGAGGAGTTGACTGTTCTTTTATCCTTTTGTGAGGTGCCTTGAAAATTGAATCAAGGTTCACGAGACCACCCTCAAATCCCAGACCCGGGGGCCAGAACGAACCACCGACCAGGAAAGGAATAGCCTGCTTCTGCAAGAGAAAAAGAGACGTTTGTCACGATCGGAGGTAAGACCACTCTTTGGTAAGGTGATCAAAGTCTGGGGTTTGGGGTCTGGGGTTGTGGGAGTTTGTGGAGAAGAACGAGTTGGAGGTGTGGTGTGGTGAGGCGCTTACAGAGCCGACTTTGTTGCTAGCACTTGGTTCTAGTCTCCCCCGCGGAAAGCCGGGTATGGTAGATGGGACCAGGTGCGGAAAGCCGGGTAGACTAATTGTTGAATACGCGGAAAGACAGGGCCTCGGCTTCTAGGGAGAACCGTGCCATCCTTCATGACTCGCTCGGTCTTCTCCGATCTTGCCTCTCGTTTCTTTGCTTAGGCTCTTTAGCTCGCGACATCCAGGACCTGAGAGCTGCGTATTTTGATCCTGATTGCCAAGGTCTTGGTGGTTGATCGGCAGTTTGGAGAAGCTTAATTTCGGGCTTAAACATTTGCCCCAACTTTCACGGACCAGTGTAGTATCATGATGCACAAGGATGCACGCGGGTTTTTAGTAAGAGTAGTACTAGTAGGCCACAGTTTTAATTGTCTCACTACAACAACCGAGTCCTTGATCTATGGAGGAGAAGCACTTTGTTGACTGTCATATGTACCCCTGATGACTGACATGACACTACAAAGAGTACTTTACAAGTTGAAGGCCAGTTCCAGTCCAAACTTGGTCTCCTGACGTCCATCTGGATAAGTTACATGGATGGGAACTCCATCAACGGGAGCCCCCGTCTCAAGACGCAACGACACCGACGCCTTCTCCCAACCTTCGGACCGTTTCCAGACAACGTGTGCCGTCCCAGGTGCCAACTTGCCACCCAGCGGGACCTTGGCCCTGAATGAGGGGAAGAGCCCCGTCCTCGGTCGAAACGACACCGAGCTCCAGCCCGGCTCGGCTGGTCGGATGCCTGCAACTTCAGCCATGAGTTCGTACAGAGGGACACAGCTCCACGCGTGACAGTCAGATCGCAGCGTCACCTCATCTTCGCACCATGTCGTCAAGTTGAGGGATAGCTGGTTCAGCCATGGCTGCCACATGTCGTGGAAGACGTCATCGTACAAGGTGGAACCTGCCGCTGAGAGAGCACGAAGCAGGTAGAATGACATGGCTTGTGACGGTTTGGTAAACTCGATGGTAGGTACCGGGGCCTGCAAGTCCTCTAAGGAAGAGGACTTGGACTGTGCCATTGGCAGAGACTGTCTCAGCAACTTGCGTGCATAATCCCCTGTCGCGGCTCCGCACAAGACGGCCCATATCTGGTTGTGTTGACTAAAGTCTCGGGTGACATCAGCCGAAGAGGCGAGTCCATCGGTGAATACCTGGCCGAGCCGACAGTGTTGCCTCAGGGCCCCAACGATGGCATCTGACCGAGCCTCGAGTTCCCCTGCAAGGCCTTGTTTCCCGATGACCTTGACTACGGGTACTAGTCTTTGCATGGTATGGGCATAGAGCGAGTTTGTGAAGGTCTGGTACCCTGTTCGTGCGGCGGCTGGGATACCCATCGGCCTCCACTCGGGTGTCCAGTCCACAAAGTCCCAGAATGGAGTTTCTGAAGATATGAGGCCCAACTTAGGATCGACACGGCTCGCAAAGGATTCAAGGATTCCATCACAAACAGGGATCAGCTTGCGGGTGAACCCGATGTCCCCAAAGTGTTCAAAGTGATCCACAAGGGTAAGAATCCAGAAAAGTGAGAAGTGTGGAATTATCTGGAGCTGTGATGCCGGGCTGCGGCTTGCCAGCAACCCCAGATGAGCGCGGTACGAGCTGTGTAGTTGAAGAATAGCCTGACGAGCCATCCGATCATCTCCAGACACGTAGTACGTGAAGAGACACGAGCTTCGTACGTCCATGGCGTACTGCAACTGCTCGTAAAAGGGACAATCCTCGTAGCAATCGTGCATGCAGTTGGTGAGTGTGCGCACGCTGGTGGACCAAAGCTGCTCATAAGCTGTGCCGGGGATTTCGACTTCTCCAGTGACATCCAGTGGATAATGTGTTCTGTTGACGTGCGCTCCAGTCATGATGAGGTCGCTTTCAGGGTTGACCTGGATATCTAGGGATAGGATACGGAAAGTTCGGAAGTGAAATGGTAGGATATTCTCTTCAGTCTCCGGGCTCATGGTATACTGAAGGCTCTGAGCTGACTCACAGCCTTGTTTACCAGAAAAAACGTATCGATCTTGTGGTCCGTAGAGCTTCTTGGTCGTGTCAAGGCGGTCGCCTTTGCGGCGAATGTAGGGAACTATCTCTGGCTCATCCTCATAGCACTCGGCGTAGGTGATTCGAAGCTCACTGCCGGATGATTTAGGACGTTCAAAGCAAAACTCGAGATACGCCGTCAGGTGGTGATCTGCCTCGAGCTCGATGTGATGCGTCGTGCCGGCTGGCAGACGGAGAGTTGGAACGCCACCTTGAGGATTCAAAAGAAGCCCTTCCCATTCCTGTTGGGATAGCGAACTTCGTAGGTTGTGCACTTTCTTAAAGCTTAGCGGAGTGATGCGTGGCATGGGAATCATCCGGGGATGCAGCATCCAAGGAGGGCCGAGACCATGAGACTTGGGGAGAGCGAGAACCTTGGCGGCTACCCAATCGAGATCATGCCTAGGAACACTCACGGAATCTTCGTAAACGTGTAGAAAGTCGTCTTCTTTTTGGTCGATACGAAGCTTCCGAGAAGCATCAATGGCGACAAGCCATGTGTCATCTGTGTCGAGCTGAATCCCATCACCGTCTGCTGCGCCTGCTCTTCGCACCAACAGCCCAGGAAATGGCATCCTGGGAAAGCTTGTCCCGTAGGGAGTGCCGTGGTACAGTCGGAGAACCTGGACGGAGAGGATATTGAGGCCCGGTTTTAGGTATGGACCAATGTCAAGTTCATCGTAGAACCACATGTGCTCGTCTCCCTTGACAGGGCCGAAGATGATGAGATGTCGGTTGATGTAGAGCTGATACTTTGTGTCTGCTGTAATCTGGACAATGACAGGCTCGCTAGGGACGTGGTCGAGCATAAATTCTTTGCGAAAATGGACAAAGCCTCCTGCTGAGTCTTTTGCGCTGTCGACCCATTCTGGGTGCCATATCCATTTTGAGTCGATGGGTGGTTTATCCATATTGTTTGCTGTAAAGATTGTTGGAGAGAGGCAGCGCTGGACTTTGGCGGGGGGACTGCCATGTATTTATAAATTAGCAATTGGTGCGGGGTCTGATTGTAGGCGTACCTGGGCTGACATTCCCATCATCGAATACCGTATCGATTTACTGGACATCAGCTTTGTTTCAGTATGTATTGAACATATGAGGTGATAGTGACTCTCAGGCTCTTTACGAGTAATGCGCTTTTGAGTATAAAAGTCGACCATACGGTTTGTCACAACCCAAGATTGGGCCCGCTGTGCCACTTCTGGAGTGGAACGACTTGCAGTGGCACGGGGTCGTAAAGAAGCTTGAGACACCAAGAGCCTGCGTCAGCTAAGATAGGAGAACCGTTTCTAGTCTAAACATGAGCAAAATAAGAGATGAATAAGGGAAATAATAATCTAATTACTTTTAATACTTATGATATTTTCCTCAAAGGTCTTAGGCTTAGACTTGGTCTATTTTGCCCTAATAGCTGTAGAGGGTTGGTTTAGTATTATGTTTTTTGACGACCGTGTGAGTGGATGACAGTAGACGATCCCCAGTTTCCAGTCCTCGCCACTCAACAAGAAGACAACTACTCATAGCACGGGCATTGATGGCTTCCTCAAGGAATGATTGTAGACAGTGCTGTTTACATAGATATAATACATCGTGCATAATTACAGGACAGATGACATGAAAGCTTCAAGGAGCTCAAGGCGGACCTTGGCATCCTTGGCTTCATCCTTCCAGAATCGCAAAAGATCCATCACCTTGTTAATAGAAGCCTTCCACCCAAGAGGTAGTAGACTGTGAAGCCCTGCTCGACCGGCAGCGACTAGAACAAAGGCACTGCGCGTACAGGAACGTAGCATTAGCCAAGTCCCGTGGTGACGACGACGAAATCCTGGTTCATTGTCTTTGATACGCTGCACGTTTACTTCCAGTCCCTTGCGAGCTAGCCTGGTGGCTTCGGCATCTTCGTGTAGCCTCCCATGGACTGCGTCAACTACCAACGGCCAGTATATCATCTCGTAGCAGTCTATAAGATGACCACTTAAAATGAATCGTAGACGTGCGCTTTGGGTATCGTGATCGATCGGTTGGTCAAGCTTCAAGCTCGCAGGTAGGGAATCGACCCTGAAACAAAACTGGTTAGCAATGATAAACCTTGCAAGGGGATCAAGAAACTTGCCAGCTTTGTGCTTGCTGTTCAAACTCGACGATACTTGACACCTTTTCGGCGAGACTGGCTTCTCTCGAAGCTACGTTTGTCGAATGGGCCAAGATGCGATTGCTAAGACGGCGCAGCGCAATCTCAGCCAAGTAAAAGTACCACCCCGCTTCGCCTTCTGACTGAAGCCCTCTTGGAGGGGATGGAAAGAATTGAGGGTAGCGTAAATTCCAAGCACTGTTTTCGGTTATACTCATCTCCAATCGTAGTTCTCTATGGCACGGAGCATTCGTGTCAGTCAACTGATTGGGCTACTAATAGACAACTTGACTCACAGCTCCGACTTGAACGCAGTCCAGTAGATGCTATCGTGTAGTTCAGATGCCTTGTCTTGCGCCACCCCGGACGAAGATACGAATCCTTGACAACAGGCTAGGGCTTGCAGAAACATTCTCCATGCTTCAAACGGTCTCATTGTCGTCATCAGATATACGCCTGAGAGGAAGAATATCTGCGCCTCTACCGGACCGCTGCGGCAAAGTAGCTGCCCCATGCGACGCTGGGCTGCGACAAAAAAGGATTCTGCTTGTTGGAATTGCTTCGAGTTTCGCGACGTCATGGACGTTGTCACCGAGTCATCGTGGTCGCAATCGATCGTCCCGAGAGCAAAGACGAGCAGCTATTGATTCAAGACGTCAGCTTTTTTGTTGTTTTCGCAGTAAACGGCTGAACACACCGAAATGCAGGCCGGGGCGTCCCAGCCGAGGCCATTATACAAGGACGTTCGGATATCCTCTTGAAGATGTGTAAGCTCGATTACTGGATTGTAGATATGAAAGTTGTCGATAAAGTTTTGCAACAGCCGGCTTATGCCATCCTCATCAAAGTCTGGAGCCTGCAAGAGACGATTCCAACCGACATCAGTCTCTGTAGAGCCAGCTTGGAGGATGTTGGCGAGCGAAAGGGGCTGAGTGTCGACGAGAGAACGCAGTATTGGCCACTCTAGAACTGCTTCGACATTGATGAAGGGTTCCTGAGATGACAGTGAGTCTCTCTGGGAGAAGCCTTCCTGAGACCGAAACGCTTTGCCCGAAGATGGATGGTCAACGTCCTGAGGAGTCGTGGTCTCGGGGATAGCGACGCGAACGAGACTCTCTAACTCATCGAGGCGCTGCAGGATCGCTAAGCTCGCGGGGTCGAAACTATACAGAGTGAAATTGTTAGACGGGGGCCACTGCTGGGCTGATCTCGAAGAAGATCGTTCTCGGGGTAATGGTATCCCGGTCGTACCTTGACTTGTCGCCCTCCTGATACACGCATTGGACGCCTAGCTTGGAGCATGAAGTGCATGATGGTTGCTCATTGTCACACTTGACGCGCCGTCTCCGACAGGTCCCACAAGCCTGAGCAGCGCGCTTGCGAGGATACGTGGGACGACCAGCGTCTGGTGGAGGTCGCTTGGATGACCCTGTTGACATTGCAATGGCGAAAACAGTGGAGATGAAGGGACGCGGAGAGCAGGAAGTGAGAGAGAGCTGAAGGCTGAATAAGACAGCGGAAAGACGGATGAGGACAGCCAAGGGTGCTGAAGTCAGGTCCGCGGAAAGCCGGGTAAGAATACACCCTGTCGCTGGAAAAGTGGACAGGCTTTTCGGAGAGCGGCCGAGTTATGCTCTATTTGTGCTAGCCTAAGAGGCCATTACTGCTACACCAAGACCAGGTCACGTCATCCCCTATGCACCGACCCTGTACAGCACTGCAGTAGGGGACTTGACTTCATTTAGTCAGCCGTCAAGATGAGGTGACTTATATCTCATCAAGGGCGGTATTGGTTATTCCCATTCAGACGACCAAGTGCCATTTCTACCACTCAACTAGAAGACGGTCTTGGTATCGCCCCCAACATCCTCATCATGGGAGACATCTCCAGCTTCTTATCTGAGGATAAGTCATTATTTGACGTTGAAGAGGTCCTGAAGGAGCTGACGACTCTTGAAAAGATTGATCTCCTAGCAGGTAAGTACTGACCTAGCAAACATCAATCTTCCATTTGCTCATACAAGTCTACCTCCAGGTGTCGACTTCTGGCACACCAAGGCGATCCCTCGACTCAATGTTCCCTCGATCCGAATGTCAGATGGCCCCAATGGGGTTCGAGGTACCAGGTTCTTCAACGGCGTGCCCGCAGCCTGCTTCCCATGCGGTACCGGCCTTGCAGCGACTTGGAACACAGACCTTCTTCGGAAAGCCGGGCATCTAATGGGTACCGAGGCGAGGGCGAAAGGTGCCCACGTGCTTCTAGGTCCCACGGTAAATATGCAGCGGAGCCCTCTTGGAGGGCGAGCTTTCGAATCCTTCTCCGAGGACCCTGTCCTGTCCGGAGACTGCGCGTCAGCCATTATAAACGGCATACAGAGTACTGGAGTGGTAGCATCGATCAAGCATTTTGTTGCCAATGACCAAGAACATGAGCGAATGGCTGTCGACTCGCTTGTCACGGAACGAGCTCTACGAGAGATTTATGCCCTCCCCTTTCAGATCGCCGTGAGGGATTCGAATCCTGGATCCTTTATGACATCTTATAATAAGGTCAATGGTGTGCATGTGAGCGAGAACCTGAACATGATCGAGAAGATTGTTCGAAAGGATTGGGGATGGCAGGGCCTGGTGACGAGTGATTGGTGAGTTAAAGAGCAGCAGCAAAGGCAGTGGCTTATCATCCACTAGAACTGCTCTACAATGTTGGAACTAGGTTGACACTGCAAAGGTACGGCACATACTCAACAGTCGAATCCCTCGAGGCCGGACTGGACATCGAAATGCCAGGTCCGACTCGTTGGCGCGGACAGATGCTCCTACACGCACTCATGTCAAGGAAGATTGACATGCAGGTCATCAACGAGAGAGTAAGGCAGGTCCTGAGGCTTGTACACCGAGCCGCGCAGACAGGTATTCCTGAGAATGCTCCTGAGCAGGCGAGAGATACGCCAGAAACGGCGTCCCTATTGAGAACGATTGCGAGCGAAGCTATCGTTCTTTTGAAGAACGAGAACAACACACTTCCTTTCAAGAAGGATAAGAAGGTGAGATAAAGATTACCTGTACCAAAACATCGCAGGTACTGACACAAAATTTCCAGGTCGTTGTCATTGGCCCTAATGCTAAGACAGCTGTCTACTGTGGCGGCGGATCTGCTACTCTACGCCCCTACTACGCCATCTCACCATTCGAAGGAGTTTCCAAAAAGGCCGACAACCTCTCATACTCGATCGGCTGTTACTCCCACAAGATATTGCCACTTCTTGGGTCACAACTTCGAACCAACGACGACCGAACCGGCGTCACGTTTAAAGCCTTTACATCCCCCGACACGGACAAGGACCGAGTCCCCGTTGATACTCTCCATCTGGATACTACGGACATGTACTTTGCCGACTACTATCACCCCGAAATTACCGAGAACCTCTGGTGGGGAGAGATCGAGGCTGTTTTCGAGGCTGACGAGACTGGCGACTTCATGTTTGGGCTCACTGTGTTTGGAACGGCTAGGCTCTACGTCGACGATGAGCTTGTCGTTGATAACGAGACCACGCAACGCCCCGGAGGAACCTTCTTTAATGTTGGCACTGTTGAGGAGACCGGAGTGAGACACCTGACCGCTGGGCAAACATACAAGATCAGAGTTGTTTTTGCCAGCGGTGCCGCGTCAAAACTTGGCGATGCCGAAGGTGTTGTTTCTTACGGCAGCGGCCGCCTAAGAATCGGAGGGGCTCGAGTGATCGACCCGGAAGATGAGATTGCCAAGGCCGTGGAGCTCGCCCAGACGGCTGATCAGGTCGTCTTGTTTGTTGGTCTCAACTCTGATTTTGAGCAAGAGGGTCACGACCGGCCTCACATGGACCTCCCTGGACGCACTGACGAGCTCGTGTCGGCGGTGGCAGCGGTAAATCCGACGACAGTCGTGGTTGTTCAGTCCGGATCACCCGTCACCATGCCTTGGGCTGACTCGGTCGCCGCAGTAGTACAAGCGTGGTACGGTGGTAATGAGACCGGCAATGCCATTGCGGATGTTCTGTTCGGCGACGTCAACCCCTCAGGGAAACTGCCACTGTCCTTCCCCATTCATGTTGAGGACAACCCGGCTTTCTTGAACTATCGCTCGGAACATGGTCGGGTCCTTTACGGAGAGGATATTTACGTTGGCTACCGATTCTACGAGACAACGAAGCGACCTGCCTTGTGGTCATTTGGTTCTGGACTGTCATACACTTCTTTCGACTTGCTGGATCTTTCCATTCAGCAGGAGCAAAGGGACGGGCGTGAGCTCCTCCTTGTTGACATTGGTGTGAAGAACACTGGTCCTGTCGATGGCGCCCAAGTCGTCCAGGTGTATGTTGCTGCCCGGTCCTCGTCAGTCAAGCGTCCGGTGAAGGAGCTCAAGGGGTTCTCGAAGGTCTTTGTTAAAGCTGGTGAAACAGCGGTTGCCAAGATTTCTATTGAGAGGAAATACGCCGCGAGCATCTGGGACGAGACGAGACATCAATGGGTGGAGGAGGCGGGGATATATGATGTCCTAGTGGGAGACTCCAGCTCAAACATTCAGCTGAAGGGTCATTTTGAGGTTTCGGATACAACCTGGTGGTCTGGCCTGTAAGGTAGATGTTGGAGGAAAAGATAAGCAAGGTTGGATACCAGTCATGAAGAAGTCTTTTTCTGGTATGATTGGTCATTGACCCCTGAAATACTACATGGTCCGGGGTATCGGAGCATTCTCCTTCAATCCCCTCACTTAACATTGAGTTGTCAGAATCAACATGTCTTCAACCAACAGACCAGGGGCTATCAACCAACCATAAATGCCTAAGCCCCCAGTCTTTCAGCATATGCGCCACCCGCCCACGTCAACCCCGCTCGTTTTCAATGCGCAAAGTGGCGTGATTTCAGGGTTGTCGAAGCGGAAGCACATGCTGTGACTGGTCCTCGGCGGCTAGGTGCTGCTATAAGAGTAGACGTTGACTATCGTCCGTGATGAGTCTTGCATCTGCTTCTCCCTCTCTTTTCGCACGCTGCCACCTACGGAAACATGGCTCAAGAAGAAACTACCGCTCCGGAGTCGCCGGCTCAGACTCAACCCCAGCCACCTTCGACGCAGGCTGACCCGCAGTTGCCGGACCTTGCAGGACAGGAGCCTCTACAGGTCGGAAACGTGAGTGGCTCTTCAAATTAGAGTTTCATGATCCCAACTGCCGACACTGACGCTTCATTTTAAGGACGTTGAAGATGACGGCTATGCTGAGTCGTGAGTCTGGCCCTGAAATACGTGAGTGATGGTCGGGTGTATAACCATTTTCCAAGTGAGGCGTCTGCTAGCGTTCTATCCTCGCTCAACTCGAGTGTTTTTCACTACAAGTAGGTCTCGCAGTTCAAAAGTGTTTTGCCTTGGTTAGTGACTTTTATAGGTACGAGGTTTGTGTCGAATGGCTGGACATAACGTTATCAGAGCTCTTACGCGAATAATAGAATGGCCGTCGCTATCATGCGTTCCGGGAGGGTGCATATCTAGTGGTAGGCTACCGACAATGTTTTCCTGCATGGCTGTATTCCAATTCCGTTGCTAATCTGAGTTGGTATAAACTGATAGCCCAATGACGATGAAGAGCAGGACCGCATGGATTTGGGACACCACATTTATAGTCTGCTCCTCGGAGGAGAACTTTATCGCGCCCCTATCGGAAAAAACCCGCAGCGTGTCCTTGACTTGGGCACTGGCACCGGCATCTGGGCCTTGGACTTTGCAGAGTTGGGCCCCTTAAATCCCTTCAAGGTGAAATATCTAATACTTGATGAATAGCCAGCACCCCTCCGCAGAGGTCGTCGGCACCGACTTGAGCCCCATCCAGCCCAGGTGGTATGGCGTTTCTTTCTGCCACTTGGTTCAAAGCTGACTGGAAACAGGACACCGCCCAACTGTACATTCGAGGTCGATGATTTAGAGCAGGATTGGGTCTATCACAACAAGTTTGACTATATCCACGCCCGCGAGCTGGGAGGATGCGTCGCCGACGATGAGAAGCTTTTCCGCCAAGCCTTTGAGCATCTTGCCCCCGGTGGCTACTTTGAGATGCAAGCTGTTTATCCTCGCTTCTTATCAGATGACGGGACGGCCGGGCAGGCAAAGGACGCCCAGTTTTGGATGAAGAACATCTGCGAGGGTGCCGTCAAGTTCGGTAAGCCCCTCGACTCAGCCCCCGGGTGGTTGGAGAAGATGAAGGCCGCTGGATTCGTCGATGTCAAGCAGGAGATCCGCAAGGTAAGTCCCCTAATCTACGCACACAAACGATGTCTATGACAATACTTCAATACTTAATAACAATGCTTAGTTTCCCATGGGCGGTTGGGCGAAAGATACAAAACTCAAGGAGATCGGCAGGCATGCACTTATCCAGGAGCAGCAGGTCATCGACTCGTATACGCCTGGCATTTTCTCCCGTGTGCTTGGATGGGATGAGAAGGAGATCCAGGTCCTGATCGCAAAGGTGAAGAATGACCTCAAGAACCCTGCCATTCACCTCTATGTACCCTGTTACCTCATCTGGGGGAAGAAGCCGGAGGCTTAATCTTGTGCCTTTACTATCAGACCTTCGACCACAGGAGAAAAAGACGCGTTTATCAATACCTGACGGCATTAAAGCCTAGTACAAAGACAAAAAATGGTCGAATAGACCTTGTCCACCTGATGTTCGCCATTATGCTCACGTTCAGTTAAGCATGCGGTTTTCATATCTAGTAATAGGTCTATGAGAACTAGCCAGCTAGCCTTGACTGTACCATCAACAGCGTGAATGTGCTCATGTGGGATGTCAGGCGTTGCATCAAAATGGCATTAATCTTCAAACGCAAACTTCACAGAGTCGGGGTGACGATCTCCGTTTCAATTTCAGTGTGACATACAAGCAGATCGCAAGCAAATCAAGAGGCAAACTAAACCAATACAACAAGGCCATAAAACGTACCCCCTTCACGATCACTTTCCGGCCCGACACATTCCAAATACCAATAGAGCTCAGAGACGGTGTCTGCTTCCCACCAAGAATTAAAGAACCCGATCCTTCTGTACAATCTGCCACCTTGATTAGCCGCGATTAAAGGGGAGAGCTATTATATAAAGGGGTTAGATTTTAACCTATTTAGATAGTTAAAAAGTAACTTATTTATTATAAATAGAGCTAATTTTAGTGTATTATTAAAGCTCTTAATAATTATATAAATAAACCTTATTAATTTAAGCTAATTTAGACCTTGGGCTTTAGGTATAAAGCCTTTATTATTAAATATACTAAGAATTAATTAATATACTTTAATTCTTATTTTAAGTAAAATAAAAATTTAAAATAATTAATTTTTATATATATATATTAAATATAATATTTTTCTTACCTTATATATTTTTTATAATATAAATAGCTTTTATTTTTAAATAATATATATATTAAAATATAAAAAAGATATTAATATTTATAAAAAATATATTAAAATCTTTTTTTATTTTTAGGAATTTTTTACCTAACTAATTAATTATTAATTAGTTTTTAGTTTTAGCTAATTAGTTAAACCTTAATTTTAATTTTAGTTTTACTAAAACTAATTTTAAGGTTAACTAATTAGTTTAGTTAGTAGTTACTAATTAGTAAATAATTTACAACCCTGATTACCAATGAAGTCAGACGAAACTCAAGCGTACTAAAATCCATTTCCACTACAGCCCTTTATTCAAGGGCTCTCGCACTAGCGGCCTCTTACTCAGCGACTTGGCAACATGTCGGGAGATCCCTAACCAGCCCTCCGCGTCACCTACTCTACTCCATCTCACACCCTAGCACGGCCCTGCACACAGCAAACGCTTGAACCTTAGCCTCCTCCGCCGATCCCGCAGCCGTGGATTCCTTATCCCAAACCAGTTCGGTGATCCGCGCGACTTGGTCTTGTGCCGATCCATCATCGGGCGCTGCTACCGTGGCCTTGAGCTGGAAAGATTCGCGCCCAGTCCAGCTTCGATAAAAATGTACCACGACGTTGCCATGGGCGTCAGGCCCGTCACTGCGGCACATCCAGCGATCATCCATATCCGAGGGCTGGAAGCCGCGGAGAAGCTTAGTAAAGTTGCTGCCGGAAGCCTTGAGATCGCACGGCAGGGACTCGGGGTTCTTCATGGGATATGTCTTCCAAGTTGCTCCAGTGACACGGCTGATGGACTTGCTAGCGGCCGACATTGTTGTGAGGGTGGCGGCAGATGGATACCAACGAATTTTGGGTAGACAAGAATAGGGTTACGGGTATGAGACAGGTGATAATGACAGGTTGTGGCGAGGTAGAGAATATTGGTGATTAAGATGGAGGACATGAAATATGCTTCCGTGGACATTCCCTGGTAATGTTGTGAAGGGATGAAACGGATACTAATGCCGAAGGGGTTAATACCTTGATATACCACTAATGTAACCCGCAAGGACACGGCCGTCCGGTAGGGGCGTAACGAACCCCGCAGGGCACTGCCGCGCCATGTTTCGGATATGTTCCACCATAAGTTAACGTGGAACGATTTGGATATCAATGCTGTTAATTCGGGATTAGGTTGTAAGAATGCCTATTTTGGGAAAGGAGACCCGGCCGGCAAGGCGACCCCGCGGGCGTTGCGTCTCGTTAAAGCAGCCAGCCGGCCCAGGCAATCGTTAAGGGGACGGCCGTCGCCCCAGGCGAGACCCCTATCGAACTCTCCACTCGGGAATTAAGCCGTTCAAGACGTGCCGGGAGCGAAACCGATCTGATTAAAGAATTACGACTGTTGGTCTTGGCCGAGATTCTTCTCTCGGGCGAATTTCCAAGGTCATGAACAACCGACAATCTGAGCCCCGAGACACTCGCGGCTTCTGGTTCCCACTTCTCCATCCACCCACCCACCATCCCAGCCATGTCCTGCTCCGGCTGCTTATCCGCAACGTGAAGCTTCGCTCATTCACCGTCTAGACATCACCCCCGCTCCCGTGACCGAACTATTTACCTGGCCCATGTTGAGGAATCGCGATAACGCCCGGCTGATGTCCTCCCTCGGGCATGTCGGCGTATCTTCTTGAGTCATTCCTGCACGGGTTTTCGGCATGGCCTCGGGCACTCCTGGTGATGTCGTTGGGATAATACGGCTGAAGCTGTGCCGCGTCATTGACCCTGGCCACGAGAATCTCGTCGCGATATTCGGTCGTGAACAGGCCTATTTCGAAACGAAGACAAATTACGACATGAGCTAACAAGGTACCGAACCAGGAATAATGCCTAACGGAGGATGTGACTGGTATTTCCATCGGACTACAAACGCGAGGAGGCAAGTGAAGTGAGGCCTACAGTGCTTTCGAAAATGGAACCAGCCCTTCTTAATGGCTACTGCCCTTGCCGGTTAGGTGGAAGAAACAGTAAGAGACGGTCCTCGAGGGGCTTCTCTTACTACTGCCTGTGTAGCCCTTTCCAGCCTATACATCCCAAGGAGATTTTACCTGGTCCGCAATAATGTTCTCAAAAATGTTAATATTCCAAGCGCCGCGCACAATAAACGCGGCAGTCCAATCTCGCAAACAGATTCAACAGCCGTTGGGAACTTCGGTAACAGCTTTATACAAATGTCAGGAGTGATCATGATAAAACTAGACTACTTGTCTGATGGTGTTTGATCCCGACGATAGCAGCTCCAAGCCAAGGGATCATTACAGAGTTTTATCTGATATGCTATAAAGTAACCAATGGGGATGAAGCGCTGCTTCGCACTGTCATGCCTGGGTAGACAACGCCTGGACACTCCTTCAGAGTAGAATTCTATCCCTTCGATGGGATGGGGATGTTCACTCCAGATCAGAAATCGCAATAAAACGATGACTGCTGCGCGCAGCACTGCTCGAAGGAAAAGAACCCGACTTGGAGGTCGCATTGGTTCTGACAGTCAGAAGTAATTAGCCTAGAATCTAAACCAACAACACACTGTGTGTGAACTTACCACATCGACTCCATCCCGCTGAAAGTTACCTCCGCCACGGGTGCAACAGAGCCGCGTCGGATCGACATCTAGATCGAATTGATCGTTGCCTGTGCCGGAGCAACAGTAGACGGTTCGGGCCGTAGCACTGTCAAGAATTATACGTGGTTAATGATTCACCAGGTCGAGTAAGGCAACGGAGAGGGTTAACAAACTTGGCAGTAAGAAAGCATATAGCGGTGAAGACAGCGGCACGCATTGTGATGATATTTTTGTGAAGGGCCGATAGATCAGGAGAGTGTGATTTTGTTGATAGCAAGCGGCCAGGCAATGGTGAAAGGGTTTACTTGACAAAAGTCCTCCACAAATGTTGTAATCTACTTGGAGGCTTATATACTAATGAGATGACGAAACCTTCAATACTCGGGGATACCCAGCTTAGAGACCTACATGTCGAAACCGCCGGCATTCTCGGCGTAGACACCAGCTGATGTTGATTTTGGCTCGAGTGTACACTTAGCCGAGCGTTTCAGACCAGGATATTCGGTTAGAAGCCTACATGTCGGAAACACTAGTAGGATCGGCGTAATACTATTATTAAGCCTGACTCGATTATAAACTTTGGCGGAATGTAAAGTAAATATCTTTAGCTTTTCCTGAAACAAGCCCGGGGTGTGTCGCAGCGTACGGATTATGCCGTGTTATGTCTATGGAAGCGAACCACAAAGTCGCAGCGTACGGATCATGCCATGTTAAGCTTAGGACTAACTTACAATGCCTGTACTGCGGGGGTCTCGAAATCGACCATCCCCTGACCTCTGTACCTCCGGTAGGGGGGTGGTCTAACTAGTAAATAGTGGATTAATTTGTAAAAAAAAAAAAAAAGATACCTTAGTTATTATAGAAAAAAAGTTATAAATTAAGTCTTTTTATTTTAAGGATAATAATTTATACTTAAATAAATATACTTATATATATAATAATAGGATAGTTATACTCTTTAAATTTATTTTTATATAACTTAGTTATATTTTTATAAATTAATTCTTTATTTACTAGTTAGACTACCTATTTAATTAAACTAGGTAATTTAGAGAGATTAAGGAGGTTAAATAACTAAGTTAGCTAAGCCTTAGCTAGCTATTACTAATACTAGCCTAATCCAAAACAAGCTTTCCTCTCTATTTTATAGGGTTAAAAGCCGCCCCGCAGCTAGAAGAAATAGAGAAGAATAGAATAGATATTCTAGCAATATATCAGACAATTTAACACCACCCCCCTACCGGAGGTACAGGGGTCAGGGGATGGTCGATTTAGAGACCCCCATAGTTGTTACACGTCAGAAGGCAGTTACAGAAGGCTCTTAGGCATTAAATAACCTATGATCTCATAACCGAGGTCGTAGCTGACCTTTTGGCCTAGTGGTTAATGCACTAGGCTGCCTCGTACGATCTGTAACAATAGTACTCGCTCTCGCTTTCGTAATACTCCAGTTTCTAACCTCAACGATATTCAACCGTTATGAGGCTCGACACTGTACTCTCGGGCACGGCAGTGTAGAGACAGAGAAGTGCCGAGTATCAGGAGCGCCTCGAGAAGTATAAGACGGGAAGGGAAGTATTCCCTAAAGACACTATTTGCCTGCCTCAACCTCCCACTTCACTCTCTCCACCGGCTCATACTTGTTTCCCTTCCTTTTACTCCTTCATTACGTGGTCCAACGCCAACATGGTCACCCATAGGAGCCTCTTTGTTGCTGCATTCCTGCACATATGGATTTCTCTGTGTTATGCCCAGACTTATTTTCGCGGCGACGGCCGATCTCCCCAGGAGATACGATCAGCTGGCGGGTTCCTCCCCAGAGGAGCCGTTCGGCTACTGGGAATTGTCGGAGACGTGAGCATGTTCAATCATGCTAGGGGCGCTGCTAATGGCGGCGGCACCAGCGAAAGCGGCTATGTCTCGACAACTACCGACCGAAATGTCGCTCTTGGGTTCGTCAACAACAATGCAGGCGGAAACGGCTACATCTATGAGATCCAAGCGACACCAAACTTTCTCAATGTGCAAGGCACCCTTCTTGCTTGGAACCCGTATCCAGACGAGCTCGAATACGCAGCCCTCGGCGGGTTCGGCTGGGATCAGGTTTTCGCATACACGCCGGTCACCAACGGCAGGCTCGGCACGACAGTCACCAACCCTGATTTCAACACCGTCTTCAATTCAGCTCGGGCCACTACGTCTGGTGAGCCCAGGCTCGCCGGGTTTGATGCCAGCCATCCAGCCTGGCTGCAGTCGCCGTGGAGCGCATTTGCACCAAGCGGCTGCGGTGGCCTTCCACGATCCCGCCGGTCTCTCATCACCCGCCAGGCCCAAGATTGCTCAAACTTCAACCAGCTCTATGCCGAAAGCTTCATGGACGAGGCCTGCTCGGCCGGGAAATGTGGTGGTATCTGATGCGCCGAGGCACGATCGCGCCGTCCGAGCTTACCGCCTTGCTATTGGCGCTTCGCGTCCGGTTAAGTCTCCTCGGGCAGCGATGATGGATCGCGATCGCGGCATGCGCAATCAAGGTGCACGGGCATCAATAGCCCAGACAGGAGCAGGATATTGTTCGGCCCAAGTGTGGTGTTCTGCTCTGTTCTATTTTTTTTTTTTTTTTTTTTTTAAGGGGGAGGATAGAGCTATAGTCTTTACCGTGCATGCTTTTGTTTAAGAATAACTACTATTATTCCAAGAGTGTCTTTGCTATTAGAGAATATTAAAATATAATTAATAGGGACGCATAAAGTTACTACGCAGGCATAAGGCTTAGTATAATAAATAGCACTGCCTTAAGTATATAAAAGAGGTAAATAAAAAGCCTTAATTTTTATAAAGGGAAGTAATATAAAGCTAGTTATAAAATATAACTATATAGCTTATAGGCTAGCTTATATATTATAGCGCGACTAATTAAGAGGTAAAAGCTTATATAATATATATCTTTTATTTTAATATATAATTTAAGCTATAAAAATATTTTTAAATTAAAATATAAATAGCCTTAAAAACCTTAAATAAAAAAAATATCTTAAAATAATAAATAATAATAAAAAAGCTTAAAGAATTATTATAAATATAAATATATAAAAAATTACTTTTCTAAGTATATTATATAATAATAAAAGCTCTTTTAAAATTTATTATTTTTATTTTTAATATTTTATATTAATAATAATTTTTTTTTATAATAATAATAAAAAAAATAATTAATATATTTTATTTTCTATTATTAAAATTACTATTAAAATTACTATTATTTATATATTTATATAAGCTAAGATATATATATTATATATTTAATTAGATAGGTTTAATTAATTAAACCTATAGACCTTTATTTACCGCTAAGTCTAATATTAAGCCCTAGTATTAATACTTTTTAGGTTTATAAAACTCTAATACTAACTCTAGGTACTAATGCCTCTAAATAAACCTATAATATTAATAACTTTTATTTCTTAATATTATACCTATAGCTATATAATTAGATCTTAGTTAGCTATAAGTCTTTTTTAATCTTTTTATTTAATATTTTAAAAGATATTAATATTTATAATAAGAGTTATAAGCTATGCCTCGTATAGGCCTATATTTCTATTAATATTAACTCTTAAGCCTAAAAGAAATATAATTTCTTTTAAAGCGAGATAGCTATATTTCTTAAGCTTTATTTAAAAGGCTTTTAATAAAAAAAGCTTTTTTTTAATAAAATTAATCTTTTTATTAATATTATAATTAAGTAAAAAAAGGTTAAGTAAATAAAAAAAAAGGCTATATCTAAAGATAATAAGTTTAATTTAAACTTTTAGTTAAATAAGCTATATATTTATTATAATACTTTAAATAGCTTTATATAATATTATCTCTTATAGTTAATTATAAGCGCCTTTAATATCTTTATAAAGCTTATAAAGCTCTTTAATAAGGTTATCTTAGCTATATAAAAAGGCTTATTAATAGGTATTAGCTATATTATTTTAATTTATTAATTAAAAGTTATTTTAAAAAATAGCTATTATAATTATATTAATATATTATTAACTAATTAGCTAGTCTTTAATTAATTAATTAATTAATAATTATTATTAGTTATAATTAAACCTTTTTTAATAAGGATAATAAAAGTAATTTTAGCCTCTTTAAGTAATTAAGAATTATAAAGATAATTAGAAAGTTAATATTAAAGGGGAGAGCTATTATATAAAGGGGATTTTAATCTCTTTAGATAATTAAGAGGTAACTTATTTATTATAAATAAAGCTAATTTTAGCGCGTTATTAAAGCTATTAATAATTATATAAATAAACCTTATTAATTTAAGCCTATTAAGACCTTAGGCTTTAGGTATAGAGCCTTTATTATTAATATTATTAAGAATTAATTAAGATACTTTAATCTTTATTTTAGGTAAAATAAAGCTATATAATAATATTTTATTTTTTTTATATATTTTTTATAATTATTTTAATATTGATTTTATATTATAAATACTTATAACTTAATTTCTTTAAAAATAAGTAATTAAGTATTTCTTTAATAATTTTATTAAGTCTTATACTATTAATAATATATAAGCTTATTATATTAAGCTTATAAGTTTATATAATATATTATTTTTTTTATTAATAAGTTATAAATAAAATATTTATAAGTTTATTTTAAAAAGTATTATTTTTTTTATAACTAAGAGTAATTTTATTAAATATTATATAATATTAAATTTACCTCTTAGTTAAAGTTTTATTTTTTTAACCCTTTTTATAAAAATTATATTTATAATTTACTTATTAAAAAATAAGAAATAATTAATTATAAATTAATTAATTATTAATAAACTTAATTTTATTTTCTCTAAGTATATAAAAACTAATTTTATATATAATTATAATATATTTATTTCTTTTATTTAATATTATTTTATTATTTTTAATTATATTAATATTATATTTATTTTTACTTTTTATATTTAAATTAATATAAATAAAATTAAAATTAAAATAAATTAATATTAAATCTTTATAAATATACTTAGTTTTAAATAAAATAAATAATTTAAAAATAACTAAACTTATATATATATATAATTTTTAATTTCTATTATTAAAATTATTATTAAAATTATTATTATTTATATATTTATATAAGCTAAGATATATATATTATATATTTAACTAAATAGGTTTAATTAATTAAACCTATAAACCTTTATTTATTACTAAGTTTTAATCTAATATTAAGCCCTAGCGCTAATACTTTTTAAGTTTATAAAACTCTAATATTAACTCTAGGCACTAATACCTCTAAGTAAACCTATAATATTAATAACCTTTATTTCTTAATATAATTATACTTATAGCTATATAGCTAGATCTTAGCTAGCTATAATAAGTCTTTTTTAATTTTTTTATTTAGCTTAATAAAAAGTAATAATACTTTTAATAAGGGTTATAAGCTATACTTAGTATTAATTATTACTTTATAAGTCTTAGAAGAATTAATTATTTTTATTAATAAAATTTTCTCTTTTTTTTAACTTTTATTTAAGAGCTTTTAATAAAAAAAGCTTTTTTTTAATAAAATTAATTCTTTTATTAATATAATAATAAAATAAAAAAAGACTAAGTAAAAAAAAAAAGATATTATATTTAAAAATCGCGAGCTTAATTTATATTTAATAATTTAATAATATATTTAAGTTAATACTTTAAAGGGCCCTATTTAAGATTATTTCTTATAGCTTATTATAAGTACTTTTAATACCTTTTTAAAGCTTATAAATAACTTCTATAAAGTTATCTTAATTATATTAAAAGCTATACTAATAGGTATTAATTATATTATTTTAATTATTAAGTTAAAGATCTCTATAAAAAGCTATTATAATCTTATTATTAATATATTATTAATTAATTAGCTAATCTTTAATTAATTAATTAATAATTATTATTAGTTATAATTAAATTTCTTTTAATAAGAATAATAAAAATGTAATCCTTTAAGATTTTAGCCTCTTTAAGTAATTAAGAATTATAAGAATAATTAGAAGGTTAATATTAAAGGGGAGAGCTATTATATAAAGGGGATTTTAACCTCTTTAGATAATTAAGAAGTAATTTATTTATTATAAATAAAGCTAATTTTAATATATTATTAAAGCTATTAATAATTATATAAATAAACTTTATTAATTTAAGCCTATTAAAACCTTAGGCTTTAGGTATAAAGCTTTTATTATTAATATTATTAAGAATTAATTAAAATACTTTAATCCTTATTTTAGGTAAAATAAAGCTATATAATAATAATATAATCTTAGTTTAAGTAATTAAAGGGTTTTAATTTAATAAAAGTAATAAAATAAAATATTATTTATTTTTTATTATAATTTATATAAATTAAATATATTAAATTATATTTAAAATAGCTTAAACTTTTACTTTATAAAAGTCCTTATAAGCCTATTTATTAATATCTAAGTTATTAAAAGATATATAATTATAAATACCTTCTTTTTAACTTTTTATTTTAGCTATAAGTAATATATATTAATATATTATAGCTAAATAGCTAATTATATATTTTTATTAATTATAAAATAAATAATTTATTAATTATTATATCTTATAATTTATAAAGTCTTAGAATTAAAATAAATCTTATAAAAAAGCGCTTAAAAGTTATAATTTCTTTTATTATTTATTTTAAAATAAATAATAAAGCTTTAATAATAAATATAATAATAATAGCTTATTTTTTTTTATATTATTAAACCTTTAAATAAGTTAATAAATTACTTTTATAATTATTATATACTTAGATTATAAAAAGTCTTTATATAATAAACCTAGCTTTATAATAATTAAATTTAGTAATTAATAAATAAAAATAAATAACCTAGAGTTAATTAACTTTTTATATATTATTTTTATATTATAATTTATATTTCTTTTAATTATATAGCTATTAAAATTAGTTATATAACCTTAATTTTTAATAATACTTAGATTTTATATTAAAGCTAAGAGAATTATAATAATTAATAATAATTAATATTTCTTTTAACTTAACTTATATTTTATTTAATTAGTTTATTATTAAAATTAAGTAAAGTAAAAGAAAATACTTAAACTTTTTTATTTAAAAATAAATTACTTATATTTTTATTTTTATTATTAAGTAAAATAAATTTAATAACTTTTATATTAACTTTAAGCTTATTATAATATAACTTATTTAAATAATTATTATATTTAATATTTATAAGTATTTTAATAAAAATATAAATTATTTAAATAAAGCTTAATTATCTTAAATAAATTTAAGCTTATTTTTATAAAACTTAATATTTAAATATAAAAAGTATATACTTATTAAGCTTATTATATTTAAAGATTTAATAAAGCTTTTTTATTAAAAAATTAATAAATTTAATACTCTCTATTAAAAATTAGCCTTAATTATTAAATTTTTATTATATTATTAAAATATAATAAATTAATATTTTATTAAAATAATTTAAGAAATTATTAAAAATAATTATTTAAAAAGCTAAATATAAAAGGGCTTTATTAATAAATAATAAATATTTAATTAATTAATTATTAATAAATATAATAATAAAGCTAATAAAATTAATAATAAAATTATTAAATTTAATTTTTACTTAAAAAAATAAATACTTAAAAAAACTTATAATATTTTTTACCTTAAGAAAATAAAAAACCTTAAATTAATTAACTTTTTTAAACTTAATAAAAAGCCTTAAGTTAAATATTCTTAATATTAAATACCTTATTATTAGAAATACTTTAATTTTTTAATTTTTATTAAACTTAATATTAAAGTAATAAAATTACCTTAATACTTATAACTTATATTTATAATTAAATATATTAAAAAATTTATATTTAATACTAATATATATAATACTTATTATAAACTTAATAAATTTAATTTAATAAAAATATATAATATTAATTTAATTTAAAAAATAAATATAATAAAACTAAGGTCTTAAGGATTATATAATATAATTAAAAAAATATTAATTTAAAATAAATTTAACTTAAAAAAATATTAATATTTTTTAATAATAAGAAAAATATTTAAATTAATTAAATAAAGCTATAAATTAAAGCTAAAAGATATTATAATTAATACCTTTTAAGTAAAAATTAAAATATTATAATATTAAATAATTCTTTTTTTAATTACCTTAAGACTTATAGCCTTAATTATAAATCCTAGGCTTAATAAAAGTAATATATTAATTAGTATTATTTTTACTAATTTTATTAATTTATTAAAGAAATAATAAATATTAAACTATATAGCTAAAAAACACTTTATATAATATTATTTTTTTAAAAACTTTTTAAAAAAGATTTTTATATTTTTTTTTTATAAAGTAAATATAATATAAAGTAATAAAAGTAATTAATTAACTATTAGTAATAATAATATAACTTATAAAAAAATCTAAAAGTCCTTTTATTAAAGCTTTATAAAAGTAATAATAAGATTAAGCCTATAATTATTACTTTTTTTTTTATATCTAAAATTTACTTTGCGGCTTAAAACAGCTTAGCGTGTTTTTCTCTTAACTTAATATTATAAAATTCTAAGGGAATTATATAATAAAAAGAGTTAAAAAATTCCTAAGGAATTTCTTTTTAAAAGAGCTTACTTCTTTTAAAGACTTCCTAAGGAATTCCTATACTTTTTATTATAGCAAGGGCCCTATAAGGCCTAATTAACCTATATAGCTCTAATTAAGAGTATATAATATAACCTTTTAGCTTAATAGCCTAAGGTTATAAGCTATTAAGGCTTAGTATTTCTTTTTTATAATACTTTTCTTAAAAAAGAAATAAAAGAATTCTTAGGGAATTTCTTATAAAAACCTTTTAATTTTCTTAAGAAATAAATTATTAAATTTAAATTTTATTTTTTAAAAAAAATCTATAACTTATAAAAGCTTTATAATTTTTAAGAGGAGTTATAAGAAATTAATAAATTAAGTTATATATTTTTTATTTTTATATTTTATAAAACTATTATTAATTATTAAGATTTATATTTTTATAACTATAAAAGCTTATTTTTACCTTAGGTTTATAATATTTAATAATATTAAGTTTTAATATTATTATAAATCTTTTAATTATTATTAAAATTATTATTAAGATTATTAATATTACTTATTTATATAAGCTAAGATATATATATTATATATTTAATTAAATAAGTTTAATATATTAAACCTATAAACTTTCTTTTATTATTAAGTATAGCGCTATTAATTAATACTAAGTTTTTAGGTTTATAAAACTCTAATATTAACTTCTAAGATTTATAATATTAATAACCCTTATAATTTAATATTTTTTTTTAGCTCTATAGCTAATTTATAGCTATAATAATATCCCTTTAACTAGTTTTATTATATTTATTATAAGAAATAAATAGTATTTTAGCTAAGAATTAATATTTTAAGCTATTTATAATATAAGTAGCTTAGTATTTTACTATTAAGAGCTTAAAAAAATAATTTTTTAAGCTAATTAAGTATTTTACCTAACTTAACCTTATATTAAAAGCTTTTTAGCCTAAAGAGCTTTATTTTAACTTAATTAAATTAATTATTATAATTAGTTTTATTTAAAAAGAGGCTAAGTAAAAAAAAATCTTATAATTAAAGATTATTAATATAATCTTTTAATTATTATTTTATAGCTATTTTATTATTTAATACCTTAAAAGACTTTATTAAAAACTTTTTTTTTAGCTTTATATAAAGTTGATTACTAAGGCTAATAATATTAAATAATACCTTATATATAAGGTAGCTAAAAGCTAGTTATATAATAATAAAGCCTTAGCTAAGCTAAGCTTAATATAAATAAAGAATTAAAAAAATATAAAAAAAAATATAAAATATATTTTTTTTAACTTAATTAAACTTTTTAATAATTAAGAGTATTATATATAATAAACCTATTAATTAAAAGCTAATAATATTAAAAATAAATTATTTAAGGCTTATTAAAAATATAATAATTAATATAATATTTAAGCTTATTATTAATAATAGTTAAATTAATTAATATAAGGTTTTTAAAAATAAAGCTAATAATAAAAACCTTTGTTTTATATTAACTTAATTAAGAAAATAAATTAATATTAAATATAAAGGTATTAATACCTTTTATTTCTTTTATAATTACTTATTAAAGAGGTAATACTTTATAAAATACTTAAAGTACTTAAAATACTTAAGAGACCTTAATAATTAAAAGCCCTATAAAAATAATTATAATATTAATTATTATAGTAAAAGTATATTACTACCTTATCTTATAAAAGGGAATTATAATATCTTAATTAAGCTTAATAGTCTTAATAATATATATTAAATATAATATAAGGAAAATTACTTAATTAAAAGATTAAAAAACCTTAGTTAAATCTAAAATTATTACTTAATTAGGTTAAAAACCCCGCGCTAATTAATCTTAGTTATATTTAAATTAATAAGGTATATTATTATATAACCTATTATATAATTAGTTATATAACCTTTATTTCCTTTAGTTTATATATACCTTACTAGGCCTTATCTTTAATATAATTAAGGGATTATATATATAATTAATTATATAGTTATTAGGTTATTTTATATATTACTATATAGGGTTTAGCTAGGTTAAGCTTTAGGTTAATTAGCTAGTTAGTTAGTTATAAGATAGGTTAATTAATTAGCTATAAGGTAAGTTAATTAATTAGCTAAGTAAGTCTTATAATAGTATTAATAAGTTTAATAATAGTTTTAATAATTAAAGGTATTAATAAAGTAATAGCTATAATAGCATAGTAGTTAAAGTAACCTTAATTAAGTTATAAGTTAAGGGTTTAATCCCTAGCTTATATAACTTTTTATAATTATAAAATTTATATAAGCTAGGAAAAAAGGGCTTTTAACTAGGCTTAAATTAATAGCTTTCTTATAAGTAAGGCGACTTTAATTGAAATATAAAAACTATTATATTATAAAGGTATAATATTAATTATAAATTAAGTAAATTATATTTAATAATCTTAGAGGTTTATTAAGTTATTAAATAAGAATTAAAAGGTATTAATATTAAGGTAAATAATATATAAATACCTCTTAAAGGATTATAAGAAGTTTAAAAAAAAGTAATTATAATTTAAAACTAAGTTATAAATATAATAAATAAGTTAATTACTTATTATTATTTTATTAAAAATAATACTTTAAATAAATAAATTAAGTTTTTATATATTAAGTTTTTATTTTTAATAATTAAATATAAATAAATTACTTATTAAGATTATTATATTTTTTTAAATAAATTATATTAATTTAAAATTAATATATATAAAACTATTAAAAAATAGCTATTAAAATATAAAATAATAATTAATAAAATTAATAATATTAAGTTATAAAAAGCTAAAAAGGTAAATTTATAATTTCTTAATTTATTAATAGCTTTATATATAGTTTTATTAAAATCCTAAGTTAATATATATAAGGTTATATAAATTATTAAGGTTAAGGAAAATATATTTAAAGTAACTAAGGTATTAATTAATATTTAGCTAGTTATTATTAATTAGCTTAAAATAAAAAGGCTATAGGTTTTTTATAAGGCCTTTTATTTAATTAAAAGGGTAAAAAAAAACTTAATACTTAAGCGCTAAAAAAAAATATTAAACCTTAAGAAAAAAAAATTATAAATTATTAAGCTTTTGTTTAGCCCTTAGTAATATTAAAAATAAAAGATATTTTACTTATAAGATATTATATTTACTTAAGTATTATTAATATATTTTTTTAAAAAGGGTATTAATTATATTTAAGCTAATTAAAGATATTAAGGCTTATATATAATAATATATTATTAAAAATAAAAATATAATAATAAATTATATTAAAAAGATTAAATTATAAAAGTTAATATAATTATAAATAATAAATATAATAATAATAAAAATAAAGATATTTATAATTATAATATATTTATTATAAAATAATATAATTTTAAATTTAAGAGTAATTTTATATATCTTTAAAAATATTATAAAAACATAAAATCTATAAGTAATACTTATAAGGGATTTCTTTTAATTAAGAATTAAATAAGTCTTAATAAATACTTATAAGAAAGTAATTATATATTTTAAATTTACTTAGAGTTTATTAATTTATATAAAGCTATATAATATAGCTTTATATATAAGGCTATAAGGTACTTATAGGATTATTATATAATTAAATACTTAATTTTTATTATTTTCTTAGTAATTAAAAGCTTTTTTAAGATAATAAAAATATAATATAAAATTTAAATTAAAGTTATTAAATATAATAAGAAAATTATTATAATATATATATAAGTATTTACTAAGATATAAGTTATAAGAATATATTATAAGCTATTTACTTTTAATACCTAAGCCTAAAATAAAAAGGTAAAAATAATAATAATAATAAGTATTAAAAAAAATAAAATAATAAAAATAAATATAAAACTCTTTAAATACCTTTAATTAAAAATAATTAAAGTAATTATATATTTTTATAATTATATACCTTTTATTTACTAATATTATAAAACCCTATATAAATTATTATATATTAGCCTTAAATCTAAGACCTAAGTTAAGCCTAATTTTTTATATCTTTAATTATATAGCTATAAAGCTTTTATATTAATAATAAATACCTAATTATATTAAAGATAATTATAGAGATAAATACTAAGAGCTTAAATTAACTTTCTTATAAGTTATATATTAAATAATTCCTTTAAAATTTAAAATTTCTTAATAAAAGAAATATTTATAATAAGAGATATTATATTTAATAAAAAGTAATATATTAATAAAAGGTTAAAGATATTATAAAATAATTTATTAAAAAAAGGCTTAAAAGCTATATAATAATATATTAAGGAATTAATTATTAAAAACTTTTATAAAAAAGGTCTTTTATATAAATAATTCTAGGAAACTTAGCTTATAAGCTATAAGCTTAATAATTTATTACCCTATAATATATTCTTAGCGCTTTTTAATAATATACTTATCTAAGCCATAGCTACTTAAATAAGCTAGATATCACGGAGTTATATAAACTTTCCCTCTAGGCTATTTTAGCCCTATAGGGTAAGTTATATAACCTAGACTTAAGACTTTATTTAAAGCCTAATAACTCTATTAGATTTATCTTTCTTATATAGGTATTTTTTATTTAATTTTTAATATTTAAAATATAAAACCTTATAAGCTTTATCTTTTTTATATTATAACTTAGCTACCTTTAATTTAATTTATATATACCTTATATAATAAGATATTCCTAGATAAGGGCTATTTAATAATATAACCTTTATCTAAATTAGGCTAATAGGGTCTAAGTAATTAGCTATAAAAGAATAGCCTTCTCTTAAAATAATTTTTCCTTAAAAACTCTATATATACTTAACTAATATAAATAAAAAAACTATTATTTAAAAGCTAGCCTTTTACCTTATATATTTATTTACTTTATAACTTATTTTTCTTTTTTTTATAATTTATTATTTAGTTAATTAGCTTTTTATAAAAACTAAATCTATTACTTATTTCCCTTTTATCTCTATTACCTATCTTATAGTCTTTAAAGACTATATAGTCTTTATTCTTTAGTCTTTTATATTAATAATAAAATAAAAATAATTATATTAATAAATATTATAATAACTTAATAAAAAACTAAATAAAATTTTTAATAACTTTAGGGATTTTTTTCTTAAAAGTAAAAAGTATTAAAAGGTATTTAATAAGCTATTAAAAAAATATACCTAAGTAAAACTTATAATACTTTTAATCTTATTAAATTCTTTATTAATAGCTTTTTTTTATATCTTAGCTAAAAGCCTAAGTATAAAAAAATAAAAAAAAAATATATTAAGTAGATATAAAAATAAATAAAATAAAAAGCTAATATTAAGATAAAAGCTATAAAGAAATATTTCTTTAATATTATATTTTTAATTAATATAAAATAAAAATATATAAATACTTAATAAAAGATTAAAAAAAATTAAATAATTTAATATAACTTAGTTAACTAAAGAGAGTTATTAAATAATAAAAGTATTATTTACCCTTAAAACTAATTAAATATAAAATAATAAGAGTCTTATAAGAATAAAATAAGCTTTATACTTAGAGAGGTATTAAAGCTTATTATTAATATATATTAAAAGCTCTTAGAGAGGCTCTTAAGTTTATATATAAATGCTAAAAGCTATTTATATTAAGATATAATTTATATAATAAAAAAAGCCTACCTTTAAAGCTATAAGATCTCTTAGTTATAAATAGAGCTAATTAGTATTATATACCTAGATTATAGAGGTTTTTTATATAATAAACCTAGTTTTATAATAATTAAATCTAATAACTAATAAATAGAAATAAATAACTTAGAGTTAATTAACCTTTTATATATTATCTTTATATTATAATTTATATTTCTTTTAACTATATAGCTACTAGAGTTAGTTATTTAACCTTTGCTTTTAGTAATACTTAATCCTCTCGCTAGAGCTAAAAGAATTATAATAGCTAGGTATTTAATAAAGTATTATTTAATTTTTAGCTATTATTAGGTATATATTTATAAGCTAAATAAATATAATAGATTTTTTTAACTTAAAGCTTACTTAATAATTTATAAAAACTAATAAGTAAAAAATAAGTAAAAGACTTATATAATTACTTTAATAAATATATTTTTTAAAATATTAATAATTATAATAAATTAAGTTAATTATAAGATATTATAATATAATATTATAAATATTTTTATATATATAATACTTAATAAAAAAGTTTATATAGAGATATTAATAAGTTATTAAAAGCCTAATAAGATTTTTAAGCTATATAAGGTATTATATAAATTAAAAAAATTATTATTATTATAATAAAGATATTTTAAAAAAGACTTAATATAAATAAGCTTTTATTAAGTACTTAATAAAAATTATTATTAAATAAATATAAATATTATATTTTTTATATATAAATAATTATATTTTTTATTTCTTAAAATAATTAAAAATAATAACTATAAGATTAATAAAGGAATTATAAAAATTATATTAAATTAAAAAAAAAGTTTTTATAATAATTCTTAAGAATAAAAATTATTAAAAATAAAATAAATTATTACTTATAGCTCTCTTAATTTATATATATTAATAAGATATATAAGCTACTTTTAAAAGTAATTTTAAGTTATTAAGCCTTTATTTTAATAATATAAAAAGAGCTATTATTATATTAAGAGCTTATAAGTTATAAGAATATATAAGCTTATTAATAAAAAGTAAAAATAATTATATATATAATAATAATAGCTAAGCTAAATATAGCCTTTACCTTAAGTAAATTAATATAATTTAATTAAAACTTAAAATTATAATATTACTAAGTAATAAATTAAGTTATTTAATATCTCTTAGAGATATATAATTAATTATTATAATATAGCTTAACTTAGGGCAAGGAAAATAATAGCCTATAGGTATTATTAAATATAAGCTTTATTAAATACTTTTTAAATTATTAAAGCTCTTAAGTCTTTATAATAAAACCATTTAAGGGAATAACCTTATAAAAAGCTAATAAATAAGATATAATTATTACCTTAATTATAAAGGTAAAGCTTTTAATATTTTTATAAATAATAAAAAAAAGCTTTATTTATAAATTATTTAATCTTAGCCTTAAAAGTTAACTTAGTTTTATTAATCCCTTAATAAAAAATTACCTTATTAATAATAATTATTATTTAATATAATAATAAATAAATAATTAAGCTAATAAAAAAGGAATTAATTTAATTATCTATAAAGCTTTAATATATTAATATATATAATTATTAGCTATATTAAGAAATTATAAAAAATAAAATTAATATTATATATATATTATTAATATAATTATCTATTAATAGCCTAATTAAATACCTAAGTATAAATAAGTTTATAAACTTTTTTATATAATTATATCTTATAAATATTTTTATATAATTAAAATAAAAATAAAAATAAAAATTTAAGGAAGATATATAATAAAAAAAAACTAAAAGAGATATATTATTAAATTAAAGGCTAAATATTAGCTTTAAAATAAACTTAATATAAAATATATAATTTAGCCTTAAATTATTATAAGGCCTATTAAGTATAAAAAGGTAAAATATCTCTTAAGATAAGTAAATTTATATTAATTAAAAATATAAAACTAAAAATTAATATAAAAGATAATTATAAAGTTTTATACTTAAGGACTATTATTATTATTATTATTACCTTTTAAGCTATTAGTATTATTATTACTTTTATTAAGGTTAAAAAGATTATTATTATTATTATTATATTTTCTCTTATAAAAAATAAAAAAAATATTAATATATATAATAGCATAAAGAAAAGACTATTTTATTTAATTAGCAAGGATATAATTAATTATATATATAATAAGAGTTAATTTTACTATAGCCTTAGGCTTTTTATTAATAATAAAAGTAATCTTAATAATATAAAAATAAGTTAGCGCTTAAGTAAGAGCTTTAATTTTAATATTATTATAAAAATAAATAAATTAATTAGCGCTAATATAAGCTATTATATTAGACTAAGTATATATAATATTATTAAATTATAAAAAGAATTAATAAAAGTAATAATAAGTTAAATAATTAGCTTTAATTTACTTATATTATAATTTAAAAAAATTAAAAAATAATAATTATTTACTTTTAAAAGAAATATAGAGATATATTTATATTATTAATAAGCTTAAGGGGATTAATTAATTAATTATAAATATAATTTTAAATAATATTATAACTATATAAAGCTTTAATATTAAATTAATAAGTTATATAAATAAAAATATTTATTAAAAAATTAGCTTAGCTAAGGTTATAAGTAAATAAATTAATATAAAAGTTTTAATATTATTAAGCTATACCTAGAAGTTTATTAAAAGTCTAAAAAGCTATAAATTAAGAAATAACTTAATAAAAGAATAATAAAATATATATATATTTATACTTATACTTATAATAATTATAAGTAATATATTTAAGTAGGTTTTTAATAAGGTTATTATATATAATATAAATAAGCTAATTATTTTTCTTAATATTATAAACATATTAGAGATAGGGCTTATAAAGGGGCTAAAGGTTTTTAAAACTAATATTAGGGTTAAATTAATATTAACTTAACTTATATATAATTATAAAAAGTATAAATATAATAATAAGTAAAAAATATAATAATAAGAGTATAAATAAATATAAAAAATAAAAAAAATAATAAAAAAAATATATATAAAATAAAATTTAACTAGTAGTTAAGAATATTAAAAATAAAAAAAAAGAAATTATATTAATAAAGTAATTAAGAAATTATAAAAAATAAATAAATTAAATTAAGAAAATAAAATAAAAAATATAATATTATAATAATAATATAAGTTTTTAAGGCTATTATTATTTATTATTAATAAATAGCTATTAATAATAAGAGGCTATAGTAATAATTTATTTTAGCTAATTATAATATAGTATTAAAATATAATAAAAAATAACCTTATAAATAAAAAAATAATAAAAAAAATATATAAAATAAAAAATAAAAATTTAAAAAAAAAAAATAAAATACCTAAAAAATAAATACTTATTATAATAAAAAAAATAATAGCTAAGATTTAAAGAATTTAAATTTTAAGATATATAATAAATAATAAAGTTTTATCTATATAATATAAAAGTAATACTTTTATATTAAAAGGGTATATTAAATAAAACCTTATATATAAGATAGCTAAAGGCCTATTATATAATAATAAAGCCTTAGCTAAGCTAAGCCTAATATAAATAAAAAATTAAAGAAGTATAAAGGGAAAGAAAAAGAAATATAAAATATATATTTTTTAGCTTAATTAGACTTTTTAATAAATCATTATCTAAGTAAGGAAAAACTTGTTATAAATAAGTTAATTCCTATAAGTAATTATTATAATACTTTAATTACTTAATTAAAAGTCCTTATAAAAAGATATTTTTATAATTATTAAATAATTAGATTTATATTATAAATTATAATTATAGTTATTAAACCTTTATTAATAATATTAATAAAAGCGATTTTAATTTCTTTAATTAATTAAGGATTATAAGGGTAATTAAAAGGTTAATATTAAATAAAAAAGTTATTATATAAAGGGACTTAAAGCTCTTTAGCTAGTAAAAAGATAAGTTATTTATTATAAATAAGGCTAACTTAAGCCTATTATTAAAGCTATTAATAATAAAATATAAAACCTTATTAATTTAAATATATTAAGCCCCTTAGCTTTAAGTATAAAGCCTTTATTATTAAAATTACTAAGACTTTAATAATAATATTTTAATTTTTATCCTAAGTAATATAAAATTAATATATAATATATTTTTTAATAAGCTTTTTATTTTATATTTAATAATTATATTATTAAAAAAAATTAACTCTTAAGTTTTTTTTATAAATATTAATAAGAGCTATAAGCTTAATTAATTACTATAAGTAATATATTTTATAAATCTTAGTAATATATTACTAAGACCTTAAGATATTAAATTAAATATATATTATATCTTATAAAGTATTATATAATTAAAATCTTAAATTATATATCTCTTAAGTAATTAATAATTATAAAGTTCTTATATAAGCTATTATTATTATATTTAGTAATAATATAAACTAATTAAAATTTAATAATTTATTAAAATATTATATTTAAGCTTAAGTAATATATCTTTTATTTATTATTAAAATTATTATTAAAATTATTATTATTTATATATTTATATAAACTAAGATATATATATTATATATTTAATTAAATAAATTTAATTAATTAAACTTATTTATCTCTATTTACCGCTAAGTCTAATATTAAGCCCTAGCGCTAATACTTTTTAGGTTTATAAAACTCTAATATTAACTCTAGGTATTAATACCTCTAAGTAAACTTATAATATTAATAACTTTTATTTCTTAATATAATTATACTTATAACTATATAATTAAATCTTAGCTAGCTATAAGTCTTTTTTAATCTTTTTATTTAATATTTTAAAAAGTATTAATATTTATAATAAGAGTTATAAGCTATATTTTATATAGGCTTATATTTTTATTAATATTAACTTTTAAGCCTAAAAGAAATATAATTTCTTTTAAGATAAAATAATTATATTTTTTAAGTTTTATTTTAAGGGCTTTTAATAAAAAAAGCTTTTTCTTAATAAAATTAATCTTTTTATTAATATTATAATTAGGTAAAAAAAGGTTAAATAAATAAAAAAAAAAGCTATATTTAAAGATAATAAGTTTAATTTAAACCTTTAGTTAAGTAAGTTATATACCTATTATAATACTTTAAATAACTCTATATAATATTATTTCTTATAGCTAATTATAAGTGCTTTTAGTATTTTTATAAAGCTTATAAAGCTCTTTAATAAGGTTATCTTAGCTATATAAAAAGGCCTATTAATAGGTATTAGTTATATTACTTTAATTTAGTAATTAAAGGTTATTTTAAAAAATAGCTATTATAATTATATTAATATATTATTAACTAATTAGCTAGTCTTTAATTAATTAATTAATTAATAATTATTATTAGTTATAATTAAACCTCTTTTAATAAAAATAATAAAAATATAATTCTTTAAGACTTTAGCCTCTTTAAGTAATTAAGAGTTATAAGGATAATTAAAAGGTTAATATTAAAAGGGAAAGCTATTATATAAAGGGGATTTTAACCTCTTTAGATAATTAAGAGGTAACTTATTTATTATAAATAAAGCTAATTTTAGCGCGTTATTAAAGTTATTAATAATTATATAAATAAACCTTATTTATTTAAGCTTATTAAGACCTTAGGCTTTAGGTATAAAGCCTTTATTATTAAAATTATTAAGACTTAATTAAGATACTTTAATCCCTATTTTAGGTAAAATAAAGCTATAAAATAATATATCCTTTATAACTTATTTTTAATAGCTAATTTCTTATTTTATTAATATTATTTTTCTCGCGCTTATTATTTTTATAGCTCCTTAATTACTAGTAATAAGCTATTAAGCTAGCTTATATTTTTTTTATAGCTTTAATAAAAAAAAAACCCTTAGGCTTTATATTTTTAAGCCTTTTAAGTTATAAGAGCTCTTATATTATATAAAATATAAAATATCTTAAGGTACCCTTAAGTATTTTAATTTTATAAAAAAGGCTTTATTTTTTTAAATAATAAATTTAATATAAAAGCTTAACTTAATAATTTAATTTTTAATAAGCTTTAATATATTAATATTATAAAATAAAAATAATTAGATAATTTATAAAAAGCTAAATATCCCCTTAATAAAAAAAATAAAAATTTTTATAATTAATAATAATAATAATAAAGCTAAGAATTTTTATTATTATAATTTTTAATATTATATTAATAATTATTATATTAAAAGGGATTATAGTTTTATTTTAAAGAAATAAAAAAAAACTTTTTTTATATAAAATTTAAAATAATTAAATATATTATAAAAGGCTTTTTTTTTATAATAATATAACTAGGTATAACTCTTTTATATAAATAGCTATAAAAAGTAAAAGTAAAAGGAAAAGGCTAGTATATTAGTATTAGGTTATAATACTATAATATTTTAATAATCTATTCTTTATTATAGTTAAAGCCTACCCCTTAATGGGTTAAGCCAGAAGACCGCAAGCTGCCATCACTTGTAAATCACTGTCGACCTATATCTAAATAAGAATCGTCCATAGAAGTCATTCTCGCCTGTTTCACTGCCGCTTGCCTCCTTCGATGCCGAATGCGATTGAATACACATGCCATAACCACAAAAGTAAGAAATCCTCCAACAACTGAACAAACAATAAGGATGACCCTTTTCTTTGTGAACCACATGCCAGAGTCCCCTCGACGTTCCGACTTTGGTTTCTCACACTTGCCGTTGAAACATCGACGTCCAGCCTCGCAAGGCGTGCCATCTAGGAGTAGCTCCTCCATCTCTGATGGGCACTCGTCCTCATTGATTTCTTCCACAGGACGGCAGTTCAGTTTGCAGCTGTTGCTATCGCAGTGTTTCATGGTATCGTTGTTGCCGGGGAACCGTTGCTGGCATTGTAGGTCGCGCGAGGTGCATACCCCTGAAGCACACGCCAAATTTGCAACACCATGGTCCTCACAAGCTTCCCCGTCTTGTCGTATGACATCGAGAGGGCACGTGGTTGAGGTGCCATCGCATAACTCCACAGGATCGCAGGCTCCCTTACTTCTCCGGCAAACCAAGCCTCTTGACGTAGGCTGACATTGATCTGTGCAGCAGTCGTGATGCAACGGATCGCAGACAGCCTTTTCCACAAATCGACAAGTCTTGGGGTCACAGCAGGAGTCTTCGACAGATTCGCAGCTAGATGTGCCGCCGCAATCGCAGTCCTCACCTTCCTCCAGGATCCCATTCCCACATTGTGCTGTGATATTCGAGATGGCCGGAACATCCTCCTCACTTAGGAGACAGTCAGTGTCAATGGACCCTTGACCCATCTTTGAGCAGATCTGTGTTATCGTGCAGGGCGAGAAAGCGTTCATGTCTAACTTGGGTGACGGGTTCATCAGATATTGGGCTCCAGCGTCACACACCTTGCTGCTGAGCTGGCAGCATGGCTCGTCGTCGTCCCATCCATCCGCCTTGCACATGCTGCTGGTACAATCATGTACAGCACCGAAGCTGTGAGCGATCTCATGGGCCAAGACTTTCCATTCGTATTGTGTCCGAACGACAATGTTGGTTGCAGCCACATTCCTCCCGTCTTCGTTCTGAGAATAGCGAAGCTCACAGACCTGGCCTTCCCACGCCATCCCAACAGTCGATTCGCTGTTGCAAACTGTCAGAAGAGTCCAAAAGGCTGGTCGAATATCGTCGATTCCATGGCTGAATCTTGCTCTCCATTTGGAGAACAGACTCAGACGATCAGCAACATTCTCTTTCGAGGTGCAGCCTAGGTTCCAGGGGGCAGAGTCTGGAGCTTCAACGGGGCAGTTTCGGTCGCTGATTGTGAGATTCATGACTCTGAGCGCGATATTGAAGGTGTCCTCGTATACTTGGGACACTGTGTTGATCTGATTCAAGATGTTGGACTGGACATCGGCCAGGCTGTCGAACGCGGCCGTGTACGAGCAGTCAGTGGCGATGCCAAGCATGGCGACTTTCCTTTGCTTTGGGCAGCCCTCTGTTTCCCCCGCCTCGCTGATAGTGTCCCGTGGATAATAGTGTTGTGTGTGTTGCTGTCGACTCGATAGAAGTTGCCCTTTCCGCGAATGCCCGAACCCCGAGTCGCCAATAGAGCACGATGCTACTCGTCCAAATAGTCTACTGTTGTTGGTATGCCCAGGACTTTCGGTGCTTTTTCTTACAACCAAACGGGCTCTTTTTGGATCCACGATGCCTCGTCTCGGAATATGAACAGGGTCCACCTCAATGTGATAGATGTCCCCATCGACCTGGAAAGCGCCTTGGAAAACGTCGCTGTTCGGATCAGGCTGCATGATCCTTGCCCATCCAGTTCTTCTCCAGCCCAGACGTCCATTCTCTGAAATATGCGCTGATCCTTTGAAAACTCGATTGCCATGCTCTGGCTGAGAAACCCGCGCTTCTCCCCTTGGGTTGAGAATGGTGACGGAAGTGAGTGAGGCCGATAGTTCATCGTTGGGCGTCAAGACGAGTCGGACACTATGTTTAGCGACTTTTAATTTCAACTCAAGTCTCATATCCGACGAGACTTGTGTATTCTCTGCATCCGGGATAACCTCATGACTTTCGACCTGTGTGTAGTCCTGCAATAGACTGAATTGTCCAGGGAGAGCTAGGCCGAGTGTTAGAGGCACTGGAAATCCCAAAATGGGAGACGATATCACGTACCTTGACTTCCAGTGGCCCAGCACAATATGTAAACGGCAAGGAACCAGAAAATTTTCATTATTCCTACCGAGCATGGTCGAAATGGTGGCGTTTCGTCGCACAAGTCAAGATGATCCGCTTGTTAATAATGAAGAGGATGTCAGCATTCATTAGGCAGGTAAAATGCTTTGAAACATAGGACTACGGTGGCCAAGTAGGCAGCAGCTGGGGTATCCTTCCCATCCACCTATGTGCTTTTTGCACGTCAGCACTCAACCAACAGTAGGATCGTTGGTTGAGGCGAAGTCGTAGGAATTAGTCACCACTCACGCACTTGGCGCGTTTTACTATCCATGAAGGTCCATGGTTGTGGTCTTTGCCACCATGGTCGATGCCCTCTTCGGAGCCATCGATAATCAACAACAGGCGTGTCAATGAAAACGTTCTATCGGCCACTTTGTTCACAAGTTAGCCTCAGAACATCCGACTCGATACATGTAGGCAAACTTTGGTCGACAGAAATTTATTACAAGCGTCATTTAAGAGCTATTGGTTGGTAAACGAGGAGGAATGCTACCTTGTGTCATTATGAGGTGGTCCGAGCATCCTGAAGGATTCGTCTGACAGATATTCTGGGCGTAAGGCAGAATGCAATTGTAGTGATGCTTGCAAGATCCTCCGAAGTAGGGATGCTCTGCGCATACGAGCCATGCTTACAGCTCATGGCTCTACCCTAGTATGCAGCCCATCACGATGCAGATGATCCCCACAATCCATGTCCTGGATTTTCGACGCAATGCAGCCTCATGCAGATGTGGAATGATCGTCACTTTTCTCTGCTTCAGCTGACCAGGCACTGCCATTAGCCATTTTTGACAAGGTGCAAGATCTACAAATCGTCCTGATCAGCTTTGATCCTTTCAACGTCATTTGCTCCGCTTCGTTGGCCCACACTTGGCTTGGCTGCCATCATCTCGGTCTTCCTCGGGAATAACAACTACCAGGCAGCTAATGATGACTTCATGAGATGAAGGAATGGCCCCCAACTCTCTGTTCGATGACATAGCTAAACCTTGGGCACACCGCATTTTGCTGCATCCAGGGCCATCCTCCAGGACTGGCCAACACGATCCAATAGACTCCACCCCCAAGTAGAAACCATCACAACGGCATCCCTCATACCAGCGCCGTGATTGGCCGAAGAAACTAGTGGTGAAAGTGAATTGTTGAATTAAATAGGCATTAGGCCAGTTGTAGTGATTTGTGCTTTGGAGAGAAAGAGAGGGAGCTCGCTCCCCCCCTCCCTCCGTCTGATATATGTTCAAGATATAGGCTATGTCTTAGGTTGCAACGAGTTTATCCTTTCCAAACGGATATTTCTAATATATCCATAACCTTATGCTCACATATTGGCTCCTGTGGAACAAAATAGACCCTTGTACCAAAGGCAAAAGTCAAAGATACGCTTCAACAAGTATTGAGGCGGTTAGGTGATTTATGCTATTCAACAGCTTCCTACCCTATTCTACCTCGTTCGCTTCAGGCAAAGCTCTCTGTGTTTATCATGAAATAGGTACTCATATAAGGAGCTGTTTTACAAATTTCGACACATCAGAGCGACGATGTCACCGTTGAGACTGTCTTCATCAAGGTCTGACGCGTGAATTGGTTTAATGTTTTCTCTTGTCATGACTCTGGACATAGCACCGTGTTCACGTCGACTAATTGAAGCAACTTTTTTCCACTTTTTGTCTTATTATACGTAGGGTATGTACAGGTATTCAGAGTAGTTTCCCACGTGGGTGGCACATGTACGATGACCTATCTCATCGTGCATGGAATTACATTACAAGATTTGCCCTTTACTTGGCGCAGACGCGGGCATAGACGTTAACAGGGCTGGGGCAGCCGTAGACCTTCTTCATGCTGGGAGTGCTGTAGCAGCTGGCGGCGTTGGGAGCACAGTCAAACTTCTCACAGCCAGCACCGGGGCTGAGGATGTTGCGCTCCTTGGCGAAGGGGTTTCCCCACTCACTGGGATGGGAGTTAGCATTGTGTGCTGCAGGGAGTAAGGAGCTTCACTTACGTGCTGAACTCGTAGTAGACATAGTCGGGCTTGGAGGTAGAAGAGTAACCGAAGAAGAGGGGGTCGGTCAGGGTTCGGGTCTTGGCAATCTTGACAGTCTATGGGCGGTGTTAGTCATGATCCGTGAGAACCACAAGTAGATGAAGTCAACAACATACGGAACCAGTAGAGCGGAGGTTCTCAGAGAATCGCTTTCCGGGCTTGACGGTGGTCAAGGGGCCGGGAGCACCACCGTTGTAGGGGTAAGACTGGACATAGATGTCGGTAGAGCAGTCGTTGATGACAATGGCCTGGTTGGCAGCAGCAGCGCTGCCGAGGAGGGCAGTGAGGGTGGTGAAGATGGCGAACTTCATGGTGACGGATTTGATTATTGATGAGTTGAGCTTGAGAAGGTGTAGTGAGTGAATGAGTAGCTTGGTGAAGATGATAGATGTTGTTGGGAGACAGCTGCCTTTAAGCATAAGAGCTCTGCATGGAACATTTCCATATTCTACGGCGATCCACTATGACATCGACACTCGCGCTATTTATGATCTATACGAGGTTGATCGGTTCGTATTCTGGAGAAGCTCCATCATGTCAGGCCATTTGCGGGGTGAGAGATCAGCCCCGGCCAAGCTGCCATGCCGAATCCGGAACGGGCGGTGATCCTTTCCGATCGTGTACCGAGGGTATCTGCCGATTGCCCGTCGTGCGCCTGACCGACCACCCGTTGCATTGCTTCATGCATAGAGGCCAGACTCTTTAGTGCTGACCTTTGGCTGACCTGCTCCCCTACCGCTTACCTGATCACATGGCCCAGGCGGTCTGGTTACGGTTAGAAAATTGCATAGTTTACAAAGTCCAGACGAAATTGGGATATGCAGGGCTAATACGGAGAGCTCGTATTGATGCCCTAGCTCTGTCTTCCCGTGACAACTTCCCAACCTCTCCCGCACCACCCGATACCAGTTCTAACGTCCTTGCCTATAATCTGCTTGTTATTGAACGGAGAATTATGTCTGATTGACTTTGCGAGCTCCCCTGGCAACGTCAATACGGGCCTAGTTGACTTTGCGGCTTCAGCCGGGAGCTATCAATAGCCTCTTCCTAGTTCCTTGTCATTTCGCCATTGCCGAAGCTAGGGAAGTATAATATGCGTGGGAGCAAGTCGGGACCTGAAAGTGACCAGTGACAAGATTAAAAATAGCAGTTTATCATCTTGCTGGGCTGAAAGATCGGGCGGACTATTAAGAAGCATAGAAGCCGCCTGGAGTCGCTAGGTCGTTGTTGGCTCCGTGGCGCATCAATAGGAAATATGCCTCTGACCCAGGCATGCATTGTTTTGGCTTCATTCACTATTGAATTTCAATACGTAGACATGGGTGCTGGTTACAGAAACCCAAATACGAGCAAGACGGGGCTTTCACTTCCTCGGCAAGATTAAAGGAGTATGTTTCATGCATTCTCCGCTTTCTAAAACCTAGGCCTCTCCTAATTACTTCTTGCACTTCCAGTAGTGATAGGGACTGATACCGCGGGGGAAATGTGCGCTACACTCTTCTCAAACCTTCCTCTAGCTATGGGAAGTCGTCTGGAATCAACAAGACTCAATCTCAGAGAGCGCGGTGCTAATAGGCCTGCATAAGCTTCAGCTGTTCGCATGACCAAGTGAGTAGAATATTCAACCTAATGGGGAATAGGGAATCAAGGGGCTGGCTAGCATACTTTGGGAGCAGGGGCTTTGTCTTGACCGCTCACCAATGCAACGCAATCTCGGCTTACAGACCATCAGGCAGGCCCAGTTGTTCTAGAAAGGCTCCAGAATTAGTCTTTCGTCATGTGTCAGTATGTAGGGTGCTTAGTACCTGTAGGCCTAGCGAGATAGGCCCTTGCGTGGCTCGTCGGTGCTGGTATTAATGTTAACAGCTAAACACGCAAAGCCGTCTCATCCACCTAGGAACGACTTTGAGAAAAGTATTGAAAATGCGGACTTTCCGGTTACGGTGTTTCCGGCATTGGATTTCAATGCCGTCACATATTTCTTTACTGTGCTCTCTGGCTCCGTGCCTGACGGAGATGTTATCGGTGCTAGACAACGATACAAACAGCAAGAAGTAGGTGTTTAACACTCCATATGACTGTATTCTTGAAGTTACCTGAGCTTTAAGGCGGAAAGGCAGAAAAGCTTCGCCATAGAAGGTTGAGACTTTTAACTCACGGCGTTTTATGGCCGTGGGTTTTAACCCTGCCGTGCTGTCTCGTACGTGTTGCATTTTAACTAAAACGTCCATAATGGTCGATATCAGGAATAAAAAATGGTGACTAGGTCATTTACCAAGAAAATAGCTCATTTAGACCGTCAGGAAGAGGCAGCTGGGGCATCAAGAAATCCGCTGTAAGCACCAGCGGTCTCAGAATGTTAACATTTGGTCATGCAGCACTGCAAACTTTATCGACATTGTTGAGTATCTGGCGTGAAGCTGAGGCTGTGCTTGTAACGTCTTTTGTTGAGCTCATTTTGATATTTAAAAGCACTTGATCAATTGTTTCAACTCGTCATGTTTTCCTGGCAATTTCTTATCTCAACATACGTCTCGACTCTCTCACTACTGGAACGGTTTCATTTATCAGCCACCACAGAATGGATCCTTTTTCCAAGTTGCCCGCAGTCGTGCAGGCCGAACTTTTTATTCATCTTGACGCCGTGGCAAACGTCACGCCACTGATACAGGCATCCCCAGCAATGGCCGCGCTGTTCCTTACATGCAAGACGAGTATCTTGAAGCGAATGCTCACGACCCTTCTTATGAGCGATACCAATGGAGATATCGTCCAAGATGCTCTCGCAGTCCTCAATTTCCCCTACCCTGATGGAATTTCATCAATACCCTCGATCCGTCGCCATATCGAAACGTGGGCGGGTCAAGGATTCAGCAATCCTTTCCAGCAATCCGACCAAGCAACATTTCAGAGACTCCATCGACTCTTCTCACGTCTGATCTTGTTCATTGAAGATTACCTCGCCAAAGCAACAGATCCGTTCCCGCCGCGCGCATACATGGCTATCCCTGGTATTACTTCTCCCGGCCCGCGGTTCAAAGGCAAGAGAATCGACGTCAAACCCGTCAAGTTCATGACTTTGACTCGTTCGGAGAGGGTCTGCCTTCTACGAGCATTTCTTCGATACGAGCTGCTTTGCAAGATTTATCATCCCCGGGTGTGGCCTTGGATTGAGCGCAGCGGCTGTGCCAAACAGGTCGAGATCATGCATGAAAAGTTTCAACCTGTGGATTACAAGAGATTGCACTGCGTTTATGAGTATTTCAGAGGTGTCTACGGTGCCATCTTTGCACAATGCCAAGACTCTTGGCTACCAGATCGACCGGCTACTTGCTCTTCTGGTAACCAGCCACACCCTGATTCTAAGCATGGGTTACTGTACCCAGATACAATTTGCTTCAGTGCCAGTGACTATTTCTTAGATATGAATTTAAGAAGGAGGGATCTACCGAGGATTCTACCTTGTCTTGGTTTGGATCTGCTGGTCCATATCCTAGCGTCTCTCCACGAGCAGGAGAACTACGAAAGATACCTCATGAGGTGGTTCAATTTACTTTCAAACGATCTCGAGTGGAACTATAGTCCTTGGATCTCGAATCGGCACTTCGCCAAGCATCACGAACAATCCGCAACTTTCGATCCCAATATCTATCATTGGGGCCTCGGTCCAGATTCACCACATCGTCGGTTCATGCCCCGGCCGATCCTCGAGCACTACTCGGGATACTATGAACCTTGGAGTAGGGGGGAACATAGAGAGCGTCTACTTGGGATACATCAATTGCAGCTCCAGATATATCGTCAGCGAGCCTGGGTTTTCTTTGACGACGTGAGGCTTTTCCCCGACGCAAGATCACATTTTCCGACAATGGAAGATCTCGATAAGGAAGATCAGATCGCCAACGATAGATTGGGTCCGAGTTACGAACGGGCAAGAAGAAGATCTCAAAAGTGGCAAGATTACTATTGGGGACGAACTCTGGATAACCCGCTGTACGAGCAGGAGGAGGAGGAAGAAGAAGAAGGGGTGATGATGGAGAAAAATGAAGGACATCTCACACGGTTCTTTGAGAAGCCGACCACTGGAAGTATCCCTCCATTCTGGACACAGCCCAACAAATGAGCAGGCGAGGTCGCGATTGGGACGTGTCTGTCATCTTCATGACTCCACCAATGAAAAGGCCATTACACCATCAGGGGTTCCCTGCCAACTTGAAACGGGCTGAAGAGAGCATCTGGCTGGTTATACCTACGCCAAATTCCACGAACCCCGCTCTGAGTGATAATTTGTCAGCTTATCTCGCTGCAACTTGCAACCTCTACCAAGATGCGGTTGATCAACACCGAAACTCTACAAATTGAGGTTTTCCCTGGCCCTGAGTTGCCTAGATATGCCATCCTCTCTCATACGTGGACTAATGATGAACCAACCTTAGCAGACGCTCAAAGAGGCCTTTTGGGAACAAGTTCAAACCCAGGATGTCGAAAGGTTAGAGATTTCTGCAGGCTAGCACGACAAGATGGCTTCTCTTTTGCTTGGGCCGACACCTGCTGCATCGACAAGACTAGCAGCAGCGAGTTGACTGAGTCTATCAACTCCATGTTCCAATGGTACGCGTCAGCCGACATCTGCTATGTCCACCTAGCCGACCTGGAGAGCGATGCTTCGTCAGACGCCATGGCCTCGTGTAGATGGTTTACAAGAGGCTGGACCCTTCAAGAGCTCATCGCACCGGGTACGCTACGATTTTATGACAAGGAGTGGAATTTGCGCGGCTCAAAGATGGACTTCGCCGATCAGCTTCTGCAGATCACCAACATTCACGAAGCTGTTCTTAGAGATCGGGCGTCATTACGTATCATTCCAGTTGGACGAAGGATGTCGTGGGCGGCGAATCGTCAGACAACACGGCCAGAGGATATGGCCTATTGCCTGATGGGGATCTTCGACGTCAACATGCCATTGATATATGGGGAAGGACGGAACGCCTTTATACGCCTCCAGGAGGAGATCATGAAGAACGATAACGACCTCAGCATCTTTTTATGGCGGTCAGCTCCCGGCCCAAAGTATCGCGGTATATTAGCCGAGGATCCATCAGAGTTTGCTTGCGCTTCTCGCCTGAGAGCTGGGGTCGCCGGCATGGACAGTCCGCAGTTCACCATCACGAACAAGGGCGTCAAGATCAAGGTTGCCCTTGCAGATAACAACCGGGGTATCTTTGCTCTGAGTCTTAACCACGTCAACGAAGACTCAACTACAGATGAGGTCCTTGGTGTCTGGCTGAAGAAGCACAAAAACGGAGCCTACGCGAGGGCGCGTCCACACACCCTCGTTGTTGTGTCTGAGGGTATGTTTGGAACCCCCTCCCGCAGGTATCTCAGCAAGCACATATCGTTGAACATGTCGCAAGCCATCGACTCGGCTATGGACAATGCAATCGTCTTTCGGGGAGACTTTTATAGCCGATACTATCAGCATCTATCCACCACCTCAAGCGCATGGTGGGATCAGGACAGGATGGCTTACCTACGAGACCATGGACGACCATTTGTTGCCTTTCACCTATTTCGAGCTGGCTGGGATAATTCTAGGCGTGACAATCGCTTTGTGCTCGCTTTTGGTGTAGCTGAAGACCAAACAGCATGGTTTTCGCTCGGAGCGGATTCATGGCAGCAAGCATCAAAAAGTGCAGAGCTACTGGACGCAGCATTGAAAGGAGATCTCAAAACTGTGGAAACCCTGGGGCTCGATCTGTGGAAGGAACACAAGCAGATGGAGATGGAACACAAGGAGTTATGGGGACATGAGCAACTCCCACAGACACTCACACTCCTCAAGCGAGGCCAAGCTTCGTCGCTGACTGGAATATCCGAGCAACTTTATACCCTGGAGGTTGACATTGGTAGAGGTCGCCTTGAGGGTCATGATGTGCATGTTGTGACGATTGCACAGGAGATGCCACGGTATCGGCGTGTGGTAGAGATTATTGCCCCTCTTGTTTTATTTTATCTTGTGTGTAAGCTATAGAGATACTCTCTTTTCTGGGGCTGGACCATACTGTTATATCTTATCGATGTGTTTGCTTGCTGGTCATTTCCTAGCAATTGTCTGTGCTGCCTGCATTTAGGTACGTAGCGTTTGTTTAAGGGCACTACATAGGCAGAAATTTGAAAAGTGCTATGGATTGGGCCGATGATAAGTTCTAGGAGTCGCCCATCCCAACAGTTAATAATGGAATATATGTGTTGGAATGGTGGTCTCGATGTTCTGCTCGGCAGTATAGGGTAGGTAGGCCAGGCTGAGCTTGCTTGGCTGCCATAAGTCTGAGCAGGGATTCCATTCCCACCACGCTACGCACGCTCAACCAGGCAGCAGCTTCTCGATGCTCATCTTCTCACTTCAATCTCACAAGAATCATCCTCGACACTCGAGATCAATACCTTCTCGAAATGCCCGAAACCAGCCACTCACCGCTGAAACGAGGCCTAGACGGCCTGCCTTGCGAGATTCAGCTCCAGATTTGCACCCAGCTCTGCGTCCATTGCTCCGAGGATACCAACAAGTTTGGCAGACGGGCTGACGGCGATGAAAATCAACGCGCGCTGCTTGCCCTGAGTCAAACATCGCGTACATTTCATCGTCTTGCCCAACCCATCGCATTCCACAGATTTCAACATATCCCAGCCGATTGGTCCACAAATGCCTTTGTCAAATTCGCTCGAACGCTCATTGATCGACCTGATCTCGCTGGACAGGTAAAGGAGCTACGTCAGCACTGCTATGAGGTTGGCGGTTGGTCTACCCAGCAGGACTTCGACATGCTCAAAGCTGCTGCGGATCGTCTCGGCATGGAAGATGAAGATGATGCAGACTTTGAAAGTGCCGATGAGGAAGATCTATCTGCGGGCAAGTTTTGCATGGAGCTTCTCATGGCTTTGCTGCCGAATCTTGAGACACTGCATCTCGTGTTGGAGGACCAAGGCAATTATGAGCCGACAACGTACACTTACTTGCGACGGCGACTTAATAAGCTTGGGTCTGATGGTACCTTGAAACATCTACGACGGGTCATCCTCGACACCGAGGAGAATTGGGGTTTCTGGTTTTCTATCCCGGCTGTTGGGGTGCTTCATCAGGTAGCACCGAACCTGGACGAACTGATTATTCGACACAACAAGGGCTTTGAGAGTATGGAGTTGGCGCATGATAATCTTGGTGCCATGTTTTCTGGACCGACTCAGTCTCTTCGCACCCTTCGACTCGATCACTGCGCTCTCTCTAACGACTCCCTGTCGACATCTTTCCTGGACTTGCTCGTAAGGCATGCTCCGAAACTTGAGCACTTCTCCTATCGTTCACAAGCACCCTACTTTGGAGAGGGATTGGGGACTCACCTCACGCCAAGAGAGATGCTCAGATGCTTAAGGCCTTTGTCAGGCACGCTCAAGTCCATCGACATCGACCTCACTGACCACTTGGATGACGACGAACAGAGTCGTCTTATCACTGGAAGAAGCCTAGCCATATTCGAAAAGCTAGAGAACCTCAGACTGGATGAACATGCCATCTGTAGACATTATAGCGAAGGCCCAGATGCTCCAAGGAGGACTGCGAATACATGTCTAACAGACCTTGTCCCACCGACTCTCAAGGTGCTGACGGTGAGAGTGTACGACGACTGTTGCCTTTGGCCCGACTTGAAGGAACTGGTTTCATCATCTTCCTCCAAGTTTCCTAACCTCAAGAAGATCATAATCCTCACTATATGGCGAATGGGTAGTACAGCTACGTATAGAGACTGCCAGGAAGCGGTTCGCGCCCAGGGTCAAGCATTCCGAGACTTTGTTGCCAGTACGCATCTAGAGTTGGAAATGCACGAACACCGATATTGGTCACCAGATGCGTACTGAATTACACTGAGTATTACATCAAAGGGTGGCCAAGGGTTATACAAACAAGTGCATCAGTGCAAGGGAAACGTGGCGCAAGTATATGGATGCAATTCGGATATTCATTCAATGGGACCGGAATAGTCATGTCGTTCTTAAGCAGTATGGGCTTTTATTGCTTTGTAATATAGGTAGTGTGTCTAACACCCCGGCAGGGGGTGAGCCCTCTACCTGTACGATCCAGAGATTTCCTGCCTGCCCAAAATAGACGTTGCCAGTGAGTTTCAATACGTACAAGACCAACTGTATCCTTGACTATGGATACAAGCCTTGATCTTCTCTACCAAGGCAGTGTAGTTCCGTCATAGTTCTGGAACGTGCCACTAATGTCTCTCGTGGCCTTGTCAATGGTGCTGACCATGGCACTCACGCTCTGGTCGACAGAAATTGCTCCGACATCAGAAAGCTTGACACCAGCTCCCGCAACAGCCCCCTGGGCAAGATCAGTCTCGACCAGGCCAGGGTGGAAGACGAAGCTAGTCAGCCACTCCTCTTCAAAGTGAAGGCGGCGGATGAAGTAGTTCAGTTCAGCCTTGCTGGCGCCGTAAGGGCTGTGCGTGGCGGGGAACGCGACCAGGGCCTCCATGGATCCAATGGAACCAATCAAGGTGGAGATTGCGAGAAAGATGGGGTTTCCAGTCTTGCTGGCCTTGAGGAGGTCGATGGTAGCCTGGAAGAGGGCGACGGGGGCAACCGCGTTGACCTGATGGTGAAGGTTGATGTTGTCGATGCTAATCTCGCGGACACGGCCACCGTTCTGAGCGATGCCCGCGTTTGCGATGACGATATCCAGGGAGGAAATACCGTGCTCGCTCTTGAGCTTTTCAACAGCAATCGCGGCGTGCTCCGGCTTTGTCGAGTCGAGCTGGACAGTGACGAGCTTAGAACCATCCCCCTTGGGCAGATCCTGGAGGGCCTTGGAAGTGGGATGCTCTGGATCTCTCAAGGCAACCACAACAGTGGTGGAGGGCCTAGCGAGGAAGGTCTTGGCGAATCCCCGGCCGATACCGCGGTTGGCACCGGTAATAAGGACAGTCGAGGAAGACATGATTGATAGAGTGTTGTTATTGGTAGATATGTGTAGAATGAGCTGATTTGAAGTGTGAATACTATCTTGAAGCGCGGAATTCGAGTGATATTTATCGAGTTTCCTCCTAGGTAACATCAAGGCTCCTACGATATACATTCAGGCTTGGCCTCGCTGTTCAACCACGGTGATGCTCCGGACGAACCGGGGATATGTGGATAGCGAGCTCTCCGCCATGTTGAGCAGGGTTTGGTGGTCGAGCCGACCAGTCAGAGCGTTGTGCGGGCGAATTCAACTCTCCGAGTCTTGATTAGCAATATGAAGCTATCTCGACGCAAGTGAAGGTTGTCCGGAGCCGTGACAAGTGAATATTCTGATCACTCATCATAGTAGCAGATTGAACCGAGGCATCGAGTGGAGCCGAATCAAGACACTTGCCAGGTTCAGGGGCTCTTGAACGCCGTTCGGATTCCTCCGATCCAATGGACGGCATCAGTGTGGATGTATACGCGTATGGAATGACAGGTGATAAAACGCTAGCAAGGGCTGAAGTCTGAAAAGGGGCTAGACTGACTCACTTTATCACATCATTGGCACGAGGATGAAGCAGCAAAAGTTTAATTCGTGACATCTTGATGCCTTGTTGGCGGGCATGTCACCGTAATGGATCAATCTTCACCCACTAAGAGGCTAGAAACAGCCTGGTAATGCTCCTTGTGAGGCTTCTTGCGACATGGTCACTACCCTACGCTCAATGGCAACCGCAAGAATGCCTCGACACTAACGGGCTTGGCTCAAGGGAGCCGCAGAGATTGGGCAACTGCAGTGCATAGAATAGTGCGTATCTAAGGGATGCCTCCTCGAAACGTCCCCAAGCTTCATCACTCGCCGTCAATGCTTCCTGAGACTGTGCAAGATATCATGAATTCGATACGGTTACAATCAAACTAGATTTCCAAGCGGGCGCACGCCATTTGAAAAGGCCTCGGCGATTGGTTCAGGCGCGCTGTAGACAACAACTACCACTTGACTCGGCCAAATCACGATCCCGATCCGGCCCAACCAGATCTGTCCTGAAAGTTCCGGACGAGGCTCGGCCGAGTAGAGCACGGCACCTTCTCTGTTGATCCAAACATTTCTCTTGTGATGACACAGTCTCAGTTACAAAGCAAAAGCCAGAAACAGAGTTGTAGTCAACTTCACCCTCACCGGAGAGACTGTCAGTGAAAGGAGAATGATTGTTGACGTGCTCAGTAATCGTTCGTCGCTTGGGTGACTCGTCACTTCTATGGGGAGAGAAGTACCCCACGGCCCTTGAGGCGAGACCTTGTCATGTCTGCCACATACTCCGTTAAAGCAGTTAGTGACATTCAATGCGAGAGATCCAATAGATACACGAGCAATGGTACGAATGAGGATAACCTGGTCACTGCAAAGCTTGAACATCGCGTGCTGAACTGGGAGCCGGGTGATTCCAATGTCGATCAACAGACCGTCTCGAGCCAACTAGATCCGTACGAAAGCGCGAAAACACTTGGTCTGGAATGTTTCCGTTCCCTAGATAAAGAGATTTGGGACTTATTTTCGCTTTGGCTTATGTGCTGCCAGAAGCACGTTAGATCCCCTAGTGCATTAAAGCGAATCACCAAGTGCCCATCGTGGCCGAGTGAAACACGAGATGTTCTGGAATAATTAATAGGATGCAGACATTATCTAAGAATATTTCTATAGGTACAGAAAGCAGGCAGAATTGCAAACTCTAGGAAACGCCAATCAATCAGTATACCGACCCCCCTACTCTCTACCCAACCCAGGCTCCATCCCATTTAACCGCTCTTGGCTCGCTCCTGACCTAACTTGAAGATGCTCGCTCTGGCCTCGGCCTTGTCCATCCCAACTACCTTCTTCATGGTACTGTCAAAGACGGTTCTCGGACCGACTGCGTTGAGAAACCACACCACAAACGCGTTGGTACCCTTCCACAGGAACGAATCCTTGCCATTGATCAACGTGCCTACAACTTGGCGAGCAAACTCGTCTGGGTGCATTGTCTTCTCGAGATGAGTCGTCGTCTTCGCCTTGACAGAGTCCTCCACATCACGGTACAAGCTGTCGGGGCCAAAGTTGATGTTTTCGGTCGCCATCAATGGCGTCGAAACCTCGCCCATGTATAATGTCACCACCCTGAGACCCAAGGGCTGGACTTCGAGTCGGAGGGTATCGGAATAAGACGCGACAGCTGCTTTGCTGGCATTGTAGGCGGACGAGAAGAGACCCGGGAGACGCGCTAGAACGGAGGCGACGTTGACAATGGTCGGTGTGTAGTTTGGAGCGACGGAGGCGAGAAGGAGAGGTGTGAAGGCTGTAACCATCTCCATAAGGCCAAAGACGTTAGTGGCAAAGAGTTGTCGTACTCGAGACGGATCGGCTTCGACGGCTGGCGCTTCGTATACTGTGAGTTGATGATTAGTACCGGGATCGTGACGTTCAAGGTAACCATGCTAATTACGTGTTCCAGCGTTGTTAAACAACATGTCTAGACGTCCTTGAGTGCGACTCGTAATCTCAACGGCGAGGGCCTGAATACTGTCGGGATCTGTAACATCGAGAACAAGAGTTTCAATCCCCTTTTCCCGCAAGTTGCTCAGAGTCTTCTGAGAGCGAGCGGTAGCAAAGACGCGGTATCCCTTGGCCGCAAACTCCAAAGCCAGTGCATTTCCAGCACCGCCCTGTGAGGCTCTGTTGATTAATGATGGTTAGGTGGTTGTAGACAAGGGAGTGGCATCAGTGCGTACTTACCCAGTTATGAGGACAGATCGCTTTTCTTGGCTCGCCATTGTTATGATAGAGTAGTAAGTGATTCGAGTTGATGATGATCCATGATGCAAGGGAACTTCTTCTTAATAGTTCTTGGTTCACTGTAGTGTCTCAGGCCCGTTCACTGGCACTCGGGTTAATTAGTTATCAGGCTAGCCGTGACAAATAACTCCGTTTGGTGGCGCGGCAGCTAAAAAAGTCTAAGCACTCAGTCGGAATGATAGTTGCCCCGACAGTGACGACGTCATACAAAGTAATTATATAGATCTGGTGGAATTGACTTCAGTAGGTTCCTCTCTTATCTCTCCCCGTTGCTCTCCATCTCCTCGTTTCACCACTCTCATCCTCTCTATCCTCTCACGCAAGTTACACATCATGAAGGCTCTCAAGTCCAACAGAAGCATTGTCACGCGACTCCTCAATGCCGCCACCAACAAGAGCCACTGTGGCATGGGTGGCCGTGTCCAGGATAACGTGCCTGTCCCCAACATCACAAGCAACGAGATCCTCGTCAAAGTCAAGGCCGTCGCCCTGAACCCCACAGACTTCAAGCATCTCGACGTTATTTCACCTCCCGGATCAACCATTGGCTGCGATTACGCGGGCGTGGTAGACAAAGTTGGCGACGCAGCCGGCGCGACATGGAAGGTTGGAGACCGTGTCGCCGGCGCAGTTCACGGTGGCCTCTTCCCCGACAAGGGAGCATTTGCCGAGTACCTCAAGGTCGAGTCCGATCTCGCCTGGAAGGTCCCAGACAACGTCAGCGATACCGACGCGGCCACATACGGTGTCTCAGCTGTGACAGCGATGCTGAACGTGAACGTGCGCCACGGGCTCCCATTCATCGACGGAAAGGCGGCAGCTCCGAGAAACGAGACCATCTTTATTTACGCCGGATCAACAAGTGCCGGCCTATACCATATCCAGCTCGCAAAGGCGGCGGGATGCACCGTCGTGACGACGGCCTCACCGCATTCCTTCGACCTGGTCAAGAAGTACGGCGCTGATGCTGTATACAACTACAGATCACCCACAGTGGTCGAGGAGATCGTCAAGGATTATCCCGACATGTCAAAAGCTGTCGATTGCTTCTCCGAGGGAAAGTCGACGACGGTATGCGCCGAGGTCATCAAGAACAAGGGCGGCAAGGTCATCACTCTGCTGCCCAACGGAAAATCCAAATTCCCCAATATCACCTACGACCTAGTGATGGCATATACCGCTCTCGGACACCCTTTTCAGTGGCTGCCACCCATTGGTCCCAAGTTCGAGGTCCAGCCGGCAGACAGAGAAGGCTTGGTCCGTTTCTACACTGCCCTACCACAGTCATTGCACATTGTGAAGCCTATCCCTACTATTGAAGAGAAGTCTGGATTTGATGGAATTCTTGAGGGTCTGGACAAACTCCGAGGGGGCAAGGTTTCGGGAGGCAAGTTGGTGGTCAGATTTGGGGAGAAGTGATGGAAGGTGCCCGATTCGAGTACGGGGTGTCATATGTAATAACCTGTAATGTCTTGTAATTTAAGTAGTGATATTTATCTTGTATCATTAATTTATTGATGATCCAAACGCGACGCTGCTCGGGTTGGAACAAACAACAAAAAACGCCTAACGGCCAGAACAGGCAGCGCCACAAGCCATCTTCCTGTCTTGGCAGGCTCATTCTGCCTCTTTGTTCGCCTTGTTGCATATACATCTTTTACAGGGTTTTGTCCACGTCCTCTCTTTCACTTCCCCGCAACTCTCACCATCTCCGCGGCATCGCGCCCTACCTCTGACAATGGACGATGACCAACTCATCCAACAATGGGAATTAGAAGTAAGAGACATTGATGACAGATTTATATGTCATCCGAGCCAACAGCGGTGGTCGAGTGACGAGAGATGGGAGCGGCTGGAAATGCTAGGTAGAGGAGGTTACGGAGAGGTCTGGCTTCAGAAGTGCACTACTGGTCCTCGAGTTGGGGATCTACGAGCCGTCAAGGAAATACCCAAGGATGCTACCGAGACTTCAGAGGATGGGCACACCAAGATCCGTCTTCAGGAGCTCTCTGCTCTCATCCAGTTTTCGCACCAACAGGTAGGATCCAGCAGCCTTGTTTCAATGAGTTTGCTGAGGAAATGATTTATAGTATCGCGACTATTTTGTGTCCTCTTTTGGGTGGTTTCAAACGCCAAAGGCACTGTTCATCACCATGCAGTATTTCCCTGAAGGAGATTTGCAGTCTCATATTGCTCAAGCATTGCCGAATGCAGAAGCATCCACCATTATTCGGCAAATACTTCAAGGCCTTGCCTTCATGCATCAGAATAAGTTTGCACATCGCGACCTAAAGCCTGCAGTAAGCGTTGATTCCTTTGTCTTTATACATCATCACCCATTTTCCGCCCCTTTCTTTACCTCGATTCCCACCCTCATACGCTCTTTCTAGTCACCTGATCTCATCCTGACTGACACATTCACAACAAGAACATTCTCGTTCAGGAAAAGGGCCCAAACTGGTGGGTCAAGCTGTCCGACTTTGGCTGTAGCAAGGAAGCCACAACTCTGCGAACTACAGTCGGTACACCACCATACTGGGCACCCGAACTATGCCACATTTTCACTCGTGCAGACGAAGATGCCTCTGATTTCGTTGAACATCGGACGTACTCGTTTCAAGTCGACATTTGGTCCGCTGGCGTCATCGCCTTTCGTTTGGTCACCGGTGTGCTGCCATTTGGACGCAATCTGCATTATGAGTTGTATTGTTATGTCCGACGAGGCAGCTCGCTTCCAAGCAGTCCTTTGTTGACTGATCAATCCCAGCCCTTTATGGAATCGTTGATGAGTAGATCCCCTGGCGACCGTCCCACTGCAACCCAGGCGTTGGCACACCCATGGATCTCACTATTTCCCCCCCTCAACCCCCCGAACACAAATGTCAACCCTAGAGAAAACTCTAAGCCCGGGATTTGTTCTGGACCAGGATCCCAAGAGGCATCGGGGCGCTGGACGACAGTTGACCCTTCGGCTGCTAATATTGGGCCAAACCACTCCGTCGAGACTGGAGCAACATCTGAAGTGAACGTTGACGGGTTAGCAGACAGTGAAAGAAGTTTAACAAGACGGCTTGGTGACGAACCGTCCCCTTTCACTGGTGAAAAAGACCAATCTAAGGAGACTAGTCATCCTAAATCATCCTTGACAAGGCTATTTCGTCAATCGCTCTCTTTCATAACTCGCTCGCGCCGATCCGATGCGGCTTCCAACAGCTCTCTTGACTCTGGCACGCAAGCTACGGAGGGTGCCTTGAGGGGTTCCATAAGTTCGCATGCCACTGTGCTGCACTGCGAGGCCCGGCCTATGATCACAACCAGCGCAGAAACAACGATGACTTTGACCGTTGAAATCGGGCAAGACTTTCTGGAAATGGACAAGAGATTGCTTTCAGGAACGGTCACCTGCCTTGCTTTCTCACCAGACGGCAAATGGTTTGCATCTAGACGCCTGCCTGGAGATCCAGAAGAAGGCATATCAGGAATTTGCATATGGAGGGTCGATGAGCGAGGCGTTTCCCGAAAAAGCCATTCCCTCACCTGGGAGTGCCGGCGGCAGATGCCTGTCAAGGCCTTATTCTCATCCGACAGTCTGGGCCTGGTAGTATTCCTAGCCCGTGAATCTTCCAGGTCAAGGGATGAGCAACTGATTGCCGTGTCTTGTATACTTGGTGCGCGAGGCTATTTCGAACCCGTCATAGGCCATTACGTCTCGAACAACAAATATGTCAAGAGAGATGCGATAGTGAAGAGTGGACGACGAATAATCCTGGTTTGGCACGGTCCAAAGCCAAAGCAGCGCAGGATGACCATCTGGGATGCCAACTCAGAAGGTGACTTTGAGATTTTTCAAGAACATGAGGAACCAAATGACGCCTTTGTATGGTCAGAGGATGGTGAGCAGTACTTGGGGGTCAGGGCGGACAAAACCGACGGTCACCACTTTGCCAAGTCCCAAACCCCTGGTGGGATGCTACTCCGTCAACCTTTACCGACAAAGTACTGGCTCAGAAGCAAGGCCGCATTTTCTCCGGACGGGCGATGGTGTGCCGTCGACACTCTCTACAGCTATCAAGGTTTGTTAGTTTTTGAGATAATGGACGGGGGAAGCTGGGAGTTGCATGCTTCACTGGGTTGTCGTGGCACTGTGTCCTCCATCACGTTCTCGCCGGACTCTGGGACCCTCGTGGTCAGTTGGTGGAGCAATATCTTATGTATATGGCGGCTCGACAACTCGGACAAGTTCAAAGTCACGAGCCAAGACAGACATGAAAGAGCTAGTTGCCTTGCCTTCTTACCAGATGGTCGGCTGTTGACAACAGGGGGTAGTTCGGGGATTTCTCGCATAGTGCAGTTCTAGTAACCATCCTGTTACACCAGCAGAACTATGCGGGTACCGGCTTTTGCTGGTTGAATAGTGACAAGGCAACAAGAAACTGATTGCCCTAGCATCCACGAGAACTATGCTACGAGACCTCCAAGTAAATATGGGAATATGGGAATAGTAGCTTCGCCCTAATGAGGATGGACGAGACCAATTGTACGGAACGGTTTGCAAGGGGTCAGTAGGTAGTAATGACAAAAAGATTACGCACTAGACTCAGCAAAAAAGAGAACATATTCTCCGGTACAGGGAATCGAACCCTGGGCTCCGCGGTACTTATTCCCTCAGGTTATGAGAGCGCGAAATGTTAGCCACTACACCATACCGGATTGGTGATCACCAGGACTCTTGTCTGTAAACATGTTGGTAGGGAGAGCAGGCGATTCAGGGGTGGTAGTACTGTCAACTCGCATCAGACCCGGCTCCCCTTGTAAAAAGTCTTCTAGCCGTGTGACCTCTGTTACAAGGATCTCCATGCGTTAGCTAATAGATCCGGTTGTGCAGAGTAGGTAGTTCCAGTATCGCTTCAAAGTCTCGGGTGAGGGTCCCACTCCTCTCCGCCCGACATCCGACGCTGCTTCCGAGCCCCTGGATGAGAGGCGAGATGATCGAGAAATCGAGGAAAAAGTGTTCCGTTCTTCTAATGTTAGCCTGGTGGCCAGGTTTCGCCCTTTTTCTTCTTAGCTCTGAGTGGCCTTAAATGTTTGTAGGGACAGTATCCATTCCCGGCCTTTGCTCAGTGTGCCCTTACAACAGCATCCCAACCATGCATATCCATCAGCGTGCCCCGATAGATGTTGAGGCAACGCTTGCCTCGCTGACATTATCTGAGAAGATTTCTCTCCTTTCAGGTTCGCGTCTTGACTACCCTTTTGGTATCCCGGTATCAACTCACGCTCCATAGGCGCTGACTTCTGGCACACTGTGTCCCTCCCATCCCACAACATCCCTTCGGTGAAATGTACTGATGGACCCAACGGCGCCAGAGGCGGTCGCTTCTTCAACCCCGTTCCCGGACTATGCATCCCCTGTGGAACGGGCTTGGGTGCCACCTGGAATCCCGACCTGCTTTACGCCGCAGGCCAGCTTCTCTCGCGAGAATGCGAGGCCAAGGGTGCCCATGTGTGGCTAGGTCCTACAGTCAACCTGGTCCGCGGTCCTCTAAATGGACGTGGCTTTGAGAGTTTCTCTGAGGATCCTTACTTAAGCGGTGTGCTGGCTACGGCCATCATCCGTGGTGTGCAGAGTCGAGGAACGCTCGCCGCTCTGAAGCATTTTGTGGCCAATGACCAAGAGACCGACAAGATGTCGACTGACATCTGTATGTCGGAGAGAGCCTTGCGAGAGGTGTATCTGAAACCTTTCCAGATGGCTGTCAGAGACGGCAAGCCAAAGGTTGTAATGTCGTCCTACAACAAGGTCAACGGTACCCACGTTTCGGAAAGTCAGAAGCTTCTTGACCAAATACTGAGGCGGGAGTGGGGCTTTGATGGCCTAATCATGAGTGACTGGTGAGACTTTGCTTGTCAAGATGAATGGCTTGGTTGGTACACTGCTAACAGCAACAGGTTCGGCACCTATGGATGCAGTCGCTCCTTGAACGCCGGCGTGGACATTGAGATGCCCGGCCCATCCAGGCACCGAGCTGATAAAGCCATCGTGGCCGTCACTTCGGGCAAGGTCTCTCTGGAGACGATCGAGGAGAGAGCAAGAAAAGTACTCGAGTTTGTCAACAACACGGCGACAGCACGAGTCTCACCAAGAGAGACAACCCGTGATTTGCCAGAGGATCGGGCCTTCAATCGACGTCTCGCCCAGGAGAGTATCATCCTTCTCAAGAACTCGGAGAATATTCTTCCCCTTCGACCCCAAGACTGTCAAGACGTTGCCATTATTGGCCCAAACGCCAAGCTTCCTGCTGCCTGTGGAGGAGGAAGTGCCAATTTGCGACCATACTACACGAGCTCCGTCTTCCAAGGAATTCGAGATCAATTACCTCCCACTGCACGCGTTCATTTCGAGCCTGGCGTATTCGGGCATATTCTCCTCCCCTACTTCACAAGCGAACACGTTGTCGACGAGTTTGGTCAGCCCGGGGTATCTGTCGCATTCTTCAATGAGCCTGATTCAGTCCTGGATAGAAGACCCTTTGACTGTCAAAACGTCCCAGATACCACCTACCAGCTTATGGACTATAGCCATCCACAGAAGAAAGATGTATTCTATATATCAATGCGGGCAGACTACAGACCAGATGTCGATGGTCTCTACGAATTCGGCCTGGCAAGCTACGGTGTTTCAAGGCTTTATATCAACGACCATCTCGTCATCGACAACGAGACAGAGCAGTCACATGGCGGCATGTTCTTTGGTCACGGCTCATCAGAGAAGCGCGGCACTTTTAAGATGTCGTCAAGTCGCACCTATCACTTGCGTGTCGAAGCGGGGAGTGCGCTGACGTCCAGAGTGGCTGGGGGTGCGAGCTCAATGCTACCTCTACCAGGAGGTGCTTGTCGGCTAGGCGGGTGCCTGAAAATCGATCCGACCGATGGAATCAGTCGAGCTGTCTCTCTAGCGAAGCGATGTCGGCAGGTCTTTGTAGTTGTCGGTTTCAACTCGGATCTGGAGAAGGAGGGCATGGACAGAGATTCTATGGCACTTCCACCTCACGTCGACGACCTTGTTTCAGCTGTGCTGGAGGCTCAACCAAATTCCATAGTGGTTACCCAGGCTGGTAATCCAGTGGCTATGCCGTGGCGCCATAGCGCCAAGACAATTCTTCATAGCTGGTATGGCGGCAATGAGGCCGGAAACGCCGTTGCCGATGTTATCTTTGGCAAGACAAATCCCAGCGGAAAGCTGCCGATGACCTTTCCTAGCCGACTCGAGGATGGACCTACATATCTGAGCTTCGGAAGTGACAACGGACAGATATACTATGCCGAGGATGTGTTTGTTGGGCATAGATGGTTCGAGGCTCGCGGTATTGACGTTGCGTTTCCATTTGGGTAAGTACCTCTGTACCTATACTGATGCAGCTTGCTAATCTGTTCCAGGCACGGCCTAAGTTACACTACATTTGCGATATTCAATATGAGAGTGAAAGGTACTAACGTACTGGTGGACGTGAAAAATACTGGGGATTTGACGGGCGCTGAAGTGCTACGACTATATGTCACCTTCAACACGAAAAAGTCCGGCAGGAAGTCAAGATTCTTGCGGCCATTGCGAACGCTTGTTGGACTCCAGAAGCTGTTTCTAGAGCCGTCGCAAAGCACAACCGTGGTCATGTCTCTGGACAAGTACAGCACGGCTGTTTGGGATGTGAAAAGTGATAGTTGGTGTTGTGAAGCAGGCACGTACACAATTTCTGTTGTGAACTCTGATGGATGTTTGGAAGCGGATTTTATTGAAGAGAAGGATAATTATTGGATCGGACCTTGAGGGGCAATAGATATGTAGGCACAAATCAACAAGAATATTTTCTTCGTCATCACCGCCCGGTGTGTCATCTCTAGATGGTCGGATATTGCCTGACGTCTCTTACATCTGCCCAGGCATCCAGTCTCCCTCCATCAAAGGCCAGAAAGAGTCCATAAAGAGATCAGGCTGTCCAGAATCATATCGAGGATCTGCTCCAAGAACTGAAAACTCCTCGGTATACCCCGAAGAGCCACCCAGATAGCCGTCAAAATCATGCATTGACGTGTCAAAGAGTTCCGGCATAGTCACTTGCTGTTGAACCTCAGTCGGCTGGATATTCGCCGGACCAGGGCGGTTTCCAAGATACGCCGGGTCCGGTTCATTCATCGCTGTCGTCTCTGGAGCATTTGCGCTGTCTTCGTCACCGTCTCCAGGTTCGAAATGCAGGTTCTGGACCACCTCACTGACGCTGTGCTTTGAGTAGATCTCCTGTCTTCCAGTTCCTCCGCCTTGTATAGCAGAGCCCCCCAGAGGATTGTTCTCGCGTTCTTCCTCTTCCCATATAGACGGACACGCAAATTGCCCATCCCGATCCCTCTGAGCGTCACTGACAAGGTCCATGATGCCCTTCTTCAAGATCGCAGACGTGGGATAAATCGCAGCTTGCTCTTCTAGCGCATCGGCACACGAGGATAACCTTGCGACGAGTTCGGTTTGCGGCAAGTTGCCCATCGGATGCTGTCCCAGTCTCGAGATGATCCTCGCTGAGTGAAAGGCGCACATGGCGAGGGACGGATCGCTGATCAAATCTGCCCCGCCTACCAACTTGGGCGTTTCCAGGATTCTCGATACGGACAAGGCGTGAGAGAGGCACTTATCGCGACAAGAAGCTGCGAATTCGGGCGACAGTTGGGAGATTTCGGCTATGGGGAGACCTTCTCGAAAGCCAGGGATAGCAAAGCGGAAGAGGTCACAATGCGTCTGATGCCACCAAGCGTGGATCATTAGGAATGGAGTTCGTGATGGGGAGAAGGCCCGTAAAGAGAAGGACTTGACATCGAATCTGTAGCGCTCGGGGAGGCAAGAGCTAAAGCGCTGAAGTTCATCCTCGATGGACTGGACGGCGGCGAAGGAGTCTTCTGAGAGTTTTCGACGATTGCTGATCTTCAGCGTGAGTCTGTAAGTGTCAGATCCGAGAAAAAAAAACAGACTGATAGATGAGGGCTTGTTACCTCTGACACCGGTCGCGAATATCCAGAACGCGTAGGCAGTAGCCCAGCAGACCAATGTTTGGCTCGCCGCAAGAATCAGCATCGCTGGCCAAGAGCCCCGTTGAAACAGGCATGTCCATTGAGAACGACTTTTCGTTGCAGGGCAGCCGAATATGAAGGGTCTCGGTGGTACAAGATGTGAATTCTGTCTTGCCACTAGAATACAGCGTGTCTGTCGTGAAGATGGACCACATCAACCTCCTGTGCATTTCTTGCTGAAGGAACGACGGCCGATCATTCTCGTGATTGAGACGGAGAATATAGGCAAGCCTAGAAGTCAGAGACATGGAGACGAGCATCTTGCTGAACTGTCGTGAGAGGTACTGGTCAAACGTGACAAGCAGCCAGGCTTCAACATCGGACACTCTTGGCTGAGAAAGACGAGATAAGAGTTCAGACTCGGTCTCTTGAATCCATTTACGCGCAAGGGTTGCATGTTTTGCGTCGTTCGGGTGCATGAAGCGCGTTGTAAGGCCACAGATGGCGCGCAGGACCAGCGGGCTGAGATGGCCTCTGGACCAGGCTTGGAGGAGACTCGCTCGATGAAGGAACCCATAACAGGGTATTGGATAGATGAATTCGAAAAAGGCATCTATATGTTGCTTGACGACAAGTCTGTCAATCCCCAACTCCCTTGCTAAATGTTAGCGGCGTCACAAAATGGGCTGAGCGGCAACTCACAGCGACAACGTTGACGCTCCCGACTGTAAATAAGCTGTAGTTTGCGTCGGGCCTGATGGTGGGCTTGCCTGACATTGCAATTGCTGTGATGTTGAACTGTGTGCATTGACAGAGGCGGGTTGCATAGCACCTTGGGTATCAGCACTAACCACCGTCGCAGAGCTGGGATATTGGCATGCAACGCCTCGCTGAGCGCACCGCGAGCATGCTGGCGATCCTCCAGAACACTTCAACTTGCGGTCTCGGCAACGTATGCACGCTCTCCAAACTCGTCGCCTTTCGAGCAGCTCGGGTAGACCATCCTTGTCAGTGGGCGAAGCGACCAAAGAGCACTCGAATCGAAGTCTTTTGCAATTGCAGCATCCCTGAGGGTCTCCGTCGCATCGGACCTATGGCAATTGCCCTCAGCCGAAGTTCGAGTTTGGCGGGAAAATCTTGACTCACCTTGCGGTTGCGGCACTGGGCACAAATCTCGGATGTCTTCCGGATCCGCGCTCGGGATCGGTCTCGTCTTGAGTTATCCACCATGGCAAAGAAGGCCAGCAGGCGTCGGTACTCCGATGATCAATGCAAAACTGTAAAGGAGAGTCGGAGCAGGTGAAGGAAGTCGGGCGGAAGAGGAGCAGGGTCACCTTTCGGGAACCCCCTCAGGTGGCCATCTACTCCGCCCGACATCCGAGTTGTCCCCGCTCATCTCCGCTTTCCCCGGAGCTAGGTTAACCAACTTTGTCTGTGCCCATGGGGAAGCGAGCTTTTGCGGGATGTTGAGACCGGGGAGAGGTGCAGGAGTTGCAGAGTCTCGAACGACCTTTGAACTGGTGGCTGACTCCTTTCAAAGCTGCTCCTCTAAAGGTTGCCATTATAAGAAGATCGTCGCCTCGTCACGTCAGGTCCCTGGTACAGCCAAGCAGTCAACATTTTCCATCTACGACACCATGTTGTCCAACAACAGGATCCTCCAGCACTTCAACCGGCATCTGGCTCTCGCCTTCAGCGTCATCGCCGTATCGACCTTCAACTATGGCTTCGACAATGCCGCGTACAACAACACCCAGGCCATGGACGCCTTCCAGCGGCAGTTTGGAGACTGGAACGATGCCGCGGGCACATACAAGATTTCGCCATCATGGCTATCGCTCTTCAACAGCTTGAACTATATCGGCTTTGGTGCCGGAGTCATCATCGGCAGCTTGGTCAGTGAGCGCTGGGGACGGCGATGGTGCATGTTTGCTATGAGTGCCTGGGCGCTTGTTCCAGCCATAATGGCTGTTACGTCGGTTAGCAAGCATCAGATGATGGCGACGAGAATACTCAATTGTGAGTCTTTGCCATCAAATGTCTCTAGGCCCGAATCCCGCTAATGAATGCATCTCTGATGTGTAGACATCTATATCGGCATGGAGCTTGCTGTCGTCCCTGTCTACCAATCCGAGATCATGCCCAAAGAGATCCGAGGTTTCGCGGTCGGCTCGTATCAGTTCAGTTTGATGGTACAGTTACCCCGTCCTGAAGCCACATTGCCACGGTGTTCTGACCTTGCTAGACGGGCACCCTTATTGTCAGTTGCGTCTGCAGAGGTACAAGTTCCTTGTCCGGAAACCAGTCTTTCCGAATTCCTTTTGGCCTCTTCTTCATCATCCCCGTTGTCGTAATGATCTTGATCTTCTTTATTCCAGAGGTGAGCCACTTGCCAATCTCTCTTGATGTACCAAACTCACTTTCATAGTCCCCTCGATGGCTCTTGACTAAGGATAGAACCGAAGAAGCACGAGCGGCTCTTGGAAAGCTACGCGAGGGAAAACAGACCGTTACGGAGATCGACGAGCAGTTTGCAGCTCTCCAATACGCATTGGAGAAGGAACCTGAGCAGGGCCGATATGTTGAACTCTTCCAGGGCAAGAACCTCAAGCGGACTGGTATCGTCGTTGCCATGAACTTCTTCCAACAAGCCACTGGCCAGGCATTTGCTTCCAGCTATGGTACTATCTTCATTCGAGATATCGGAACCATCAACCCCTTTACCATGAGCATCATCAATTCGATTGTCAACCTTACCGTTGCCTTTACCGGCCTGTACTTCGTTGATAGGCTAGGTCGCCGGTGAGTCTCAGACAAGACCGATCCTTACGCTTGAACTTGACTAACTGTTTCCAGTCCCCTTCTATTCACAAGCGCAGGGTGGATGTTCTCGGCGATTGTCACCATGGGTGCCCTCGGAACAGTTGCCAATCCCTCCTTCGGCATCAAGTCAGGCATCGTGGCGATGCTTACCCTGTTCGGCTCTGGATTCACGTTCGCCTTTGCACCTCTCAACTATGTCGTCACCACCGAGATCCCGGCTCTTCGCCTTCGAGATGCCTCGCAACGGACCGCCTCCATCGTCAACGTCGCTACGAATTTTGTGGTAAGCTTCAGTATCCCTTACCTGCTGTACGATCAGTATGCAGGGCTCGGGTCCAAGCTTGGGTTTGTGTTTGCAGGCATTCTTGCGCTGGCCATCGTTTTTGTGTACTTTTGCGTTCCCGAGTGCAAGGGCAAGTCACTGGAACAGGTTGATCGGTTGTTCAACGAGGGCGTGAGCCTGCGAAAGTTTGGAAAGTACAAGGCAGAGGACCTTGCGACGGATTCGGCTGATGGGGCTGAGAAGGGAGTTGGCGCGGCGGTTACGAGCCATAAGGAATAGTCGATGGAACAATTTAGTTTGCGGAATTTTGCGGTCTGGCTACGAAGACGATCGCCTAGACTAGAGACAAGCATTGGTAGAAGCTATTCTTATTATTCTGGGTGATGGTTTCCTTTCGTCATACAGTCCACCAGGATATTACAAAGAAAAGCCTGTCATATATGAACCCAACATCCCCTCTGTTCAAGACTTCAAATCTCCATCCCAACATCTACTTCCTGTCGACCTGCACAACAGCAGCCTTAGCCGACTCCAGCCCCTGACCATCCTTCTCAAAGCCGACAGCAGCATCAGCATTGGTATCCAGGCCCATCTGCTTCATGGCGTTGGTGCCAACCGCGGCATCAGGGCCGTCAAAGATCTCGGCAACCTCTTCAAGAGATCGTCCCTTGGTCTCAGGGAAGAAGAAGTAGATGAGAGTCAAGTGAATGGCGATGGCGACGCACCAGACGATGTAGTACTTCCATGCAATGGCTTCCATGGCGACGGGGTTGGCAAAGGCATTGTAGATACCCGCCAAGTTGCCTGTCAGCTGGTATAACATGGAGGCCTTGGCACGCAGCGAGTAAGGCGTGACCTCCATGATGTAGGTTGCGCCGATGGGAGAACAGGCGTGATACCAAAGAGAAAAGACGAAGATCATGGCAAGAACCGCGCCAGCATAGCCGATGTGCTTGAAGCCCGTCTCCTGGTTGAGTGCAGAGCAGATGGTCCAAATCACATATGAAGCACCCATACCAGTCATGCCGACAAGGAAGAGTCTTCGTCTACCAAACTTGTCGACAAGCATGGCAAAGAGAACAGCTGAAAGGAAACCCCAGATTTGAAGACCGGCGTTGAGAAGCAGCTGAGTCTTGTGGTCAGTGATGTTGATCGAGTTGAGAACCTTTGAGAGGTAGTAAGAGGTCAGGGCGTTTCCAGACCACTGCAGCATGGCGGGAATGTACAAGGCGAGAAAGAAACGGTGCCAGTTTCCACGGGTCGAGATCCATTCGGCCCATCGTGATCTCTTCTGAATCTTTTCGACCTCAAGAGTAGCCGTGATCTCAGCCATCTCGAAGCGCGCAAGTCTGGAGTTGGGGTCACCGTAGCCGTGCCACTTGACCAGAATATCCATAGCCTCCTTGTAACGGCCCTTGTAGATCAGCCATCGGGGAGATTCAGGGGCAAACAGTACCAGGGTAGCTTGGACAACGGAGAAAGTAGCCTGAAGGATGCTGGGGAGACGCCAGGCCCAGGATCCCTGGATCTGAAAGGTGCCGTAAGTGACCCAAGCAGCGATCAAAGCACCGAGAGGCCATGAGCACATCATGAATGAGACAACCTGTCCACGGTGCGTCGGGTACGTGACCTCAGACAGCAGGGGAGGTGCAGCGGTAGAAACAATTCCCAGGCCAAAGCCAATGATGAAGCGAGAAGCAACGAACATGCCATAGTTGTGGCTCCAGGTCTGAATGATTGATCCGACAATGATGAGAATGGATCCTCCAAAGATGGGCTTCCTTCGACCGAGCCAATCGCAAAGCTGAGACGAGACAAGGATCGAGATGAGGACGCCGCCGTTGGGACCAAAGGTCATGGCTCCAAGACGCGTTCCCTTGGGTTCGCCAAAGAACTCTTGCCATTGAGGCAGAGACTGCATACCGTTAAGCATACCTGCATTGTTAATTAGTATAACTGTTCGCCGTCGTAACAAAGAACTCGGTTCACATACTCGCATCGAAACCTGTCGCCGTCTGGGTCAAAAGACCACTGAGCAGAAGCAGGTTCAGCTTCCAGAGGGTCCAGTCAGAGTACCACGGCTTGCGATCGCGTGGAATGACATCAGCGAGGACAAGGCCTTGGAAGTCATCGCCGTCGACACCAGGAAGGTGAGCTTCTTCGTTTGGAGACTTTGCCATTGTCAAAGATGTTTCCGGGTGACAATTGGTAACTGACTTGGCTTGTCGTGCCAGTTGATGAAGTGGTGATGATCCAGATCCACAAGGTGCATCAACCGTCTTTAAATCCACGAGGTTCTGGGGTTGAAGCTGGAGAAGCTTGTATTCGGTCACCGCCTGCCGGCACATGGACCGACGCCCATTCCCCATGGGCACACGAAAGAGGAGAACCTTGTTTTGGGCCCGGACAAATTGTCTTCTGAGTGATGAGGTATTATTGGTGCGCCTCCAAGGCCCGGGGGTCTCTTAGCCCGATGCCCGATGCATCCTGACTCAAAGTTGTATCCTTACCCCGGATCTACCCCAGATTCACTCCCACACAAACAGCGTGAAGCTCAGGTCATGAGCCTGTTAAACTGGTTCCTCCGGTAGCCGACGCCGGGGAAGACGGAGCCGGAGGCAGGGCACCCCAACTTACCCCGTGAAGATCATCATGCCACCACTTGGAGATCCCCGCATCCTGTGAACCGCGGCATAACCGTCGGCCTAACCGTCGGGCATGACTTACCCCGGGCACCCGGTTTCCACCAGACAAGAAGAGGAAGAAAAGAGGCTCTCCTCATGCAACCCAGACTAACCAACAAAATTCCTTTCAACCGAGATTATCATCATGGCACCTCATGCAGACCGAGCTTCTGGTGATGTCGAGGCCGACACTGCGCCTAGAAACGGCATCAAAGCTCAGATCGCCGATTCTGAGCCGTCAAACTTGGAGTCGACTCTGCCTCTAAGAAGCCAATTGTCAGAGCTATACGAGGACAATATCGCGGCCAAGATCATCAAAACAGCGGTCAATGGCCTTGTCAATAACGTGAGTACCAACGGATTGATATGGCGTTTCACATACTGACCAGCATCAGAATCCCCCAGCAGCCTACCCTGAGTATGTGCTCCAGAGTGGTCCAGAAGCAGGCGAATACCACCTTCGGGAAGCCTCCTTCTGGACATGCGGCTTCTTCCCAGGCAGCATCTACTCTCTAGTAGAACGTCTCGTCAAGTACCCACAGACTGTGCCTGGTCAGCAAAAGCAACAACTCCTTCAAAAGCTTATCTCGCTCGGTGATGCGTGGGCTGAGCCTATTCACGCCATGGCGCGTCGGACCGACACTCATGACATGTCTTTCATGATCCAGCCATCCATGCGCGTGCGATGGGAAGTTTTGCATGACCAGCGCGCATTGGACGCTATTCTTACAGCAGCGCGGTCGCTTTATACGCGTAATAACAAGACCGTTAACGCTATTCGATCTTGGGATGTTCTAGACCAAAAGGGTGTAGACATTTCCAGCGCAACAGAGGATTTCCTCGTCATCATTGACTCAATGTGCAACCTGGACCTCCTCTATTACGCAGCAGCACAAAGTGGAGAGACGCATCTAGCAGAGGCTGCTACAGCACACGCCAAGACCCTCATCCGCTCGCATCTCCGCCCAGAGAAGGATCCTCGCGGCAACAAGAAACTCTTCAGTCACTTTCATGTCATCAACTTTGACCCCCGGTCAGGAGACATCAAGGACCGTCGCACCGGACAAGGATACGAGGCGAAGTCCACGTGGGCTCGTGGTCAGGCTTGGGGGATCATGGGATATGCTCAGACATACCTTTGGACAACCGATATCGAGTTCCTAGAGACCTCGATTGCCATGGCTGAGTATTTTATCATGCGTCTTGAGCTGTCGCCCTCGGTGGTGGAGATTTCAGTCCCTGGAGAGAATCGCAAGAGAGGCCGTTACGTCCCTCTCTGGGATTTTGATGCGCCTATTCTTGATGAGAGCAACCCGCTCCGAGACTCTTCAGCTGGTGTCATTGCTGCAAATGGCATGCTCATCCTTTCTCAAGCGCTGGCAGGCCTACGTCGTTTCGAGGAGAGCAAGCGGTTCCAAGACATGGCCATCACGATCATCAAGGATACTCTCGACTTTTCTCTATCTCAACAAAAGACAAAAACTGTCTACACCGATGGAGCTGTTTCAACTGAAGAGGTTGAGGCAGGGAGTCGCTTTGACGCCATTCTTCGAAACGCGACGGCCAACTACAACGCCAAGGACCATAAACGTTACTGGGACCACGGACTTGTGTATGGAGATTATTATCTAATTGAGTTTGGAAACCGGTTACTGAGGATGGGCTTGCTTTAGAGGTAGATTATATGTGCTTACAGTATGACTTGAGAATTGTGTTCTTTGCTCCGCGGCTGACACTCTTTTGGATTAGGGTAGTGGGTATACAAGATCAATAGATGATGTTTTAACTTCTGAGTTACGTGCATGATCAGACTTGCGGAACGAATGTGCGCATCTTAGATAGCTGATTGAGAAGTCTAGTTCAGGCATAATACATTGCTTGTCTTTCCGCAGGTCGACTCATTGACTAGATGTATCATATCACAATCGCCCAGTGACGTTGACCCCATTCCCTTGTCCCGAGTACAATCTAAACAGAGCCCCATACACCATGGAACCCATACCCCATCACGACAGGCATCCGAGCTCGTCCAATCTCCTCCATGGTAGTCGCATTGATAACCACCAGAGAACTAGCCCTCTTCGTGGTATCCATGGCCACCGTCAAGAGAACACCATCATCCTCACACTCACCACCAGGAGTAGGCACAAAGATTGGCTCAGACGGGAGGTGCTTGACAGATGGGGTCCAAGTCTTAACCTGCTTGGTCTGAGTGTCGATCTTGATGATGGAGTCGCTGAAGTAGCCCTTCTGATTGACGTGAACACCATACGTGTATCTGTAAGGACGCGCGTAGAACTTTTCGTTGATTCGCGGGAGCTCAATGTTTGCCTCAGCGTAGGGCAATGCGAAGTCGACCTCGGCTGTGTGTGTGATGAGGGATCCATTGGAGGCACGAGCATTATCACCGAGGCATGGGAGGCGGTATCGAGTAAAGGTTCCAGCAATGTCGTTCTTGGATGATCCATGCGAAGTGCCGATGTTGGCTCGCAAGTTGGGCACCTTTGCTGCACTCAAAAAGCTTGCGTCCGGCTTAGTCGGCAGATCGACGTAGATATCACCATTGTCGGTCTCAAAAGAGTTGATCTGGTGAAACGCAAAGAATGCATCCTCTGACTCGTACTTGGCGACGACGCCGCCGTTGACACGATCAATGACATAGAACAGTGACTTTCGCTCCGGGTTCCAAGGGCCAATGCTCTCCATGACGGTCCTTCCGGGCTTTACGAGATCAGCCTGCCAGACGATAAGAATGAGGTGATTCTCTGTGCCGAAAAGGGAATGGAGATAAGCGGGCGGCGCGTCGGTGATGTTGGCAAGGATCTTGGCTTCACCACTTGGAGGCTGGATACCAAAGACGCGATAAGTGGGGGTCTTGAGGGACATGTCGAGAAGATAGTTGTAGATGGATCCATCCGTGCCAAAGAATGGATGAGCGGCGGTTCGTCCGTCGTTGCTCAACAGTGGATTCGCAGCTCGGTAGCTGAAGAGTTCAATGGGTTCCAGAGTGACAGGGTCGATCTGCTGTAGGGAATTGGCATCTGTCGTGACTACCAAAGTGTCGAAAGGCGATCCGACGCTACTGGTATTACGATCCAGGCCGGCAAAGTTGGGAATGAAAGCTACCCCGACGTTGTTGTTATCCTTGTCGCCGTGGGTGTTGTTTCCATCTCTGAACGTAGTCTCCATAGCACCGTAGATAATCTTGCAAGGATCCGTTCCGAACGATCCAGACGGATAAAGACCCGTCTCTCGGACAAAGTGAATCAACTCGTCAGTTGAGTTGCGGCTTCGGTAGGTGACGACACCGTTGGCAATCTCGAACTTGTGGTTACGACTAAAGCCGTCGAACCAGTGTTCAGCTGTAAAGTTGCCGACGTCCCAGGTCCCTGCACCGCCACGATACAGAGAGCCAGTGAGCCATGATGGAATTTCGCCCTCTATTTCGAGTGCGGTAGGCTCTTGGATCTCATGTGTGGCGTAAAGTCCCAGGGCCAAAGGGTTGGCGTCGGGGGGTGGTCCAATCGCGGCAGGCAACTCAGAGGCTTGAGCAGCTCTGAAGCCACTTACGGCGAGTGGAAGGAGATGCCAAACGCGCTGCATGATGTCCTGATGGTGCTTTGATCTGTGCTATAGGAAGAAGGTGAATTGTGTATGAGTGGAAGTGCTTGTTGTTGTCTTCTTATTTCAGGCGCCTTGACTCTGGGTTATATAGTCTGCTGTCTCTCATGACGTCTCATATTCAGCGCAACTGTATCGAATTTTCCTTCTCGTCATGTATCCGTTTGTGTATCCTCTGTCGTCAACTAACAACTGCCAGATGCGAGTGCGAGTGCGATCACCAATTCAGCCAATAACCATCCTCTAAAGTCAGTGACGTAACCCTAGGAGCCGTCGGATCTCCGTTTGGACGAATGAAGCATCATCTTTTTAGTGCTGACCAGGCATTGCCGAACCCCATGCCGGGAGATCGACAGGTGGCTCAGCTCTTCGTCGTCCCGTCAGCATTTCTTTGAGGATCAATTAATAATGAAACACAGCCCTGTGGGTGCGGACTGGAGATCTCGGGACCCGATCGTAGATTGCGGGAAGGATGAGGGCATCATAGGTATTCGTCTGTTCATATGTCCCGTCGGACTTGGAGAATTGGATTAAAATACAACACTCGCATTCGCACCAGAGCATAGCCTTGGCTTGTGCCATGTCGATCGAATTGCGGATGCATTTATCCCGCTCATGACGATGTTTACCTACGTGGAATTCAGAATGTAGGACCATTCTATACGCGTCATCTTCTATAAATCTCTACTTTCAATCCAGAGGCAGAGCCCAAGCATTCATCGTCCATTTCAGCCATGAGCGGAACACCCGCAAAGCACCATCATGAGCAATCCAGAGCCGACCCTGGTGTCCGAGCCGTAAAAATTGGCGTAATCGCCGACGTGTGTCTCACAGCCCTCAAGTTAACTGGAGGGTGGACATTCCAATCCAGCTCTCTTTCCGCAGACGGTTGGCACAGCGCTGGCGACATGGCAACTGACCTCGTTGCGCTCGTTGTTATACGTGCGTGTCAACACCTACGCACAAGCAGGAAAGACACGTCGGCAGCTAGACTTTTGGAGCAAACATCATCGCTTGTCTCATCTGGTGCTCTCGTCGCTCTTGGGCTACAGATGGCCCGGGAAAACATGACGAGTCTTCAACTGCAGGTCCTCACCGCATCACCTAGCATTGACACTCCTCTCGATGTGGCCTCAGAGTATTCGCTTAACCCCTCCGGCACAAATTCCCATGCGGTGTGGATAGCCCTCATCACTGTCGCTGTGAAAGAGTGGCTATATCGCAAAAGTAAGTGCACATCTTTACAGATAATAGCTGTATGCTGACAATGACAAAGCACTCAAGGTCGCAAATGATCAGTGCTCTACGTTGTTGAAATCAACAGCGATGCACCACCGTCTAGATGGGCTCATGAGCTTTGTCACCATTGCAACTGTCGTCCTCAGTACCACAGGAATTGGGACAGCGTGGATGGACTCACTGGGCGGGCTTTGCATTTCCATCCTTCTTATGCAGGGGGCGCTGCGTAATCTCGGCTTTGTGTGTGGTGGGTTGGTAAAGTGAATCCATAGAGTAATCAGTGTTGCGTTCTGGGGCCTATAGATGGAAATTTCATTATGCAGATTTTACAATGCATCAGCTCTCACTTGATAATCATATAATTGCATGTACTGTAATGGTGACTTTATACAAAAGAATCTCTCCTTCGTGGACCTCTCCAAACAGGGCCATATAAAGGACCGTACGGCAGCGTGGCGATGCCTATCAGGTGTTTTAGCGGCTGGAACAAGGGGACCTTCTTTCCAAAATACATCGCCAACGTATCCTCCAAAGGGCAGCAACGGTAAAAGACCTGAAATGAGCCAGGCAGCAGGAATCATGGCCATCCCCGTTGGCCATCATCGTAGGATCTTCATAGACACGGGCAAATGCCCTAGACTGCATGAAAGATTGGCTTCGAGGGGTTCATCATGTTGAGGTTTCTCTTGTTGATCATTTGCTGTGCCCAGTTGTCTTGTAGCCCAACGAAAGCTCCCATAGCCATCACATGTTGTAGTACCAGATGATTACCGATCATCTTTATTGCTGGATACTTTCATCGGCGGAGTACCTTCAGATTTCCGCCGATTCGCGCGTGATATCAATTGGCTCAGTCAGACGAATAGATAGTTACATCCAAATCGGCGGAAGTCTTGAGGTTCTCCGCCGATTTAGACGTTACATTGACGGTGTGGCCGCCTTAGCGTCGTCCTTGGGGCCCTTGATCCAAGCACAGTCCTTGTTTAGGCTTCGGAAATGGCCTCGATCGGTAGGTTTGTATGGGACTTTGGGTCTGAGGTGACATCGTGATAGCCAATCGCATCTCACATTTGACGTACATTACCTCTATCGAGGCTTAAGCAGGCCGTTAGGACACCGATTGGGATATTCGGCGTCTAGCAGGAGAGGGCTGTGGTAGGAATAGGGCCTCCTAGTTTTTGGCAAGTCGTGCAGTAAGCAATCATAACAAAATCCTTCTTTTAGCATTGGTAAGTGTCGTCAGTGTCATTGTGATCATCTGAGAGAGCCTTCCAGCCCTATGGCCCAGTACAAGACCCCTTCGGCATTGATTCCACATGCAATTGCAGGTCATGTGGAGTGAGCAGGGACTCGAGAACCAGGGGGGGGTTTTAGTCGAGCACTATGATTATCCAGACAATCACGCGGGCAAAGAAATAAACGAGATGCCAAAAGATTAAGAGGGTGACTTAACTCATTATAAGTATAATAAATAAATTTAGAAAAATATTATAAAATATTATAGAGTTTAGATTATATTTTATATATTTTTATTATATTTTTATGATAATATATAGAGAAGAATAAGCTAATATGTCCATCCTTGTGTCTCGTTTTTTGCTTGACCCAGGTGACAATGAACATGAACAATCCACGGCCCAGCGATAAATGATGCTTGAATATTACCAAGGGCCAATGCCCGCATACGTTGGATCACAAGTGGAGAGAGTGACTGCCGGCCGATGGTCCATGGGCGGCCCGTTGGTCCTTGGCGGCGACGGCGGCCGACCCTTGTATTAGTTGATTCATGCTCTTTCGGCCAAAGTTGCCCAGCTTTTTACCTCTTCCAACCGCATGGCCAGAGATGTAATGAACGGAGTGGCTCTGATCAAGGCCTAACCACAAAGTTCTTCGACTGGTGGCCTTGTTTCGGGGCTCACAGGGTTAAGGGGTGGAGATGATACTACAATGCAATGTACACGGTCAAGGTTGTGATCATCAAGCTGTGGAATCATTCGGCGGAGATGACAACCAGGCACGGAGCATGAGATTTAATCTCTATAGAGATGTCTGGCTTGTTTCCATGAGTATCAACTGAAAGATAAATAGCATTGGGGTTGCCGCCATTCTTGAGTTCAATATTCCAACCTCAACCAGACTCTTCTAAGCATCAATCGATCCATCCACTCCAAACCTGAGCCAATTTCTTCTAAGCTTTCACAATGCGTTTCGAATCCATCCTTCTTCCCCTCGCCACTGTCGCCGTCGGCGTCGACGCACTCGGAATCAACTGCCGTGGCTCCGCCAACTGTATGCTGTACGGTGCCAACGTGTCCAAGGACATGGTCAAGTAAGCCCTCGAGAACCGCAACTTGACTTTATTATAGCTAACAGCCATCAGTCTTCTCAACGGCGTCGACCCAAACCGCTGGTACAACAATGGGCAGCAGATCGCTTGTGTCACCAGGGAGAACGATAACGGTGCCATCTGCGCTTTCTTCCAGAACACTGGTGGCTGGCAGGGGCAGAAGGCCAAGGAGCTTGCTCACTATATTACCGAGCATGGATGCCTTGCCTGCGGTAGTGTCCCGACCGGCTTTCCTGGTAGCAACGATGTCGCCCAGGGCGAGTTGACCTTTAATTACGTCTCCAATCCGTGCACTGGACGCGCAGAGGGTTCCAGGCGATGCTGATTGCACTTTGCGCATCGAGGGTCTTGGGGGATGTTAACTTCTACGTCAGGCAAGTCCAGGGAACCATCAAAAAAGCAGCATACTAGCCTGGACAATTGTGCATAAGCCGTCTCTTTTATTTCTAGGAATGTTTGTCGTGAGGGAGAAGGAGAGAGTGTACATACCGCAATATACAATCTTACTTTGTCAACCAACCTCCAGGTGCGTAGGGAGCAACTTGAGACGTAAACAGCAATGATATGTGCACAAGCGTATCAGACCTCGATGGAAAAAGGTGCCAGAGGGACCTCGTTGCGAAACAGGTGGGTACATTGAAATGCAGGTTGCAGGACATGTGAGGAAGACGGGCCAGGATGGAATACTTCAGTCGTTGTGAAGAAGAACCCTACGAGTACATAGCTAAAAGCAATGGATCCCATTTCTCTGTGCTTCTTTAGCACAAAGGAAAGATAGGTGCTAGGTATCTAGAGCAGCCAGCCTGCTACGTAGCCAAAGCCCATTCAAAGTAATCAATATCGAAGAAGCCGACATGAAAGCCGCCGCAAGCGGTCTGGCCAGATTGGTCAGTGTCATCAGTGTCATCAAAGCATGTGGAGGAAGAAAACCACTTACGGTGTCAAAACAACGCCGAAAGGACTGATGAATCCGGCAGCCATGCTGAGTGCGACGCAGTTATAGCCCAAAACCCAGGCAAGATTATATCTGATCTGCTGAACAGTGTGCTTGGCAATCCTGAGAAGTAAAGGGATCGAATCCAGGCGCGAGTTGAGAATCACGACTGATGCGCCTACTGTAGGCGTTGCGGCTTCGTGGTAAAGGGCGATGCCGACGTCAGCGGCAGATAAGCTTGGGGCATCGTTCAACCCATCACCAACCTTGGAAAGGAGTTAGAGAAGAGTTCAGTTACAGTTTGCTCTTATTTGTACTTGCCATGGTTACTATTTCCCCATTGCTTTGGAGACGCCTGATCATGTCCAGTTTGTCCTGAGGTTTTGCTTCAGATGCCAGGACGGGAATCTCAAGTTTTCGAGAAACACGCTGAGCCGAGTGCGAAACATCTCCAGTAAGCTGTTCAGCTATCAGCAATCATGACAGGATCATCGCCTCTTTTCACTATTCACGCACCAATGTGGTCTCACAACCCATGACATCGAGTTGTCTGATCGTAGCTTTGGCGTCTTTCCTCACGGCATCAGTGATCAACAAGGTTCCTGCATATGCGTAATCTACGCCGATATGAACAGCGATAACTCCATGGTCGGATTCCTGGGAAGTTTCTGGAAGGTCGAGTATGCCACAGGATTGCAGGTATCGCAGACTCCCGATGGTGACATGTTGCCACGGCTGACTCGCTATCGACACATCTCCTGAGATTCCCATACCCGGTTCGACCCTCACACCTTCGGTGCAAAGATCCATCTTAGCCTCGACCCAAGAGTTGTCTAGATGCGTAACTCCTGCAGAAAAGATGGCTCGTCCAAGGGGATGAGTCGACATGGTGTGCTCCTCAACTGCACAGATGTAGGTCCAAAAGTCTGTCGTGTGATGAGTCCACGTTTTTGACGTCTGGAAGCTCGAAACATCCAATGTGGCTTTTGTGAGAGTTCCAGTCTTGTCGAACACGACTGTTTGAGTGTCGCGGAGCTTTTGGATTGTGGCGAATCCTTTGGTAAGAACTATGCCCTTCTGGCTCGCAACGTCTGGTAAGGTATCAGTTTTGCAGTCTTTAACGTATTTTCTGGGGACTTCACTTACTAGCCGCTGCCACGACTGCCGAAGGTATTGCCAGGCCCAATGCACATGGACATGCGCAGGTCAAGATTGTCATGCAACGCATGATGGCCAAGCGAAGAAACGTGTAGTTCAACGAATTGGCAGACCAGTAAATGTCTTTCAGGGGAACAACAACGGCCAGAGACATGACAGCGATGACAAAGTAATTCATAATCAAGTCCAAAAACCGAAAATCGTCCGACTTGGATCCAGAAGCTTCAACAGCGCTCTGCACCAGCTGGGCGTAGAACGAGCTGCCCTGCTCTTTGTGCACGACGCAGACAAGCTGTTCGCCCATATTTCGAGTGCCACCAAGAAGAAAATCGCCGGCGCCCTTCTTGACAGGCATCGACTCGCCAGTCACAATAGCTTGGTTGATTGAAGCTGAGCCAAAGGTGATGTAGCAATCGCACGGAATAGTAGAAAAGGATTCGATCACGATTTCGTCTCCGGGTCGAAGGAAGCTCTGAGGGACAAGCTATTCACGGTTAGCGGTATACCCATTTGAGTTTGAAGGAAAGTGTACCTGTCCCGTTGAGTACATCTTGACATATTGGTCCTCCAGAAGCGGCTGATATACCCTGATTAGGTGTTCGGCCGCAGACCGGCGAGACATGGTTTCGAGATATCTGCCCGAAACCACCACAAGAGCAAGTCCAATGACTGAACTGTAATATGGCGTGGCTTTAACAGGGCCTCGAACCAGAAGGTCGAGGAATGAAAACGCTGTCCCGAGGGAGACGGAGGAGGAGATGAGTGTGTTCATGTTCGGTTGTCCACCACGGACCCATTTCCAGCCGTCTATGTGTATCCATGAGATGTATTGATGTTGTGCAAATAAGACAAGGGAAGCGCAAAATAGATGTATAAAGAATAGGATAAACGAAGGTAGTCGTTCTCGTCCGAATTTTGATAGGAGCAAGCTGACCAGCTGGATAACGGTGGCGCATTGAGCAAGTTGAGAGAAACTTGACTTGAGTCGAGTAATCTCCTCTTTGGACCGTAGAACGTCTATTATCTCCTTCGGTGATCGAGGTCCAATATCCACCCCATATCCAAGATCAAGCACCGTGTTCTTGATCGCTTCTCGGTCGAGAGTCGGACTCTTTCCGATGACAGTGGCTTGCTGGAGCGCCAGAGATACTCGCGCCCTATCCACATCCGGAAGGTCATTGAGGGCTGACTCGACGGAACTCGAGCAGGCAGAGCATGTCATGCCTGAGAGCGACAGAATAATCGAGTTGCTCTCAACCTTTTGGCTGTCGGCTGCTCTGGGCTTCTCGGGATACCGCAACTCGGACTTGTCTTCATTGTATCGAATCGAGTTGTCGAGGTCTAGAAACTGGCAGACGTTGACCAGCTGGCTGATGCAAAAGGCGGCTATGTAGCAGCAAGCCATGATGCATGTAGTGAACCGGATGGCGTCGATAGAGTGCGGCGTTTTAGGACATGAGGGTTTGATGTCGTCATGAGTTGATGATTGTTTTATTCGTTATTGTGGCGGATATCTTCTTTTGAATCAAAATGCCATCATCATCAACAATAATATCGTCGCTGGTGAGGCCAACCAGGGCTGTTTGCATTGGTGCGGAGGAGCCGGGGAGCTGCCGGGATATATTGCGGGACAGTCTCCGCACTGAGCGGTCCGACCTCCGACGGCATCCGGACGGAGGTCACAGCGCGAGAACTATGCCGTACTTGGTCTAGAATGGTTTGAGACAGAGGAATCTCTGCTCCAGCAGCCTCTCTCGCGTTCTCCCCTGCTCTCCCCATGACTCCCGCAATTGTTTGCAGACTTAACGGTAATCTCATCAAGATCATCAAGATCTGGGCTCTGGAGCTTGGATAACGCGGGGCAACACAGCCCCGGAATTTCCGTCACTGCTATGGAGCACATAACCTAACACGACCAATCGCATCGACAAAGCCAGACTTCAAAGCAGGGACACACTCTCGCCTGTTAGCGAGTGAACTACCGACGCGCAACGCCACAAGCTGACCCGAAATCGACTTGGATCAGGCTTGGTCGAGGTGCGGCACGTGGGTATGTGAACAAGCGTCCCCCTTGCGACGGTTAACCGAGTCATTGGTGGCGGGGTTAGCTAGAGCTTATGGTTGCAGAAGATGGTGATGGACAGATTTGATATAGAATCAGTAATGAGTTGAATCCAATATGTCAATAGCTCCAATCTCTCCGTCAGTGCGAGCACGGCAGCTGAGTGTCTCGGTCGACCACCGAGCCCTTCAACTCTCACCTCGAGCTGTTCCCAGTCGGACCGGAGACCACAAACACATCCAAGGGCAGCTCGTGAGCCCATCTTGCCCAAAAAAGCAAAGATGGACCATCCCATCCCCGCATGCCCCCGGATTTCCACCCCCGCAAGCTACCCTCTTGCGTCGTAGCTTGGACCCGGGGGAGATCAACTCAACTCGCTCCTCAGGCCGCAAACCAAGGTGCCTTTGCGTTTCCCTTTCCCTTGTCACTTTTGCCCCAGGACGAAGGGAGGGTTACCCCGCTCTCGGCCATGGGTCAACTCCTGGGTCCGGTCTCTCACCAACTCGTGCTTCCCGAGCAATGACGACGCTTCCCCATGAATCGCAACAAGCCCACAAATCGTTACTTTGATGTTATCTCGACCTCCTTCTCCCGGACCGTCAAACCACCCCATGACTGCGAGGGCGACTCCTATCTAGAGCCATGTCCACCACAACAACCTCTTCTGCCGCCTGGCAAGAGTCGACCAGGCCCCAGGCGCCGCCTTCTTCGGGATCCGGAGGCATCCGGCGCATTCGACAGGCGTGCACCAGTTGTCGGTATGAGCTCCGCGTTCCTTTCCGATGCGCCGCGATTCAATCGCCAGGATGCGCATTTGCGACATGACCTGTCAACAGGGACGCCGATACTGACTTTACTTTTGCAGACAGCGAAAGACGAAATGCTCTGGGGACCGCCCGCGATGCATGAACTGTCGGCGCGTCAATCGCTCGTGCCATTACGAGTCCTACTCTGCGACCATGGCCGCCCTGGCTGCCAATCCGCTTGCTGCGTTCCCTCCTGGCTTTGGCGAGGTATGACCTCCGATCGAATAGCAATTGCGCGCGTGGGAGATATCATGGCTAATGAGCATCATAATAGCCGGATCTACTGAGGAGACTCAGCACAATTGAAGCTCAGCTGGCTCGATTGAGTGAACAAGGAGCCCAAGAGGCAAGGTAAGTGGGCGCAATGTCCTGAAGCCATCGCGCAATCTCAGGCGACGTCCGAGTACGCTGACTCTGTGAAGCGCCAGTCGCAAGTACTCCGATCAGTCCTTGGAAGATGCTACTTCTCCCTCTCGACAATCAATGCCTTCGCAAGAGTATGGCTTCGAAAGCCAACAGCGATTATCCTTTTCCATGCCCTCGCCATTGACTCAATCTGATTCAAACACGCAGTAAGGCCTCACAAGCACTTCAGGCGACCTACCCCACCTTTCCCGGCTAACCATTATCCAGACCTTTTAGCACGATGCCACCCGATGAAATCGTCCAACATCTCGTCGACACGTACTTCATCCACGCTCATAACCAACCGTATGCGTATTTCCAAGAAGAACATTTCCGGCAGTTGCTCGGTCTTATGATCTTACCGAGATGCCTGATCTTCGCAGTCCTGGCATCTTCAGTGAGATTCTCAAACCATGACTACTTCCAAGGACGAACACACGAGGCAATGGAGAGCTATGCACGACAAGCTTGGTTGAGCGTCTTGAATGAGCATTTGACGGTTGAAAACTGTCCAAATCTTCATGTCGCGCAAACAACAAACCTTCTGGCTATTGTGGACTTTACAGCTGGTCGAACAAGCTCAGGATGGCTCAAAATTGGTCTTGCAGTCAGAATTGCGCAGGATCTGCAACTCATGAAGGAGCCCAGTCCAATGCTTCCCATCGTCGAACAAGAAGAACGAAGACGAGTTTTCTGGTCTGTGTACCTCCTCGACAAGTTGGTATCCTGCGGAAAAGCCAGACCTCCAGCCATCGCCGACGAAGACTGCCATGTTCAGCTACCTTGCGAAGAAGAGGTTTTTCGAACCGGCACCTGGAAGCAAACCGCCACTCTCCACCAGCTTCTGAACTGGAACACGGATCTTGGTGAAATTCGCGGCCATTTCACGCTCGCCATTCTGGTGGCTTCCGCTCTAGGCCGCTGTGCGCGTTATGTCCTCCACGAGCGTGAAACAGATGATGTGCTGCCATGGGACTCGCGTTCTGAGTTTGCAGCAATCAACTCCTTTCTCCTTCTGACGGAACAACACCTACACGTGGAAGACCTTTCAGTGAACGACATAATCGCCAACAACACATTACCCGATGGCTCATTGGATCATCAAACCGTCGGTCACGCCATATTCGCACGCGTCGTCTTCCACCTCTGCCATTGCCTCCTCAACCACCCGTTTCTCCTCGCTCTTCGACTACAAAAGCTCAAGTCAAAAGCTCCGTCAAGTTTCTTGTCTCGAAGCTTCCAAACGTGCAGTGAGCACGCTTGCAAGATCCCGGCTCTACTAGATCAGGCTCAGAAAGCCGGATGTCATGTTGAGGCGTCTTTCTACGCATATTCGACATGCCTTGCAGGCAGTGTACTATCGCTGTTTATTCATGGCGCTTCGAGCAAATCACAACAGCCCCATGAGCTTCTTGAACCTGGACAGCAATGTCTCAGCATTCTGAAAGACATGGGTGCATTCTGGGATCATGCTTCAAAGATGGTAAGTTTTGGGCTGAAGCTAGAGACACAGAAGACGCTAACTCGTACATAGCACACCCAGCTGGTCAACTTTGACGCGCACGCCCAAGCCTTCCAAAGATTGATTGATCCACATGCCTCTTTCGAGATTGAGCCAGAGTTAGAAGCACTTCTATGGTCTATGGTTGATTACGGCGCCATGTGTGGGAGCTCAAGATCCACAAGTCCAGAAGGCCAGCTGCCTGTAAACTTGCAGTCGCCGTCGTTTCTCAACTTTGACGTAGATTTTACAGCGAGTAGCTCTTTTGACATGGCTGGCACTGAATCACTTTCCGGTGTACAGTTTACCGCATGAAGTCATGATGGCAAATGGGGGTAGCGCATAAGGCTTTGGGAGGTTACGAAAGTGTACTGTGAGGATCTGGGTTAGCTATTTGTCATGACTGGTGTTTTTTTCTTCGTTGAAAGGTAACAAGGACGGCATGGGATTGAGATATTGCATTCAATTTTGGACCAGTATTTATGGCTTCTATCAAGGTTTTCACTGCTATAATCACCTCTCAATCCCTGCCGGGCATAAGTCTAGTGACAATTGCCCCCCTGGGTAGTAGAACGACTCTCTGGGCAAGGAGACCCCATATAGCGTCCCACTCATCGCACGTCGGACCGATTCACCTTCTCTGCATCATCCCATTGAAGAAACTCGCCAACTCCCTTCATGCCTCGCAATCGCCACCACCGTAGGATGGCTTAGAACTCTTGCTCTTGACCACGTTCGTCAAATCGCCCACAGGAATCTGGATCGGAAAGTCGACAACAGCGAGCAAGATGGCGAGAAGGATGTACCAGCCGGACAAGCAAGTGACGAAAAGCAACGCTCCAGCAGCCTATGACGCACGACCATTAGCAAAGGCCCAATACTAGAACAAGCAGGATCAGCTCACCTGACAAAGCTTCTGTGCAAGTGCTGTGTTGGCCGTATAGTCTTCCGCCCAGACCCAAAATGCTCCGACGAGGAGGAAGAGCGCTGGGACTAGTGTCAAGAAGATGATGACAAAGGCAACATTTGTTCGTAAAGAACAGATGAGGTAGATGATAGACAGGATAGCCATTGCCAACAGGAAGAAGCCTAATGAGTCTTGATTAGCCCATGCAATGTGATGATGGGATTCTTTCATACCTAGACTGGCATTGAAGCCTTCGGTAGTCATGCCTTCAGCTGCAGACTTGGCATCTGGGGGAGCATATGACGAGAATGCAGCGAAGGATGGGTTGAGGATTCCTCCAAAGGTGAGATAAAAGCCGCCGAAGCTGCTAAAGACGGTGGCGGGGTAAGTGTTGCCCAGAATCCATTCCAAGATGCCGCTGATCAGCATGAGAACGCCTCCTAAGAAGAAGTAGGCTGGACTAAGAAACGGGTTAGAGTGATTATGCGAGGCAGGGCAAGAAAAACATACATGTTGGATGAGGCAAACTTGCTGGCTCCGCGCCAACCCATCAGTGCAGCCGTCAAAGGCATCAATGCCAACAGGAACCCTGCAAGTGCCCTTTGATACAATTAGATCATGATCTTTATGAGTTGAGGCGATGGGCAGGCGAACATGGGAGTTGGGTTGCCAAAGGTTTTCCTAAGATCTCCCTTGACGGCATTCGGAGGGGAAAGGTAGAGCTTCTCAAACATCTCTGGGCTCATGGAGATGCTGGCGGCAGAGCGCACATTCTCGAGGTTCTCTACACGACCCATATCGATGTCACTGCTTCCGCTCTGAGACTTGGGGGTTGTCATAATAAGAAAATACTCGTAAAGAAGAGAAGACGAGACTGGGTTGCTGAGATCACTGCGGCGAATACAGCTGGACGGGGACAACTTATAGTTGGTACTGGACTCAGATCGACTGACTCGGTACTGCGACTTATCATCTGCCGAGTCAGGTAGGGTTCCAGGAGCAGGCATGCTCGCTGCTCTACCCCAGAATTTCCCGCCTTGTTCGGACCGTTGTAGCTACAGGGACTTTAGCATATGCACCCCAGATGCCACGTCGGGGCACGGGGCGGCATGATATCCGACAGTGATCCGTGAAGCTGATGTGGCAACCTAGATAGGGGTTGCGAGCACGGCAGTGGTTCGCACCCCAGCCCACCATGGAGTAAATGTGTGAACCATTACGGTACACCCCCATACCAGAAGCACACTCGCATCTCGTATACAGATACCAAAGAAGCCTCTCGGACCGGTTTGCGTACCTATCAAGCTGATCTGCATATCGTCCGACTGCCGAAATCTAGACAATCTCCTATTCCTAGGGTAAGAACGCGGAGAGCGGCCCACGACGCCCGGAACTAGCAGTCGACGCTATCCCTGAAGTGAGAAACTCTCGGCTGTCTCATGCATGGCTCGGAAGGCCGCCAATCCAATCAAATGCCGGTCGCGAGCGGTCCGAGCAACGCGATCCTTTCTCAATTGGGGAACGCCTCGTTACATGCGACGTGAGGAGTTAGTCTAATTGCAGAGTTGCTTTGCAACGTGGGAGGAAGTGATGCTTGGTGTTGGTAAATGAGGGTGGCATTTGAGGCAACAGTCTGACTCGAGAGATGTGCAAGCCAGCCAGGGAGAGGCTGAGCGGGATGTTACTTGTTTTGGTCCGAGATTGTGTGAGCTTCCAAAGTTGGCATCGAATATTCGGGGTGGCTTCAAGTCGCCTTGACCCTCAGGTTGAACATGAAAAAGAAACGAAGTAGCACTTCATAAAATCGTTACTCGATTATAATAGCAAGCAGTGAAATGAGCGCACTCAAGAATAGCCAGGGCTAAATGTTGACTCCTGGTGTTGCTTTTATATGCCCCGGTCAAGCTACCCTAGAACGTGTATTATCAATGGTAATATTATTCACTCAAAAGGGCATTGGATCATGGCAGTATATACTTAGCTATTCATATATGGCAGTATTCAAATCTACTGGAACTATTTTGTATACCACGCTACATATTACCACGGTGGAAGGGTCATGCCTGTCAAAGGGAGTGAGAAGATTTTTGAGCATCTGAATTGCAGGGACTGACAGACTCCCAATATCCAGTGTCAATCAAGATCATCTATCTAATCGGTGTCACAAGACCGGCGAAGTAGGCAGCGAGGACTGTGAGAGGAATCATTATGGGTAAAACTACGAAGATTGAAAGTATTGTTCAAGGCAAGGCATCATGTTTAAGAAACATTATTTCATGGGTTTTATCAACGGTCTTTTTCATTCTCCTGGTCAGACTACCTCATCTCGCCTTCAACCTCGCACCTAATAACGCCTGTAGCTCAGATTTAAATCAACCATGCTGACCCAAAGCTACTACCAAATCAACACGGGCTTGATCGTGGACCCGTCCTCCATATCCCTAATTGCCTTTTGATAATCTTGTACCTGCAGGGATGCTGGTTAGTGTGACGTTGCAACGAGACAGGGACATGCTTACAGGATAGAACTTGATCAGTTCGTCGACAGGGAACTCCCCGTTCTGGTACCATCGAATCATTTTCGGGATGTACTAGCCAATGTTAGTAGGTTCCTCCTGCGCATGGGGGTAAGTACTCACATCCTCGGGGTATACGCCACCCTCCATGCTACCCATAATTTGCTTGCCCGTCTGAGAAGTTGTCAGTTATTTCCACCTCCTAAGAGTGACTTGATACTCACCACCATATAAGGCACAACCGCAATTTCTAAACCGGCATCCATTGGAGCGACACCAAGGAGAATCATCTTGCCCTGGTTCGCAGTGAACTCCAGGCCTTGCTGGATCAACGGAAGCACACCGGTAGCGTCGACCGTAATGGTGCTTCCCGAGCCTTCGGTGACCTTGCGGACTTCGTCTACTAGATTGGAAATAGTCGAGGTGTCGATCCCGTGAGTTGCTCCGAGTTTCTTGGCCATTTCTATCCTCGCAGGCACTCGGTCGATTCCGATGATGGTTCGGCAGCCCTTAAGCTTCGCAGCCTATGTTCCAAGCTCAGTAAACCTGCCAAACTACATGGAATTGGGTGACTTACCATGATGGCTGCAAGGCCTACACCTCCAAGACCAATGATAGCGACCTTATCACTCGGCTTGGCGGCAGCCAATTCGGTCACTGTACCCGCACCAGTCTGAACACGAGGTTAGTGGGTGACGCCATATTCATGAAAAGAATGACTGCTTACCTGAATACCACATCCAAGAGGAGCCAGAAGCTTCAAGTCATTCTTGTTGCGAACCAACTGACTGACGTTGACGAGCGACGTCTCCCGAACTCGACTAAGCTTGGAAAAGCTCGACTGGCCAAAGAAGGATCCTCCAACGTCCGGTCCAGTTCCAGTTGGAAACTGGAATGCCTTCTTTGTGCCGGTAAAGTTCAGGGCTGAAAATTCATGGCAATAGCCGGGAGCTCCAAACTTGCAGTTATGGCACTGAGTGCAGAAGGCGAAGGAGAGGAGGACAGCATCGCCTGGCTTGACTTTTGTGATCTTGGAACCGACCGCTCGAACAAATCCAGCGCCTGGTTCTGTGAGTAGGTGATATAATTATAGATTTGCATTGCGTACCTTCATGGCCTAGAACGCGGGGGTATGGGGGAACAGGGAAGCCAGGAGTTCCATCCGGAGCTGTTCCACATCCCAGATCTGTATGGCAGACTCCGGAAGCAACCATTTCCACAATAGCCTCATACTCCCCAGGCTCGCTCACTTGAACATCCTCAAGGATCCATCGTCTCTTTCCGTCCTCTGGGGGGTGGGAGACGATGGCCTGGGTGGTCTGGACATTTGCCTTCATGATGAAACGAGATTGAGTTTTGACGCAACAAAAGTGGAGGAAAACTATGACGTGAAAGGATGGAGAGTAGATGCAGAAAATCCACTGCATGCCAGAGATAAGGACTGAAGTGCATGATAAGTCAATTGCGAGTAGGGCTAGAGGCGGTCCGCCTGCCGTCAGGTCGGGCGTCTCCGTATCCCCCGCCGATTCTAACTTTCCGACCTCCCCGTCCTTGGCCCTTGGCCCTTAGACCCCGTTTCCGGGGTTCGCGCCATGTTCCCCAGATGCTAAGCTACTGTATCACTATCCCCATGGGGAGGCCCTTCTCTCCGCTTCTCCGGCTTCCCCGCACGCATGTTGCCCCGCGATTCAGTTGAGGTGCTGATCTCCCAGGATCCGGCATTTGCTATCTGGGGCGGTTCAGTTTCGGAGACCGGACCGCCCCTCAGATGCTGATGGAGGAGACGATTGATAAAAGACGCGACTCGTGGCCAAAGATGATGATTCGAAACTCAACAAGCTTTGTCTTTTCACTCAACACTCTCTAAGAAAGCGAAAAGGAAAAGCACAATGTCGACAATTACGGTAATTGACTTGCCTCTTCAATTCGACAGCGTCTTGCTAACTTTGTGATCACAGCTCTCCAAGATCATCCCCGCCACCAATGGCGTTCATGATGATCATGCGTCGGAGCTTCCCTCTCATCCAGCAAAGATCAAGGATCACAAGACGAATGGGAATGGGCACATTACTCTGCAGAGTGAGACCCAGCCCGAAAAGGCCTACCGCCAGGATGAGCCTGTTGGCGACTTTGGCTGGGGACCTTGGACAATTCAAGGTAAGAACTCATAGAGCAACACGCAGAATCACTTCTAATCATGAGATAGATGTCCTGATTCCTGCCAATGCTGGTCGAGGATTGGTCAAGAAGTACCACCAGCGACGAACTCTGTACCAGTATGGAGCCTTGTCGCTCACGGGACTTTGGGCCTTCAAGAACCTCAGCAACACGGCCTATCGTGCTGCAGCCCTTGGCTTTCTTTTCCCTGGAGCCGGGTTTACTGCTGTCGCCACCTTCACTTCGGCTGCTGCATTCTTGCTCACTGTGGCACTGATCCCCGTCACCATCTTCGTCTGGTTCGCTATGGGCGGTATCTTCTTCCCCATCGCCTTGTGGGTTGGCTCCAGCATTGCTGCCGGTTACATGGCTACCGACACTCTTTTCGAACCCTCTGCTCTCCTCTGGGCTGCCCTCTGCTACACTGGTATCTTCTGGCTCATGAGCAACGCCCGTTCCCTCAACGCTGCTGGCTACTCCAAGGCTCAGGAGCGAAACAAGTACCTTGTCCAGGCTGTCCAGGAACAGATGGAGAATGCCACCCCCGCTCCCGCCCCCGGTTCGCGAGAGCTTTCCCTCGAGACTCTTCGACACGTCCAGCACATGCTTGAGCGCGGACTTAGCCCCCGTGACGACTTTAGCTTCCACGATGTCATTGATCAGTTCCAGACTGGTGCCGTTCGATATCAGCTGTACGGTGTCGTTGATGTTCTGAGCCTGTACCAGTGCCACTATGCCCCCGGTTTCCACGGTTATCTCTCCAAGGCCTCGCAGAACTGCATTGAGAAGAGCTTGCAGAAGCGCATCATGTCGTGAGTATAAAGCACCATCGACCCTCGATCCAATGCTCACCATTTTAGTTACTGGAAGTGGGAGTCCATCTTTGGCCGATTCACCCTCAGCGACTGGGACCCTATCAAGAAGGACAACATCGTGAGTAGCCCATATATGTTATTTCAATCGGAATATTAACCAGATCTAGATGGTCACCGGCTACCTGAGCTCTGCCATCGGTCTGTACGAGCAAGCCTCTGGAGATCGCCAGTACCACCAGAAGAATGCCCTCGAGTTTGTTATCGATGATGGAAAGCACTACAAGACCAACTACGAGGGTCTGGCCGACGCTCTTCACGAGAACATGGACAACAACCCTTACTGCCTGTACCCCTGCGAGCCTAACTGGACTTATTCTCTGTGCAAGTAAGTGACTATTTGCCACCACGAAGTATTTGGGGGGTAGCTAACATGTATGAAGCCTCACTGGCATGGCTGGTCTTGTCATCTCCGACCGCATTCTTGGCCGTGATCTCGGTGCTAGACTCAGGAACCGATTTGAGCGATCTCTCGAGGAGGAGTTTACCGAGTGCGACGGCCGAATTCTTCCCATCCGCAGCGAATTCACTGGTCTTACTGTCAGTATAATCGTGCTCTTACGCGCACTACCAAGCTAACTTGTCTCAAGCTCCCTGGTCTCTGCGGAACTCTCACCGACTGCATCAACGCCATGCTCCTGACTGCCTACCTCCCTCACCTCGCTCACCGCAACTGGGCCATGATCCGCAAAGAGTTCATCAAGTACGACGAGAAGGACCAGCTTGTTGTCCGTGACCTCAAGGGTGCTGACAAGATGGACCCCGGCAACTACCGCGCTGGCGAGGGTCCCCTCCGTGCTTTCCTCGCTGCTACTGCTGCTGAGTTTGGTGACGAAAAGGTCCGCAAGGAGGCTCTTGATCAACTTGACAACATCTACTTCCCCGTCGAAGCCACCAAGACTGGATCTCTGCGAAACAAGGGTCTCTCTGCTACTAGCCAGGTCATCGCCCTCATGGCTCGTCTTGTCAAGCAGCGTGATCTTGCCAACGCTACTCTTCACGGTCCTTCCAACGAGGCTCTGAGCGGTCCTATTCTCGAGGATGCTCCCTTCCCTGAGGTCCTCGTCGCCAAGGCTTACAGCGAGGACGGCAAGAAGCTCGACCTTGTTCTCTACAACGGCAAGGAGGCCGGATCTTTCAAGCTTGGTTTCGAGCGACTGGTTCCCGGCAAGCAGTACTCGCTCAGCACTGGAGGCTCTGTCACTGCCAACTCGGCTGGTAAGGCTTGGGCCGAGGTCAAGATTAACGGCCGCACTCAGATCATCCTCCAGCCTACTGCTTAGATGGGCTTATGGTTACGGTGATAAGGATTGGAACGATAGTGTGAAAGAGTCTCTACAGAAAGCTTTCCTTGTGTCATTTTTTTCTTGTGCAAGCACACAGATTTATTCCAGTGGTAGCCACTCATTATTATAGGGCTTGGTTCCTGGGCTTGAATACAAAATGCGTTGAAGAAGCAGTGACTGAAATATTGGACAGTGACTTGATGCGCGAATATTGGTTGATTCTAACGAGACTCGGGTCAAGCGGCCGCTAAATCCTAAATGAGTTCAGGGTATGTTGGAAAGTGTCATATCAAGCTCCTATTCAAGAGCCTCTTGTAAGTTATTCTAGTGATTCAAGAACCATGACGACTCTCACGCTCTATTGCGATATTTCGGGAGCCGCTGTCAAGGGGGCAGCTGGCCGCAGAGAAATAAGGAGGGCTTGCAATTTTTGATATGTACAAAAGAAAGAAGAGAAATAACACAATCTGTGGGGTTTACCTGATCTCATCATGAACCACACGGGGCTTCTTGGCTGCTAATTACAATAGTAAAGGTCTTGGTTGACCACTTCGCATCTCGGTCATTCATCATTGCCCCCGGGCCTGAGAAGATGAAATCGTGAAACTCGCTGAATCCATCAGGTGCACGGGTCTCTCCACTGTCGCCAATTTCAGGGAGACTGAGAAGAGGAAATCGAGTTGGTTTGCTCGTGACAATGAACTTCAACACGTCTTCAGTGCGAGGCAGATGCTCCTCGGGAATGTCCATCTCCAAGCAAAGGGGGAACTTGGACCCTGGCGCGACTTCAAACCCGTCAAGGTCCTCGCCTTCATCCCGGATTATATCTTGGACGCTCCAAGAAGAACACATGTTGAAAATGTGCACAAAGAGGGGTTCATGTCCCAGGTTCTCGAAATCAAGCCTCCAAGTCTGGCCATCTGTGATATGGTACCGGCCATCGTCCCCGGGCTCATCGGCGCAAGTCATGGAAAATAATCTCTCAAACTCGGCGTCTGGAGATAGATTCTTGAATCCCTGAAGAAATTTGAACTTGGCCAGATGTTCCAAGGTTTGCGCCAGAGAATCCACCGAATGTTCTGCGCTCCTCTCGATGCACGGCACGTTGGGTATCAGCTCTGCTGCGCCATCCAGCACCCGGAATGCATTTTCAGCGTCTAGCTCAACGTTGAATGTTGACACATCTAGAGGTTTCTCTACAATAGAGACCTCAAGGATTGGATTCTCCGACAGGCTTTGTCGTAGCTGCTCTCGGTCAGCCTGGGGTAAGGAATCCGTGATGTGCACCGTAATCTTTTGACGCGAGGAGAAGCTGACTGACTTAGCCCTCCATAAACGCAACTCTGGATCGTCTTCTTTGGATGGCCCAATGAGTTTGATGACCGAAGTGAGGCTTCGTGTCGTCTCAACGCCAAACTCGTCGGGCTGCTCCTGTGGTTGAGATTGGACATCCTCCGATGTCCCCCCTACCGGCACTTCATATTTGTCGCCAACACATACCCCATGGGCCTCACCAGCCTTGAGAATGTACTCCTTCGTGCTGTTTTCAAAGAAAACAGAAGTAAAGGCGGCATCGGGTCGAGATAGTAGACCCTCGAAGAAGCAAATATTGCTGCTGCCATAACGACGAGGAACATGGTTAAGACCGAGAGATCGAAACTGGTTCTGGAGGCTCTCATGCAACGTAGTGAGGGTTACTTGACAGCCCTCGCTTTTCAGGAGCTGCAAGGAACGGAGAAGTAAATGACTGAGTGCACCTCTTCGCTCATTTCCCACCTCGATTTCCCTTGTTTGTTCGTCTTGGCCACAGGCAGTAATAACGGTGTAACCTCGAGCATCAAGCAGACGGTCAACTGGCAATCTTGGGCTTCGCAATTGTTCCGATGTATCTTGGGCAGAAGTCGTGTCGGACTTGGGTTCTTCTTCCTCCTCCATGCCCAGTTCACCCTCAAGGAACCGGACTTCTCCCAAGGCAAAGTGGCCGGTTCGCTTGACTCCCGCAGAGAAGCAACAGTCCAGCATCACGGTGACGTTCATATCTTGATCGATCATCTTATCGATGTCTTCCCTAAGCATGCTGGTCGTATAGTCGGGGCTGAGACGGGGGTCTGGCCCATAAAGACCAAGACACAATCCCCCCTCTTTGTTCTTCTTTCCACAACCCGAAAAGTGGATGTACACATTTTTGGTCGCTTTGAGGGCGCCTGCATCTAGGACTTCTCTCAGGATAGCCGAGACATTCTCGATCGTTGCTTGATCTTGAGGTTCCTCGGCGGGCATGTCTTGGCATTGTCCGGCTGGTCTCTTGGAGGCTGTGAGCTTTGAGACCTTGACATGAGGCCACTGAGTAAAGAATTCCCCCATGGCCTCAACATCGTTAACGGCTCCCTGGAGTGTGCTGTCTTCGGGATTGGTGTAGAAATTGACGCCAATGAGGATAGCCCAATGGGTCACGTCAGTTTGCGGCTGTGTTGGTGGCATATTGCTGAGCTTGAAAAGAAGGCATACCACTAAAATGATATGGTGACAATAAATATTGAAGAAAAAGAAGTCGGCAAAGCCAGCAAACAGCAAGTCGAGTCTGGGCCAGGCTGACTAGTATCGACCAGCTGATACGAAATGTCTCAGCGCTCTTTCACGATGCTAGGCGACATCATGGCAGATTTATCGTGATTATTCGAGTGCAAGCTGTAAAGGATGTAGGGGGCCTCAAATCAACCAATACGCCTCACTTTTGTGGTTTGAGGCCATACCGTGTCTGGCCTCCTTCAACAACAAATGGCCTCTCCACGTGGCGTCCTGGTATCTGCCAGAACTCAAATGCGCCAAGGCGCTTTGAAATAATCTGGGCCACAATCAGGTATCCCAGGGTGAATGGTGCTGATGCGGCCGAAGCGTGCATGGCAAACGGAGGAGACAGACCTACCCCGGAAGCGTGGCGAGACTTTGGACCCTGCGTGCGCTTCATGCTTCGCGTGCAGATAAAGGTTTTGGATGGACCGAGTCCTGGATCTCGTACGAGGACTCATTCATGATGTTATTGGTTACTGTATTCTGTGTTGTTGTGGTTAATGGCCTCGGATTTGGTGGATTCCAACCGGACCACTTGCCAGATTCCCATCCCCGCCACAGGATATCATCGAGACTATCAAGGGCGGTTCTTGATAGAGCAACCTCTTCGTAGGCTATTTCTGTCAAGTCGCTTATCAGTGGCCGCCGGAGCTGAGAGAATAATGCTAGAATCAGACAAGAGAGACGCGACGTTTGTGAAGCCTAAACGCCACAGCACAACAGAGGTCACCGACTGCTCACTTGGCTCACTATGTCCGTTATGATTTGTAACTCCTGAAGATATCATTGGGTTCGAGATGCTGTTGAGGGTCTTCTGGCTTAACCCATCAAGGGGCAGGCTTCAACTATAATAAAGAACAGATTGTCAAAACATCATAGCATCATGACCCGATGCTGTTGAGTACCTACCACCAGGGTCAAGCAAAAAATGAGACATAAGGATAGACATATTAGCTTATTCTTCTCTATATATTATTATAAAAATATAATAAAAATATATAAAAAGTATTCTAGACTTTATAGTATTTTATAATATATTTCTAAATTAATTTATTATTCTTATGAGGTATTAAGTTGTCCTCCTGATCTTTTGGCGTCTTATTTATTTCTTTGCCCGCGTGCCTACCTAATAAGATAGTCAGGAGTGGATGCTAGAGAGCTTCAAGTGGAGTCCTGTAAGAGCGTCTATCAGCTTTTGCAGGAACTATAATGACTCTTTTCAACGTAATTTTCTCCATTTCCGCCACTGTGAGCAATCCTTGGAACCCGATGAGTACAGTTACCATAAAAAGAAGGCCGTGTCTTGAAAATGGAACCCAAAAAGGAGCCAGCAAGCTTACGAGACAGCCGACAAAAAACATACAACAGCGGGGATTCGCTGGTCGTCACCGACCCAACTACTAATCCGCCCCTCACCGGCTTATCTATGGGAGAGCGGACGGGATCCCGAGTTCTCCGGTGGGTATGGTCGTATGTGGAAGAAGTGTCGTGGTAGCAAGCCTATGGGCTGAGTTCTCGCACAGAATCTCATCTCACCGTCAGTTTCCCTATTACCAGACTGCTAACCACCTACTGACAATTATCCGCCGATATACCTCCCTGTGTTCGAGTTTCCAGCTCAGTTTTTCTATGATAACAAAGTAAATCGGCCAGTTCTGATCTTGGATGCTGGGTTGGGTTAAGGTCATCTAGATCAGCTAGAACAGGACAGAAAAGAACCATTTCGCTATGACCGTCTTCTCTCTTTCATGTTCTTAGTCACAGAGGCCAAATACGAACCTCTAGCCAAAATTCAGCTGTCCATTGTCTATAAGCTAGGGGCGGAGCTATTTGAGATTATCGATTACTACGCAACGTTTATTCTCAGTCTCGACCGCACCCAAGACGAGAAACTCGATTTGACTGGTCAGACACGATGAATTAGCGTTGTCTCTGATGTCTGATTGGCCAACTGTCGAGCCATTAGACCAGGGTACGAGGAATCTAGACCGTCACTCAGGCATGCGACATGCACACCAGGGACCGAGATAAATATCAGTCTTTCTCCGATGTCCCTCGACCTAATAGTGCCTTCAAGTGTTTGAACCGCGAATAGCCAACATGTCTGATAATCCATCAGCCCCAGTCACCACTGAAAAGAAAACATACGCCTCTGACCCCGTGCCAGGGGATTATCCTACCTGGTCCAACAATGACAAGCTCCAATGGCTAGACAGCCAGGGGTTTGCCAATGATCCCACCATCAACCTTGGAGATTGCTACCGCTCCAGTGCCAAGATTACGCAAATCTTCACGGTCATCACAAAGTTACTACAGCGAGTGTACGCATCACTGCGTGAAAAGGCTGGCCAAAGTCTCCGGAAGGCCTTCTCGACCTTTTTGATAGCATACAACCAAAGCATCGGCCGTCTCTCCAACGAAATTTACGCTAATACCGCCTCGCTCCTTAGCACGGGCCGATTCAACAATGAGAGCAACATCATTGAGCCCGTCTCCATCCCTGACCTGCCAATCGAAAATGACGACGGCACGTCCAACATAGTGGCCACGGTTAGTGGATTTAAAGATGTAAGTCGTACACCGCCATTCCAAGCCGTGAATATTTTAATTGCTGACATGTTTGATCAGAAAATTTGGCCCTATTTTCTGAACTTGCTCGAATTGCTCCAGGACAAGTGGAAGTGGCTCTCCAAGGTCCACCCAGCCGTGAACGCGTCGTACAGCAACCTCATCAAGGCAATGACTGATGCGGGAGAGACGGTCTTCCTGGAGTACCAAAAGGAGGAGGATAGATCTGTGAGAATTGGAGGTTGAGCTACCTTTGCTAGTGCCGGGACCACTACTGCACCAGTTAACGAAATGACCAGTGGCTATTGACTCCTTGACCAGGAGTTGGTCGGAGAGGGGCGAACAATAGGGGCATCATGAGATTCACCGAGTGATTAGCTCTTCACGTGGTTTTAACGCGTGCCCGATTAGAGGATGCTTATTGATTCGGTATCCCGTCACACTATATCAACAGACTTGACCACGAACCAGCAACCATTCAGTTCTAGTTAATCGAAGGGGTCATTGTAATGCACAGCTCGCGATAAGGTCATTGATTTGATTATGAAACAGCAAAGAAAATGAGGCTATCGCCAGGAGACTTTTAAGTGCGTGAGATAAAAGAACCGAAGGTTAGCAAGCGGTCCAAAAAGAAAATGGCAGACTGAGGTACCTCGAGAACTCCGCCGGGCAATAAGAACGCAATTTAGACTAAAATAAACAAATTATACTCTAAAATCTCTATATAATCTTATAAATATCATCATAAGCCTTTTATATTACTATTCTATGGATTAAAAAGGTAAAAAGTACTTGCGAAGTATGCCATTTTCCTTGGACCACTTGGTTAGCTCGCTGACAGTATCGATATCCACCATTGCGTGTCTTATCAGCACGTGACTAAGGCGATAGGAATTCATTTCGAGATCCATGGATGGAATGACTCTTAGCAACCTGACTATTATCTGCTATGGAATTTAAATTTTCCAGGCAATGACGCTGAAAATTAGCTGCTTGGGTAAGACCAATGGGATTAAATCTCTTTTTCCTCATCAATGAGACACCAGCTTACTCCTACTACCACGCACTAACAATGATGCTTCACTGGGTGAAGAATGAACGAGATGAGAGACGCAGGACTTTGTACTATCTCATCAACAGGCAGTAAACTTTACTTCCTAGGAAGGAAAGACACTAAAATGGTAAATATATCATAAGAAAACATCATAGTTCAAATCTGTTGTATCTGTTGTATCTCATCATCTAGGTTATCTCTCAGTCATGAGTTATCTACCCTGAACCTTTGTTTTGCTTTTTTGCCCCTTGACCCCCGACGGACCTGAAACCACACGTTCCCTTCCTTTGAACCAACGCTAACCAGGGCTGAGCAAATTGTGGACCCTGCTTATTTTCATCTTGGTCTTGGGCAGCATCTCACTGTCCACTAATAACAGCATGGAGGAGCACGCGTTTCTCGTGTTGTTTACTCGGCCTTTCACCCTTTGGCTTCGTTCGCCTTGCATTCGCTCCTAGACCATCATGAAACAATCTCAAGTAAACCCAAGTAAAGAGAAGAGAACTCGGGCCAATGTCAAACAATCTAAATTTGGTTGTTTCACCTGCAAGTAAGCATTTCATCCACGGTTACGACCAGAAGCAGGCTAATACGCTCGACATAGGAAACGGCGTGTCAAGTGCGATGAATCAAAGCCATCCTGCCTACGCTGCTTGTCATATAACATCTCCTGCCTTGGATATCCGCGTGGGGCACCCCCTGGACCCTGGCTCGACACGTCTTCACCAGCCGTCATCCACTCCCAGAACCGCTTTACACATCATCCTAACCATCCCTGGAATCGATACTCTCACCTTGCCTGCACCGTGTTTCGCCAAGGGCCCCGTCGAGCCAAGAGTGAGCTCGAAGCGGGATTATGGAGTCGCACCATACCTCAGCTGATCCATTCGATTCCATTCGTGCGAGCTGCCGCTGCTGCATTTGGTGCCTCGTACGAGCAGCATACACTTAGACCCAGTCGCACAAGCCCGGGGTTGGAATCTGTCCAGCTGTACTGTCAAGCCTTGCGGCTATTACAGGTTGAAGTTTCCAACCTTCGGTATGGGTCTCTGCCCTCTACCGTTGCCTGTCTCCTCATGGCTTTTACCGAGGTTTTACAACAGCGTAGCGACAAAGCCTACTTGCATCTCCAAGGGGCTGCTGCGTTAATGGTTGGTCAAGGTAATGGAAGCTCGGCTGCCGTTACGCAAGATGAGGGACTGTCAACATTGTTTGAGAAGCTTGATCTTCATACCGCAACATACGTGCTCACTCGCTCCCCAGACCTGCCATCATTGCAGCCGGCGACGCCACACTCGACCACACTTTCCCCTGATCGTGTCCTATGCAGAATACTACATGCTTGCTATCACTTTATCTCGACAGCACGGCAGTACAAATACACCAACTTGTCACTAATTCCTTCCAACATACTCATCGAGCAAGGCAGACATCTCGGGAACTTGCAATGGTGGCTGTCGTGCCACCAGCTCGACCCTTCGCGCCCAGTCATTGATCCACAGAACGAACAGCTGATCATCCTTCGCGCTCAGTCTCTCGCTGGGTTGATACATTGCGCCACCGTTCTTCAACCATATGAATCAGCCTATGACAGCTATGATCGGGAGTTCAAGGAGATTCTCAAGTTGGCGGAGGCACTTTTTGACATGCAACCCGAGGCCATGAATCCCCCAGGGTATTATGGTGGACTGCCCCATTTCGCTCCTGAAATGGGGATCATCCAGCCGCTCTTTCTGACGGCCTTGAAGTACAGGCATCCTTTCTGGCGGCGTAAGGCTCTAGACTTACTTCAAAAAAGCGGAAGGGAGGGTCCATGGTGTGGCGCAATCGAGGCCGCGGTGCTCAAGGTTGTTGTCGAGGCCGAAGAAGCAACACCCAACAACCTCCAAGGCATGAATGCGCCTGATCAAAGTGCCGTCTACCAACCAAGCAGCGTTCCTGAAAGCCAGAGGGTCCATCTATGTTGGATAGTTGGATATGTGGCTCAACAACAAGACAATCGGATTGGCATGGGCGTCGGTCCAGGAACAAGGGCCAAGTTTGCAAAAGTCCAATTGTGCAAGTGTCTCAATATAGATGGCGCTTCAAGTGACGAAGACAGAGGGCCTTGTGCAGAATTTTGGAAGACCCAGGAAAAGTGGTATACCTGGCTAGAGACAATTCAGCTGTTTGAATAGATGATGTCCTGAGCTTGGACACAGACGGTAGTTTGATAATGTTATTGGAGACGTCTGGGCTCTCACCTAGGTCAAGCAAAAAACGAGACATAAGAATAGATATATTAGCTTATTCTTCTCTAAATATTATTATAAAATATAATATAAATAAATAAAAAAATATTCTAAATTTAATTATATTTTATAATATTTTTCTAAATTAATTTATTAAATTTATAAAGAGTTAAATTATTATCTTAATCTTTTGGCGTCTCGTTTTTTTCTTTGCCCGCGTGGCTCTATAAGCTGACCCGATCCCACCTTCGCTTATCATCCAATCCTTTCCAAGGGAGCCACAGCTGATGTGGGCCATCTCGGTCTTCTCAGGGGCAGCTAAATAATCCCTGTAACCTTGGAGAGAGGGACACGGACTCGGTCGAGTATATTTAAAGACGGCCTTTCTTCACAAGACAATACATGGAAGCCACCGAAACATCTGCACTTCAAGATTTGAAGACTTTCCAATTATGCTTTTAACACGTTTTGTTTCAACTCTTCTCACGGCATTGGCTGGCTTATGCCTGACTGCAGATGCTGGCCAATGCCCACCTCTCGGCCCCGTCTTACCACCCCCAAAGCGGCCCAGTCAACACCCTGCTGTGAAAGCTGCCATCGAGGGCATCATCGCGTCTCTCGAAGCACAAACAGCGGGCTTCAACTCTTCTGCCGTCTCTGTTGGAGCTCGGTCTATCTACGAGGACACTCCTTTCCTGGACTTTCACCATACTCCGCCCAACCCAGCCTCCAAGCGTGGTGCCAACGAGGTTGATTCCAACACAGTATACCGCCTTGGAAGTGTGTCAAAGCTCTTTACGGTGTTAGCGGCACTGAAACTGGCGGAAGATGGCGTGCTTAGTATGAACGACCCTGTTGGACGGTGGATTCCAGAGCTTTCAGGACGTGACAACGATCCTGGGTCTGAAGATGAACTTGATCCGATTGAGTGGCAGGATGTGACTGTGGAAGCTGTTGCAGCACATCTATCAGGCATTGGGGGAGATAGTAGGTTGCCTTTTGGTCACCCTATTTGGATCGTCTAACGGAAAACAGTGACTGGTGATCTGGCCAGCTTTGATGCCGACTGGGAGGCTCTTGGACTTCCAAAGGCTTCCCCCGAGACAAAGACTCGGGCATGCTCAGGCAATGGAGGGCTTCGCCCTTGCACGCGCCAAGGTACGACCACCACTCTCTCGATACTTGCTACTAGCCTTGACTAATGAATAAAGACCTGCTGGAGGCCTTACAACATAGACGCCCACCGGTGTACCCGGTAGGTCAAGTTCCTGTTTATTCCAACGCCGGTACGAGCATCGTTGGCCTTGTTGTCGAGGCGGCCTCCAATAAGACGTTCGAGGCATCTCTCCGTGATTTGGTCCTGGAACCTTTGGAGCTGCGGGATACAAGTGTCATGACTGTGCCCGAAAACGTTGACCAAATGTTTATCCCCGCTGGGAGCACTGATTGGGATATGGATTTGGGAATTTTTGCACCGTAGGTCAGCCTTTGCATATCTTGACCGTGACCGTTAACGTAATGCTAGTGCCGGCGGAATGAACTCCAACACTAAAGATTTACTCTCTTTCATGACCGGCATCCTGAAAAACTCGGCCCTCTCTCCCGCTTCGACACGTCGCTGGCTCAAGCCGGCTTCTTTCCTCTCAGCCTGGAGCAGCGCTGTCGGCGCCCCTTGGGAGATCTACCGCGTCAACAACCTAACAAGTGACGGACGAATCATTGATCTATACACCAAGGGCGGATCCCTAACCAGCTATTATTCTTCACTAGCACTTGTACCGGATTTGGGCTTTGTCATTTCGGTTCTGGCTGCTGGATCTGAAATCATTGGCCTTTGGCCATCGTTGGCAAGTCTCCAGGCAATGGAGGTCTTGGTTCCTGCCATGGATCTTGCAGCCAAGGATGAAGCCAAAAAGAGATTCGCGGGGACTTATACAGACAAGAAGAGCGGTTCACGTCTCACGTTGTCTCTAGATGACGGTCCGGGCCTGGCGCTGAGCGACTGGGTCGTTCGAGGCTTCGAGGTGTTGCCGAACCTGGGTCGTTACAATCCCGCAACCATGAACACCACCACCGTGTCAAACTTGAGGAGCATTAGAATGTTCCCAGCGGGCATTGAAAACGACCGCCGGTCAGCCTGGAGAGCTATGTTTCCCGCCTTCTCGGACGAAGAAGCTGAGGTGATTGATGGAAGCACATCGATCCGTGATGCTTCGTGCGTCACCTGGCGTATGGTAGATAGGTTGATCTACAATGACCTTTCGATGGATCATTTCGAGTTTCGGTTTGGGGAAGATGGGGAGACTGCGACGAGTATCAAGTGCAAGGGGTTCAATGTCGAACTGACGAGAGATTCAGACGACTCTCAGGATTACGAGATATAAGCAATACCGCATTTTCAATCCATAGTATTTCTTGATAAAGAATACAAGTGTGATCTTGCGGAAGGGTTGGATGTGCCCTTTTGTTAGGCTGATTCGCCAGTCTCAAAGAGCTGCCCCGAAGTACGGAGTAGAAGTAGGGAGTAGTGATGGAATCCGTCAAAGAGAGGAATTCTGTTTACTCACGCATTCTTTCATATCCTCGCGTTGACACCACTGCAAGGCTTTGGATAGACAAGACCCATTGCCCCAGGTCTCATCCCCTGGCTTCGAAGTCATCAGCGACGGCATCTTGAGCCACACCAAGTTGCTTTGTCGCTCAACAACCAGGATCAGTCGGTGTGGCTCAGTTGGTTAGAGCGTTGGTCTCATAGCATGACTTGGCCCAAGGTCAGGGACATCCAAAGGTCGAGAGTTCGAGCCTCTCCACCGACAGTTCTTTTTGCTTTTCGGGGGAATCTTTTTACCTCTAGAGAAAATAGCTAATGGACTACGGGAAGCATGAAGATTGTTTTTTTCTGTATTATTTTACCATCTCGGAGGTATGGCTATTCCCGTTGTTAACCCAGACGCTTCGACAGACTTCTTGGAGGAGATGTGAAAGACAGAGGCAGCTGGCTGGGGCAGAAGCTATCCAAGATCATGCCTCTGACAGCCTTTACAAACTAACTATCTCCAGACTAGGCCTAGCACACACGATTCTCCTTAATAGGCCTGGTGACCATGAAGTGAAAAGTGAGGAAAGTGGTGATTCATCAAACTACGACGTCACAACCCCGGCGGAGCCGCTCACTAAAAACCAAACGGGCAGGGCGCATTAAAACCCCTCGACAGAACCAATATGACCTACGGCAGTTTCCACGATTTGGCAAGGGTTCTCAAGGTTGTTCGGCGGGTCAGGGTTGTATCGCCGAGAACATGGCGTGGTCGTGTGGCACTCGTCCATGCTGTGCTGCTGCTTCTTCAAGGAAAGCATTCTCGTGCATCTCTCGGTTCTCCAGCTCTCGTGGATCCATCAATCGCTCAACCAATGGACGGTTGGATCGTGACATGCCCATTTCTCGTCGGACCGGCGAAGCAAAGCGGAGACCCCGCATATATCCCTGCCATGGCGACGATCATGGACAAACACAGCATTGCTAAAGGGTAAATAATTCGCTGCGCGAACAAAACCCCAGCTTCGGGTCTTTTCTCGGTCATAAGATTTCCTGGGGGTGGCTGGTCCCTTCCAACGATCGCGGGGAACAAGGCCACTAAGCTCACGATTGTTCAACGCTGGAAGCAGTGTCACGTCGAAACCGTTGGTCAAAGAAGATTCTGTGGGTGGGACTTGAGCAAAGTATCCATGTGAGCTCATTACTTATCGGTCCGGGGTAAGACCGTCCGTAGGTCGACGGCGGAGACTCCGCACTTGAGGGTCTAATATCGTGATGTCGTCAATGACCATGATACCACTATTCGGCTTCACATGGACGGACAGCCAAGTATATAAGGGTTGAAGAGGTTATTCAGAGTTTTCTTGCTTGCCAACACATCCTCACCACTTTGCAATGCTCTGAGGATGCATCTCAAGAACCTCATCATCTCAGCAACGGCCTTTGCCGGTGCCTGCTTTGCTCAGAGCAAGGCAGGTGTCGAAGACCTCGACAAGGCCGGCAACGATCTTTTTGAAAAGGACCTCTCCAAGTGCCCCGGATACAAGGCCGTCAAGCATTGGCAGACAAAGGATGGCTTCTACGCCGACCTTGCCCTCGCTGGGCCGGCGTGCAACGTTTTCGGGACTGACCTCCCCAAGCTGAAGCTTGAGGTCGAGTACCAGACAAGCGAGAGACTGCATGTCAAGATCTTGGACACAAACAAAACCGTGTATCAAGTCCCTGACAGCGTGTTCCCGCGTCCCGGTTATGGGCAGTGGTGTTCTCCTAAGAACTCCAAGCTCAAGTTTGCCTTCAAGGCCGACCCCTTCTCGTTCACAGTATCCCGGTCCGACACTGGCGAAGTGCTGTTTGATACCAGTGGCAACAAGCTGGTCTTTGAGAACCAATACGTCTACCTCAAGACGAACCTTCCGCCAGGTCCCCATCTGTACGGCTTGGGAGAGCACAGCGATCCGTTCATGCTGAACACAACCAACTACACCAGGACCATCTACACCCGAGATTCCTATGGAGTTCCCCAAGGCGAGAACCTTTACGGTGCCCACCCGATCTACTTTGATCACAGAGACAAGGGAACTCATGGCGTCTTTCTCCTCAACTCCAACGGCATGGATATTTATATCGACAAGAAAGCTGGCAAGCAGTACCTTGAGTACAACATCATCGGCGGTGTTCTCGACTTTTACTTCATTGCCGGTCCTTCTCCAAAGGACGTAGCGAGGCAGTATGCTGAGATCACTCAGCTGCCGTTAATGACACCGTACTGGGGACTCGGATTCCACCAATGCCGATACGGCTACAGAGATGTCTACGAAGTTGCCGCCGTCGTTGCCAACTATTCTTCACAAAACATTCCTCTGGAAACAATGTGGACTGATATCGACTATATGGACCGTCGACGTATCTTCACCATTGATCCCGAGAGATTCCCGGCCCATCTGTACAAGGATCTTGTCGACACAATCCACGCAAGAGACCAGCATTACATCGTCATGGTTGACCCTGCCGTCTACTACAAGGAGTCCAACCCGGCGCTTGATGCAGGTCTTGAGTATGACACCTTTATCAAGGAGCCCAACGGCTCTGACTACAAGGGCGTTGTCTGGGCTGGTCCAAGTTACTTCCCCGACTGGTTCCACCCTGACTCTCAGAAGTACTGGACTGAGCAGTTTGCTGAGTTCTTTGACGGAACTAATGGTCCGGATATCGATGCTCTGTGGATCGACATGAACGAACCTGCAAACTTCTACAACAGACCCTATCCTGGCAACAACACGACTCCTGAGAAGTTTGCCGAAGTTGATGGTGATCCTCCTAAGCCCCCTCCCGTTCGAGATGGTCCCGACGCGCCTATTCCTGGATTCCCCGACAGCCTTCAGCCAAACTTTGCTTCTGGCGGCAACAAGAGGGAAGTTTCCCCTGTCGAGCATACCAGCCTCCGCCCTCGCTCCAACCGCAACCATGGTGCCGGCTACTGGCGTTCTTCCTTCAGCCAGTGGGGTCAGAACCGTCCCGGCCGTCCAGGTTCCAAGTGGCAGCACGGCAAGCGAACAGGCTCAGGCTGTGGACCTGACGAGTGCAAGGGTCTTCCCAACCGCGAGCTCATCAGGCCGCCGTACATGATCCAGAACGGTGCTGGACCTACTCTTGCTGACAGCACGACCGATACGGATCTTGTCCAGAGCGGTGGCTATGTTCAGTACGATACGCACAACCTCTATGGAGCCATGATGTCGACCCATTCGCACAATGCCATGCGGGCTAGACGCCCTGATAAGCGTGCTCTTGTCATTACGCGAAGCACCTTTGCCGGTTCTGGCAAGGACGTGTCGCATTGGCTTGGAGGTGAGACCACTCTTGAGATATTTTATGAAACCTTTCTAACCCAGCTTTCTGTAGACAACATTTCTGGCTGGCTCTGGTACCGTCACTCCATCAGCCAGATCCTCCAGTTCGCCTCTCTCTACCAGGTCCCCGTCGTTGGACCAGATGTCTGCGGCTTTGGTGGCAACGTAACTGAGACTCTCTGTGCTCGGTAAATATCCCCTCCTCCATAGAAAATGCAATCACTAACATCCACTCAACAGATGGGCTGCTCTTGGTTCCTTCTACACTTTCTTCCGCAACCACAACGAGATTTCGGCGAACTCGCAGGAGTTTTACCGCTGGCCCAAGGTGGCAGAAGCTGCCCGCAAGGGAATTGCCATTAGATACCAACTCCGTAAGTAGTTAACCCTGCATCAAACGGAACATCACTGACATAAACCAAGTCGACTACATCTACACCGCCATCTACAGGCAGAACCAGACTGGCACTCCAAGCCTGAACCCTCTGTTCTTCAACTATCCCAACGACCCCAACACGTACTCCATCGATCTGCAGTTCTTCTACGGCGACGGTATCCTCGTGAGCCCCGTCACTGAGGAGAACAGCACCAGCGTCAACTTCTACCTCCCCGATGACATCTTTTACGAATGGGGTACTGGAAAGCCTGTTCGCGGACGCGGTGAATATGTCGATGCCGAAGTTGACGTCACTGATATCACGATTCACTACAAGGGTGGTATTATCTACCCCCAGCGAGTGGAGAGTGCCAACACCACCACCGCCCTCCGAAAGAAGGGTTTCAACATCGTGATTGCTCCCGGCCTTGATGGCTCTGCCAAGGGATCACTGTACCTGGACGACGGCGAGTCACTCATCCAGGACGCTGTTTCCGAGATTGACTTCAAGTATGCCAAGGGCAAGTTCAGCATGACGGGTTCGTTTGGCTACGATGTCGGCGTGAATATTGAGACCGTCACTATTCTTGGAGTGGACCGCAAGCCTTATGGAGGTGATGCGGAATATGACAGCAAGAATAAGAAGCTGGTCCTGCACGTGGATGTGCCCCTGACAGGCAAGTATGAGAAGAAGATTTTGTAAATAAGGGAAAACTTTCATCTTTTAGCAAATAAGTATTTATCTATACTATGTTCTACTCATTGCCCAGCCATATCTGTAGCAGCAACATACCCAAAGGTCATTCCAGGCCCAATAGTACCTCCAGATCCCGGATATCTAGACCCAAATACACTTGCCGTGGTATTACCCGCCGCGTACAGGCCCTTGATAAGCTGACCTTGCTTGTTTAGGACCCTGGCGCGCTCATCAGTCACAAGGCCGCCTTTGGTGCCAATGTCGCCGGGGTATATCTTGACTGCATAGAAGGGTCCTTTCTCGATGGTACCCAGGTTGGGATTTGGTCCATGGTTTGGGTCACTAAAGATTTTGTTGTAGGGATTCAGTCCACGCTGGAAATCTTCATCGACGCCGTTTCGAGCAAATTTGTTAAACCGGTCGACTGTTTCCTGCAGCTGGTGCTCGTCGACGCCGATCTGCTTGGCTAGACCACTGAGAGTTGAATCCTTGTATAAGAATCCCGACGTTAAGAATTTCCTGGGCGTGAAACCTGGAAGGAGACGGCCCAGCATATACCTTCTTCTATGACGGGAGTCAAGAATCACCCAGGAATGAATGGATGAGGTCTCATCATTCCTTGCAAGCATATTGTGGCCAGCATCGCAGTAACACTCAGACTCGTTGAAATAGCGCCATCCTGACTGGTCGACAATGATGGAGTGAGGAAATGAGCGGACGTAGACGTCCAATATGGGCTTCCCGTTGTCCACGAAGCATGGCATCCACCAAGCGTGCTTCACGAGGGCCATGTCTGCCCCAACATCCATTGCAGCCCTGATGGCGTCTCCTTTGTCTTCTGGTGCTGTCAGACTCCATTCAGCCTGGGTGGGCTGCTGCAGGAATTGCTCTCGCATCTCTGGGTTTCTGGAGAATCCGCCAGCAGCAAGAATCACACCCCTCTTGGCCTGGACCCTGAGAAGTTTCCCATCACGTTCGATGAGAGCACCAACCACACCGCCAGCAGGAGTTGTGAGGAGCCGGTCCAATCTGGCATCTATCCAAAGCTGTGTGCCAAGGCACAGATTGATGTGCAAGAGTTGAGCAACCAACCCAACTCCGGCGGCAACGAGTTTCTTGCCGCGTATCATTGTCCATAGTGGCCTTAGTGCGACCAACTGAACAGCTTTGAGGAAGTCTCCAATAGAGGCTCCAAACCGAAACAGGGTTCGCGCCTCCACGGCGGTCATGACGGGCTGCCAGTCGATTGGTGTGCGCAAGTGACTCTGCCATTTATTACTCAGAGTTCTTAGGTCAAATGGAGCTGGTGATATGCTTCTGCTTGTGACGCTTGCCCCAGGCTCCAGGGCATGGTAGTCGGGGTATGGCAGGTCCAGATTCCATTTGAAACCCCTGTCATGGAGGAACTTGGCCATCTTGGGGCTGAACTCGAGGTACGCAGCCCTTCGAGCTGGTGTGCTAGCTGGCGCTCCTTCTTTCACGACCGAGTCGATATAGGTCGCTGCGTCTTGAGGCGAATCGGAAACTCCGTTCTGAGCTTGCAGATGATTGCAAGGAACCCATACACCGCCGCCGGAGTAGGCTGTCGTCCCCCCAATCTTGTCTGTCTTCTCTATAACGAGCGTGTCCATCTGAAGAGAACGACTCCTGGCGGCAGCCGTGAGAGCCGCAGCTCCGGATCCAACGACCAAAACATCCACGACATGATCAAAAGAACTCGCCTTCCCATCAGGGATGACAGAGGCGTTCCGATGTTGGTGGAGGTACGGGCTTTTCGATGCCCGGAGGGTCTGAGTTGTATGTCTTGGTGCGCTCGTGATTAACAAAGTCACTGACCGCATGGCGTGAGTGGAGGAAGAAAGAGCAGCCATATTTTGATTGTTGGCTATGTCATGGAATACGACTTGAAGAGTCGAGTTATAAGAAGCTACCCCACATCAAGAACGAGGCTCCCCACGGACATCTCGTTCTTCGTTTACTAAACGCCCCAAATGCACAGTTTCCGGAGTTAAGGATCTCGGGATCCCGATGACCCTAAGTCCGCATGAAATGAGAGTTTTCGATGTAATAGAAGACTTGACATGAAATGCCGCTCAAATGTCTAACAGGTTTAGGCCTAGCAATAGTCTCGGGGCGTCGCGTCGCACCGCAAAGGTGTTCTGAGACCTCTCAGCATGTGCTCAAACTGCTTGACCCCTATCCCTGTACCCCTCCTCAGACGCGAGGTTAAAATCTTTAGTTGACGTCTGTTCTCCCGAAAGAGGTAGATTAAGGAGCTTCTCAGCGAACTCGATGCCCCTTGTCCTTACTGACGTCTCTGAGTCTCCGAGGAGGCCATTGGCGTAACAAGATACAGAGTTTCGCACCGAACAGTAGCAGACCTCGGTAATGTCGGTGTAGGTTTCTATGGGATACCCGAGGCCGAACTCTACTTGGCGAGAATCCGGGATCTGAGTGAACTTTGGTGTGAGTTGACATGTGCTCAACTACAAGGCTCATCCTTCGTATGACAACCACAGCGACCACGAATATCATTGATTTACAAAATTATTCAAACTCGATAGAGCTGTGTGGTTTTGTCCCGGTGAATCAAGATTATTGTAGTCGAACTCGACTCGCGGGGAACCGGATCTGCACATCTACTTACATCACAGCCTCAGAACTCATGCGCGCCACATAGCTTAGCTGATCCTCTCGTAAGGGGTGAATGACGTTTCCCGAACGGGCCCAGGGCGGAAGAGAAACGCCCCAGCATTGGTACTCTTGGCAAGATTAGCTTCTTGCCAGATGTTGCGGCTTGGAACGTCGGTTCGTTCATCGTACAACCTTCGGACAGAAGCTTCTACCCGTTCCGAAATTTCGTGCCTCAACTCTTCCCCTAAGTCCGTAAAGACTCGGACATAAGCTAATTTATGTTCCGATACATAGTTATCCACGCCTTGGCCCCGTCTCGAAGCCCAGCGCCCAGTTGTCACAAGTTATTTAAATGCTTACGATCCAGAGTCAAGCTTCCCCTGATAACCCAAGAGAATAAGAATCAGCATCTTTAAACCATTAGTACGGCGAGTAAACTCATTACAATCTTTGCTCTAGACTTTTTCCCACCACAATCACAATGGCCTCATTCTCTAACAAAGTTGTTGCTATTACCGGTACGCGCCATCGACTTGAACATGCAGCGTAAGGCTAACGAGATCACAGGAGCCGCATCAGGAATAGGGCTTGAGATTGCCAAGATCCTCATCACCAAGGGTGCCACGCTGTCCATCTCCGACATTCAAGACGTTTCTCTATACTCTGCGGCTTCGCATCTCAGGGAACTGGGAGGACCAGACGCCAAGGTGCTCGCCCAACGCGTCGACGTCACAAAGAGATCCGAGGTTGATGCCTGGATTCAGCGGACCATTGCTGAGTTTGGTGGTCTGCACGGCGCGGCGAATTTTGCGGGTGTTGTCGATGACCAGATGGGCGCCCGAAACCTGTCTCAGCAGGACGATGACAATGACTACGACTTTGTCATGAACGTCAACCTTCTCGGGGTTTGGAATAGCATGCGAGCAGAGCTGGGAAACATGAAGGCTGGGGCTTCGATTGTAAATGCCTCGAGTGCGGCCGGGCTCATTGGCTTTGCAGGCGGTGCTGCTTACACGGCCAGCAAGCATGGCGTGGCCGGGCTCACCAGGAGCGCCTGCAAAGAGTTCGGTTCCATGAACATCAGAGTCAACGCTGTTGCACCGTGAGTACGACTCTTGCTACATTTGAACGACCATGGAGTTGACCTTATTATAGGGGCTATATTATCACGCCAATGTCCAACAAGGCCAGCAAGTCTATGGGCCTTGGTCCTGATGATATGGGCCCGGTCAAGGCCAGCGCCTTAGGTCGACCAGGCCAACCCGAGGAGGTTGCCGCTTTGGTTGTTTTCCTACTTAGTGATGAGGCCTCGTACATGACTGGTACCGTGATCCCGATTGATGGGGGTTTGATTTGTTAAAGCGGTAGCTCCTTGGTCGAGTTTGCTTAGTATACCTAACTAGATAAGTTAAGTAAATGAATGCTATATTATAACCTGATTCTATTAGAAATGCCATGTGTACGGTCTTTACTTTTACGTTAATCTATAATATATAGCATATTATTAGTAAAAGATAATACCAACTCCTAACTTAACTTAGATAGACTTTATATAAATAATATTATTTTATATTTACTTAGTATGCCTATTTTAAAATTATGGAAATAATAAAAGCTCTTACTAAAATAAGAGTAATAAATTTTATTCTATAAAAAAAAAACCCAATAACAACACCGCCAGCGACGCCTATATTGGCCCAAGTAATATAACCTCATATACTATCTCTCTTATTTAAAAGATACAGTGCCCCCGCGTGTTAGAAAATATACTCAATATAAATATGAATTTCCTTCATTCATAAAAATGTGCGGTCTAGGCACGCATCAGAGTCCAAGTCTGCAGGAGACCTCGGTCAAATTACTTGGTCGTCTCACCAAATACTCCGAACCGCTCGGTCAAATTCATGTAGGGCTCCTCCGGCTCTGAGCATACCGTACGGCCGGTACGAGGTCCAACCCGTCATCCATCCACTTGCTCGGATCCAGACTCTTGATCAGCCCATGCACTTTGCCTAAACAATTATAGCGGCTGAATCGGTATTGTCCCGGCTGTGTGAGTGCCCCATGGGGTAAATCCGGAGTGCAGAGAATCGAATGGTGGACAATTCCATGGTCATGAGGCTATTCGTTTAGCGCAGGGGGCCGAAGGTCGTTCGTTCTGTATGCTGTTGACCCTGTTAGATTAGTTAGCTCTTAGCTGTTGACTGGGTACCATCATGCAAGGACTCATAGCAGCGACTTGAGGCGGGGACTTGGTTATAAATATTGATCCCATTCTCCAGCCCTCAACATCCCATCTGTGATTCACCAATTTGCCGACTCATTCATCATACGCATTTCTTCTCTTTACAATTTCAACTCTCAAAACAGTTGCAACATGGCGCCTGCCGTCGAACATGACGAGATGCGGCTGTACTCGCTCTGCACCAAAAAGTCATGGTGGCATGTGCCGCACTTGATCAAGCTCAATCTGCTCCTTATGATTCCGTTCCTCACCAGTTACGTGGGGGGGTTTGATGGCAGCAACCTCAATGGCCTCCAAACCCTCGAACACTGGCAAGATTGTCAGTTTGAAACCTGCCCGTATTGTGGTCGGAACCGCTGAGGGCTAACCATGGTTGGATTTACAGACTTTAACCACCCTCGAGGATCCATGCTCGGACTTATGGTCAACATGCAAGTTATTGGCGGTGTCGTCTCTCTGCCCGTCGCTCCTTGGATGGCCGACAAGTACGGGCGAAGACACCCCATCTTTCTCGGGTCCATCATCATCATCGTCGGCGCAGTGATCCAGGGGTGTGCTTCCAAGCTCGGAATGTTCATCGGCGGACGCTTCTGCATCGGCCTCGGCTCAGGCTTTGTTTCAACCGCCGCCCCTCCGCTCCTTGGAGAGCTGGCGTACCCCTCACATCGATCCATCATGACCTCACTCTATAACACCACTTGGGTGAGTAAGCCGGCACGCATTCAAAGCTCCCTTGTTTAACCAGATGCAGTACGTTGGGGCCATCGTTGCGGCTTGGTCTACCTATGGTACCTTCAAGCTATCAAGTGACTGGAGCTGGAGAATCCCCTCGCTCTTGCAGGCTGCCGTCTCCATCATCCAGCTGCTATTGATCTATTTCGTGCCCGAGAGCCCCAGGTGGCTCATTGCTAACGGCCGCACGCCGGAAGCCACCAAGATTCTTTGCAAATACCACAGCGGGACTGAGGAGCCGACTGAGCTTGTGCTGCTCCAGGTTGCCCAGATTGCTGGCGCCATCGAGTTTGAGCGCTCAAGCGAGTCGGTGTCTTACCTCCAATTCTTCCGAACCAGTAAGTCACATATCTTTCCTATTCATGTCTCTGAGATTATACTAAAGCCTATTCTTCACTCGCAGAGGGAAACCGCCATCGACTGTTCGTTGTTGCTAGCTTTGGCTTCATCATTCAGTGGTGCGGCAACCAGCTCATCTCGTCATATATCGCTCTTGTTCTCACCGATATCGGCATCACCAACCCTGAAACCCAGAACCTCATCAATGGCGGCCTGCAGCTCTTCAACTATGCCGTGGCTTGTGGTTCGGCTCTTCTTGTCGAGCGCCTGGGCAGGCGGTTCCTGTTGCTTACGTCCAACATCGGCATGCTATTCGCCTTCGTTATTTGGACTATCCTTGCAGCTCGCAACCAGCAGACAGAGGGAGGCAATAAGGGCCTCGGCATTGGAGTAGTCGTCATGGTGTTCGTTTTCTACGCCTTTTACAACTTCGCCATGAACCCTCTGCCCATCGCCTATTTGCTCGAGGTGCTGCCATATACGCTCCGTGCCAAAGGCCTCACCATCTTCAACTTGGCGCAGTTCTGCAGCGGAATCTTCAACGGGTTTGCTAATCCAGTAGCACTAGAAGCCCTTCGGTGGAAGTATTATATTGTCTTCGATTGTGCCCTGGTCTTGTGGCTCGCCATCATCTACTTCACCTATCCCGAGACGCGAGGTCTGTCGCTCGAAGAGGTCAGCCAAGTTTTCGATGGTAAACAGGCACTTCAGAGGGCATATGATATGAAAAGCGAGGGCCTTACTGAGACTGTGGAGAAAACGATGGAGCGTAAGGAGTAGTGATGCATGCTGTGTTGAGATAGTCCTTTAGCATTATATATTCAACGGATCTATCTACATTCAGGCGCCCAGCTATGAGGGATTGAGTTTCACGGCCGTGAACTATTGGTATTTGTGTCCTTTATTTCGTGGTCGATGGCCTGTTTTTGGAATTATCTTCGAATTAGCCGGAGACGTTCAGCTGGGAGCAGCAGTTGTTGTGAACACGGCTTATGTTTTGCAAGTCTTGAAACCCTCTTATTTTTAGAGATTTCTAAAGCGATTTTCCAGGCGTATTCTTTCAATAACATAGGTACTTGGATAAATTTTGTTTTATGAGAAGCAAGATCTAGTCCCATCCATGATGCACTACCTGTCTTGATGAACCGCTTCAGTCAATGATATCCAACTTATTCTCAGACAGCTACACTCCTGTCCAGTACAGGCTTCTTTTTAGTTCAAAGTCCCTATCCAGAACCTCGTCTCTAGGGTCCGCGCTTCGCCCAATGATCACCTTGAAAAGCCCCTTCTCAGCATGCCACTTCTCCTCCTCCTCATCCCAGTGTGACAAGGCATACTTATCCAAGCAAATACTAGCCGTCACCTTCTTTCCTTTCGATACCCATACCTTTTTAAATCCCTTGAGCTCCTTGCGTGGCCGCAGGGCGGCACACTCCAGGTCAGAGATGTACACCTGAACGATCTCATGGCCGTCTCTGTCACCTGTGTTGGTGACATCGACTGACACCACAAAAGTTCCATCCCCCTGGTCTCCCAGCTCAACTCTGCCTGGGACCTGCAGGCTGGAGTACTCAAAGGTCGTGTATGATAGCCCGTAGCCAAAGTAGAAAAGCGGATCGTTCTGGAGCTTCTCGTAGTACCTATAGCCGATGAACACGCCCTCGCCGTAGTACATCTCCCGAAGCCCCTTGCCGTAACTGAGAAAGGCCGGAGTGTCTTCTAAGCGGCGGGGGAACGTGACTGATAGACGACCACTGGGGTTATGCCGACCAAAGAGCACATCGGCAATTCCGTTTCCTGTTTCCTGACCCCCGAACCAGGCATGGATAAGCGTCGGCACACGCTTCAACCATGGCATTGTTACCGGACAGCCAGACTGGTTGACGATAATCTGTTGGAGCGGATGTAAGCATGAGACATTTGTCAAGCCAGGCTGACTCGGCAAACTCACAGTTCTAGGGTTCGCCTTCGCAACCCTCATGATTAACTCGTCAACCCCAGGAGGTAGCCTGAGGTCCTTTCTGTCCACCGCCTCACTCTCGTAGTCGGCGTTTAGACCGGCAATGACGATTGGAACATCGACCTGTCTGGCTAGCTCGACTGCCTCAGCAAGCGCCGCGGCCGGGTCAATCTTCTCGCAGCACCCGATGCGGAGGCCACCGGCGTTCAGAGCTCCGCAGCCAGCCGTAATACCTTCATTCTTCAGGAGAACAGATATCTGGTAGGTTTTTCCCGCCTCGGCTTCCAACTCAGCCGTCACCTCCATGCTTGCACTATTAAACATAGGTGTCTGGAGTGTCTTCTCTGGGTGACTGGTCCAGAGATCAACGACCTGCCTGCCATCGATATACAGGCGCCCCTTTCCCAACACACAGAGGCCAAACTGCATGGTTGCAGTCTTTGGTGCCTTCCATGTTGTATTGACACGAAGCCAGTAGACCGCAGGGACGCTAGAGGGAAGATTGTCCGCAAAGTACATCTGGGCTTGAGTCGTGGTCGTAGAGTGAAGTGGTTTGACGTCAGAATTGGCTTCCGGGTCTTCCCCATACCAATGCAGTTCATATCCTGCCTGCTGCGTTGCTGGGATGTTGATGTTCTCAGACAGGAGGGGCGTGAAGAGATGGGCTATTTGGATTTAAAGGTTAGCGGAATGGCTTCAAGGACAGAGGGCGTGGACTAAGCTCACAATGACAACCAACTGCCGTCTTGGTGCGTTCTTTGCCCACGATTTGTTGAATAGCTTCCAGCGGCTTACAAACGTAGTACGGAACAAGGTCAGCCGAACCGCCACCACTGATGGCAGGGTTCGCGAAGCCGGGACCGATCAGGCCGTACGTTTGCTGAACAGATGGATTGAGGGGCAGTGTGTTGTAATCGTTCTTGAGGAGAACTATAGAGCTGCGAGCCACTTCTCGACAGAGCTCCCGCTTCTCAGGGGTATCCCCGAACTGCGTCTTGTCACACTGCTTCTGGTAATCAAGGGCTGGTCGCACCTTGTTCACTAGGTGCAGTAGATTTCGAACTCGCTCATCCAGTGTTGATTTCTTCACCTTGCGGCACCTAATACACCAATGTAGAAGCTCTCCTCTCCATCTTGTAGGGCCTGGCATCTCCAGGTCTAGGCCAGCGTTGATCGCTTCTGCAGTACTATAAGTACCGAACCAGTCGCTCATGACCAGGCCACTCCACCCCCATTCCTGGCGCAGAAGCTGTGTGTTTAGCCATGGATCTTCTGAAGTAAGGGTACCATTGATCCTGTGATATGAGCTCATGATTGACCACGGGTTGGCGTGCTTGACAGCTAGCTGGAAGGGCAGAAGATGGGTCTCGCGTAGAGTCCTTGAAGAAGCACGAATCCCATCTTCCAAGGATTCAGAAGACTGGTCGTGTGCCGCATAGTGCTTGAGGGAAACGGCAATGCCGTCCTCCTGAATACCATTGATGTATTCCGAAGCCATGAGGCCGCTAAGGATCGGATCTTCGCTAAAGGCTTCAAACCCACGACCGATGAGTGGTGAACGCTGGAGACAGACTGTCGGGGCGAGCAGAACCTGACATCCTTTCTCCTTCGTCTCGGCAGCCAGCATGTTGCCAACGTGTCGCATCAACTTTGTGTCAAAGGTTGCGCCCATCGCCGTTGCCGAGGGAAGCAAGACGCCTCGAGGCTAGTGAAGGGTCAGCAAAAGGGTGTACCAAAGTCACGGACAATGAGCCAACTTACGCCGTTGAAAAATGAGGTGCCTCGAGCTCCATGTGGTCCATCTGTTGTCTTGAGGGCGATTATTAGCAAAACATCCGAACATGAATCTTGGGAGCAACGAACCGTGATGGATGGGATATTGAGACGTTCCACAGGATAGGTCGACCAGGTATCTCGGCCCGAGAGGAGCTCGATCTTCTCCTCGAGCGTAAGTTCGCTCAATACTTGGTCTACGTCAAGAGATGGAGACATGGTGAGGCTCAATGGAGAATGGCTCGTAGAAAGTCTGTTCTGTTTGGGTCGCTGAGTTTGCCGGACAGGATGACTATTAGATACAGAGTCTCTGGTTGAGAAATAACATCGGAACCTCAAAAATAAGTGTGTTTTTTTATCCTGAGTCTGACAATTATGTCATTGATAAGAATAGGAACCTCAAAAATAGTGGTTCGCTGCAATGGGACAACAATACTCGCATTCACTGTCGTGTCCCAAACTCGGCCTAATAACCCGAAGAACTGCGACCTGCTCGGGACTTCACTGTCACAGCGGATCACCGAGGATGAGCCCAGTGGTCTCAAGCAAGCCCCTCAATTCGGCCGCTACCGAAGAAGAGTGCCACTGTATCATCCATGAAACTACTCGAGCTGATACTTGCAGGATGCTCAGGTACAGCGGGGAAGCTCCAAGCCGGGGCCGTAATGGAGGGTAGTTTGCCCGAGGTTCTGGAGCCCCTGATTAGTTCGGTCAAATAAACGAGTCAGAGCAGGGTCTTGACCGCACCGGCAAAATTCAAACAAACAACATGATCCTGGCCATGGCCTACCTGCATTACAAGGTGGCAATACCTACAGTACCGAGATTGATTAGGCGAGCAAGTGATTCCAAGACAAACGCGATCAGGGTTCCGCCAAACAGAGTGCTTAGCCTCATGTACCTAATCCGACAGTCGGGTCACAACTACCGCTCAAGCATATCTACCCCAGGTTTTTGAAATTGCAGGTAAACTCATCTTGTATACTAGTTACTACACATGTACTCTCTGTCTCACGGTCCCATGAGACCCAGGTCCATCTATTAAGCTTTGTTACGTAGTAGCGCTGCAATTTGACCTTCGTTCTCGTTTATGGTTCTCGTTTAGCGCTCCAATTGACCATCCTCGTTCTCGTTTCTCGTTCTTGCTCACTCGGTACTTGATGTTACTGCCGGAACTTGGACGACGTTAGGCCATGACGCAGCCTCGTTGTTGATTCTCTCCTAGTACTTAAGAATACTTCAAAAGCCAGTCATTCGCAGCCTACAACGAGCTACCAACGAGACAATCAACTGTTCAACAATCAGATACGATGAAAACCACCGCTCTCATCCTGGGTCTTCTCGCCGCCGTCCGAGCAGCCTATGCGGCCCCTCGATGCAACAAAACTACCTCCCTGAGGGAGGAGGCTGCCAAGAAAGATATTCTCATCGGGTCTGGTGCCATCAACCCAGCCTATTTGGATGATCCTAGGTTCTCCGCCGTCCTTGCTGAGCAGTTCAACAGCCTGTCTCCCGAAAATGAGGGGAAGTGGGCGTTCCTGAACCCGACCCAAGGACATCACGACTGGACAAAGATCGATCGCCTCGTTGCCTTTGCCGAGGACAATAACATGGTCGTCAAGGGACATGGCCTCATCTCGGGCTGCTGTAATCCTAGTTACGTCGACGCCATAACCACGCCCGCAGAGCTTCGTTATGCCATGACGGCTCACTTCGAGGCATTCATGCATCGCTACGACGGCAAGGTGGATCGCTGGGACGTCGTCACTGAAGCCCTAGAAACGCAAGGCGCCGTTCTGGAAACCAACAACACTTTCTACAAGCTTCTCGGTCCCAGCTACATCGAAGAGGCCTTCCGCATTGCTCGAGCAGCAGATCCAGATGCTAAATTATTCTTCAACGAGAATCTTGTCGAAGTGCTCCCGGCCAAGCGACAAGCACTCCTCGAACTAGTTACTCGCCTCGTATCGGAGGGCGTCCCGATCGACGGAGTAGCCCTCCAGATGCACATCACTGAAGTTGCCCCAGAGCCGGGCGTACTGACGGAAATGGTCAACTCGTACAAGGCGCTTGGATTGGAGGTTACAATTGCTGAGTTGGATGTCCACACCCTCAACGCTACCCTCCAGACCGAAATCTATGGCGCCATCATGACCGAGGCTTTGGATGCAGGCATCACTGACATCAGCTTCTGGGGCTTCACGGATAACCATGCTTACACCTGGCTGCCAGGCGCGAAGCCTCTCATGTTTGACGAGGACTACAAGCCCAAGGGCGCATTCTTCGCTACCAATGCCGCCCTGAAGGACTTTGTCAGCAAGCCTTAGACACTCATACGTATCGAGGCTTCGGTTTCAGGTTTTTGCAGTCGCCTCCCAAAGGCTAAGCCAAGTTGGTGTAAAGTCAATCATCCTCGAAATGCAATTGATAAAGCTGTTACATCTGGCATGATGATTCCCGCAGCTGAAACATGAGTTCTACTTCTTCTGGGTCTAGCCTACCGATATTATATGGATTGTTATTGTATATATACCTACTTTTTGCTTTATTTTCATCCTCATGCTCCCTTAAACTGTGTGCCATTAATCAGCTATGAAGTACATGTAGCCTACAATATGATAGAATTGCGTTGTTTGCTAAGTCGTATATCAACCCTTCTTTTCCTAAATCGCCCCATGTTGGAAACATATCCATAGCTATTTGGTGGTCACTGCGGCCTTCTGGTTCAGTTATCCCATCAAAGGCCGGGCTTCGGCTATAACAAAGAACACATTATCGATACATGATAGCATCATATTGTGGTTGGTCACTATATCTCCTTTCTAACGCCATGTCTCGGGCTCATGAGCTTGCAGAGTAGAACATCAAGCGAACTAAAGTTCTAAATACAAAGACCATTACGGCTACAGGCTATTTGAGCAGTATAAGTGACACGAGACACGTGGATCTTCGCCAGACATTGCATTCATGGAGATTATAAGAGCCCCGTTAAAAGGTTCCTTCTTTTTGTGAATCTTTTGACACCATCGAAAGAGGCACTACACATGGTAGCATCAAAGATCAATGGTGAAAAACACCATGACCTAGAGAAGGCCCGCGCACGTCTTGGTAAAGACAAAATACAAAGCTATTGATTTCTAAATGTATGCTCTATCATGTCCGTCCACCAGGAATCTAAACCTTTGTCCTCTCCTCGATCATGCCTCGAAGCATCAGGGCCGACTCCTTGGGCGTCCTCTCAAGCGTATCATAGTCTGTATAAGTCACCCCGAACCTGGGGCCGTACCCCTCTGACCATTCTAGTATCGCAGTCAGCTTCGAAAACAAGTTCAAAATGATCAGGCGGGATAACTTACCCAAGTTATCCATCAACGACCAGGCGAAATAGCCCTTCACCTCTACGCCATCCTCTATCGCCCCAACAATGGCATCAAAGTGGTCCGCAAAGTATCGCTGACGAAAATCATCCTTCACAGACTCTTCCTTGGTCATCTTATCCTCACCAGGACAGGGGCAGCCGTTTTCGGTCACGTAGATGGGCTTCCCGTACAGGCGGTATGTTCTGTTGAGGTGCTTCCGGAACCCCTGGGGTGCAGAGCGCAGCCAGAAGATGCCGCTCAGGTCACCGATGGGGACACCGGCCTTATTCTCTGGGCAGTCATCCACGTTCCCTTTGTAGTCCTCAGCAGGCGCCGGAGTGGTGCGGTGTCGCGCAAATTGAGAAGTATAGTAGTTCATGGCGAAGAAGTCAAGCTCAGCCTCGCGTAACAGGGCGAAATCGGATTCCGTGAAGGCTGGTAAGCGGACTCCGAGTTGCTCTCGCATGACATTGGGATAATCCTGCGCAAGACTTGAACACGACAGACATGTTAGCAGACTGGTGCTGTACTGAGGGACCGATCCTGGGGTTCTGCCCCTGGCCATCCTCCGAGGGCCACTCACACCATGGGGCTGGCAAACCAGCCGTGCCAAAACTGCATCCTCGTCTCGGCCGCTTCGTGATCTTTAGGATCCTCAGAATCCCAAGGCTCAAAATAGTCGCCACTGATGGATATACCGATCTGACCTCCTTGCTTTGGCTTGAATTCTTTGTTGTACAGTCTCGCCGCTGCGGCATGCGCTAGGATGAGAGAGTGCCCAACGATCCAAGGCTCGGTTGTCGAGTCACCCTCGGTACAGTCTTTGTTAGTGGTGCTTCGTCCTGGAGCGTCGTTGCCATGCGAGAATCCCTAAAGCTGTATAAGCTCCTCAATTCTACCTGTCAAGCCGTCCTTGAAGGACGAGACGGCCGATAGGAGTCCTCCATGCTCACATGAATGGAAACAACCCACGGCTCGTTCACCGTGATCCAGTTCTTCACACGATCGCCGAAGCGCTCGTAGCACACGCCCGCGTACCGCTCAAAGTCCTTTTGAGACTCTTCGATATTCAGCCAACCGCCATATCGGTCTTGGAGTCCCTGTGGCAGGTCCCAGTGGTAGAGAGTAACCCAAGGCATAATACCCCTAGCAAGCAGGGCGTCGATGAGCTTGTTGTAAAAGACAACACCGTCCTCGTTGACTGGGTCATTTCGTCCACCGAGCGGAATTATGCGCGACCATGCCAAGGAGAAGCGGTATGCCTTGGCGCCGTACTTGACGAGAAGGTCAAAGTCCTCCTCGTATCGGTGGTAATGGTCACAGGCAACATCTCCGGTAGCCCCATGAGTACGAGATGGCTCCAGGTGAGTGAAGACGTCCCAGATGGAAGGGCCCTTGCCGCCTTCGTTGGCACCGCCTTCAATCTGATAGGCGGCCGTGGCAAACCCCCACTCAAAGTCCGAGGGAAGGCCCTTGGGCGGTGCAACTCCCGAGGACGCCATGACGAGATTGTGTGCTTGCAGTTGTATCTTGGAGTTGTGTTCGAATGCTTCAAGTTGAGATGAGCCGTAGTTTTTGATGCATTCGAAAAGCGAACTTGGTCCCTCTATATAATGGCAATGTCCTCCACAGACAACGCTCCTTATCAGACCCTGAGCTCTGCTCTTTCGACTCGGGATGCGTCATGATGCACTTCAGAGATCCCACGGCTTCTAGGCCCGTCACAATTAGCCGATGTCCAAATGTTTCGCCGACTCCTGTGAGAGTCGAGGAGTCCGTCCACTGTGGTCCGCCTCTCCGCAATGGCTCTCTTACTACACCACCTGACCCCGCACGCTAGATCCTTGGCTGTGGGCCTGTGTTGACTCGGGGAATTTGCGGGTTCCTTAGGGAACGATTCCCGAAATACGAAGGCCTAAACGAGGCTCACTCTCGGTGGATATAAGCATGACGCCTCAGTTATTTGGCCGAGCTGGACTCTACTCTGCTCCTCATCACACTCCACCACCATGTGGCAGCAACCCAATGGCTTCAAGACAGGCTTGTAGATTGTGCCGTCGCCGTAAGGTCAAGGTGAGTAATGCCGATCCAAGCTTTCTCCACAGATAAGCCAACCCCTTCTGCTAACTGACACCTGGGCAATCGACAGTGCGATGGGTTGACGACATGCCGAAACTGCGACATAGCAAAGACGACTTGTCAATACTCACCTCCAAAGAAACGTGGTCCGAAGCCGGTCAAATGGCAAGACGCCCATCCCGAAGTACCTCCTTGCTCAGCCTCTACAGCCACCAACTCACCCCGAGGAGCCGACAGCCCAGCGCTCCCCGCCGAGACGAATGCTCCCTCATGCCCAGCTTCCGACAGCCCGCTGTCCAGCACCGTCACGGCCAATCCCCTTATCGAAACGCCAGAAACCCAGACCGAAACCGCTGCCAGTGTCCATCTCGGCCTCCTGGCGGGGCTGTTAGCTGCCACTCCGTCCCAGACAGCGGCATCGATTGCCAACAACTGTATTCTCCTGTATACCCGATATGTTTTCGGATCAACCCCCGTCTGTCATGAGGCCACAGTCCGTGCGACCGTTCACCGTTTCTTCATCTCTCTCTCAGATGGGGACAGCCCCGCAGACGACTACGAACGCGTCTTGCGCTGCTTTGCCGCTGACACGGAGCGAGAGCGGATCGAGGCGCTCAGGAACATTACCCTTCTCACAGCTCTATGCGCAGCCGTGACATACGTTGTGCCCGAGTCTCTGCTGCCCAGCAAGTACCTCACTGCCCCTCTATTCCTCCGAGCGGCGCGAGACACGCTCAGGATCTATGAAGATTACGATCTCGAGCACCCCAACTCGTCATCCCTCAGCATCCGGCTATTTCTGTCGTCGGCCATACAGACTGCATCGGGGACGCATGGAGTTGCCTTCCATATCTTGAGCGAGGCGGGTCTCATCGCGATGAGGATGGGCCTCTACCGTGAGAGCGCACTCGAGGGACGAGATGCGCTTGAGGAGACCCTCCTACGAAACGCCTTTTGGCAGCTATACGTCTGCGACAAGACAGCCTGGGTAATGAAGGGCCGTCCGGTGACAATTCACGAGACTCTATTTGAGGGAGGGCTTACCGTAAAGGCACATTCGTCAAGACCGGTGCCACTCTTCGACTCCGGAGGGGACTCGAACGATGCCGGGTCAGAAGACCGTCTTACCGAGGGGTTTCACGTCATTTGTCGACTGTGGTCCATGGCTGCCCGAGTCATCCAAGGCATGGAATCTCTCTCTATGAAGGCTTCGGACGCATTCAACGACATGGCAGCCAGTTGTGAGAGCGTTACACAGTTGTCGGAAGCATACTTTGAGATGATCACTCTGACCAACAATCTCCCACTCTTGTTCCGGTCTCCAGCTGAATCATCTCCCGACATGGATCAGGACGCAGACAAGTACTTGTTCCAGCTCTTGCAGCGGCAACGGACCAGCTATCTCATCACACTTCACATAATAAAGGTTCTAGTACTACACTCAGCCATCCAGTGCAAAACGACCGAGGTCATCGGCCTCAGCGCGGACCCCCTAACGCTAGCCATGAGGCAGATAGAGCAAGCCCAGGATTTCCTAAATGCACTTGAGAGCGTCCCTTTTCTACATCTCCAGGCCGAGGGAGAGCATTGCGTAAGTGGACCCGAAGAAGCTCATTGCACCATCACGCGCTTACACGAGGTCGCGGGTCTTAGGTTGAGAAGATCAGAAGAGTCGGGAGCCTTCTCCTTGAACTGGCTCACAATACAGAGAGTCATGTCGTCAAGTCTCAGGCGAATCAATGTGCCATGCGCTTGATTGATATATTGGTACGTTTAGACTCAAAGGCGTCCGACGTACTGGGTCAAGAAATGGATTTCTAGTTAGTTACAAGCCATGTCCTCCACCTGAAAATCAGAGTACCGCACCTTGACCTCACTGTCACCGACGGCGTACATGCCGATGATGGGCCCCACGAAGTCATGCCCTGTCATGTCCAGGCTGTCTATCCTTCCGAACTCCTCTTTTGTCGCTGCACCGTCAACTGAAAACCAGAACACAAACTCTAGTTCGGTGTAATCAATGCCAAATGTCATCTTTACGCCTCCGCCTACGTTCAGGCTCTGGGATGTCCTTCGTTCGATGGACCTGGCCCTGTTGACAGTCTCCAACACAACCTCCATTAAGTCTACATCGAGAAAGACTCGTATGAAGCGATGTTCGTCCTTATAGTAACACAGCCCGGCCTTGAGACTGCAGCCGCCCGTAGCCAGCTGGTCGAGGGGACCTAATGTCACGGAAGCCGAGCCATGCAGACGCCTTTGGCGTTTTCCGATAAACGTCACCGGCCCCTCCGTGTTCGACAGGTCCTTTTTTCCAGCCTTCAAGATGAAGCTGTTCCCATCATACTCGTAGTTCTCAACGATAGGGTCGCGGATATGGGCGAGAGCGACATCTGGGCGTCGTCTAGAGGGCCACTGGAAAGACAAGTCCCGTGTCATGGGAAGCGAGACATCCAGTTCGACCTTGTCAATGACTGGATATTCGCCTTCGGGCCAGGTAGCTGTGGTGAGGAAAGACTCGCGCCCCATGATGAAACGACCATTGTTCTTCCTCGCGCCCAAGCACACAAAGTACCATTGCCCAGAGGGATGTTGAAAAAGGTCCCCATGACCCGTGTACTGAACATACCCTCCTTTATCCGTCTTGGTTAGAACTGGGTTGGCCGGGTTCGGTTCGTACGGCCCCCAGATATCCCGCGACCTGGCCATTATGGTGTGATGGTCGGCAAAGCAGCCACCCTCAGCAATAAGAAGATAATACCATCCATCCTTCTTATACATATGAGGACCTTCAGGGTACACCCTAGTGATACCCTCCCAGAGCAGCTTCTCCTCAGACAGCTTCTTGCCGGTATCGAGGTCAATCTCGAATTGGCGAATTGTGGTCTCTGGCGGCGGACCAGATGCCCCAATCATATAGACCCGGCCATTATCATCCCAGAACAGGCTGGTATCGATTGCATCGAAATCATAGAATAGAGGGTCGCTCCATTTATTGGCCCAGATGTCGGTTGTCGATAGTATGAAGTTATGATGTTCGCTCTCGTTGGGCGCCTGGGATAGCGTATGTACAACATTGGTGCACACAATGTAAAAGGTCCCCTGGCGGTATCGGATCGTAGGAGCGTAAAGACCACCTTCGGCACAGACCCTTTCATCTGGATCCTCGGGGCCGACGATCTTGGTCACAGACTGTTGAAGACTCAACTGCCCAGGCCTGTTCAACGCATTGCCTTGGACTTGTTAGCAGGAAAGGTCTAAGAATAAAGACCTGAAGTGGGGAATCGTACCAATGTGCTTCCACTCTCTCAAGTCTCTTGAGGCATATATTGGCAAGCCGGGGAAAATGTGAAAGCTCGAGTTGACAAGAAAATAGGTGCCGTTCACGTAAACAATAGAGGGATCGGGGGCGAAGCCGGGAACAACAGGGTTGACAAGAATCCGCTCCATGATAAAAGCTTGGTTTAGATGCCCAAGTCTATGATTAGTAAAACGATGAATAGACCAGCATGAGAACACGTCCGTCCCTCTTATACCAGCACGAGTCTCTACCTTGCCGAGCGTGGTGATATCTCGTCCATTACTGCTCGCCTCGGTAGAACTGCTGGCAACGGGATCCACAGTTGCCCCGAGGCTTCGGACTCGACATCCATGCCATCCCGCACTCTCCAGGGCGGCCATCGTGGCGCGGTTTTAATTCAGTAATGGAGCATCATACAGTAGCGGAACTCTCTCGGAGAAATAGAAGTCAGGCGCACCATGTGATGAGTTAGCAAGACCGTGGCGGTCACAGCAGGGGGTCTAAGTCAGTCAACCGTCTTTCTTTTGGTGATATATTAATAATCATTGCATTTATCGTATGGTGCATACATACCTACTTATTGGTAGCCTGTGGAAAAAAAGTCTTGCGATGCTTGCATTGGTTTGAAGTTGTTCAACCTCATTGCATGCCCAAGGGTACCAGGATCAAGGCAACCCAGTCGGAGAAATGCAGGTATCAACACAATTAAGCAATTAGATGCAATTAATACATTGAGTTCAACAGAATTTAGAACAGTCTTCCTTCTTATTAATGCTATCTACTGACAGAGAAGAGCGAGTCTCAGTGATACCACACCTCAGACTCTTACTCCCAAGGGTCAACAACCAACTTCTCGCTGCTAACACCCTTGATCAGGATGTCCAGAGCATTGTCCAGCCCAGCAAGCCCGCCAGCAATCTTCCTCGGGGGAACAGAAATCAGACTGTCCTTTCCAAGAGCTTGAGGGAAATAAGTAGCAAAGGTCCACTTTAGAAGCTCAGCATGCTCTTCCTTGGCCAGCAGCAGAGACCAGCCCTCAAAGACGCGCGAGACACCGTCAGGAAGGGTCTCGGGGGCAAAGGGGGGTTGAAGGGCGTAGACGTTGCCGCCTCCCTGTGCTGCGAGAACGTCTGCCAGGAGCTTGACGGTCTGTGCAGTCGAGATGGTGTCAAGGACGACGTCGTAAGGACCCGCTGCAATGAGAGCTTTGATGGTGGTCTCGGGGTCTTGCGTGTGGTCGATGACTTGGGACGCACCGAGACGGGACACGAAGGCCTCGTGGCGGGGTGAGGTGGTTGTGACGACGTCGTATCCAGCTTGCTTGAGGTACTGGACTGAGAGACTACCAATACTGGAGGTTCCTCCGTAGATCAAGATCTTCTTGTCTTGCCGCTTTGGCGAAGTGGTGGGGTCTGGCCTTGCCAACTTCAAAGTGGCTTGGAACAGAGCAGGGACAGTAGCCAGGTTACCCACCAGGCGAACGGCAGTATCCAGGGAGGCATCGCTTGGCAGCTTGGTAGTAGTCGCATCACTAGAGATGACATATCTCTGAAAAGCACTGTTCTTGTTCTCGGTGGCGCCGGCAGTCTTGGCCGCGACGACCTTGTCACCGACAGCAAAGCCGGTGACCTCGGGGCCGACAGCGGTGACAATTCCAGCGAAGGAGCTACCAAGAATAGCCGGGTAGGGGATTGGAAGCATTGCGACCCTGGCTATCTTGGCGTCGATAGGCTGGATGGCAATGGCTTCGTTCTTGATGAGGAGCTCATGAGGTCCAGGCTGAGGGGTTTCGACTTCCTTGACCTCAAAGGGGGCCTTGGGGGCGGGTTGGACTGCGGCGAGATGAGACATGGTTTGTAGATGAAATGTGTAGATGTAAAAGTAAGTGTTGGTGAAAGTTGTGTTGTGTTGTGTGGCTTGTAAGTGTTGTTTGAACTGATGATGAAGTGGAAATAATTGCAGACGAGCAACTGACTTATATATTCATTCCTTGCCTAGCTGACGTGATCAGATCATCACTGTCGCCATGTTGAATTGCAGCTTCATAATCACATCAGAATCACAAGAGAGACCATTTCCATCCAGCTTACCAAGAACGCCATAGTCGCAACTGGATGGTGATAACAAAGGACGGATAAATGTTGGCGATGCCGGCCTCCAATTGGTGGCTCGGGGTCTTGGCATTCACCGAGACAAGGGGGTCAGCCCTACACCTGCAGGCTGCAGTCAGCAAGTCAGTCGTATCGTTTTCCGAGTTCATATCTCGTCCAATGACGTATCAATGTCGAGGTTCATGCATTCAGTTGGCCTCATTACGTGGAAACATGTCAGTCACTGTATGTCCACGGCTCTTCATACGGCATGGTCAACCCTCGGGCCCCGAGGATGCATCAAGATTATTAAACAGTCACTGAAAGACAATCCACCTCGCTTGTGCTCATTTTTTACCAAATTAAAGTGCCCAGCCATACTACTTCGTATCAAATCAAACCCAAAAGATGTATCTCGAAGCCCGAATAGAAGAGGGGCAAGAGTGCGAGTTGAGTGAACGATTGAGTTGGGGGTCTAGAACATGGTCCAATCAACATCAATCAAGCGAGGGATCACATTCTCACAATTCTTTCAAAGGTCCCATGCATAGCTGTGGCTGATCCGGGCAACAGCTTGGCCCCCAACCCTGGAACTTTTGCAGAAGCACCAGGTCCATGGAGAGAGAGACCAAAATTAACCAGCAATTATCCTCTGAATGCAGCTAGAAAAACATAACAAAAATGATAGAATATTACTCAAATTATTTCTATGTTGGTATATCTCTTCTGGGATTCCTGCTTCTTTTAGACAGGTACTGTTTCGTCCTGCAGTGGGAGGAATGAACAAAAATTCGAGCTGCGCCCATTTCTTAGTCACGACGTGCCAGACTACCTATATTATCACAACCCTTGTGCCAGGTACCAATACATGATGCTCTATGGTGTTTTTGATCGAGAAATTTAAGTATTTGCCTGCATTTAAACTAACAATGGCTTGTGGTCAACCTCTTATACTGTTGCCCTCCCAAGTTGAACTTGAAAGATTCCACATCTCTTTCACAGGCCATGTCAAAGGCAAGCAAACACTGCGCCGTGAGAATGAAAAGAAGAAAAATAGAGGAAAAGGAAAAATGAGGGGAGAGTTAAAAAGGCCATATTGCGCATTATCCTTGGAAATAACGCGTAGAACGGCGTTGATATAGAGTGCCACAAGGGGGCACAAGGGAAGTGTGCTCTATGTTTTATGGGCCTCAAAATTTCGTTTGGAAGCCCCATCATCATTCTCATTCAATGGGACTAATAAATCATCGTGATCTCCTGTTACTAGTAGACGGCTGCGGTCGGATTCAATTCCATCATCAGCCGCATGGAGTTGGGGATAAAGAACCCGCCATACTCATATAGATCACTATTATCGTCATAATTGAGGTCACTATCGAAAGCCCATCGCCGTGTAGAGTGCATTAACTCGTCCAAGCTACCCGACTTGTCGAATATCTCGCTTGGTATCTTTAGTTGCGAAGAGAACTATTATCCTCATCACCAACAATACATAATGCCAAGATTGCCTACTCCCGGAGAACAACGCTCACCCGGAACGCCAGAATGGCTTCCGGGCCGTGCTTTGGGGTAGAGTTCGCCAGATATCATAGGTCAGTTCTTGGGAAGGGATGTGCTCTCTAGAACCTTGCAGTATGTGTGAATTAGGAATAGGTATGGATATTGCCGCGACCAAGCACAATTGGCCTTTTCCCGCATGCACTTATTGCGAACAAAGATGTCCAAGAATTTCGGAGCTGGGTCCCAGGCAGGTTTACGCGGGAAATGACGGCGCACAGGGCGTTTTTTACGTGAAGAAAATGGGCAAACGGTCCAGAAACTGAAACGCGTGTTGAAGGTCGCGTCTCGCCAAGAGATTCTTATCTTGATAAGAGATGAACGGGGTATTTGATTCTTGGCTCTTCCTCCATCTCGGCCGGAGCCGCGATCCTGAAACGGGCCGTTGTCGCGTCGTTTCGTGCTGCAATGGTGGGATCGAGTCAGGTCGCGTGCCAGCGGTCCCCACCATTAACACAGAAACAGCCGCTGCAGAGGCTATCACCGGCTCTCTCGACTTCATGTGGACGACAGACTTGACACGCTTGAGTCTGTTCCCACAAAGACTGAGCCAATTATCATGGCCTTCAGAGTGTTTGTCACAATATCAGAGACCGGCTACCAGCAGCAGCGAGACGATCGCATCCACTTCCGGGCATGGAGGCCGGAGTTGGACAAGAAAAACTCTGATTATGGGGTTCTTCATTGTTAACGAGATTGCTTAGTGGGCCAGATCATTGTCTTAGAACCTATGACGACGAGACAGTAGCATGGGATTCATCGCAAGCTTGTCAAGACATTCACTACCAGGTATGACAGTGTTTAATGATTTCAAGAGCCAGTTGATCGTTTTTGGGTTAGATGGATGGTTAGGCAAGGTGATGATGTGGTGGCTCATGGATGGCACGCAGAGTCTCATCAACGTCAAAGCAATACAGTATCCTATGTTGCCATCATGCGTAGAGATGCATCAATCTTTGAATGCATCATGACTATAGGGTGAGGCACCTGAAAGACTTGATGCCGGGAAGTGGGCGGCGGCCCCGCAACTTGAAGCTTTTCGGGCCGGTCCAAAATTCGGGGGCTGGAGGCGAAATGAAGTTGAAAACTTTTAGGCGGTGAGAAAGGGCAGTCAAGTCTACTCGTCCTCTATAAAAGTTCGTCTCTCCTCCCAGCTTTTGGACTTTTTCTTCTTTTCTTCTTCATGTCGACAATACTTCAGAGAATCATTTCTATAGTATTCGACCTTCTCTTGGTTCTCCAAAAGAGCCACAGATCCCACCCTGGTTGATGAATGTATATCCTCGACACCCTAGAGTGAATACCTTTTGTCCTCTCGATCTCTCCGCGAGGAGGGCGGTAGTCGTCTTGAACGGCTGCTGTATAGAGAGTGTTTTCTCTTGATGATCTCGACCCTGACTGTGGTCTTGCCTTCGGGCGCGCGGTTGGGGTGGGTGTTGATGGACGTCTGACAGGCGTATCTTTTGTTCTTTTCGTTACCACCTGGGGCTTGCCCTGGGAGTGAGGAAGAGCTGTGTGATGACTTTGTTAACGTGTCTACAATTCCAGTGCCACGCCAAGTCCCAGAACTGCCGCTGGGTTGCGTCAAGAATTCACGAAGCACCATGTGCTGTCTCTTGCAATCCCATGATAGGTTATGTGTGTACGTTTGGCACACATGTGTCCTGTTAGAAGCAGTCCAATGTTGGTTTTGCTTTCGCTTTCCGTTGAACTGTCGTCCAATACACTCTTCCCAGGCGTTAGATGAGGCACCTTGGGTTGAGCAATCCGGGCGTATCGTAAAGCTTGTTTGCCATGTCTTTCCGTGATACAAGGCGCTCCAAGCAGTCCGTTGATGGCTACATTGTGAAGCAATTTAGCAGAGCCCGCAGCGATTGTCTTTCCCATTCAATTTTCCATCAATCGAAAAGGAAATTTCGCGTTTCTGTTTTTCGAGTTGATACTACTCATGATTCAAGCTCTGGTTTACCCTAAGGCATTCTTCATCTATGAGCTCTTTAGGCATCGCAGTGCAAAGCACGTCGTCTACAGACACGGTATGTGTAGAGCCATCGTTAATTGGCCTATGGCATGGCGTAATCTCTCCCTCATTCTTGCACCGAGGGCAGTCAGACAGAGCCTTGCCAGTGATATGACATAAACACAACCAATAATCGACCCAGCCAGCCAAGGAGCATCAGAAAAATAAACTTTCGCCAAACTTCACAGCCCACTGTGATAAGCAGTTGTGTCAGCTTGGGAAATGATATCTTTCTTGGGTTGTGGGGAAGTGACGGAGAAGGAACAAGATCCATGTTTCTAAGGACTGCCGGGCCAAGATCAAGCCGCGTTTCCGCATCCTCTTGGAAGGATGGCAACCCTCGTCTTTATGTACCAAAAGGCATGAGCCGCATAACAGGTATCAGATTTGACTTGAATCGTACGAAACATGTTCAGAAAGGCCAACAATTGACCTGCAATTTCCATCCAGGCGCTAGGTTAAGCTTAAACCGCGTAAATGGTTCCAATGGAGCCTGGGGAATTCGAGCCCCCTTGGATCCCGTCTCCACAGCGCTTCATCTTGTGTGGCACAGTCAATGGCTCCGATCTTTGCCCGCTCAACAAGGTACTTTTGTTTCTATTGGTGTTGCATCCGGACAAATCGAGGGCGGGTTCCGTCACGCGGCCCCTATCGTCTGTCCCAAAGCCAGCCCTGCGAGATGACGCCCCATACTGTACGACTGTAAGCTAAAGAATACAGTCATGTCTTGTGCATACAGCTGGCTAGAAACGGCCAGCTACTTGAACGTTCTGCCAATAGACCTACTCATCTCAATGAAACATTAGATTGCCACACTTGTTCCAAGGATGAGCAGAGTGAAGGCAGTGAGTCCAAGCCCCGATGGGCATCGGTCGTTTCCTATGGTGGAGTTATCAGCATCACCTTGACGGCTAGGTTCAAATTCGCCTAAGTCTCGTTCCTGGCCCTATCAGGCTTTCTGCCAAGCCAGGAGATTCCTATTAGACGCCCTCTTGGCTGAGGCAGTGCCAAGCTTCATGGCCCAGCTTATGCGGAGACTTTGTCGATACGAATGTCCGATTATGGGGCAAGCGCAGGGACGCGCACCCATTCAGAGCTCACGGAGGACTCTGCAAGCGGCAAACACCGTCTTGGCAACTTAGCCGCTGGGATCTCCTCATAGTCAGAAAGCCTTCTAGGGCATCCATCAAGCCGTGGCCAGTTTCTCCAGAAGCATAGAACTCTAATTTCGGAAAGAGACCTCTAACGTAGCAGCTCTTATTTCTGACAAGCTTGGATCTGCCCATGCTCGGTGTTTAGAGCCCTTGTCACACGCAGATCTATCTACTTTGAACCATTTACTCGATCGATCCTCCACTTTTTGGGCAAAATACTCACCAAGGAAGGCGTGTAATCCTCCACGGTCTCATGGAGTCTGATCCTTTGATGGAGCTGTTATCCTTCATCAACAAGTTGATTACAACACCTGGGGGACATATGTAAGACTTGTCGTGTATATATAGAGGCCTAGCATCATCATAGAATAGTTTCTTCACCACCAGCCCATCCAGCAATCTACACCAACTTACTTCACTCTTTTGTCTTCTACACTACGCTCTTTTACTTCTTTTCGTCACTCTTTCCGATACTATACTCATCACAATGAAGTTCATCAACATTCTTGCCCTCTCCCTTCCGGCCGTCTCGGCTTTCCCCCAGGCTCTCCCGCCTGCTGGTAAGGGGATCCAGATCCGCGACGAAGATAGACTCCGACAGCTTGAGGAGTCTCACGCCGAGACTCTTCAGCTTCTGAACACCGGTATCATCGAAGCCCGTGGAGACGGCCTGTCCAAGCGCCAGGGTGCTGTCGCAGCTAAGGCCGTCCGTGGCCTTGCTGGTCTCTTCCTGGTTCCCCTCTCCAAGATGGAGAACAAGATCATCAGCGGAATCGCCGACAAGACCCTTGATGCTCTTGGTGATGATAGCCAGGATATCATCTGGCACAACCACGGCCGCTGCCGCACCTACTTTGATACCCAGGGTGGTGGCAACTGCGAGACCCGCACCTATGACCGTGGCTCTAAGGACAGAACCGCTACCCACAAGGATGACAAGTAAGTATTTCCTTTGAAGGAACTAGGATAATACTAACGACAGGACAGCTGCTCTTGGATTGACCCTCCTAACAACGACCCTCCCGTTGTCTACTACGAGGGAGACCAGGGCATTGGAACTTACAGCGTGAGTATACATGCTCTGCCAAGAGATGAACTGCACTAACCTTAGAGTATAGATCCAATACACTGCTACCAAGGAGCATGCGTGGGGTGGTATCCCTGGCACCAAGACCTGCGAGGTGCAGGGACTTTGCAACCCCCAATATGTCTTCTACCGCGATGGCTACAACATTGTCCTCAACACCTGGGGTAAGAAGTGAAGCATTTCCTCAAAAGAATTATACTAACATGATCGACTACAGAATCCCAAGGCGAGATCTCTTTCTGCCAGTACTCTGCTGGTGAAAACTGCCGCGGCCTGTGCGCTTCTGGTGTCAAGGATCAGTTCGCGTTCGTCCCCCACTATCAATCGCATCATGGTTCAAACTAACTGTCTACCTAGGTCTGGTGGCATGCGATGGGGAGGTGACTGCGCCATCCCCTGTGCTGATGAGGCTGGTCTTCCTGATTTCTAAACTGATATCAGTGCTCGGATAGTTTGGGCTTGAGTTGGATCTATTCGGCTGGGTTCAAACTGGGTCTTGTGCTCCATAACCGATTGTATATTATTGCAGATTGCATAGTCTTGTAGTTTATGTTATTGGCTTTGCAGTACTTAATACTTCACTTGAACTTGGATGCTAGTTTATTTCCTCGTCTCTGGAATGCTGTCAACTTTCCCATTTACAATTTTAGACTTGTGTTGATGTTCAATATCTGATTTGATCACATTCAACCCGTTCAACACTCCGTCCCTCCGAGTCAATGTTGAATTTGCTAGGAAGACTTTCATAAGCGTATAGTATGAGACCAGGGCGGTAAAGAATAGCCTGCTGATACTATACAAATGCCTCAAGCCTGTGCCGATGTGCACGAATGAAGGGCCTACCGCCTTAGCAAGGCCAGGTACAAGAGGCCCAACAATACCAAAAACGACAATAAATGCTCTCCAGTTCGTACCGAACTATACATATGGTTAGCATGTAAAAGGATGTCGGTGGACAGATGAGTAGTACCTTGTTATATCGATATCTGCCCTTGGGAACGTAGAGGCTAGCAACGTCTAATGATCGGCGCCGTATGATCCAGTAGTCAGCCATCATAATTCCCGCGAATGGGCCGAGTATGATAGCATAGCCAGACATGAAGCTGAACAGACTGCCTGCCGCGGAATTGATCTTCCAAGGCAGCAGGCCCCAAGCTCCGGCAATGGCAGCAAGGATGACGCACCGACGAATGCTGAACCATCTTGGGAAAAGTGTGCTAATGTCATTGGCAAAGCTGATGGAGTTGGCTGAGATGTTGCAGCAAATATGTGCGAGAAGCCAAATAGTGGAAGCTACAAAGGTTGCAAATCGTCCACCAGGAGTGATCCCCCAAAACGTGACAATATGAAGAGGGTCCCAAACTTATTCGCCATATATGTGAATCGAGGCCCCCGTGCAAATGATGCCAAACAACGACGTAAGGACCTTAAAAAATGGGATCAAGGGCAGCTGACACCACTGTGCATTGAAGGTTTTGCTGAATCTCGAAAAGTCGGGGATGTTGACTGCGATAGTCGAGTATCCTCCGGTAACAGAAGTAATTGTAGCTAGCGAAAGGGAGACTCTATCAGTACCATACACTGTAGGCTGGACCTGAAAGATGTCTGAACGGCCACCCGCCCGAAGACATGTCCAGACAGTCATGTATATGACCATGGGAGGAACCAATGTTGCCTTTGCGAGGAACAACCATTGAAGCGGCTCAGTGGGAATAAGAAGCAGTGGAAATTGTACCAAGTTGTAGATAAGATACGCCACCATCGTTTGTGTAGTGATTCCGGCCGACTCAGGGAGGTCGTTCGGCAGGTGACTGAAACTGGGCCAGATGGAAGTGATGACAGCCGCTATGGAAGAGGCACCGCCAAAGCCTTGGATGCTGAACCAGAACAAGGCGAGGATACAGTGTGTTACTGTTACTACAGAAAAGTAAAAGAACTAGTATCCGAAGCTGGCACGAACGGCGACGGGAAAGCGATGTGGTGATCAGAGCCGATGCAGCCGTTGAGTACAGCTGGCACAGAATTGGAGAAGCCGGCCACCATTGCGATGAGAATGGCATCAGTAGTCCCGAGGACATTCAAGATAGTGCTCGATGCGATCTGCCATCCGGCTATCGTAAAGAGGTCGCTGAACCAATAGCCAGTAAACGACCAAGCTGTCCATGTGCGTCTTTCTTCTGGAACTGGATCGAGGTCTGGCAACAGATGTGGTTAGTTTCATCCATGTTCTCCGTGCTGCGGTCATATTCACCTGCATTGGCCCAAACGTATTCTGAGGCCAAGCTGCTGCTCTGCTTCGGCAGGGTCCACGAGTTGGGTGAAGTGAGCCTCAGCTTGGGTTTTTTGCGCTGAAAGCAGCGCGGCTCTTGAGACGATCCACTGCAGCGATACGAAACGAAGTGATGCCTGCGATAGATGGTGAGAATATGTACAGAGAGTAGCAAGCCAAGAATCACATGGCGCTCTTACTTGGTAGTTATAGTTGCGGTGGGTCTTCATTCTGTACGATTGTGGTCCTAGATTGAGTGTAAGTCAGGGTAAGGATACTCTTAGTTGCTCTGTATTTTTGGTCTTCAAGATTTTGGCCTCTTTGAGTGGTCGAGAGTTGCAAGGATAATCGGAAGGTTGACGTTGGAGGGGAGAGCTGCTACGTGAAGGGGATTTTAACCTCTTCAGATGGTCAAGAGGCAACCTGTTCATTGTGATTTCAGCGCGTCATTGTAGCTATCGATGATTGTGTGGATAAACCTTACTGATTTGAGCCCATTGAGACCTCAGGCTTTGGGCATAGAGCCTTTATTGTTGACATTATTGAGAATTGATTGAGATGCTTTGATCCCCATTTTGGGTGAAATAAAGCTATATAATAAGTATTTTTAGTCTTCCACCCTGTCAATACTCGGGCGAGATAGCTTATTGAGCTCAAAGATATGGGTTAGCGCCCGTCAAGTTGCCCAGTCTCAACTTGCTGACCAACCCTTGATTATTGTCGGAATCCCGGGATGGATTTGTTGCTCTGATTACAATATGGCCGGCGACTACGGTAGGCTCAGTGATGCCAATTGCTCACTTATCTTGGCAGAGCGACATAACTTGACCCGGCTCGAGATGTCTGAAGATAAGCATATCTTGTTGTATCGATCAAAAAGCAAAAATAAGTAAAACAGTAAAACGGCGAGAACTGATTTACTGTCTGTCGAATCGGTGCTGCAGTCATGGAGCACAACGAACTAGAGTGAGATGCAGCAGGTGATGTGAAGTGAGGGATCCCGGGTTCTCGCTTCCAGGGGAACCTAATCTAAAAGACATTATTCGTGGTCCATAAACGTAAAAGGGTCGTTTCCCATCATATCTAAGTACTCCTCGAATGTTACATTGTACGCTGTGGGTGGCGCCTCCTCGGTTACCAGTGCGTCCTCGACCTCCTGTACAAGCTTTGAAATCTCTGGACCATCTAAACGTGAATAGGCCGGGCTCCCCCGTTCTCTGTCGGCAAGTAGTTTACTGACCAGAGTGAGACGTCTCTTAACCAACAGGCTAGACTGAGTAACCTCCACCAGCTCCAGACACTCAAGCATGAGGCCTCTATCATCAGCGAGTGATCTTGCAACATTAGGGTCAAAGTCGTCACCGCTGTCTTGTCGTACAATGTCTAAAGTTATAATGAGACTGGCGCTGATGACGTGCGCTGGAACAGTTCAACTGTCAAATTCGCTGGCTTGGGCCGTGTCGCGATACGTTGACAGCAACATGCGAGCGGCATCCAAGCACGCCTGGTGCGAGTAGCCGAATTGCTTCATCGTAAACGAGTGACAGAAGAATGCTCGATGAATGGATAGTTTCATATGTGCATAAGATATTCGGAAGGTCGCCATTGATGTCTTACGAAAGGTGCCGCGTCAGTTGGGCAAGTCTTCGTCTTCACCCATGGAGGAAGCTGCTGCCGGAGGATGGCTAAGTCTTCATCAGTTTGTAAGACTTTCTGGTATCTTTCTGCAACGTTGATTCTTTTCCCTACGGCCTCATATGTGTCTTCGTGTAACCTCCGTTTGATGCCGGTTAGGTGGACCTGGAGAATCATGTACGTTGTTTGAGTAGGTATCGAAAGCGGAAGATTCTGGACTTCACCGGCTTTCTGGAATTCCTCCATCACCTCGGAGCAGTTGGCCGGAAGGGGAGTCTTGGCGTGAACAGGGACCATGTTGTAAGTCCCTTTGAATGTGGTGAGGTACGAGTCTTGGATTACTAGGAAGTACCAGATTCACTTCTTGATCTCGTGTTCCATCAGCGAGTTTGCGGAAGCAGGTCTAGATGGATTCGGGCTCAGGACGTGAATTCTCATGAGCTGTGAGATACAGGTTGCGGATGACAAGAGGAAAATGATACGCTTGGAATCTCTGGCTTGAGTAAGCTTCGGGTCCAGTTCATGCCAGTGTGCCAAAGCTGCTTATGCAAAAGCATATGCGCACGGAATGAGTAGGCAGCTGGCTTGGAGGGTTTGTACTGGGAATGATCAATCTTGGCCTAGCACACTGATCAAAGGTAAGGTATCTCACTTGAATGAACTTCCATAAAGTCAGACGATGTAAGAGCTCTGCGGTAGCATGCCTCGGTGAGCGTAGCCTTATCTTGGACGCTAAGCTCGACACAAGGCTTATGCTGGTACACATTTTACTTCACTGGAGCACCGACTCAGTCAATTAATCAAGGCCAGTAGGACTAGATGTGTAAAATAAGCCGGCCTGCACGAGTGTCAGCGGGCTGGTCATCTCAGGCTGGTTGTACAACTAACGCTCATCATATACTAGTAGAGCGACTGCCACGCAATGCTGGGTATGGCTTGTTCCCATCGCAAGCTGTTGCACTCTTCCGCGAACGAAGCCACATGTATAACATTGTGCATCCAAGCGATCTGGTGTTGATGAAATCGGAAAATGGCTTCTTCAAGACGAGCTGGTAGAACATGGGTGGTTCTATCGGGCAGTTCGGTGTTGTTGAGAGGGTCAGGTCGCTTGTCTGTGCCAGACGCGAGGTGACTGCCCCAAATGAGACTTTCGAGGGAGAGCACAACCTCTGTCCACATAGGATACGTGTCCCTATAGCTACGTGGGCCAGACTGTCTCGGTTCGCTCCCTTGTCGTAAGGAAGAGGCAGCTGCAACGCCGATAGAGCGACCAGTCCCTTCTAGTGACTGAGCTGCGAGTGGTAGACTGTTACCTGACCCTTCTCTTTCTCTATCGTCCTCCCTGGCCATGGGCTGCCTCGCATCGGTTGTTTGAGGCGCATTTGGAAGTTCCGCATGACTACTGTTACCTTGAGAAGCTGGCGATAAAGGGAAATTCGGACTGACGACATCTGTAACGGAACGACGAGTTCTGTAGGCCTTTGAAGTATGTTTGGATAAGATGACGGACTCCCGGTGGCAGGCTGAGCAACCCAAGTTCAAATTATGATACATTAGGATCAGTATGGTTGATTCTGTGTACCTAGGTTCTAATGTTTCTCAGCGTTTCGATTTAACGGCAGTGTGTGTCATTGAATGCGTTATTTGTTATTTTAGCTTGGAGTAATTCAACTTAATCCCATGCCCGGGGAGCAGATCGAGGCAGCTCAGCAAGAGGAACACACTTGCCACCACAACCAAGCCGCCATATCTCTATGTATGGTTTCTTCCGCAACCGTAACCGAGTTAGCATACAATTAGTTGATCTTTAAATCTGGATTCTCTCTTCCTTGGCCTTAAGGTAGGCCACTGGCAGAACTTCCCTCTTCAATGATGTTAATATAGTTGGCTCACTTTAACGCGTTGTAGGTGCAACACCGCGATCTGTCGTGGATGCATTGTGACACACTGTTGTATTAAAGACAGCACGGATATGGTACGACGAGAGCCTTAATGCATACGAGGAAATCACCTACCGTGATGTATCACAAACCCAAGGGAACTATCAAAGGGGCAGGGGTCCACGCTGGTGTTGCAATTCTTCCTAAAGTACACTTGAACGGTAGGCCAGTTCGTCAGATCGAACGATTAATTACAGACAGAATGTTAGTCATGATTACATTTCATTGTAGTATGGGACATCGGCTACCACGTCGACACGTGTACGCCAATGTGTACGCCACCAACACAACACACGTGGTCTCTAGGTTGATACGACAGCCTTGTTCCCTTGTCAGTTCTTGACATAACTTGGCAACGGCCAACCCTGTTGATACCGGGTCTAATGATGCCGGTGGCGTCCGGAGTGAACGTCAACGGTAGCCCCCTATTCCCGTATGATAACCACCCGGTGATTCCGTTGGTAGGCCACGTGGATAATCATGGATAAGGACTAGTTCGGACGCAACCAAGCCGGGAATGATCTGAAAATGGCATTGCCGAGACGTCGATACGATGAGTGTGCCAACAATCTTGGCAAAGGGTTGATAGAATCATAGCTTCCCACGGACTGGGCCGCGCGGAACACACTCCTCAATTGTTGTCTTGTGGACACCCTCCACACACTTTTATCCCTTGTTTAGTAGCCTATGAGCGACATTGGCCCCCAAAGCAGTGAGAAAACCGGAGGATTTGTGTAAAAGACGGTCGGCTACCTCGGTACGCCCCTTGTCCGGCGTGCTACGCCACATCGGATCTGGACAAGCGAAACCTTCTGCAGCTAAGCGCGTTTTGTCTGACCAGCTGAATTCCACGTCCAAGGCTACCGTTCATCACGCCACTTAGGCTCGCGCTTGACGGTTATATACTAGGATAGACGTTATGTTGCGGAACCGCGCGTCGTTACAACTCGTGCCTGGCTAACAGGCGCGATGTGACTTCGCGTGGTTTCCTAGGCGGGGCCGGCGATGGCGTTGCCGATCCCAGCCTATCGCAACAATTGGCTTACTTACGCTACCCTATGGCTAGGGAGAGAAATGTTCTAAGCACGTCGGAGGCCGGTTAAGAACAAGCATCATTGCGCAATGGTAGGGAGAGAAGAGATGAAGAGTGGCGTGCTCCTGTCTTTGGATACACTCGTTCATGAGCCTATGATCGACTGAAGCGAAGCATCGGAACGTTTGAGGTTTCAAGTAGATACAGGCTCAACTGGTAAAGCAGGGAGTTGCGAAACTAAGCGATACACTCGAGAGCAAAGCGTTTGAGATCTCTAACAGCAAAACTGGAGAGAGATGAGATGGACATGGGTCTTGCAACACTGTCTAGGACCGACAGGGTCTCGAGCTAGGTGCCTAATCGCCTAAAGCTCAGGCTTGTTGTGCGATGTGAACGTGCACTGATCAACTTGGGAGGACTGACTGCGAGCCACGGCAGTGTAAATCGGCAAATGTTCAACTCAAAAGTCAGCTTTTCTCCGAACTTAACGCCATAAACAACCTTGAAGAAGCATTTACGCTACTGCATCAACAGTCCTTAGCAGAGTCCAGCCCCTTTTGACCTGGTGGTTTGACTGACCTGACTCGCGTCACTATGCGCCAAGAGAGATCGGCGTCAGATCTACCACTAGCGTAACCTCCGCATCGACCAACCGCATATTAGCGACCGGCTAGGTTGTATCGCGAGGTGACAATGACGCAGGAGGCATCCTGCACTGCAAGATCATTGCAACGTGTTCGTGAAGAGATGAAAGCCTTTGTTGTGAGATCTGACGGTGGATTCATGTTTACTTTTTGACGACTTTCATGAGGTCAAATGCAATGTTTTGTAAGCTTAACCGCTATAAGCCGCCCTTCTAGCGAGGGTGATCAGTGGAGAGTGCTGGAGACAATCCGGAGAATCCGGAGCTTCCCGTGCCCCTTACCCCCTAACGGCGGCGGCGGAGATGCGGGTTCGCCCGCTGGACAAGGCGCCCATGGATAGGGCCTTTCCGTTGCATGGGTCCTAGATATTGACTGGGGTGTCCTGGCAAAATGCCCGTCTTATTGCCATCTGGAGGGACTAAGGAGATTTAGTGCTCTTTGTGCTCTGTACGCAGCAACCCTTTCACCCATTTTGTGCTTCCCTCTTCTTGACTGAACTTGTCTGTACAGTGCCCTCTACTTGCCTGAATCAGTCTCTACAATACATACCAGTCAATGGGTCTTGGAACAGTTCAATCTGCCTGAATGTCTCAACATCTCATCTCGAACCTCGGCTATCCAAGTAAATTGCCACAAAATACACCTTATCTGTACCGAAGCACCCTGCTGTGGAACTGCCTACCCACATGGCCAGCCAGCTGAAGATTAGCGCCAACAATGTGGTCCAGGCGGCATGGAACCACGGCGGAGCCGTCAACAGGGTCTTGGGGCTTGAGTATTCATGCAGTCAGTCCATGGAAGGGAGGGAGCACTCGGCGTCCATGAACTGTCCGAGCTCCAATGAGTCGTACCAAAGAGCTGGGAAAAGAATAAAGTGCAACTCGTGCCCTGCATCGATTCATGTGCATTGCATTGCAGATCACTCGTTCATCCGCCTGCAAGATCGTCATTCACCATGCGTTGCACTACGTTCTTGGCTGTCACTCTTTCGACGCTTGTCACGGCGCGTGACGTTCCGTTCATTAGCACACTCCTTGATCCTCTGCAAGCCGTTATTCAGTCTGCTTTCGCTGGTGATGGAGTCAAGGTCGGTCAGCTCGGATCCCTCGGGGGTATTCCTGGCGTAGATGCCACCTACGACTACGTCGTTGTGGGAGGAGGTACGGCCGGAAACACCATCGGATACCGACTGGCCAAGGCTGGATTCAGCGTCGCCATTGTCGAAGCGGGAGCTTTCCTCGAGATCTCCAAGCCCATCCTCTCTACGGCTCCCGGTGGTGTTACTCTTGGTAGCGGTTCCAGTCTTCTTGACTCCAACCCTCTGCGCGATTGGCGATTTACCACGACCCCGCAGACGAACGCAGACGATCGCGAGATTCACTATGCTCGTGGAAAGGTTCTCGGTGGCTCTTCTCAGCTCAACTTCCTTGTTTACCACCGACCGACCAACGGTACCATGGACAAGTGGGCAAAGGAGGTTGGAGATGACAGCTACAAGTAAGTGACCTTATGTTTCACAAGATCTGGGATACCTAGCTAACTTGGTACTTAAAGGTGGGATCAGATGCTGCCTCACTTCCAGGCCACCCCGAGCTTTACTCCTCCCGACAACACCAAGCGTGGCCCCAACGTGACGACCGACTACGATCCCGCCGCCTTTGCTGAGACTGGAGGTCCTATTCAAGTCAGCTACGCCAACTATGTTCCCTCGTGGGCTACATACGTCGAGAAGGGCCTCAAGTCCCTTGGCCTCAAGAGCATCGACGGCTTCAGCAGCGGCAGCCTCCTCGGCTACTCATACACCACAACCTCGGTCCGACCTAAGACCGCTACCCGCAGCGCATCTGATGACTTTGTCAAGGCTGCCCGTAGTGAGAAGCTCGAGACTCTCAAGGTGTACACCCAGAGTCTGGCCAAGCGTGTTCTTTTCAACAGTGACAAGAAGGCCACAGGCGTTGAGGTTAGCTCTTTGGGTATGCAGTACACTCTCACGGCTCGAAATGAAGTCATCGTCAGTGGTGGTGCTTTCCAGTCTCCCCAGATTCTCATGGTTTCTGGTGTTGGTCCCAAGAAGCATCTTGAGGAGTTCGACATTGATGTGGTTGCCGATCTCCCTGGTGTCGGCCAGAACCTGTGGGACCACATCCTCTTTGGACCATCTTTCGAGGTTCAAGGTCTCGAGGACACTTTGAGCGTGGCCATCAACGATCCTGCCGTGTTCCAAGGCGCCGTCGATGCCTATGCCGGACAGCAAGCTGGTCCCCTGACTTCCAACCAGGTCGAGCTCCTGGGCTGGGAGAAGGTTCCCCAGAAGTACCGATCCAAGTTCTCCAACGAGACCTTGAAGAAGCTCTCGGCCTTCCCTAGTGACTGGCCTGAAGTTGAGTTCATCCCTCTCAACGTCTACTCCGAGGACTGGTCGTTCCCTATCCTCCAGCAACCCTCCGATGGCAAGAAGTATACCAGCATCAACGGCGCCCTGGTTGCACCTCTTTCTCGTGGCAACATTACTCTCCAATCCAACTCGACCACGGACGCACCTCTCATCAACCCCAACTTCCTAGGTGACAAGGGTGATCAGGAGGTTGCCATCGCCCTCTTCCGACGACTCCGCGAGGTTGCCAAGTCCACTCCCTTGAAGAACATTGTTCTCAATGAGGTGTACCCTGGCGCCAAGTACGAGACGGATGAGCAGATCCTCGCTGTTCTTCGCGACACACTCATGACCGTTTGGCATGCTGCCTGCACCTGCAAGATGGGCAAGCCTGAAGACAAGATGGCTGTCCTCGACTCCAAGGCCCGCGTGTATGGTGTCAAGGGCCTGCGCGTTGTTGATGCCTCTGCCTTCCCTGTTCTTATTCCCGGCCACCCCTTGGGTACTGTCTATGCCTTGGCTGAGAAGATTGCCCATGAGATTATTACAGAACAGGGAAGTGCGAGCTACGAAGTGGAGGTTAATATTGGAGCTTAGATGAACGTAACAATACTTAATAATGGCCAAGCTATGGTGATACATCGCCGTTTCATAGTTAATATATAAATGACAATGATTCATCCTAAGAAACTATTCATTGGGGGTTGACTCGCTATTGTTTGTTATCTTAACATATGGTGTTTCTGGCATTGTTTTTAATGCCGCTGTGTGCGGATCAGGACACCATCAGCGCGGGTGAGGGTGGCCTCGGTGCGGCTGAAATCGGCGCGGGCAAGGACGGCATCGTCGCGAGCGAGGGTATGATTGGCGGCGGTGAGGGCATCGTTGGCGGAGGCGGTGGTGCGGAGGGTCTCCTCCATCCCATTACACCTATAAGTTGATATCGATCAAGGTAAGGGACATTGCTTTACTTGTGCAGTACAGCGAGTCTAGAGAGCATCCTCGGCATCCACCGTCCTTGGACAGTTACCTCCAAGTCGTTGACCCTGCCCCGCTGACGCTCGATCAGCGCCCGGTCAGCAGACTGGTTGCGTCTAGCTTCCTCGGCCAGACGCCAGCTCTTACGCTTCGCGTAGTGGTTGAAGACGTGGGAGTAGAGGATGACAGCTAGGGTTGATGGTTGCCATGATGTTCGTCCACAGCTCGAAGGACACAGATTGGGTGACCATGTTGATATTCGTAGTGAGGAGATCAGTGATATTAATAGAGGTGGGACGGATTATGATCATATCTTTTTGAAGCGAATTTGATTGAATGGGATTGTCGATTTTGAAACTGGGCGATGCATGTTTGTTATTCTTGTACGGCCGAAGCAAACAGTGTCCGTTATGACTGTTTGGACCAAGTTCCTCAATACCATTTGACTAGTTTTTTTGAGAGTTATTTTGTTATTACCTGAATATTATCTAGGCATTATTTGACTATGATTTGACACCTATTTGAAAGTCATTTGAAGATCCTCATCAGCCGAGCTACCTAATACAAATCTTGAGCACTTAGTGTATCAGCGAACAAGACCACAAAGGATCTTAAGGCCTCAGTGGCCCATCAGTTGAAGCAGTGCCAGGTCGCCGCGGATCGTCAGGTTGATATCAATCAGAAGGAGATATCGCTTTTCTGAGGCTAGATTCAGGGCCTGAAGCCTTGAATATGCAAGGGCATCAGTAAATGAGATTAACGAGATGAAGAGGTATATAAGAGACCAAGAGAACATATAACGGTTCAAAAGTGGCGTTTAGAGCTAATATTGTTTGGAATAAGATAGCTTAAGCAGATGAATAGGCAATGGACTCTTATCCTTTTAATCACGTCTTTAAAAAGGGTCAATCAACCACAATAGCAAAAGACAGCGTTAAGTGATGCAGGATAAACATGCGGAAAGTCAAAGTGAAAACCTTCCCGTCCACAACAAAGTTAATTCCTTACGTTACGGCCTTTTTCTGTATTGAGTTTTGACGCTGTCATGTGTTCACAACACATTCTAGAGATAAATAAGGCATGTCGATCTCAAGCACAAAACCCTTCGCCTTCAATCATACCATCATCATCACCGTCGACCAACAGCTTCGAGTAAGCAATCACCTCAACAAAATGTCACCATCAGGCGATTCATCGGTACGACGTCGAAATCCGTGGGAATACACGAGCTCTGCGCCCGATTTCACAGCCCATAACCCGCTCGCCCCTGTTCGTGCTGATGGTTCAAGCGAAAGCCCAAGCCCAAGCCCAAGCCCTCCCTCGCCGACCCAGGCTCTATCGATCGATCCTCGACAGCGAGTCTCACCGCTATGGTACCTCGAGTCCCCGCACTCTTCCTCGCCCAATCCCCACGCTCGAGTCCAATACTGCGTGCCTTGTCATCAGGAAAGGGCATCCCCTGGCTATATTGAGCGAGTTGCCCGCCTGTTTGACCGCTTGTATTGTGCAGGGTGTCAAACGGATCATGCTGTCCTCTTCTTTTCTCACTCTGCCCGAAAATCAGAGCCTCGGCGATGCATCGCACATGAGGGCTTTTACATCATCTGTCCACACCTTAAACTTTCACTGCAAGACATCAAAGCAGCGAAATGGAGGCAAGCAGGCCTGAAAGTACGCTGCCAGGAACCTGCATGCCTTTTTACGGAGGCAACTATCACCTATAATCCGACTTACCTTGCTTGCGCATGGAGCATAAAAGATGAGAAACTTCGGACCAGCGCCGGTTCCTTGGACCGTGACACAGCCAAGCTCCAAGGTCTACATCAGTCATTTCCACCATTATTCTGCCCCCATTTTCAAGTTTCACCAGAACGTCTGTTTCATCTGGGTTGTCACTCAACTTTAGCTTACAGCCGTTGGCACAGGTGCAATCGCTGCTTTGCTTCTGTTGATGTCACAAAGTTTGGAGTCATACAAAATATTACATCTTCGCACCTTATAGGCTACGTGGAAAATCAGAAAGATATGATGGAAAAGTGTACCGAGCTTCTGGACCCAGATACCTACGGACACTTTCAGAATCCTGATACGAAGTACATCACATGGTGTGATGATAGATCCTGTGCGACAACATGCGAACTCAAGGCCTTCTCAGCACTGGGCTATTTGACAACACGATACCCTGACAACTCGTTCCGCGAGTCATATGGGGAAGGCATGGATACGTTTGATGCGATAGTCCACCGCGGATTTGGCATTAATCGTCAAGGGTCCCATTGGAGAGAGGGTTACTCATGGAAGGCGTGGGCAAAGGATATGTTGGGGAATCTTTTGAACGCGCGCTAGTAGACTCAGTCTTCTGGCTCAGTTATCCCATCATAGGCCAGGCTTCAACTATAATAAAAAGCACATTATCAACACAGCGCAGCATCATATGGATCCTGGTGCTAACACAGCGGCCTTTTCTTTTAGTCTCTCTGCCACCTGTAGTAGAATACTCATACCTATCTACATTATAAAAGGTGCTAGCAAGCTCGTCGTGCTCATGCTCGCCTATGCTTTACCGTCTACGCAAAGCGCAAGGGTTAAGACCTGGTACACGAAAAGCCAGTCTCAAAGTCACTGTCGGCTGTCGTGAACTCGTTTGGGTGCTTTGGTCTCATCATAAAGAGTGAAGAGAGGCTGAAAAGCGACGTAAGAGAATATCCTAACTTTAGATCTTATATTTATTTGCCTATACCTAGTATTTAATAAAATCATCATAAAAAACTTGAAGTCTTCTCTTAGGACACTTAATTCTCGCGCCTGCACACCTGCCAAAGATTACAGAAGTACCATGGAAGGCAAGCTTAGACTAAGTCTCTCTATCGAGAGGAGGGGCAAGGATCTACCTTCAGTCCTTCTCTGCCATAGACCTCCGTCTGCATGAACTCGGACTGCTGACCTCCTGTTCTATAAAACTGACTGCTAGCTAAGAATGGTAGCAAAATTGCCGAGCTTGAGAGCCGATTGGAAAAATATGAGGAACGCAGAGGGAGCGCCGCAAGTTTCAATGATCCATTAGCATCATCGGATGTACCAAATGATGTCGCCCAAGAAGATAACCCTATCGCCCGAAGCCAGAATGATCCGCCTCCAACCCCGGGCAACCCGACGCTGTCCCAGTTCACTAACTCAAGCAACGGTATCAACTATCAGCCTATCTTTGACTTGACCCCTCGACCATCCGCTTGCTCGGCCTTCGCAGCCGAACCTTCGTTAAACTCTAGTAATAGATTCAGTAGGAGAGTCTAGGAGTTATTAGCTAGGTCTGGCCCTGCAAGGTCCTCAGACATTGCTACAACTTCAAGTCCTCACTAGCCTGGCAACTTGGGCTCAGAGTCACAACAAGAAATCCTCCCCAGCTACCGAGCGAGGATGAAGCTTTTCAATTACTCGAGGCTGTTAGTCTTTTCGTCGGACAGTCGAAAAGCCATTAGGATTCCAGAGAGATATCTGATCGGGTCAGACTGATGTATGGAGACGTCGACGATTTCAAACTATCCCACGAGCTTTGGTACATCCAAGTGATAATTACCTTGGCAATAGGAAAGCTTTACGCAGTAAACTTTGAGCAAGGGGGACACGACTTGCTAGGGCAAGAACTATTCGGGTTTGCTCATCACAACTTTCCATCGATGAGTGTCCAGCATGCCAACGGCAGATTGAGAGTAGAGCTCAATGCGCTGATGGCCATGTACCTGCAGATGATGAATCGAAAAGAGGAGGCTCATCTCTACGTAAGAAGCCCGTGTTTCTTTCACGCCCTTCTAACCGCTATCAGATTACCAGTGCTTTCCGACTTGCAACTCTGCATGGTTATCATCGTGAGAATGCACGAGGAAAGCTTCTCCGGCCCGAAAAAGCTCAGATCAACCGGCTGTGGTGGACTGTCTATATGCAAGAAAGGTGAGCAGCTGGTGATTTTAGATTTGACAAAGTTCAGTTCTAACTTGTCTTAGACGTCTTGCTGCAGCCACTGGGACCCCTTCTGGCATCGACGATGAAGTGATAGATCTACCTCTTCCCTGGGACGCATCTGGGTTCCCGCCCGCAGCTGCTATTCGTGCCAATATCAGCATCGCCAGGTTACCGGCTAAATCATGCTAGTTAGTCCTGCATCCCCGACCCTGCTGGACTGGCTAAGCCAAATCTTTACAGACCTGTACGGCACCAAATTCGAGAACGAAGAAGCCTTTGTATCCAATGCCCAGCAAATCATCAAGAACTTATTTAACATATCGATCGAGATCCCGTCAGAGCAGTTCTTGAATCTTGCTGGAAGCAACTCGAATATGTCGCTCAGAATAGCCGCCTCTCTCCATCTAATGCTCTATCAAGTAAGAACCATGCCTGGTTTCTCCTTCAGGGCTAATATTGTGTCACAATTTAGGCAACTTTGTTGGTTATACGTCCACTCATGCTCCGCATGACCCCTAGTTTCAGCTAGAGATCACTGTTCGCTCGAGGTGCTCTGCTATGGGTTTTATATAGCTAGTTGTCGAGGCTGAATTAACTGGAAACAGCGCTTGATTGTTCCCTTGCTTGAAGAATTTGTGTCTGTCAACAATGCTTGACCCCCCTTGTTTCTCTGAACGTTTCTGTGGGTGGGCCATGGGAGGTGGAGTTACTTGCAGGCCGTACAATGTTGCCTTTTTGGGTGATTCCTACCCCTGGCTTAATTTCTGTAGGGACCTTCAGATCGCCATCAATCAATGTGTTTTAACTACTGACCTCTCTTTCAAGAAATCTTGCATCTCCTGTTTCACTGGGGCTTCTTTATCACCCTTACGCCGAGATGTTGCTAGAAAAATGCACCAGAACAGCGATCTCACCCGACGGAAGCCCGAATGTAACTGAAACCACTTCTCCAACACCGTCAGACAGAATGTCAGTCGAAGATGTTGTCGTCACCTTTGACAGCCCGCAGGACCCCTATGATCCACGAAACTGGCCCCTGAAGCGAAAGGTCTACACCACTCTGCTCTATGGCCTCAGCACGATGGGCTCGACATTTTCCACGGCGTCATTCTCAACAGGAGTCCACGAGATGATGAAAGAGTTCAAGATTTCGGAAGAGGTGGCAAGTCTAGGGACGAGCTTGATCTTGATGGGTTTCGCATTCGGCCCCTTGATCTGGGCCCCAGTCAGTGAGCTTTATGGACGGAAGCTTCCTATGGCTGTGCCATATTTTGTAGCGGTCTGCTTTACCTTTGGCACTGCAGCTGCCAAGGATACACAGACATTGCTCATCACACGGTTCTTTGCAGGCTTCTTTGGGAGCGCACCTCTGTGCATCACTGGTGGCGTGCTTGCGGATATGTTCTCACCGGAACAACGGGGGCTCGCCTTAACTGGCTATGCCTTGGCTGTTATCGGTGGGCCTGTGTTGGGTAATTGATATCTCTCTCATTTTCAGTCTGTCGATTTTTGATAACTAATCGGCATTCACAGGCCCCATTGTTGGTGGAGGTGTCATGTATGCTGGGCTGGGTTGGCGTTGGACGCAGCTCATCACCGGCATCATTATGGCCGTCATGGTTACCCTCGACTTTATCTTCATCAATGAGTCTTATCCCCCCATTCTCCTTGTCCGCAAGGCGCGACGGCTCCGTTTGGAGACCAGAATCTGGTCATACCACGCTCAACATGAGGAGCGGGATGCTACATTCAGAGAAATGGCGACCAAATTCGTCTTGAGGCCGATTCAGCTCTTGATGACGCCTATCTGCTTCTTCGCAGCTTTACATGCAAGCTTTGGTGCGTCTCCGTCCCACAAGGCTCATCCATGAGAGTGATAGTCTGTCCTGGCCGATTGCAGAAGCCGCCAAAGACTGACCTGACTGACATGTTCAGTTTACGGCATCGTTTATCTGAATCTTGGGTCTTTCCCAAGAATCTTTCAGGGGGCTCGAGGGTGGAATGCTCTGATCGGTAGCTTAGCCTTCATCTGCCTCTTTATCGGTGCTTGCCTGGGTTCACTTGTCAATACCGTGTGTTCAAGATGGTATGTGGCTCGTCTCAAGGCTAACAACGGCCGCGGCACCCCTGAGCATCGCCTCCCCCCGATGATGATAGGTGCGGTGTTTCTCATGGCTGGCCTTTTCATGATTGGCAACACTGCCGACCCCGACTCCTTTCCCTGGATTGTGCCTATGATAGCCGCAACAATGATGGGTTTGGGCTTTTTCACCATCTTTCAGTCGGTTATAAGTTACCAGATAGACACGTTTCCGCAGTACGCAGCGAGCGCTGTCGCTGCTAACACGTTTATGCGGAGCATGCTTGCCAGCATCTTTCCGCCTATAGTGCCAAAGATGTACTCGGCGCTGGGTATCAAGAATGCCTCCAACCTGACTGGCTACGTGGCATTGGCATTGCTCCCTATCCCTTGGATATTCTTCTACTTTGGAGCAAAGATTCGAGCGAAGGGTAGATGGACCGCGAGGAGGAACTGATTGTAAGCATTGGCAATGAGTAAGGCGAAAAATATTGACAAGTTAAAGATAGCTAGGTTTTAATACTCAATCAGTCTATAGAGTCTAAATACCAAGAAACAAAGCATAAGTGAAAAGGTTCACCTCTACAAAGGCACGAAGGCAGTGTCAAAGAGCTGACCCCGGCGCAGAGAATATGAATATCTCTCAAGTACTTATGATAGTTTAATTACTAAATGGACCTCAATAAAGCTGCCGATGCCAGTTCACCTTGGCCTAGTTTTTACCTCATATCAACTTGGGTTCTAGCTGTGAAAAGGTAAGAAGAGAGTGATGTGTAAGTGGGCTCATCTCCTCGACCAATCGATATCTACCAAGGTCTGCCCACTTATAACGCGAGCATGACTCAGTGCAAAACGTGTCTAAGCTATCGTTATCACGCTCGTATAAAACTGCCTAATATAGTTAGTGTCCATCTCCACCAGTCTCCTCAACCTCCGCCCTGAGGCATCACCCACCAACAGGGGTAGTCAATCCTCATGCCTGCCGAGTTCTGGGACGATGCATTGCAAAACGGAGACATTTCATCCAGCAAGCGACGATGCATGTGCCTCGAAAGCGAAACGTGGCTTCGAGGAAACGTAGCGGATGCGTAACTTGTCGTGCACGTCGTCTCAAGTGTGATGAGGCCAAACCACATTGTTCCAATGTAAGACCCGTCCTCCACTCTGCCATGCGCCATTCACTCACATCAGTCAGTGTACCCGGCTCCGGTTACAATGCGGGGGCTACGTTACTCGATTCAGGTTCAGAGACCAGACTGACTTGTTGAGGAACAAGCACCAGAGAAATGAGAGAGACAAGGCGTCTCCACAAACAGCAAACGAGGCACCAGGGACCCCGAGACTCGGAGATGATCAAGGGCAAGCGTCGACCCATCCAACTCCTCCACCAGACACTAGCCGGCTGTCAACTTCGTTACTCCCTTGCCCAGGCGAGATAGAGTCGTCTCCACAATCCATCGCGCCTGGAGATGATGCCCCGGCCATTGTTCAGAACATCGATCCAGATCAGAGCCATCAAACAGACCCTGGAGCTCAGCAAAGAGTTGTCGACAACTCTGCAGCCCCGTCTCCTTTTGCCGTGGAACCCTTTCTCAACCCCCCAGTTGCCTCAATTCGAGCCTCCCAAGGCCATGGACTCACCGACGCCACCACAAGTCCGGCATCCAGCCATGAAGCAGTGCCTGCTCCTGTCGAAACACAGCTCGAGAGGTTCCCTCTTGCTGACAGCCCCGAGCAACAACGACCTGGTTCGACACCACAACCCGCTCGATTTGAAATCACGGGGATCGATGCGATTTTCCCAATCATCCAAAACTCTCCAGCCTCGAGCGAGTGGACCGATCAACCGACCGACACAAGTTGGTATGGGTTTCCAACCGTTGCCCAAGAGCCTGAACCGTCGTCAATTGCACCACCAGGTCTGTTTGAAGCGGCAAAGTTCCCACAGGACATGATCTACTATCATCATCTGTGTGACCCTTCATTATCGGGCCTCCTCTCTGTCCTTGGGGTTCGTGATGTTCTAGGTATCGGTGGGTTGGACAAGGGCTTCTTTCACGCTGCTCTGGCCTTATCCGCCCTTCACATGTCCCAGTCATCTTCCGTGTCCAAGGTGGTTGCCGACTGCGCTGCCCTACACGCGTTAGATCACTTTGTCGACGCTCTCGGTTACATGCGATCAGCGCATTTGAGCGACGGCATTGCTACCATTGATGCGCCTGGTAGGGGCCAAAACACCATCGCATGGCTTGCCACTTTGCTTCTGCTTGCTAATTTTGAGCTCAATCGGGGGCAAATAAAGCTCTGGTATGTGCACAGCCATGCTGCTGTGACATATCTATCCCACAATGTTTCTCAAGTTGGCGAACTACCTGTCGGGAAGTCCATCATCCGCTCATTCTCCCGGATTGCCGCTTACTTGGAGATCTTTGATCGATCATATACTGCTTGCCATAGCCTTGCAACTTCAAACGTATCAGCAATGCTCGGAACATCTCTGAGAACTTCTACGGACTCGTTTGATCGGCTACTCTACATATTGCCTAGAGTGGGTGAGTTTGAAGAAGAATGCCGGACAAGTCCTCAACTTGATAGTCACTGGCGCGCACAAGCACGGAGCCTTATCGATGAGCTGAAAGCATGGCGACGGTCTCTGGCTGACCGTGACGTGCCTTCTGCAGATGAGGTAGATGCCGACCCATGGGAGCTGAGCGAAGATGGCTCGACATTGATCATTCGCCCTTTGACATTGAGTCGCGCAGCCAACCCGGCGAAGGCTGCCACTAGCTTTATGCACTACCTGGTGTCACTAGTGAGGCTTGAAATGAGGTATTCACCTGGAGTGAGACGAAAGCTTCCGGAGAATGGACGCGAGCTTATTCTTGTTACTTGTCGTCTCGCAGCTGGTATATCTAGTTCAGTCTGTGCCGCCAGCAACGCCTACGGTCACGGAATGGTTCCTGCGTTGATGAACGCATACTACTCATCCGACGACCAAGCAGCAAAGGCGTGGATTAAAGACTGGATCTCTCAGTTTCCACGGGACAGAGAAGGGATATGGAATGTGCGCCATGCTCACAGGCTGCTCGAGTACATTGATCAAGAGTACAGCCAACGAGGGTCGAGGCTTGGCTGGGAAGTCATTAAAGTAAGAATGGTTGATCTGGAAGAGAATAGTATACCACAGGACGATGACGATGGATCGGACCGCTTCTCAGTAGAGATCTACTCTCGTTGTGCACGCGGCTGGAGTATAGACTTTGTAGAAATCCCTTGATGAGTTTGTGAGCTGAGATTAGAGTTTTTGAAGGTAGACTCATCAACCTGCTTGTGAGTGGCGATATAGATCACCTGGAATGTGCAGTGAATAGCTATGTCAATGGCTTCATTTTGACAACCATCCTGTGTGGTATCAGTGCTCTTGGGTTTTCCCACAGCGTGATTCCAGAGACACTCCTCTCGACAGATCAATCATGGGAGTAATTAGCTACCTGTGATGCTTGGCATCTAATCACCCCCCATAAAGGACTTTGAAGTCAGTAACGTGATCACTATCGTAGAAAACGTCCTGTGTTTTATGTGGCTCCAGTGGTTGATTGCCACATATGGTGGAGCCGCAGAAAAGGCGCATCGTACCCAGATACCCAATCTGGCAATGAACACGATGGACCTGGAATGTTAACTCCTGGGAGCCCTAGCTAAGTCGGGTTGTGGATTGCATAAAGCTCAATACTTCCCTCAAGCTGCCACTCAACTACTGTGCGTCCATTCCAAGATAAGACGGCCTGTATATCGCCAACTTGATACATCTTTTGCATTTCCGGAACAGTTATAACAATCATGAGCCCCAGCGCCATCGCAACTCCCCCAGAGGCTTCAGCCCTGGCTTCTCAGCTGAAGCTTGGGGAGCTAAGCTCGAAGGGAATGCACAGAGACCTTGTTCCAGAATGTGAACAAGGTCCGGTCCCGGCTGCCGATGACCCTGTAAGATTCACGCAGAAGGCCACCACTGCTCATATGGTTAAAGTCCACTGGACTGCAGAGAATGGCTGGGAAAATGCGGAGATGGTACCCTACGGCAAGATTTCACTCGAACCCACGGCTAGCGTCCTGCATTACGCTACTGAGACGTTTGTGAGTATAGAATATCTTCCGTTCCGGGCTGGTTGAGATGTACTAACACCGCCAATAGGAAGGAATGAAAGTGTACCGCGGATACGACAACAAGCTTCGTCTCTTCCGACCTCAGCTCAACTGTGCTCGCATGCTCAGGTCCAATGCTAGAGTTGCCCTACCATCTTTCAGCCCCCAGGGACTGCTTGATGTCATCACTAGCTACGTGGCGACTGAGTGTCCTCGTTGGTTGCCAGAGCCTGGTACCAATCTTTACCTACGACCAGCTATGATTGGAAGTGGTGAGGCACTGGGAATCAGCGTTCCAGCCGAGGCACTCTTCTTTCTTTTCGCAGCCTTGTTCCCACAAGCTTCCAAGGCGCCCCATCCTGGGGTCAAGCTATTGGCCAGCAGTTCTGACATTATTCGCGCTTGGCCTGGAGGATTCGGAAACGCCAAGGTGGGTGCCAGCTATGGGCCAGCTATGGCGGCCCATGGCAGGGCTCGTGAGAAGGGATGCGGCCAGACCCTGTGGCTGTTTGGACCCGAGAAGTACGTGACTGAGGCGGGCGCGAGCAACTTTTTCGTCATCTGGAAACGAAAGGACACACAACAGTTAGAACTAGTGACAAGCTCACTCGATACTGGCGTCATTCTCCCCGGTGTTACCCGACAGAGTGTCTTGGAGATCACTCGGGAGAGGCTGGCAAAGGACACTGCATCCCAGTGGTCTGATCTCGACCCGCTGGAGGTTGTTGAGCGGCCTTTAACTATGGATGAGATCGCAGAAGCTCATAGCGATGGGCGTCTTGTCGAATGCTTTGTCAGTGGAACTGCAGTAAGTTTGCACCATGATGCTTGAGCCTCATTCCTCGACGTACTGACATTTCACAGATGTTTATTACCCCTGTTTCATGCATTCGGTATGATGACACAGACGTGTCCTTCCCTATGACTGTTACAAGCGCCGGTATAAAGACTCCTTTGAGTCAATATTCCACAAAGATCAAGTCTTGGCTGGAAGATATCATTTATGGGCGTGTTGAGCATGAGTGGGGTCATGTCATTGAGGAGTAAGCAGGTTTAAACGAAAACACGATTTTTGCAATATCGGAAACATTGCATTGCTTTCATTGATTTGTTTAGAATGTTCGCAAACTAATATCGCTTGTAAGGCTGAAACAGGGCATGCAAGATGAAGATGAATCTCATAGACTTAACATACGATCTTTTCTTCGAGTAGGGCTACTGTCTACATCTTAGAAAGAGCTCGCTATGATGGCGAAGTTAGATATTGCCAACATAAGTAGTATACCTAATTAAATATGAAAGGTGGTGTGAGTTTGGTAACCAGGTATATTTCTTCAAACCATGGACACACCATGATGACTCTTCTAGTTATTCGGCTGCATACCTACCTACCCTATACACGAAGAGGGCAAAAACCTATCATAACAAATGAACCAAGCACCATGTGACACCCTAATCCATCGTAAATTGGTTATCATATCTCTTGGTGATTTACATCCGTGATTTCAATTGACAATAATCTAAGAATAGCGGAACAGCATCCAAGTGAGACCGATTTCTCCGAGATCTTTTGAGCTTACAGTTGTCATGGCCGTGTCCACTGTCCACCCTTCAATCTTTATGCTCAGAGACGAATACTACACAGACTACACAATGGAATCGGAACCTGTCGATTCGCCAGAAAAATAGTTGACTATATGCCTCAAAGCGAGGAGAGCATGGTTCTAGTTGCAGTCAGCATAAAGACATATATGAGTTAAATTACGGATGAGACACACCTTCATTGAATCATTTGTTAGACCACCAACATGTGGTAACAAAGTCACACAGTCGTAACCCAGTAGTCTAGGATTCACCTTTGGCCTTGAGCTTCTGTCAGATCATGTTCACGCGGCTGCGATTTGGGTGCTTACTCGTCATGGTGAACGTCCAGCCCTGCGCCACCCACGATGCCTTCCTCGATGGCATCGCAGAGTGCTTCCTCATCGATGCAGAGTCCCCTAGCGATGTTGATGATTCTGACGCCCTTCTTCATCTCTGCAAACACCTCTTTACAGAGAAGATGGTGGGTTGCGGCTGAGTAGGGACATGATAGCAGAATACAATCGACGACTCGTGCGAGACTCAGTAGGCTGTCATGGAGGACGATCCGAGGAAGGGCTGTAGCCGAGTCTTCCTCACTGTCAAGCCGACTGCGCAGGCTTGGCCTGTCTATAGAGTGAATCTTCATGCCCAAGGTAGCTGCTTGCCTCGCAATGGTCTCACCGATAGAGCCCATGCCAATGATCCCGAGACTTTTCCCGAAAGGGTCAACAGCATTTCTGGCAGAGTCTCTGAGAGCCGGGAGAAACTGATCTTGGCGGAGCATTCGCTCATACCGGCTCAGGTTACGGAAAGCCGCTACAATGAGGTAGATTCCCACCGCAGCCGTGGATTGACTCCCGCCTGTCGTATTGAAGAAGGTGATCCCTTTCTCGCGAAGCTCGTCGACCGCCTCATCGTTGTAACCATGGCCGAAATTGACAATTACTTTGAGGCTCGGAGGGAAATGCGCAAGACCCCGATGCGTCCACCCGATCAAGACCTTTTGGCAGCCTTCTGGTAAATTAAGGCCAAGGCGGACGATGCCATCGACATCCTTGCAACCTCCAGAACGCAACGACTCGTGAAAGTCATCATTGGTCGGAAAATCGTAAGATTTGACGTTGAAATTGGTGGTGAAATTGGCCCATGTTTCATCAGCGACGAGGCCAGTGGGTGACCCGATAACGAGAATTTTTGGCTTTGCATTCATGTTGAATTCAGTGTTAGAATGGAACAGTGACGATAACAGAGCCTGGTAAAGCCATTTGTTCCTCAGTATATACCCAACCCAACTCAGGACCGTTTGCAAGAGAGGCTACGCGAACCGAGTCGTCTCCATCAAATGGCTCATGATTGGACATCGTACAGAATGCCTGAATCGGGTAACTTTTGGTTCCCTTAAAATCGCCGCTGATTGGAGGTGGAGCGTCTGACCAATCAGGACGGCAGAAATGAGTCAGAAGCCATGATAAAAGGTGATGCAGGATGCTGGTGCCTTGACGATACCGAGGTATACAGAAGTTTTATTTGTTATAGAACTTGGAGTTCGCTTGCGTCAGGATGGACTACGTCAAATTCTGCGAAAGGTACTGCTCCTCTGGTTGACCTGAAGCATACAGCTGACAGATAACTAGTGTCGATAAACTTCAAGATCGCTTCATCGAGAGTAGGTTCAGTTGCTTGCGAATGGAGAATGTGTGCCAAGCTAACAGTAGCGAATTTACTCAGGACTCCGAGATGCAATCGAAATCCCTTCTGTATCTTCTGAGCCTGGCCGCAGGACCGATACTATCAAGGTTCCCTCACCCGCTCATGTTCTGAAAGCCGCAGCTGCTGATTACGTGTTTAGATGGCCCAATGGATCATGGCCCAGATGAAAGAATTGGGAATTGAGGCGCGGCTCAAGTCTCTGGGTAAAGAACCTGGAACAGATCTCGACTTGCCCCCTTTGATCCTTGGCCGATTCGGAAATGATCCCGATAAGCCCACAATCATGATCTACAGCCATTACGATGTGCAACCGGCTAGTCTTCAAGATGGGTGGGACCATGACCCATGGACTATGACAGAAAGTAACGGGGTTCTGCACGGTAGAGGAACTTCCGATGACAAAGGTCCGCTGGTGAATTGGCTCAACATGCTGGAAGCCTTCCAAGACGCGGGCCAAGAAGTCCCGGTGAATCTGGCCTTTTTCTTGGAGGGCATGGAAGAGAATGGCTCAGTTGGGTTCCGCGCCGCTCTTGAGGATGAAGCAAACGGGTTCCTCTCTGATGTTGATGCTGTGTGCTTGACCGATGTGGCTTGGGCGAGCAACACCCAGCCAACGATTCCTCGAGGTCTCAGGGGAGTTTTGTTTTATCGAATCACCATCCGCGGCGCCCATGAAGATGCTCACAGTGGCCTTTTTGGTGGCGCCATCTCGGAACCAATGACGGACATGGTCAATGTTATGAGCTGTCTCGTGGATCCCCAGGGCAAGTTGCTTATTCCCGGCGTCTATGATGCTGTGCTGGAGGTTACAGATGAAGAGCGAGAATCCTACGAGAAGCTACCGCTTACACCGGAAGCCCTGGATGGGGGAATTGGAGGTAGACTCGTTCACGCAACAAAAGCAGAAACAATTATTTCCAAGTAAGCTAGCATGATCCTCTGGTTTGGGGTCCATCAAGATCGCTAACACCAATGCAGATGGCGACAACCTTCTCTCAGCCTTCATCGCATCGAGAATCTGAAGGCTGGGCCTGGTGCGACTACCTCAATCCCTGCCGCCCTGGTCGGAAAGTTCAGTATCCGGACCGTTCCGCGCATGGAGGCCAACGAGATGGATGCCCTGGTTCGGCAGCACATCGAAGCAAGATTCAAGCAGCTCCAGAGCAAGAATGAGCTTGACATTGACTGCGTGCACCAGAGTGACTGGTTCTATGAAGATGTCAACCATTGGAACTACCAAGCGGCAATCAAAGCCATAGAACGGACTTGGGGCGTTACTCCTCCAATCACTTGTGAAGGTGGCAGGTCTGTATTCATTGAGTGCCGAGAAACATCATCTTACTAACCAGCCGCAGTATTCCAATCGCCCTGGACATGAAAAAGATCTTGAAGAAGAATGTTCTCTTGCTCCCAGTAGGGAGGCCAACTGATGGTATCCATTCTGTGAACGGTACGTGGCTACGGTCTACTATCACCCTAAAACTCACTGACGCATTGATCGCGATTGTAGAAAAGTTGGACCAAATCAACTAGTAAGTTGTCCAGGGATAATTTTCTCCAGGGCCCTGCCGTTAACAGTCGTGCACAGTTTTAATGCGATCAAGGTCTACGGCTCCTATCTCGAGGAGATAGCTGCTAGATGCCACGAGAAGTGAGCTCTTATAGCCAGCGGAGAGGTGGTAGAAGAATTGTATGCTGTAGGTTACAATTAAGCTGTCATCGTTCTACATTTGCGCTGGTACTACTGTGGTATACAACGCGTGATTCGGTTCTAAAACGTAACATCTTCTTGGTTGTCCTTGACAATGAGAGGCCATGAACCAGAATAGGAATGGGTAGAGATGCTAACAATAAAGGTCTGATACTTTAAACGGGTTACTCTATTATTCTAAGACATACTCTCATAAAGGTTTTCAGTGCCTTTTACTTATAGTTTGACTATTCTTATGATCATTTCTTGACCATCCTCGGCGCATCAGAGCTAAGATCGGTCTTCTGGCTTAACCCATCAAGGGGCAGGCTTCAACTATAATAAAGAACAGATTGTCAAAACATCATAGCATCATGACCCGATGCTAACACAGTGGAGCTAAGATCTTTGCTCCAATCCTGTTTTCTCTTCTGCTACATACAGTCCAACCTCTGCGACGGTCTCACATCATGCCGTAATATCAAGCACCTTTTCCAACAGGCGAATGCAAGTTGGATGATAAAACCTCTCATACTTGTGGAAGACCTTGTTAGCAAACTCTTTATCCAGACTTTGTAAACATTCGAACCTGGAACCAATTAGTGTCACGTTGTCATCAGTGGGAACTATTCTACTTACAGAGGTCTCACGAACTTCATGCGCCCAGTTTCACCCAGAAAGACCTCGGCATCCTTAAATAGGCCTCGATCCCCGGCCTTCAACCCGACCCGTAGATACCGTGACAGTACCTCAAAGTTGGTAGACTTTCTCAGCCCATATAAGGAACCAAGAAGTTGGGAAGACTCCAAGCTGATGTGTTTCCGCGAATCCAGAAGAGCATCGAGAAACACGTTCAGTTGGCCAGCGCTCCAGCCGGAGACATCGGCAGCAGAGACCGATACAGTGGAGTCAGAAGTCATTTGGATCCATTTTCGGGCAAGATTGAGACACTCCTCATACTCTGAAGAGTGGAAGTCGGGCTTTTGAGGCAAGCCAGGCTTGTGGTACCATTCATCCCAGTTGATGCCGTTGAGGGCTTCCGTTGCGGCAGCGTCTTGAGAGTAAAACTCCAAGAGTGTAGCCTTGAAGGTGTCAGAGTCCAGTGTTGCTCTCGAGAACTTGCCGAAATACTGAGTCCAATTAGCTTGAACTTGCAACATTGAAGAAGGCGTTGGGTGCACTCACATGGGGGATGAAGGGCATCCACTTCTCTCGTCCAACCAACTTCTCCAAGAAGCACAGGAATGTGTATCCCTTCTCGTAAGAGATCTTGGACATGACATCATCTGGTCGCTTGCCCTGAAGATTCAAGACCAAGCTCGTCGCTGGGCTCTCGCTACCTCCATACGACTCGATGCCATAGACAAGCTCGTTCCAGCCGACGATGGCCTCAAAGGCAGCTGCCTTCTCGCCCTTGATCTGACGCAAAACTTCGCGCTCGGTGTAAACAGTCCAACCTTCGTTCAGCCAGAAATGCTCCCATGAGGAGTTTGTAACCAGATTGCCGCTAAAATTGTGAGCAAACTCGTGCGCGACGACAGAGATGTTCTCCCGGTCACCAGAAATGACCGTTGCGCTATAGAAGTTGAACACGGGGTTTTCCATTCCGCCGAGGTGGAAAGATTTGGGGAGGATGACGAGGTTGTATAACGGCCAGGGGTTCGTGAAAATGAGGTTCTGTGTCACGCAACCGCATTAGCCATCTCTGTTATATCGAGGTTCGAATAGTTTACTGCTATATTACCTCGGCAGCGTCAATGATTGCATCAATATCTGGTTGAAGCTCAGCCACAGCTGCTTCTAAGCTCGATGGTGCGGAGTAGAGATAGCTCATCTTGCCAATCTTGGCACCAATTAGGTTACTGAGAAGGCAGTGTCAGTGTCGCAACCAGTTTCCGGGCTTAGGGAAAACTTACCCGCTGGCGATGGCAAACAGATAGTTTGAGGTAGGGACATCCTGCTGAAACTTGTACTCTTTCGTCTCTTCCATGTTGGAAACAGGAGGAAACAGAAGATCATGCTGAGGGATACCGCTTGCAACAACCGGCAATGGGGAGGAGATGGTTATGTCAAATGTCGTCTTGACAGAAGGAGTGTCTTGACAGGGGAAAATGGAGCGTGCGTGGACGGGCTCTCCTTGAGAAACTAGAGACTGTAAGCCAAGCACTGCATGGTTCTGATGTGAAGGAAACAAACACAGGAAAGGGTACAGCTTGTCATCTGTCTGTTCGGGGCTGAACCATTGGAGACCAGTGCATTGATTGGTGGTCTCGAAGTGAATCTATCGACCCGTTAGTACGAGCTACTGCTGGGCTGTGCCTCGGCAAACTCACCTCAAGCTTCAAGCTCTCTCCTCTGGCATAGGTGCGACCAAGATGCACAATCAGTGGGTGACCATTTTGATCTGTGGCTTGGCCCAGCTGCCATTGGGCTTGTTCCCCATCCACACTTGCCCTGAGGATGTTGAGGTAGCTGGTGTCGAGAATGACAGTGTCGAGACCTTCAGCTTTGATAGGTTCTAGGGTAGTAATTGCGCTTCCTGTCAAGATCTTTCGATCAAATTCGACTGCTAGCTGCAACTTGGTATGCTTGGTGACCACATCATGGAAATTGGAGTTGGTGTTGACGTCGTGGGCGTGGAATTGACGCATGGCGAAGAAGAGGGGCTTCGTGATTTGCAAGGTCAATTAATGACTTGTTGCTGCGTCGTGAGAAACAACCATGAGTTGACAAGATATACCTAGACTCGCCTTGAATCGGACCTCAATTCTCTTACGAACCAACAATTACAAACTCAAAGACGTAAGTCAGCGTCAATCAAAAATCGCCTGACTGAGTTAGCTCGAAACCCCGCGTTCTTGTCGTTCCTTTTCACCGTTTGAGGAAATTTTGGACAAACTTTGAACCAGGCCCCCGATGACAGGAGACACTAACCGGCTACAGGTTAGTTCATGCCGAGAGATAAGAGCGTAGCTTATCTCTTATCGCCGAGGAAGAGCAAGGGGCGACGAATACCGCTAGTTCCAACAACCAACAGAGATATCGAGACGACACGATCGCGTGGTTGAATCATGGGGTCAAGTACGAAGAAGCATCGACGATATAACAGGTGCCTCAGTCAACTTGAATTGACTGGTGAAAAGCCAAGTCGATAGCCTCAGCCGGCTAGGAAACAGTTCCAGCTTCAAGATTCTACACTGACTTCCATCATGGAACCGACCAAGACGGTAACTGTTGACATCGTCAATGACAAAATCCCTCCTGATGAAGGTGACGGAAGTCACTCAATCGCCATGCCAGGAGAGGTTCTTCTGACTGAGGAAGACCTGTTCGTGCCCTTTCCCGTCGATGAAACACTCGAGAGTCTGGAGGCAGATCGTGGGATCCTCAGAGTTCGCAGCGTCTTTGTTGGTGTCCTCTTAGGAGGAATCGTTAATGCAGCTAATGTTTACCTTGGTATGTATATGAAGTCGTATAAGTCTTGAAGAAGCCTGCTGACGTATTGTGTTCAACCGCTAGGTCTACGAATGGGCATAACCTTTCCCGCAAACCTCTTCGGCGCAATCGTTGGCTTTGCTGTCGTCAAGAGCTTAAGTAAAGCCTTCTCCGAGTCGATCCCAATTCTTGGAGGAGCCTTCGGACCGAAAGAGAATGCAATCATTCAGACAAGTGCTACGGCTGCTGGTGGTCTCAGCACCGTCTTTACCAGTGCTATCCCGGCTCTGTATCAAATGGATCTGCTGCACACCCCAACGGCAGATTATGGGAGAATTGTTCTCTTCACTCTTGGTCTTGCTTACGTAGGATTCTTCTTTGCTACGCCGTGTAAGTCAAGACTCTTGCCTGCTTCTACTACCGAGGTATTGATAATTGCGCGTAGTCAGGAGACTGTTCATCGTCCAATTGTCCAGAGCTCTCAACCTTGTCTTCCCTACCGCAACTGCGACCGCCACAACGATTCAATCCATTCACATAGCAGCAGCCGGTGAGACCGCAGCGATGAAGAAGGTCAAGATGCTCGGTATTGCGTTTGTGGCAGCTCTAGTCCTGAGAGTTGCTTCCAACTTTGCCCCCGGCATTCTGTGGGACTGGCACATCTTTACATGGTTCTTCATCTGGAGTGGTCACAACAACTCGGCTATCTTTGTTGAGAATTGGGGCTGGTTTCTTGAATGGACTCCTGCTATTATTGGCTCTGGCATGATGGTCGGCACCAACACGGCCGCATCCATGTTTGCCGGGGCTGTCATCAGTTGGGGCATCATTGGACCTATCCTAGTCCGTACTGGGGCGGCCAGCGGTGTCAAGATCATGGGTCCAGACTACACTGGCCCATGGGAAGAGTTTATGACTTACATGAGCATGAACCTGGAAGACCCTGTTAACAAGCCCAGCCCGCGGTACTGGCTCCTTTGGCCGTAAGTTCCTTACCCTCGCCTTCTCCTTCTATTATCATATTCTTATACTATTCTAGTGGGGTTCTTCTGATGGTTGCGGTTTCCATTGTTGAGGTGCTCTGTCAGTATCGACTCCTCTCTATCGCCGCCAAGGTCCTGGCCCACAGAGTATGCGCCTCCATCTGCTCAGCCTGTCGGGCTGTTGGGATCAGAGCCACGTGGGTCGAGCGCTACTCCGAATCATATGACGATAAATCAGACGACACAACAGACGAGTCTCAGGCTATTATGCCATGGATGTGGATCAGCGGCCTGGTCTTGTCGATCATTGTGACCTGCCTCAGCTGTGGCTTGCAATGGGGAATGCCCTTGTCAATGACCATCGTTTCCATCATCATGGCCGTCATTCTGACTGTCTTGGCCATTTTGAGCACCGGAATGACAGACATGACACCCCTTACCGCCATCGCAAAGTCTTCTCAGCTGGTCCTTGGAGGTATGACTCGCGGGGATAGTTGGACTCTGGCCAAGGCTCAGACTCTCAACTCCCTGGGCGGTGCCGTTGCGGCCGGTGTAGCGAACCAGGCAACTGATCTGACAGCAGATTTCAGAGTTGGGTTAGTAGTCATGATGATCCTACAGACCGGCAAGAGGCTGACTATTTAACAGATTCCTTCTCAGAACGCCTCCTCGAGCACAGTGGATAGCCCAACTTCTTGGAAGTGGCGTTGCAATCTTCCTCGCACCAGCCATCTTTCTCGTCTTTGCATCGGCGTATCCTTGCATCCTGGATATTACAGCCGAGACGTGTGCTTTCTCAGCCCCGTCTGTATCCGCGTGGAGAGCAGCCACCATCGCAGCAACAAGCCCAACTCTTCCCATCCCCAAGTCATCTGGCATCTTTGCCATCTGCATCACAGTTGTTGGTTGCCTGGTAACTGTTATGAAGCACTTCTACCTGGTGAAAGAACGGCAGAAGTACCGCCTCTATCTACCAAACTTCATGACGCTTGGTCTGATGATGGTGATTCCACAACCTTGTATTGGAACAGCTATGATGATTGGAGCTATCATCGCCTTGCTGTGGAAGAGATTCCGGCCCGCTAGTTACGAGGAGTATCTCTTTTCTGTTCTGTCCGGTATGATCGCGGGCGAAGGTATTGGGGGTGTTATCAACGCGATTGTTGCCATCGCGGGTGTTCAAGCTGGTACCGGGATTGGCTGTCCTGCCGGAATGTGTTGATTGTAATATTCTGCATGTACTTATCTATGGGTGGCAAGAGAATAGTGGCATGTATTTCTTTCGTGGTCTATTAAGTTCCTCACGGCGGGTGCCTGTCCGTCTGTCAAGATATTTAAGCAATAACCTTCAACCTTTATCTAGGACACTCTCAACCTCAACAGGCAACCTTGACATGGTCTAGTAGATAACCATCCAAGTCCCATACATGCTGGCTTGTTTAAACACAAGTATTGTTAAACCAGACCTCACACACTGGCCTTGGAACCTGGGCCGATTAGGGTAGTAGTCACTCAAGTCTCATACACGCGAGGATGCAAAAACAATCTATTACAATCGCGAAATCGCCCCGGCTAGTTAAACCCTTGCCGATCGTCTAGATCAATTGAAGCCCACCCCTCTCCGGGCCCCTGTGTAACCTCGGCCGCTTCTTCTGGGCCTTCATCTGCGTGATCTGGAAAGCCTGTCTCACGTGTTCAACACCAACAGCTTCTCTCTCAGTATCATCTGTCGTAAAAAGCCCCTCGCGGACTGTGTTCACCGACGACTTGGATCCTCCCTCCTTCCGCCGCAGCTCGTTCTCCTGAATGGCCAGTGCCATCTCGGTCAACCTCTGTACCATCTCACATGCCAGGAAGCTGAGGATGTCCAGACAGTCGTGCTTGGGCTCGGTTTCGGCTATGACGCCTAGGCCACACCATTCGCGAAACTTCTGTTTCTTTCGATAGCTGAAAGATGCCCGGCGACGGGACTCGGCCCATCTTGTGTACTCCTTTGCAGACATCCTTCTTGTAATCCGGTCTGCGCGGCGGAGCCTTTCGACAGTCGCCTGGTTAGATTCGGGAAGTTGACCCCTTGGCTCTTCAACCTCGGGCAGCTGTACGGAAAAGTAAGATTCGACGTCCCAAGGCAGGGTCAGTTTTGGACGTTTTTGGTTCTTTTTATCTTTTTGGACTGGGACTTCGAGAACCTCAGCCAGATCCTGGACTGTTGCGAGTTCCGCATCTCCCTTGCCACTTTTTGCTTTGCTCTTGAGGCGGAGCCTGTTCCATCGGAGAAGGTTCATGAGTCGTCCCAGTCTCACTTGGTCATGTCGGATCTGGAAGAACAGGTCTGCATTGGAGATGAAGCGCGCGCCGCGGCTGGATGCAAGTTCGTTGGCAGTGGTGAGCTGGTAAATATTAGCAGGCGCTCATTGCAAGGAGGCAGTACGCACCATCAAGACAACTTGGTCTCGAATGATTTCTTCAACTACTGCGATCGTCTCGACTGAGGGGTCCTGGGTTTCCCCGGCGATGTACATCATCTGTCCAGGTGGTTAGTTAACATATGCTAACAAGAAGGATGGGTTGGGCAAATACCCGCTGAATCTCGGAATTGAACTTGGGTTCGTTCTTGGACATTGTGAAATGGTAACTGTGTGTGTCCAATCCAATCTCGGAGTCTTGAGAATGGTTTTACAGCAACAAACTGTCACCAATTTATACCGGTGACGACCTTTGTTGTCCATGATGCTCTGATTCACACTGTAGGGCACCGTGCAGGCGGGCCCATCTTTGGCACACATTCACAGTGCGCACACAGGGTCAGTGATGGACAAAGAGGCAGCGAGGAGGGGCTTTGATAAACCTGGGGGGCTTGGGGATACCCGTACATTTCGTACAGGATGGCTCGGGAACCAACAGGGAGGGGTCTCTTGCAGGGGTTCCATGTCGCCCCACTCGAATAACAAAGCGTCAAAGAGGGGACAACATCATGGAACAAAACATCATTGACGTGGTATTATGTGGCTTGCAGAGGATGGTGTGGGAATAGACCATGTCGATGGCTTCAAAGGATAGCACGTGGGTGAGCTATCTGCAAAGAGGACACAGCTCAATACACGTCATCCGTGTAGCCTAGTTCTCACGATCCGCATGATAATTCGTGTGTATTCCACTACCTGATAGTGAGCACATGAACAGGCCAGTTGCGAGATAAACTCTCCAGCGCAAGGGACCTAATGGATTCAAAACCCGGCTTGTCCTCTTGGAGTAGGTCATAGGACCACTCCCACTCTGACCTTGCACCAGGTATCTGGTCTATAATTACTAGTTCATCTTCAAGCCTGGTCACCACACTCGAGACAATATCGCTATCATCGCCGAGGCGAGACTCCACGATATATACGGTATTGATTGAGTACACGGAGGATGTACCAATGGCCATGGGGTGTAGTGTATGGTATCGCCATGGTCTCGTTCAGGCTACCGTCGAATCGTTACAGAAAACAATCGCCTTCGCACCCGAACACGACATACCCAACGAGTCACCAATCGCCATAGAACATCTTCCGTCGCCCAACAGACCTGCGCGGTGCCTGCTACTCCATACGAGCGATGGTGAGCTGGCGAGCATGGCAGTTTATTACTACAACTATAGCACATGGACTTCAAAGCCGGGTATCTTTGTGGAAGATCTTTACGTGAGGCTCCAACACCGACGGAAAGGATATGGCAAACGACTGCTGTCAGAACTTGCCCGAGAGCTGAGTTCCATGGATGGAGGGCGGTTGGAGTGGAATGTGTTGAAATGGAATAAGCCGAGCATCCAGTTCTATCTGGCCATCGGAGCCCAGTCAATGGATGAGTGGGTTGGAATGCGCGTTGATGGCGAAAACATCGCGAAGCTAGCGCACATACTGGACTAGGGTAGGTTGGGGCATCGTTTGCAAATAGGGGCAAGACTAGAGAGCCATCGCCTGAACATTCAACCTAAGCTAGCTGACAATACATCTGCCTCATTCCCAGTTCTATAAGCCTTGTGCTGTTTCTCTCCGTCCTCTTCAATTGACCCCGCTTCAAGCGAGGATCAATATTGACATGACCTCTTTCAACCGAGGCTAAAATTGAACACCGCGAAATACATCATCCCTTATACTCCTCGTGCATCAAGACTTGGTCGTAGCTATCTTGGCAGCCTGGGTTTCCGGAAGACTGCACCTCGGCACTCGCAGCACATCGAACCCCGCATTCACCAGGTAACTCGGCAAGTATAATTAAGGGCCAAGCTTCCGGAAAGGGATTCGCCATTACCACCATCACTGCTTTAGCCTTCTATCACCCTCTTCTCCTTTATTGCAGAACTAAAACCCTAGTATAATGCCTTCTTTGGCAAGAACACTGCAGGAGCAGCTTGCAGTTGAAGAGATCTCAACCGGCCATTATGTTTCGCGCCTACCACCTGAGAAGATGGCCAATGTGGCAAACATCGCCTACGGAGGCTGCACTGTTGGTGTTGCTATTGCAGCTGCCTGTCAGACAGTGAAGCCCGGGTATCATCTATACACAGCGATGGGCAATTACCTGGGGCCAGCCCTCACAGATCGCAAACTCTTCATACATGTCCAGTCAGTCCGTGATACTCGAACCTTTGCCACACGACAAGTTCTTGTCTCCCAGAAACGGGACGGTAACTAAGAGCGGCGACCTTGTCTGACTGCTTCAATCGACTTTCATTTGGCTGAGAAAAAGAGTCTCCTGACGTATTCGGCACCACCAGTAATCGTGTACGCAGCGCCGGAGTCTTTGCATAATGTCGAACAGGTTGATGAGCACTTGGTTACGTCTGGGAAATCATCACCCGAGTTGATCAATTTACTGGCAACGGAAGCAAGCTTGATGCGAAGAGTTTTTGACATCCGACCATCTCCAGAAGGAGTCATGCACCAAAATCTTCTAGGCCGTCTCAAAACATGTACGACTCAAAACCATCTCACACTCACAGAAAGAACGACAGGGGATTATTTCAAGACTAAGCATAAGCTGGTTAGCCAGGGGGAGCAGGTGGCAGTTGTTGGATTTCTCCTCGATGGCTCGCTCTCATTTACTCCACTGGCGCACTCTTCCATGTCCTTGGAGGCAGCTGGTGCGTGTTCTAGCTTCGACTTTGCGCTGAGGATTTTTGTAAACGAGGTGGATCTAAATGAGTGGAATTCTAGGTAGATAAAGACGGTCACAGGCGGCGACGGAAGGACGTACTCCGAGGCGAGACTCTGGGAGAAAGGGGGGAGGATGGTTGCCAACATGACGCAACAGTGAGTGCATCTTGCGTCCCAAGAGGCCGAATCTGTGATGACACAAGATAGTTGAAGGAGGTGATACATATGCTCTTTCTAAACATTATTACGTACATTGGTCATATACAGAGACATGAATAGTCAGGTACCTCGTTTTCGAACTGGGCTTGATAGGTATAGGTACACATCAAAGGAAAAGTTACAAAACCATCTCAGTGGTTGTGGACGTGTGTGCCGTCCAACATGCTTCCAATCTCATCCAGTTTCTTCTGCCACGAATCTGACACTGGCTTCTTCTCGTAATGCTTATCCTCATTTGGCCCCTCAGCATCCACAAACACGTTTTCCCCCAGTGTCATCAAGCCATCGTAGATGGGGTCGCCCAAGCCTGAAAGCAGTCCAGGCCCAGCGGCACTGGCGCCCTTGGGGTCCTTCCAAATCTTGACAGCGAACTCCTTGTTGGGACTAAAGAAGAACTTGTCGCCCAGGTTCTTGTTCTTGGTGGCAAATGGCTGCATCGAGTTCTCAGGCTTGTCAGTCAAACCGAGAATCAAGCCCTCTCCCAAGAGCCTTGAGACTGAAGGGTCAAGACTGGACTCGAACTTTACGTTGCCAGCGGAGAGACAAATGTTGGGAGACTTGACAAGCACATGAGTAATGTGCATTTCCTTCTCTGTGCCATACAGATAGAATGGCATGAACTCGGATGGGTAGTCGGGGTCGCGGTAAGGAGAGTTCAGAGGTCGGCTCTTGACAACCGACTTGAAGCTCACGGTTCCCTGCATAGGGTTGTATTTGCTATACCTAGTCAGTTTCCTTCTGTCACGAGCAGACTTTTTAGACACTTACCGTGTGCCCTTTTCGAACATGCGGACCGAAATCCCCTCAACATCTGAGGTACCGATCTTTTGAACAACATCTTCAATAAAAAACTTGTCGTCAGTCTCTAGCATAACAGGAATGTCTCGTCCGTCGTTCAGCAGCTTTTCATAGGACTCCTTCAGCTTGTCGTCCAGTGTTGCTGAAAGGATGACCTGCTGCCGTCTGGAGATGCCATGGAACGATGCCTTGAACACGAGGAACACCTCGGAGGCGGTGGGAGACCCCTGCACGAGAAACTGGATTTGCTTCTCGCGAGGCGTGTTTCTCTTTCGGCAAGCCTTAGCTTCATCCACGATCACATCCTCCAACTCCTTCATCAGAGACTTGAGGAAGTTGTTCTGGGTTGGGAATGGGCTCATGACGACGTTTCTCAAGACAAATAGACTCTGGTCGCACTGCTGAAGTCCCATCCTCTTCATGAATGTCTTGGCACAGTCACCATAATCCTCATGCAAGAAGGATGTCGAAGTCAAGAAGATGGGGATCTTGGTAGGGTCGGTGTCGGCGGTGGTAATGGAAAGTCTGTCGACAACCCTCTTCATGAAGTAGTTTGCCTCCTCCAAGTCCGGGTTGAGTGCCTTGTCATCGCCATACTTCCAGTTGAGTGTGAAGGCGTTAATATTAAGATCCGACCCAAGATCACGGATCAGCTTCATTGCCTCGGGAGATTTGAAGATTTCTTCGTCACTCCTGTCGACGATGAGATCTTTGATCTTTTGCCTCTGGTTCGTTACAGGAGCAGAGAAGAAGCTTCTGTCCCCTCCCTTCTCAGAGGACAGCATATTGAAGGGCACGCACATGAAGTAGTCATTGTCCATGGTTGCCCAGTGAGCTGATAGCTAGGAGCTGTTAGCATGGGTGGAGTTATAGTTCGTTGAGGCACATACCCGAGCGCTCGTAAAGGCCGCTTCACCAAGTAGCCTGCCGTAGCCATGGGGGTTCAGGCCGATGGTAGTGTTGGAAAACCACGCTGACATAGCTGCAGCACCAGGCTTGCTGTTGAAGAGAAAAGAGTGAGCAAAGGCGATTCAATCTCGACTCTGAGCAAACGACTTACCTGCCCTCGACTCCATAGACACCAATGTTCTCGGCAGATCCTTGAGACAGATAGGGACCAGACCACGTCACAAGGTGCCTCATTCTGCCGTCTTTGTAACACAAGCTGCCCGCTGGATATGGGATGTAACCAGCTTTGTGTGGATCCACAGTCACGGAATCTGCGTTCTCCATAGCTCTGAGGTCTGCGGCGGTTCTGGGATCCAAGTACCACTCTGGCTCGGGCTTCTTGATCTTGGAGCCCTCATCTGGAGTGCTGCAGTGCGTTTCCCGATTGACCATGGTGGCAAAGTAGCCTCCCCAAGCTGCATCAGCATGGACGAGGAACGAAAGACCGTGCTTCTCCTGGAACTCCTTTCGCAGCTCCAGAATCTCAGTCAAGCTGTCCACGGAGCCCTCTTCTGTCGAGCCAATTACGGCCACAACAGCGTAGACGGGAACCTCGTCCTTGACACAGTCATCAAGGTGCTTCCTGAGCTTGGCAATGTCGATCTGTGCGCCGTTGTTGATGTCAACTCCGATCATGTTCTTTGAACCAAGACCGGCAATCGCTATAATACGAGCCATGTTAGCCAACTCACTTAAAACTTCCACTTGTAATGGTGCCAGGGGCTGACATACCTGCTCCTTTTGGCCAGGAGTAATGGCGAGTCTTGCTGACGAAGTACTTGGCCGGCTCCTCGATCTCAAACTTCTTTTCAAGGTACTCGCGACCAACTGTCTGGATGTTGAACTCATTAAGGGCACTCTCCAAGAACTGAGACGTGATTCCAAACTGCTTCTCTAGTTCCTTTGGCAGATCAAGGATGATGTCAGGTCGGAGGTTCAGCAGCTCCCATGTGCTCAGGTCCGTGAACAGCTTTCTAGGCGCGGGGTGGCTTGAGGGTGCATAGAACTCTTTGGCGATGAACTTGAGCTTTCCCTCCGCTCCCTTCGCTCCCAGTGCGAGTTGAAGACTGAGAGGGTAGAACTTCAGGTTTCGTGCTACGAGGGCCAACTGTTAGTCTTCCCAATATGTGTCGGAAGGGTCGTGAAACATACCAACCCAGATCGATTCCAGGTTCGCAACAGTGCCTCCGCACGTGATGTGTCCCCACGCCAGCGGAGACTTGAATTCGTCAGTGTTGTACCCAAACAGCTTGCATAGTTGCTGGCCGACTCGCAGCTCAACCAGAGTGGTCATGGGGCTGGCCTCGAGGGCGACATTGTTGGGATTGTACAGCATGGTCATGAAGTATCCCAGTAGGGACGACATGGTGAGGTCTGTGCACATGTGGGCTTCATATCGAGGGGACCAGAAGGGCGCCGAGTGCTCGCCCAGCAGCTGTGCGACTTTTTCGGTGGCTAGTCGAAGGTTGGTTCTCGCCTTAAGGAACTTTTCCGAGCGGCGGACTTCCTTGGGGATGAAGGCCTGTTCAATTGGTGTCAGTGAACATGATGAAACTGTAGCCTAAGGGAGGTGCAAAGTACCCGATCCTCAGGATAGTAACTTTGCCTGGCAACGAGTAGCTCATCCAGGATGGTGTTGATATTTGCCCGGAAATCTGGAAGGTTGGAGCCCTTAGGCCCGATGAAATAGGCGTGGGTAGCATCAAACTCTTCTTGACGCGGGTCGGACATGATGAATATGGAGGTAAAGGTCAGGTTGTTGCGTGAGAGTTTGAGTGATGATGGGGTGGAAAGAAAACAGATGAATGCCTTTTATACGTTGACTTGACCACGAACTTCCAGGGATGACTATATGTCCACATGTCAAATGGATAACTGACTCCGTACCTAGCCTCTCAATGAGATCAAACCATGTAGATCCTTTCCTGCAACTCTGGCACTATGCAAAACAACTGACATCACTATCGCTCTCATCCTACAACCTATTTCGCGCTTGGGAATGTGGCATCATGCAACAGCTCGTTTATGTGTCTCGGAATCGGGCAGGCCCGGTCCCTCCAATAGTCCAATGAGCTAAGAGGAGTCCACCAGAGAAGGGGTTATCGTTGGCTATGTTTCAGCTGAAATCTGTACTACGTACGTCCCGTGTCTTGAATTCAGCCGCCCAGGATGCACGCCGAGAGTGAATAGTTGTGATTGACTGGGCTCAACGGGCCCTGTTGGGAGCACAATGACCTTGATTGGTAGAACGAATGCGTGATGCTCAATCAGTGCATTCCGCCTCGACGCTGCTGTCATGATCCACTAGTGGCATATCTGTCAATAGTGTCCATGTCTGCCAATAGTGTGGGAATTTGCCATGGATATCATAACCGCTCATGGGGCATTCCAGGTCGAATTTCGATAATTTCATGCGGGCTGTCCATCCTAACCGAACCTGGGATTGACGGATGTTGCTCCTGTGTCTTATTTACAAGCCAATTAGGCACAATTCCCTTCAAGGGTATCTAGTCGAGAAACTGAGGACAACGGGCATTGATGTCAGCTGTGCAGCCGACATCCGATAATAGCCATCTGCAGGCTGTCACCCGAGAGCGACGCGAATAAGCTGCATAGCGGCCCGCAAGCCCTGTGTAACCCTTTTCATGTACCTGTGAGCGAGCGAGAGAAGAGGAAACACGCCAAGGACGGTCCATTCTACAACTAGATAACCTGATTAGTCAAGAGATTCTTCATGTGAACTGCTCGCCTCGGCGCAGAGACACGTCAGACGAGAACAAGTGAGACATTGTCACCGAGAAAGGCCGGACCCTCGCCAATCACCACCCATTTCTGTCAGGCCTGGCTAGCCGATTCAAGGGCGGCTACATTGCTCCAGTGTCTCAGTTCAGCCTGCCCTGGCTGCGGGCCACTTAGATTCGATATTTCAAGACACACAGCTCCGAAAGGCGCCTCGGTCCGCTTTGTGGCGTGCTGAAATACCCGATAGCCCGTCCCTTGGTCTCAGGTGTGCTGCTGTAGATCAGCTAGCCTAACGTGGGAAAGATCACAGCCAATGGGCGCCGGGTCTGCCCTGAATTGTACTTGGGAGTGATCTGACATATCTTTCTTTCCACACAGCCCTTGACAGGTCTCAGCTGGCCAGCTGTCGGCCGTCAATTTCTGGAAAGAATGAAGATCGAGGTACATTCTCATGCCAACTGCGAAACTGCGGGTGGGTGCGGGGAAAAGAGCTGCCCCTGAAAAGATTCAAGACATGGCGTTCCTGAGGTGGAAACGCGTCAGCGAGCACAACCAAACATCCTAGGGTAGCACAACATGGCATAAAGGGCTGTCATAACCAAACGTGTGCCAGGGTAGAATAATAGGATAAAATGAGCATTTCTCATATCTTTAGCACTAAATCGTTATGACGACTAGTGCTTTAGAACATAACACAAAGCAATAGCCAAGTATTGTGACAAACCACTATTTTATCCTGCCTTCAGGATCATGCGGAGCAATAGCATCGTTTTTTGCATTTGTAATACTAGTCTTGGGTGCTTTGATTTGCGATTGCACGACTGTGCAGCCCCAAAAGCTCAAGCGATTGACTATCAGCACCGTGTTAGCATGTAGATATGATGCTATGATGTGGTAATAATGTGTTCCCCGTTATAGTTGAAGCCTGGCGCTCGATGAGATATCTGAGACAAAAGACCAATGTACTCAGCAGGGATGGCCACAGCCGGACGACTCTAGGCTTGTAGAAAATCACGCACGGTTACTTGAGTAGTGTATATGGTATCCATTAGGACTCTAGGCTCTGAACCACGAGGGTAACGGGCCTCGGATGGTTGGGTTGTATCTAGGTAGACACAACACGCATACTCCCCCTTCAATTACCAGCTGCCTCATTTATCAATGATAGGCCGTTCCAATACATAGACTTGATTAAATTCCCGGATAAGGTCAATGTAGTTCCATCAATCTATCGTGATTCTGCCCAGGTCATATCTTTCTTGACTGTAATCGTACCCAACGGAATAGAATCCCCCCTGTCGCCTTTCATATGCTCGACCACCGTGTTCTGCTCATTGATGTATGTCTCTGGCCACAAAACAGGCTCCTCGGCAGAGTCATTGTCGTGAAGTCGCCTGAAGGGGCCGTCCTTGGCCGGCACCCTCTCCCTCTCCCTTTCCGTCTGCTTAGACCCACTACCGCCGATGGTGATGATTCCCTCCTTGCTGCGATCTTGGGTCACCCTGGTGATGAAGCGTCCGAAGACCAAGTACAGTAGTGGTTGCATGGTGGGCAAACACGCACAGAGCAATCCAATGGATGGTTCGATGACTGTCCAGATCCATGGTGTTGAGATTAGCTCTGTTTAGTCTGTTAGCCGGCTCTTGTCTTAGTATGGGAAATCCATCAAGCAACTCACTAGTAAAGTCTGCTGTGGGCCCTGCTTGTAGAAGGTCGACGATGTATTTCAGTCGGATGCAGCTAATTACTACGATCCTATGCCTAGTTAGTACTGTGTCGTGTCCTCCGACTCTCTCCAAGATAACTCACAATCCGCCGAGAAGAAAGATGCCGGCAATAGCAATCCTTTGTGACCGCGGTACCTGGACTTTTGATACCTCCCAAACTGGCAATGAGATGATCAGGGCATCCACCACAATATTGGGGATAGAGTTCCCAATGAAGAACTTGTTCTTATCGATGCACTTCCCCTCTTCCATGAAGGGTTTCCAGGCCTTGTCGATGGGAGTGCATTGGAAGATGGTCGTGAACACGATGGCTATCCACCAAGCAAGGGTTAGTCCACCAAGGACATAGCCGCCAATCTTCATCGATCGCGTCGGGAATATGCGATAGTACATGAGCAGAATACTGGCTTTGATAGTGCAAAGTACTGTTCCGTAGACGAATTCGGTTAAAACCAGGCACTATCCTCACAATCCAGTCTGTTAGAGAATGATCAAAGAGAGGGAAGGGAGTATTTATTTGGCTAACCAGCTGAGCTCTCCCAAGTCTGTTCTGGTCTTCCATCATGTTTACTGCGAGAGGCTTTCCAGCTCCACCAACGTAGACGACTAATTCCGTGTTATGGATTATGTTTTTAATTATTGAGCGTATACGAGGACTCACCTGCGATCGCGATAGCAGCGTTGGCCCAGAGTAGTGGCTGGTGGCACAATTAACGATTGGATCGAAGCGCACGTGTGATCAAGCTCATGCATACCAAGGATATCAGTATGAACCAATCGTCAATTTCAAGGGTCATTCGCTTTCGATGGCGTGCCCACACCCTCGTGGCCACAACAGCCAGCGCGAAGGGAATAGACACGGCACTGACGATAACAAGTGATGGACCTTCATTGTGATGGAGAACCTCGGGCGGGAGCGTAGACGATTGTGTGGCTGACATTGTGGCTGGTGAGGGAAGTCAGTCAGGGTTGAACCAAACATCTCGGCAAGTAATTGCGAGCCAGGAGAGAACATAGGTGGGCACTTGGCGACGTGAAATACCAAATCACCACGGCGCAAAGTTTTCATGGGCTTCGGCGTAGGGCTGGCAGTTCTCAGGGACAGCCGACGCTTGACTCGCTGGTTCATACTGCAATGCAACACGACGCCCCTTGAGGAAAAGATTCACAAGGAAAGACGATATGGAGCTCTCAGCAGGGGCAATAGTTCGTAAGTGTGGTGCCATGTTCATTGCTCCGTTTTCAATGAAACGCGCCTTGCAAAGTCTAACTCGAACGATTTGCACAATGCTCCCCTGATCACCCCACCGGGATCCTTTAGTCTCACGTTCTCGAAACTCCGGATGTTTTCCGAACAGTGGTTTCCACAGATAACAAGCGACCTTTGCAGCTCAGCCCCCTTGGTTATGTATAAGAACGAGGCTACATCACAGCCATGTTGTGTTGCATCCAGACACACCACCTTGTCAAGATTGACAGAACCCAGCACTCGTGAAACCGTCAACTACAACGCAACAATTATGAGCGACAAGCCCGTCTTGCTTTTTATCACTGGCGCGTGGCATCCCCCAAAATGCTACGATGGCCTCAAGAGCGCCCTCATTGATCTAGGCTATGAGTGTGTCATTCCCAGGATGCCCACGATAGGAGCTGATAGCCATGGAGTCACTTGGGAGGCGGACAAGGCAAAGATTATCGAAACATCAGAGCCCTACTTTGCTGAGGGACGAGAGGTCGTTCTCATTGCGCATTCATACGGAGGCATTCCCGCGACTGCCGCCACAGAAGGGCAGGGCACTAGCGACCGCGCAGAGAAGGGTCTTAAGGGTGGATTTCACTCAATCATCTTCATGGCGGCATTTGCAATTCCAGTAAAGGGGTGGGATCTTATCACGACGTTTGGTGGCGCATATCCCGAATGGGTTGAAACAGGCGAGAAATATACCAAGGTACGCAAAGACAAGACACATTGAGACCATGGCATAAATAAATGAATGTCTAACGAGAGGTAGAATAAACTTACGATCATGGGGCCTGAGGGAGCTTGGAACAACATATACAACGACTGCCCCAAAGAAGAGTCCCAAGAAGCGTTCGAAGCGACAGAGCCACATTCTCAGGACGCATTCGAGACTGGCCTGGACTTTATCGGATCCGACATCACCATTCCAAAGACCTACATCATCTGCGAGAAGGATCGGGTGCTGCCGCTCCCTTTCCAAGAACAGCTTGTTCAGTCGACGCCGGGTATGAAGGAGGCGAGGATGGCAACCAGCCATAGTCCATTCCTTGAGAAGAGGCAGGAAACAGCAGACTTGATCATTAAGATCGTCGAGGGCCGGAATTGACCCAACATTCCCCTATAGTTGATACCAAGCTAGCTGGTCTCAAGGTAATAAACCCCTTAACATGTAATCCGTAGAGTGTCATATCATTTTTTGTTTACCGAGCTTACCGCAGGCGAGCGATTGGAAAATCCTATCCGGTCTAGGCGTTGAAGGCAACCGGATGCGGCTCCGCAGATAGGCTCCGCAACCAACATGCTTCATCAGCCCACCCACAGTCAGCCGCAAGACTCGTGCCCGCCAAGGGTAGGCTCTACCAATGACATTTCGGTATTCTAGAATTACGAAGCAAGCGTCAGATTTAGCCCTAGACACAGCCTAGCTAGACTCACATTAATAAGAGATCAGTCACGGGCTGGTCCGCGATTAGACCCGTCTAGGCTAACTAAATGGCATCTGTAACTGGTGCAGTGGCGATCATAGTCAGATATTTCGCCCTGTGGCGTGACAAAAAATGCACGCCATGGCGGCTTTTACAAGTAGGGCAGGAAAAAGCGATAAGGAGCAGGGGGGAAACAGGGGGCATGCCCGGAATCCAAAGGGTGGTAACCCAGGCGGATCTACGGGTCCTATAACCCCGGCAAGTTACAGAGACTAAGAAAGCCTAAAATCCAACAGTTCGCAGCTAGTTGCCCTTACTGTTGTGTGCTGACCTGCCGGACCTTACTCTCCTAGTACATGCTCAAAGCTCGACCCCTCGGTTCTGGTGGTTTGCGGTATTCGGGTTTAATGGCTTTAAGCATTATAACTGTCCGCTGTTGTGTCTGAAGGCCTGTCTCAGAGATATCCTCAGCGGTAGCAGCTATAGTTCCACATTGAGAATACTTTTCGCCTCTGGGGTGGGTGTTGTGCCACACATGCAAGTTTACATGTTACCTAAAATAGAAGTAACTAGCCCATTGTTTATCCTCCGGTACTTGGTGCTATGAAGAGGTATCAACTCTTTCTCTATAGAGAACTCCCCTTGTCGAATCTATGCTCATCCCTGGAGTTCCTCATACGTTTGGCTCTGACGATAGCATACCATTTCCATCTGCATCTGGAGCGTTGGTCCATCGCTTGAGTAGCTCTCCCAAGTCAAATTTTGATGTATCAATCTCATCTGCGAAAACCTCTTCTAAGCCGAGACGTCGCTCTATCTCTTCATCTAGTTCGTGCTTATCAAAGCTGGTTGTAGACTCGCTGTCTGTTGAACGTGAATGCGGCATATTGGTGCCTGATGGCCGCTGGAGCTGCGGTGGTCGCTCGTGTTCTGGCATGTCGATCCTAGCTCTCAGCCATGGGGACGGCTTCTTGTCCATCCCTGGGGACGCCTTCCGCTCTTCCCACCTCCATGGGAATGGATCCGGCCTCATTTCCGCTGGCACTGCTCCTGGCGGTGGCCTGCTGATTGGTGGTAGCATATCCACAGGCGGTGGTACTCCCCCGTTTACCTGGGTCCATCCTCCTAGGGGGGCTGGAGGTGGCATCGGTGGGAGATATCCGGGTGGCGTCGCGCAAAGCAATCGACTTCGTGATGACCACATCTTCATCTTTATGTCCATCCCAGGGAGGATGGCTGACCTCCATGTCTCCGGTAGAATGATTGCCTCTGTGCTTTTGTTGACCATGTCGTACCTGCCATTCAGTACCGCAGCTTGCCATTCAGTACTGGCGAACGCTTTGGCGAGAACGTTTTCCATCATCTATCGAGAGTTCAGCGTCAGTTTGAATCTCTCTTGCCGTTGTGTAAAGTGCTGGACATTCTTCCAGGCACATGACTAGATCCTACAGAAAGAAAACAGCCAGAGCTTGGCTCAACCTACCTCCCAAGTACGGCAATGTTCATATGGCAGCGTAAATTTGCCGCTGCTAGTGTTCAAAGTAACAGGCTCCACCTCCTTACCCAGCTGGAAGAACAGAACAATGTGGACGGTCTCCTGTTGGTCCGACTGTGGCGCCTGCATGATCTCGATAGCTATCCAGGTTCTGCTTTGGGTGTCCCACTGCTTTGCCAATGTAATAGCAGGGTGAATTTCGTGACGCGCGCGAGGGTTAAGGGCCTTGTATTGCTCCCACATCAGCGGTCGTCCTCTTTGCCAGCGGTGCGGCAAGATTGCAGAAACGGCCGAAACGATATGCTTTTGATCCATCTCAAGTTTTATCAGTGACGGCTTTGACTCAGGATCGCTCCTGGCCGGCAGTTCAAGGAGAAATGCTTCCAACCCGTTACTCTCCTGGTCTTTTTGCTGGCCACGTGAGAATATGTTATGGGCCCAATTGGGGATAAAACGAGGTATACGGTTTGAAGACGTGGTATCGGTAGGGCCGCCGGTGCTCTCGCGGATCGATCCCCCATCATCATCATCCTCATAATCCTCATCATCATCATGGGAATCACCGTCTTCCCTATTGCTGATAGAGGGGGAATGATCTCTACCGGTCTCGTCCTCGGTCACAGCATCGCTTGTTGCATATGGGGGGCGGTAAAAGAAGCGAGGAGGCGGAGGGATGAATGACGTTTCTCGGACTTGAAAGCGCTTGGCAAGATGGTGCACGGTGTTTTCGACCATGTTTCTGTCTTGAGGTTGAGGCGTGTCTCTTTCTACAATTGCTTCTGCACCGTGTGGTTGCGGACTTGAGTTAGCAATAGGGTTATCAAGGCCATCCTGTTTTTGATTTCCCGATCTGTCAGACGCCACGCGAGAATCATTAATTTATCGTCTCTCGCCTGAGGATGTTCACTTACTCTGCATCGTGTGTCGTCATCCCTAGACGAGGCGATGTTTCCGGCTGTTTAACAGCGCTGTAAGAACTACGATCAAATTAATCAAGCACAGCAGTTGGAAGAAGATGATTCACCTTATGGTTTCCCCTGTTGGAGGGGCCACTACTTCGGGCCTATTAGCAGGCGCTGCTGCCAAAGACTTGTCGGCTTTTTCGCTGTGGCGTTTCATGACCTGCTTTGCGTGGTTTGCTCGCTTTCTCAGCAGCGTCTGGGCTCTCTCTCTCTCAGAGCTTGCTCCTCTTCCAAGGATCCGGAAGCCCGTGTTGGGTGGCTTTGAGAGACACAGATATTAGCATATGTTCCCATCATACAGCTGCGTAGGAGAAGCTCCCCGCAATGCTACCCGAAGTGTAGGAAAAGGTTGCACAAACTGTATTTGAAACTGTGCCAGATTTTCCACCTGAATATGGAGGAAAAGATCCAATTTCACCTGCCTCAGCTCTTGTTGGCAACGTTTGATGCGTGGTTCCAGCCATGGCCATGCTAGTTTCCGCCGGAAACCCAACTTGTTAAGCTTCAATGACAAGTCATCTAGGCCATCCGCCGATAAGTCTCTCTTTCCTTTCTTATTCTCAGAACCTTCGGCAGCTTCGTTTAACAAAATGATAATGACGCCGTATATCCTCTTGCATCTGTCGGAAAGCCGCTTGATATCCCGAACGCCATCGATGTTGAAGATGGGGGCAGCCGCATCGCAGTCTTTTTTCATGATGCCTTGGAGCTGACTCAATACAGCCGCCGTGGAATTGATCTAGAACGCGATCTCCTGAAGCCGATCGCTAGCTTCTACGGCGGCTTCGATGTGAGTCTGTAGTGTGACACCAAGTTGCAGACCGAAAACAACGATACAGACGATAGAGCCGGCAACTCCAATGGCCTCGGCCATGGTTTCTGTGCTTCTTACCGTGAGGTGAGGCTGTTATTGAGGTTACTTGGAGTACAGGATGACAGGTTGAAATCGTCGAAAGATTTTGCTGACTGTGGCTTTGGGGAAATTACTGAAGGGCGGTGCTGCCAGGGAATCACCCGATGGCTCATGCAGGCTGATTGATAAGGTAAGATGCTATTGGTGGACTGGTGGGCTTTGCCTGGTTGAGAACTGTGCTACGCAGTACGTGACGGAAAACAGCATATTGTAGTAGGGTTGGCGTGGTGAAGAAGTTTATCGTAATAGTGACCACTTACGTATCAGTGTGATATAGCCTCCGCTGAGGGATCTCAGGATCTGCGAGTTGACATCAGTCACTCGGGACTGATAAGAGGATCCACCCAAAACCATCCTCCAATTTGAGGCTGGAATAAGAACAAAGAACATTTTACCTAACTTCTATCTAGCGATATACCATATCTAATATCAGCTTTAGAGTTACCTATAACCTATCCCCACGTCCACATGTCTTGTTTTCCAACCCTGGCGTGGTTGAGCGACTCCTAAACATCTCGAGCCAAAACTGTCATCGTACAGGGTGGCGGTACATGCTGTTGTCTGTCTGACAGACCTTGCATTGAGTTTTCGCCCTGCATTAGGTAGGATAAGCCGCCTTATACTCGATCGAGATCCTTGGTGCGCCGTCCATTCCTACGTTGGACAACAAGTGGTCGATCTTTGCATGAGCTGAAACACCCCTCCACATCTGTGTTGCATAAATTCACCTGTCCCCCAGCATGTTTCCTCGTGGCTATGCTCCCATTGTGTTCAAAGATGACGTGAACCAGCCAAGAAGTTTGGCAATTCACCGAGATGTTGCATTCAAGCTCTAACTAACATATCTTAACCCGTACTCCTCCGCCACCAAACCTTTCCATCTTCAGGACCGAAACCTTCTTTCCTCTTGAGTCAGCACTGTGACTCAACAACTTGCAAGCTTTGATCCACTCACCGAAGAAGCTCAAGCAACGTGTCCTCCACAACCCATCCTCAACAGCCAACTTCTTGCTTCATCGACGCTGTTCTTCTTGCGCTCGCTGCTCCCGCAGCTCCTCGATCACCGGCAGCAGGCTATTGAGCCAGCCTATGTTCCTCTTCATGGCCTCGATAAAGAGGAGACCTTCGGGCTCTGTGTATCTGAGCCTTTTGAGTCGTGGGAGCTCTTCGTGTCGTACGAAGCGTATGATATGCTGGGGCACCCCTAGGCGCCATGATTCCGCAAGAAAGGCTTCGCCTCCCAGGATAGCAAATTCGATATAGAGCCTCGACTCGATGATCTGGTCGTCGACAGACTTTGACGTATCGATCTTGCGAAACAAGGACAATCGTGTGTTTCGCAGGAGGCCAAATATCCCCCTGATGGGAGAAGGGAGAGGGTAGAGGTTCCTATAGCCGACGGCGGCGGCGGCAGAGCCAGGGACTTCTGTTACTGTGGTTCTCGCCATTGTATCGAGAGGGACTGTAGTCTTGTCTTGAGAAGGTGGAAAGGAATGATTCTCTTCTTTCTCGTACGGAGGTTAGAGCAGGCAATTAAATACGCCATGAGAGGCTTATCCTTTCACGGTGATGCAGCTAGGTATGACTCTTCTATGCAGGCGGCTGCAGGAGGTAGAAGTAAAAGGAAAAGGCCATTGTGTTAGCATCGGGTCATGATGCTATGATGTTTTGACAATCTGTTCTTTATTATAGTTAAAGCCTGCCCCTTGATGGGTTAAGCCAGAAGACCGTGGCTATGCTCCAGTAAGCCTTCTTCTGACAATGTTTTTGACCGTATTGCTTGCCACCTTGGCCGCTTTTTCAACTGTAGTTCGGGGCCAAGACCAATCGCCTCGATGCAGATGCGTGAGTGCAACCATAAGCTAAGAGAAATGACTTACAGAGTGGTCAATCCAGGTTCCTGGTCACAGTTGCTGGCCTTCGGATGTTGAATGGAAGTCGTTCAATCATCTTGTCGGCGGAACTCTCATCAAGACAGAGCCAATAGCGCAATCATGCTACCCAGGCGACGCTCAGGACCTGGAACGGTGCGCCTACATAACCAAAATGTGGTCAGATCAAGATTTCCAAACCTCCAATCCCATCGGAAGGCCTTATCCGTACAATATTACTTGCGCCCCAGTTGATTACACTACTGGACAAGAGCCTACGACTTGCGCTTTGGGTTCTCTCCCTGTCTACGCTGTCCGCGCTACATCTCGCTCGCAGATCCGATCTACGCTCCTGTATGCTCGCCAACGCAACATTCGTCTTGTCATCTCTGGCACGGGACATGATCTTCTCGGCCGCTCTGATGGTTATGGCGGTCTCGAACTTTGGCTGCACGACTTCAAGCACGGCATTAAGTTTCAGCAGACGTACCAATCAGGGAACAAGTGTACTAAGTCTAGCTGGAAGGGGAGCGCCATCAAGATCGACGGCGTCTACCAGTGGCGTGACGTCAACAAATTTGCTAAAGAGAACAATGTCATTGCTGTCGGTGGAGGCTCAGTCTCACCTGGTGCTATCGGCGGGTGGGCATCTGGAGGTGGCCACGGGCCGGCAACGAGAAATTATGGTCTCGGCGCTGACCAGATCCTTGAGGCTGAGGTGATGCTCGCTAATGGGCGAGTCGTTACCTGCAACCACTGTGAAAATACTGACCTTTTCCGAGCCCTTCGTGGAGGTGGACCCGGGTACGGAATCACTCTTAGCAGCACCATCAAAGCACATCCCAACGTTGATGTTGTTACCGCCCATCATCTGCAGCTTGCTCCTTTGACAAAGACAGAGAACAATTCAGACCTTCTGGACGCTATTTCAGTATTGCTTCAGATGCTTCCCGATCTCAACGATGCTGGCTTCTCGGGATATGGTTTCTGGTTCCGCAATTTCCCCACCATCTTTGTTGGAAATGCGACATCGGGTTATTCTCACGGATTTTGGACGATCGGTACTGGAAAAGATGAAGCTGAGAAGGCCTGGGCTCCTGTGCGTAAAGCTCTGTCCAAGTTTGAGGACAAGCTTTTCATCAACGAGAGTTGGGCAAGCTATACCGATTACTGGTCCTTCTACAACGCTGAGTCGGGACTCCATGATCCCGTAGGAGACACTGCGATTTTGACATCGAGACTGATCAACCGCAAGTCTTTGAAAGACTATACCGGTGTTCGTGATGCTGTCGAAGTCATTAGTGGCAAGCCTGACGAATTCCACTCCAACGTTATCCTGCTTGTCTCTGGCGGACAAGTTTTCAAGGACGCCAAAGACAAAACATCTGGTCTGCACCCGGCCTGGCGCAAATCGCACTATGCTCTCATCTCTGGAACTGGCATCTCGAAGACTTCTAGTTTTACAGAGAGAAAGCGAGCTAACTACGAAACAACGTTTGTCAAGGGTGCGGCGCTGAAGAAGCTTGCGCCTGACACTGGCGCTTACATGAATGAAGGGGACCGCCACGATCCCGATTTCAAGGCATCATTTTATGGGGAATTTTACGACACTCATTTGAAGACGAAGCGCAAGTATGATCCATTCAATGTATTTTACTGTCCGACATGTGTTGGGTCTGATGCCTTTGTTGAACGACCTGATGGGCCGTTGTGCAAGGCGGAGGGTGATTGAAAGGCCTTTACTTTGTACCGCTTTGTCGTTAATTATGGCACTCCCATTTCATTTAAGAAATCTCATTGACCAAAAACAAAGAACTTAATGCTTGCAGACTCCGTTCTATGCTTGATTACTTTGCTGAAAGTGGTGGTGCTTCGTCTCGCGTCAATTTTTCTTCACCTACGCACTCAAACATGCCACTCGAGTCATTAGCGAGTGTCGAAGAGACGAGGCGGAAACGCAAAAAATGAGACACAAGGATGGACATATTAGCTTATTCTTCTCTATATATTATCATAAAAATATAATAAAAATATATAAAAAGTATTCTAGACTCTATAGTATTTTATGATATTTTTCTAAATTAATTTATTATTCCTATGAGGTATTAAGTCGTCCTCCTGATCTTTTAGCGTCTCGTTTATTCTTTGCCCGCGTGGGTAGATGCAAAGAATCGGGAGAGTCAACCCTGCGTCCCTGATCCTACCCTACAGCCTCTTAACCCACAACCCGGCGTATGAAGTGCGTCGAGATCGTTTTCAAGCATGTCTGTCATGCCTCCGAAGTGGAAAATTAGAGATGGCCTCATCGAAGAGGATTATGGTGAGATTTGACAGAAGTGGCCTTGCTGAGGAACAGTGGACACCCGGGACGGATATGAGTCATGGTACCAAACCGGTGCGGACCCTGGATAAGAGCCATCACTACAGTACAATTAAATATCGTCGAAAGCCCCGCTAGATATTTCTCGCCATCTTCGCAACAGAAAAACTCCGCTTCAAACTTCCTCCGGCTCAAGATGGGGTCAGAATATGACCAAGAACAACTTGATCAATTTTTTGATCATGTTGGCTTACCACAACATCTACGAGGTCAACCACCTTCCTTAACTCTCTTAGAGGCTCTTCACATTCATACCCTATCTACACTTCCGTATGAGAACTTGTCCATCCACTATAACCCTTCCCATCGGATAGATCTGGAGCCTCAACATTTGTTTCAGAAGATGATAGTCCATGGTCGAGGAAGGGGAGGTTTCTGCATGGAAATTGCCATCTTATATAACCATATCTTACGTGCGATCGGATTCGATGCTTATACTGCGGGAGTTCGAACTCGCGGCCGACTTCAAGGAGTCCCACGAGGGGATTACCCTGGCTGGTCAGATGTGTGCTCGCGATGTTTGGCTTCTATAGGCTAACAATGTTTTAGGAATCATATTGTCAATATCGTCACATTCCCCGACGGCAGCAAATATCACACAGACGTGGCTTTTGGTGGTGACGGTGCCACGGCCCCGATGCCTCTTATTGATGGGCTCGTCCATCAAAACCTGGGAACGCAGCAGATTCGGCTGATACGAGACTGGATACCCCTTCAGGTTCACCGATCTGATGAGTCAAAGGTGTGGATTTATCAATATCGCAACCAAGAAGATGCGGAATGGAACTCCTTTTATTCATTTCCCGGAATCGAGTTCATGGATCTTGACTGGGGTGTGGTCAACTGGTGGATCAATACTCACCCTTCAAGTCACCAACGCGTCAACGTGTTGGTTATCAAGTTCTTGAGAAGGCCCAAGGAAGGAAAGGACCATGGACCTGATGGGAGCTACGAGATCTACGGGAAGCGAATGTTGGTAAACGGGGTTGTCAAAGAGAATCTTGGCGGAAGGACGCGAGTGATTGAAGAGCTCAAGAGCGAGGCCGAACGGCTGGAAGCTTTGGAAAGATACTTTGGGATTACCTTGTCTGTAGAGGAAAAGGAAGGTATCCGAGGTTATGTCTCGGACATGCAGTAGAATCATAGAATTTTGCCTTCCATTTGGTACATAATAGAACTAGAACCTAGAGCCGGCGAGGTCAAATCACCGGAAATCCCAACAAGAAACACGTAGTCGGGCATCTGGCGAGAGGGCATCATCCCTTCGTTCTGCATTGCGATGGTAGCCAAGGGAGCCAACGCAGAGAAGCATTTGACCGGATCCGGGCCGGGAACTATGACCCTGGTCGGGAGGAGGTCAAGATCTCCGTGGTGCAAGTCGGGCATCCGACGGAGCGGGGATGAGGATTTCGGCAGAGCTCCACTGGAGGCCCGTGCGTCGAGAGCTCCCAGCCAACGCGTTCCCACGTGATGCTCCACAATAATACAGCGACATTATTGGTAGGACAGCATTCTGGACAAAAGCGGGGAAGTCACTTTTGTCTCTGCTTCCTTCCTTCGGAGCCACAGTCGGGGGTATCTCCGTCGGGCTCCGTCGGGTGGGGCCGAGTGGGGCTGTCCGCCCGGCACGAGTGACGGCCATGTACACCGTAATAGGAAGGACATTGGAGATGGTAGGATTTTCAAAACATGCAACCATAAGCCTTGTTGTCACATGAACTCACTCAACATGAGCTGCAATGGAAAGAAGCTTGCGGCTTTGTAGCACAAGCAACCCTGGACCGGGCTTAGTTCACGCGATCAATGGAAGGCCTTCCCTGCCCATCCAACCCCTTCTGGAGACTTGGATCGGGCATCTTGAGGTAAGGTTGTCAAAATAGGTAGACGGAGAGACGAGCTTGAAGTAGTCACGATTTGTAATTTCTTTATGGTTGATGGTATTCCCACCCGGCGAAGCCACTGCTCAATGTGTCCAGTACCTCCTGCGGTAGATCGAATCCCCCAATCAAGGTCGGGGTGAAAACATTTTGCAAATCTGCCCCTGATTGTACCTGATAATTTCCAGGAGAACGTCCAACTGAGTTTAGTACCGAGCTAGACAGACCTTCAAAGACATCTCGATATACTTTCCCCGGAGGGTACCTTTCTACCATCCCCCATAGGATCGAGATGCATACGTTAACACTTGCAACCATGTCTGCGTGGTCTATGTCGAGAGAACCATGAACAGCCTGGTGGTGGATGCAAAAAACCATGGCGACGCCGGCCCTGAATAGATTATGAGCAGCTCTCCAGTAAAAGCGTAGCCGACCATCGCGAAAGGCTCGCTTAATGCCCTCGATGCTAGCCACAGCGCTTGTTGCAAGTATCAGAGCATCGTGGTGCGATACGTCGGCGGGGGATGTTGAAGGATAGTAAAGGTCTATCAAACTTTTGTGTAGGAGAGCGTCGTACAGGTCCAGAGGAGCCAGTTGAGATGAACCCACGAGCGAGGACGGTGCCGAGGCTCGCCATGCCATCAATCTCTGCCGCGCGTTTTCACGCCACGTAGGTAAATCCAAGACGGCTCCATTTCTTGGAGAGCTCTGACGGAGGGTCACGTAGATTTCCGACTCGAGCCTGCGGCTTTCAATCAACCGCAAGGCAAGCAATCGAGGATCATTGACACCTTGAAGTGTCGGCAGGGACGTTGTGATGGCCTCATCGGGGATGGAGAATGGTCTGTCGATAATGACACAAACTGTTCTCTCAAACGTGTATGTTGTCCAGAACAACCATCTACGTGTGTTCTCCTCTGGGTCAATCTCTGTCGTAGCGGGCCGTCCATGATGTAAGCCTAGGTCGATAGCTAGACGAGTTGCGAGACCTAGAAAGTGCCAGACTGCCGTGAGATCTGATGCGAAACTGCTATACTGAATAATCAGCAGCAAGTTACAGAGATGGCTGGAGTCACCAGCGCAAAGCAGATCCGGATACTGGGCGAAGGTGTGAACAGCCGTAGCAAAATACCCCTCGGCTCTGGATATGGGGAACGATGAGTCGGTCCTGTTTAGGAGCAAGACGGCCGTGGCAAAAACTGCAAAGACACGGAACTTGTGTAGCGCTGTCAAAGAGCCCGACTCGGCCTCCGAAGTAACTCTGTCGGTGTATAATCTTTCCAAGGAAGCTAGCAAATCCTCTCTCGACGAAATGATAGGGGAGAAGAACTCGGTGTGCTCAAAGTACGTATTCACCAGTCGTTGGGCAGCCTCTCTGCCGGGCAAGCTAGCTCGGGTCTCAAACGGCAGCTCTCGGAGAAAGGGCCGATGGTCTGCAGGCTGAGCTAGGTCACTCACGGGTGCACGCAGCAGGGAGTGGAGGAGAGACTGGCCGACCATGCCCCTAGGCAACTGCACCGAGTGATCGTTGAGGAGAGACTGAGCATTGGTAACGTGGCTTGGGCCACTCCCATGTGACTGGTGGTGGATCGGAAGTTCATCGGAGTTGTTCGGGGCTCTCGGTGGGAGGCTTTCGGGAGAAAGCCCCGAGACGGAGATTCCATGAGACGTGAGTTGAGATTCAAGATAAGCAACGCGATCTTCAAGGTTTCTGATGTAACTGTGGAACAACGTCAAAGAGAGCACATGACTGAAGGGTCTGAGGGCTCGAACCTTCGGGGGGCGGATCGGCCGTCGGCGTCGGTATTGACACAGGGAACGCCGGCCCGATCGCAGTTGGAGCATCCAGTGGGAGTTGGATCACAGCGTTGCTTTCTAGACCGACACCGAGAGCAGGCTGTCATGTCGTGGGATTGAACAGTCCGTGGCCTTTGGGGGCGGGATGGCGGAGGAATGAGGAAAAGTTAGAAGAATTGCAGGTTTAGCTCCCGATAGGCTAACGCTAGCAATTAAGTTTACTAATAATATGAGTACATGTAACCTATTGAACCGAAGCTATTATATACATAGGAGCATATATACGGCATTTCGCAATATGTTTTACTAAAATATACCTTAGAACTAGTGGAGGAAATATTACGTAATATAGGCAACTCTTAAATAGGAATAGCATAAAGTATTAGCCTAAAAGAGGGATAAGATTTAATTAGATATAATTAATTAAGTAATTTACTTAATTATAGGTTTAATAATTAAGAGTCTTAGAGCTACTTTTCTTTAAGGTAGCTATAATTATTAATATAAATATTAAATCGACTAAATTAACCTTAATATTAATATCTAAACCGCGATAAGATATCCTTTATTGCGAATATAAAGACTTATCTCCTAAATAGACTAAATGACTAGGATTCCTTTAAATAGTCTTATATTATAAAGATAATAGCGGAATAAGTATATAAGCTAGGATAACTCGAAGACCTAAGCTAATTTATTATTTTTCGCGAGAAAGAACTAAGGAGACCTAAGATAGGAGATTACTAAGCGAGGGAAAGAACTAAGACTAAGACGCGTAATTTAAGGCTTACCTAAGGCGAATAATTAGCGATATTATATATTAAAATACTTCTAGAAGACTAAGAGGTATATAAGGTAAAGCTAGTATTCTACTGGATTAATCTTAAATAATATAATAAATAAGTAGATAATATCTAAAATATATTTAATTAGTTAATCGAGAAAGTTAACTTATATTATATTAAGATATATTTATTAGCTATAAATAAGTTAACTAAGTATAATAATATTTTGAGTTTTTTTCTTAGCCTAAAAGCGGCATATAGCATTAATAATAACTAAAAAAGAAAATAAGCTTAGAAATAGTATTTTAAGATACTAAAAGTAGCCTTAAATAGTAGAACGAATTAGGAAAAATAGATTATAAGTTAGGAAAAGGCTATATAGATTATAAAGCTTAAATAAGTAGCTAAAGTATAATACCTTAATACTTAGTTTAATAATCTAAAAGAAGCTTTAGAATATTACTTTAAAATCTTTTTTTAGATTAAATAGGGTTAAAATAAGGAGAAAATTAAGAATAAAACTTATTTATTATTAACCTTTTTTATATAATTTTAATAAGAAATTTAAGATAGGAAAAGAAGAGGCAATAGAGTAATAATAGAGTAAGTAGCGAAAGAGAGCTTTAGATTAATATTTTGAGCCTTGCCTTCCTAAGATATAAAGCGAAGTTAGTTTTTTACTTAAGACTCAAGAGAAGACTTTACGAAGTGCCTTTACTAGTCTCTAGAAGTACTAGAGAAATATATATTTTATGAAAGGGGATATAGGCGGCTAAATTCTTTTTTATGCTAGGTAGTATTCCTAGAGAAGGCCCTAAAGAGATACCTTATATCCTAAAGATAATTAGATCTCTTAGAATAATATCTTAAGTAGAATAAAGAGGTTTAAGAACTCTATGAGAGGTTATATAATAAAAGTAAGGACTTATTAGAGAAGTTAAATTAATTATCTAACTTAGGACGCTCTATTTTAAAGGAAATAGCTACCTTTTTAGCTTTAAGTACCAAATATTTATTATATAACTTATTTATCTTAGACTTAGGGACTACTATTTATATCTTTAATAAGGCTAAGAGATTTACTTTATTAAAGAGTATATAATATAGAGAAGGCATTTTTGCTAGCTCGAGGTGGCTTTTTATTTATAGATATAGAAATATGGATATTTAAGTATAGAATCTATAAAATAAACCGTGAATTATTAATTTATAATGCATTATATATTATTTAGAGATAGGAATAAACCTTATATCTTTTTATTAATTATATTAACTTAGATATTAGTGGGATTAATGGAATAATAAAGATATTATTAAATACCTTAATAGTTAGGCCTTATATAAGTTATAGTAGGAATATAACTAGTATATATTAAAATATATCCCTAAAATAGTAAAATGCGCTGCATTTCCTATAAGGTACCTTTATTATAATTCCTAGATTATAAGGAAGCCTAACTAAGCTTAAGTAATAGTCTAGTATTATTACTTAGGATATCTAGGACTAAGAAGCCTAAAATACCTAATAAATTATATATTTAAAGTTAAAATTAAGGGACTAGTTATTATAGAATATAATATATGCGGATTAGTAAAGATAAAATACTAAGAGTACTATGAACTAAGAGAATAAGCCTTAAAACCTAGGGAGAGAGTCTTATTAGATTTTTATAATTATCTAAAAGGGATAAATAATTATATATCCTACGGAATTATTATAAACTAAGAATCTAGTTTATACTAGGATTATTACTTTATTGACCGTTAAAAAGAGAACTTACTTATAATACTTAAATATTTTATATAAATACTTAATATAATATATAATATTAAACTCTAAATCATTAAGATAGATAATAAGCTATAAAAGGCTAATATAATCCGCGGATAGCTTACTAAAAAGGGGATTAAGGTAGATAAAAGTATATTATATACTTAGTAGTAAAATAGCTCTAGAAAGCATTCTAGGGGGGTAATAAAGGAGAAAGTAAGGTTATTAATTATTAATAATAACCTCCCCTTAGAGCTCTGGCTAGAAATAATAAGAATGGCTATGTATTTACTTAATTAAACTCTAAAATAATGCTTATATTAGAAAATGCTATATAAGAGCTTCTTTTTAGGTATTCTAAGTGCGTAAAAGTAAAACTAGCCTCGGATTAGGTATATAAGAATAATTAGCTCTAAAGCCTTTGCTCTTATAGATTTAGCCTAGCGAAAAGATAAGAGGCTCCTATTAAGGATAAATTTAAAGGCTTAGATAGGATTCTTAGTTAGATATAATTCTTAGAATATCTTTTAAGTATAAAATCTAGTTACTAATAAGATTTATATTACTAGAGATATTATATTTAATAAATAAGAGTTCTTTAATACTAATAAAGTATAAATAAGAGAAAGCCTCGGGGAATAAACCTTAGAAGAGATCTAATAGCGTTTATAATCTCTTCTAAGTATTTAGTAGGTCGATTAGGTTATAGACCCTATATAAAGCCCTAATAAGTAGGAAATGCTAGAATTAAGCCTTAAAAGCCTTATTGAAGACTTGCTAATTATTAATATAGAGTTAATAGAGGATATATAAGTTAATAACTTAAAGTATACTTAGGTAAGATTTAAGATCCTCTTAATATTACTAGAAAGCCTATTTTTAAGCTTTTTTACGTAGATAGGGTTATATATAAGCTAAAATTAGGATAAAGTAATAAGATTAAAGGAAGATTTATTTCCCTTAAACTAAGTATTTTATATAGGAATTATAATAATGCTTATAATAAGAAAGGAGAAAGCGCTAGTTTTAAAGGCAATAAGGAGTAAATATATCCGCGGTAAGCTTAAGCCTAAGTATAAGATATAAATAACTTAAATATACCTTAAAACTAATAAATAAGTATATTATAAGAAGAATCTACCTTTAGCTCTAAGTTCTTATAGTAGTCTAATTAGATATAGGTTTAAAACAGAGTTTAAATAAGTATAGAGAGATTACTTAGAGAGCTATTAATAGATATTATCTTAGATAGAGATTATAAGGTATAATCTATGGATCTATAACTTATAAATACTAGACTATATATAGGTATTTACTTATAAGTTTAATAAGCATAGGTATTTATAAAAGTATAAAGCGAGACTTATTATTCGGGGAGATTAATAATAAAAGTTAAACGCTAAGGATATTTATATTATAACCCTCGCTAGAAAGTTATTTTAGATAATATTAGCTATTATAGTAAAATTTGATTTTAAATTGCTATAATATAATACTATAAATATATTTATTAATATAAAGCTATAAAGTAATATCTTTATAAAATTACCTCTAGGCTTTAAGGGAAGCTAAAAGGGAAAGTAAGTATTATTTTTATATAAAGTATTATATAGACTATAAGCTATATCGCTTTTATAGTAAATAGAACTTAGAGATACTCTTTAAAGCTTAGGGTATAAAGCTATACCGGATGAGCTATGCTATTATTAAAAGGACGGAGTCTTTATATTTTTTTATATAGATAATATAATTATTATATTTAAGAAAAGAGATAAAGATATTATATCCCGAATTATTAAGTCCCTAAAGAAGAAGTATAGGTTAACTAGAGGAAATAAGCTTTAATAGTTCCTTAAAATAGAGATAATTAGGGATTATACTTTAAAATAGATTTAGGTTATATAGATTATATATCTGGAGAAGATATATAAGCTATGAGCTATAGATACCCTAAATAGCTCTTTAATAACTAAAGAGGAGCTTATTTTAAATAAAAGAGAAGTAATAAGATATATAGTTAATTAATATAAAAGAGTAATTAGCTTAATATTTTATATAAGTATTATTAGTAGATTAGATATTATATTTGCTATCTCTTAATTAGCTTAATTTATAAATAATCTAAGGGAGAAATATATTAAAGTAGTTAATTAAGTCTTATATTACCTATATATAATATATTTTTATGCTTTATAATTTAGACCTAGAGAAAGCTTTATGGTTTATAGCGATGTATTATTTATAGATAATATTATTAACTAAAAGAGCTTATAAGGATTTGTAATAATGCTTTTTAGAAGCTTAATTAGATAGCGAGTTAATAAATAAGATACTATTATAACCTTAATAATAGAGGTAGAGTTATTTAGATTTTCTTAAGTAATAAAAGAGGGGCTATTTTAATAAAGGCTACTTTGAAGCCTAGGACTTAAAGGGTAAAATACTAATTTATACCTTATTTTAGATAATAAAAATATGATCTAGCTATTAAAGAATCCCTTGGGTAGGGTAAAGATAAAATTAAGGTATATAGATATTTATAACTACTAGCTATAAGAATATATCTAAAATAAAGAGATCTCCCTTAACTATAAAGAAAGCTTAAAGTTAATTATTAATAGTTTAATAAAGGCTCTATAAGGCAATAAATAGAAAGAGAATTATAAATAGTATAGGCTTATTAATATCTAAGAATATATCGCGAAATATTAAAATAAAGTACTTAAGGAGAGATTAATAGAGGAGATCTTAAATAAGTTATAGTTATAAGGAATAAAGCTTATATTAATAAATTAGAGCTTAAAAGTTATAAAGTTATATTAAAGTAAAGAGATAAAAAATAGAGGTAAATATTTCTTTTATTACCCGAAGGTAACTATATTAATATAAATTATAATACTTAAATAAGACTTAAATAAAGAAAATAACCCTCGTCTAAGCTAGATAAGTATTATTAGCTAAAAGAAAGTCTCCCTTTATGATACCCTTTAATATTACTTTTACCGCAATGCAGCGCTTGCTCTTCTCTTATAAAGTAAAGGTTAGTAATGAGGTCTAAATGATTGAAATAAATTGCGGATTATACTTATGCTTTTATTAATCCGGGAAGGATCTTGCTAGATATAGTCTAGGAAAAATAAAGCTATAGGAAGGGTAGTAATAGGACTATAAGGTTTAAATTAGTAAAATGAATTGCGAAAGTTAAAAGGGAGTATACTTATATTAGGCGGTATAAGCTATTAGGATTATATTGCTCGTAGCGGCGTATACCTAGCTAGGCCTAATACTTATTAGTGCTCTAGCTAGTTAGAGCGCTATTAAGGTATATTAGGCATAAGGGATTATATTTTTAACTCTAGCTATATAAAAGATTAATATAAGTTATAAAATATAAAAATAAAGTATAACTTATATAGTAGCGGCGGTAGTAGTAGCGGTAATAATATCCTAAGTATAATTAGCTTAGCGCTAAGCGGCATAGGTAATAGGGCTTATAAAGCCTAATTTGCTAGGATAAGGCGCTAAAGAATAATTAGTATAGCTAGAAATAAAATTAATACTCCGTTTTATGTATTTAAAACTTAAAATATTTTATTGCTCCTTAGGCTTAGGGGTAAAAGGGGGAAAAATAAAAAGACTATTTAAATTAGACTTATTATTACTTATATTAATTAATTAAGCTTTAAAGGTAAAAGACTATAAGGTATAAGGTAACTTATAGTATCGCGGTGATAATAAGGAGAGTAAAGAGTTAAGAGAAATATAATTATATGCGATAATTAATAAAAGAAACTTAAAAGCCTTAAAGTAAGCTCGCGAAGTAAAATATAAGGCGATCCGAAAAGCTATATATTAAAAGATATAATAATATTAAAGAAGAAGAAAAGAAAGAGAGGAAGTTTATAGCGAGAGGTATTATTTATTTATAAGCCTCGAAGGTAAATTATAAAGGGTAATTAAGTAAATTACTTATTATTTATAATTTATAATTACTAAATAAGGAAATTAATTTCTTATTTATTTAAATAATACTTCTTATTTTATTTATAATTATAATAATCGCTTATAGCATAATAGCTATAAATACTCTATAAATAGAATTATATAAGGAAAATAAATTTAAAGATATAGAATATATTATAAAGGATAAGAGGTATTATTTAGAGTATTAAAGGCTTTTACTCTGGGGGGGTATATTAAACCGAAGCTATTATATATATAGGAGTATATATATGGCATTTTGTAATGCGTTTTGCTAAAATGTACCTCGGAACTAGTAGAGGAAATATTACGTGATATAGGTAACTCTTAAATAGGAATAGCATAAAGCATTAGCCTAAAAGAGGGGTAAGATTTAGTTAGATATAATTAATTAAGTAATTTACTTAATTACGGGTTTAATATAACCCTCTTATTATAAAGTTATATAGCATTTCTATTAATAAAAAGGTAAAATAATATAATATAAATAAATATAAAATAAAAATTATAATAAAAATTAATATTTATAAAAAATATTTATAATATAATAAGAACTAAATAAAGTTTTTTTTTTTTAAAAATTTTTTTTTTTTTTTCTTTTTTTTTTAAAAAAAAAGACTTATATTTCTTAATACTATATATTTACTTTTTTCTTTAAATTAATAAGCCCCTCTTTTAAGACCTAAAATGAACGTGACTTTATTAATCTCAGAGATACGAAGTTGTCCACCGCCATCTTCTCTTAACACGCAACACCGTCTCAACCAGATCACAAGGCTTGCCCACACTGCGCATGATGGCCACACCAACGAAGTTGATCCAGTCGTTAAGCGGCAGGTAAGTAGAACGCCTTCTTCTATCTCTGTCGATCATCGGAATAACTAACCTGTGCAAAGAGCTCTGGGATCTGCTACGCCGAATGTGCCAGCCGCTTTGGGTCCCATTGTCCCTGATGTGCAAGCCCAGAAGCCCAGCAGAAACATAACGCTGGCAGGCCAATATGGTTCCATCGTTCCAATCAGCCCCAATCACGCAAACGACCTCTGGGAATCTTTACAGGTCCCTGATTCGGCGAGCCTCTTCGACTACCTCTTCGACGAGCCGTACAGCTCTCTAGATGCGCTCAACAGCGCCATCGCCAAAAAGACGGCGGCATCTGACACCTGGACCTATGCCATACTTCGAAAATCGTCTTCTGGCCCACCAAAAGCCGTCGGGATGGCCTCACTGATGAGAATGGATCTTCCAAATCGAGTTATCGAAGTTGGGAGCATCCTGTATTCCCCCACCCTTCAACGCACCCCCTGCGCCACCGAGGCGATGTATCTGCTGGCTTCATACGTGTTTGAGACACTGGGGTTCCGGAGGTACGAGTGGAAGTGCAATGATTTGAATGCTCCATCGCGGCGGGCGGCTGTTCGACTAGGATTCACGTACGAAGGCACATTCAGGCAGCATATGATTGCCAAGGGCCGTAATCGCGACACCGCGTGGTACTCCATGCTGGATGGGGAGTGGCCAGTGACTAAAAGGGGGTTCAAGCAGTGGTTGGACCCTTCTAATTTTGATGCGGAGGGCAAGCAAACGAGGAAGCTGGAAGATTGTATGGCTGAAGCGCCAACGAAACCCGATGCTTAGGAGCTTGTGAGTAACAGTAGCAATAGCAATCAAGTGAAGCCTTACTAGAGAAAAGCAGTACCGAATTATCGCTACCAAATGATTGTCGATGCTCTCCCTGGTTCTCGGTGCTATGTCAAGCACTTGTTTTGAACCTCAGTCATGCATAATCTTCTCGATCGCGTCGGTTGAGGCTGTTCGCTTGAGCCGAGCCGCTTAAGAGTTTACCCACTGATCCATCGCTCATAGTTACCGACAAGAACTTCTCAGTTGCAGCCAAGGTTCTATGAGCGTGAGTCCCCATGTGACAGCCCGGTGCCATGTTATTTCCTCGCTTGACCCCGGTCTCTCGTTTGTGCTGCCAAGAGAGGATTGGTTCGGACGGAAGTTGCCTGCCGGTCTACCGGGCCGGGATGTTGTTGCTTCAACCTGCTTCGGACTCGACTAATAATCTCCTGAAGTGCCACATGGACGGCTTGACGAGTCAGATCAGGTGAATGCAGATCAGTGGTTTAATGAACGGTGACCTGGAAGAGAAACTTCCGCTTAGTCACGCTACAAACAAGCCTGGAGCTGGAGCTGAGTACGGTCTTTGGCTGGCTTTTTTCAATGACTCGGAGCACCCTGCCGAGACAAGCCGTCTTGTGCTGTCGAACTTCAAGGAGAAGTTGATCTTACTCTGGACGAGAAAATATACTGACAATGCCACGGAAAAGAAATGACTCCTAGTGTCTCACGCTGGTTAACGAAACACTGGAACATTTTGGAGCGTAGACCAACGCTTGTAAAGCCCTGCAAATAAAAATAGATGAAATGTGCTGAAGTTTAGAGCTCTCTTATCTACTCTTTTTATACTTCATTACCCATCATTAGACGTGGGGAGACAATATGTTTATACTAACTAGTAATTGCCCATTAGAATACACAGGGCCGGCTGCTATACTTTATCCCACCTTAAGCACTTTAGCATTGCTGCCCCTGCGTTAAACTTGGCCTGATTGACGGCTACGCCAATTTGGATTGACTGTTCATCAAAACACTCTTCCTGGACCGGCTCCTCAAGTTCCCGAGCAGCATGGGTCGATGCGTTGACTTAACATCCGCGAACGACGAGAAGACAAGCAACTGCAGCTAGGAACATAAAGCCCGTGAATAATTGCGTGCCCAGATAAGATCCTGTCCCAGATACAACCTGCAAGGCTATCGGCTCACTGAATAGGGGAGGTAGGGCAATGGACAGCGAGACCAAGTTCAGCGCTATTGGGACCTGTTGAACGGCTGGCCCAGTCCTCAATAGTTCGATTGAACAGATGACCAGTTTCCCCAGTTGATCGACAGACGTAATCTCCGGCAGGGAAGAGCTCGTAATCTCTGTAAGGTATAACCCACAGGCTCTTGTGGGCGAATGCGGCTCGCTTATGCACAAGGCTTCCTGGCTGTGCCAGAACAGGCGGGCAGTTGTTGTTGACGATCTTGTACCCTGGAGGCTTGCGTCCTCGCCGACTGTTGGGGTTCATGATATCCCAGGTCCGGCCAGTCTGGTGCGAGTAGTTTGCACTACCCTCCATCGAAGTCTGCAGGGTTGTCTTCTTGCAAACAAAGCCATTCCCATGGGGATTTCCTACAGAACCCAAGGGGGTGGCCACTCACGACAGCATCGTTTTGCACCACTGAATTCTTCTCTCCATCGATTTCCGGGTCAACGCGAAGGGAGAAGATATGTTGGTGGTTGTGGGCGTTGATAGATGGAGCAACCTCTGTACCATACGGCGCTGCGGTTTCCGATGGGTGAAGGGAATAAGTGTTGAGAATTCCAGTGAGCTTCACCTCGAGTTCATAGGTGCCATCAAGTGAAAAGGTATGATAGAAGCCATAATCATAGTTCCCCGCAGTGATGAAGCGGGAAATAATGAGCTTCCAGTCTCGTGCTAAAATCACACTTCCATCGCGATAATCGGTGTGCTTATAAAGAAGCCCGTTATCTTCTTCGTGGATGCAAATCGCTTTCTTGATTATGGCCGGATCGCCCGAGGAAACAGCCATTATGGCATCAAGATAATGGATAACACCCTTGCAGTCGCAGCTGAGTTGAAGAGAGTTGGTCATCAGGCCCATTCCGTACTCACCAACATCAAAGGGGTGCTTCTGGTGATGTGGAGGATCGGGATTGCCATATGGGACAACCATTCCAACCACACTGATACGGTTGAACAACCTTTGTTGACGGTTCTCGTAGGGATCATGAACAGAAATGTGGGAGAGCACAATGCCCTCACGGTAATTGAAGCCGATGTGCATCTTGAGGCAGGCCCAAGCGATTTCGTTCCCGCGCATCTGGAATGAGACCCCCTGAGGCTGCGTGATGTCGACGGGCTTGAGTATGGCATGCTGATAGCCATCTGCGATAAACTCCGGGAGGAAATTGTGTTCCGTCAACTCGGGCTTTGTGCGCTCACCGCCGTTTACTCGGCGAATATCAACCGCAAGGGCCTTCTCAGTCTCAAGATCGATAACGACTGAAAAGTCTAGGGGATGGGCGAACTGGTTGTCCATGGCCGACTTGCGGTAAAAGACCAAGCCTCGCTGGATGCGCCGGTCCTTTCCCCAGCGTTCATCAACGTCGATGGCCTACGCTTCAATGAAAATCTTGTTTATATCGGTAATGCTGATTTCGCGACAGGTCTCAATGACGACGGGATCAAGGCGGGCAATGCGTTCACACACATCAATATCCTCAACGTTCATGATCGGACCAGCCCCCGGACGAAGCTGATGAGATTCGATATTGCTGTTGGTAAGGTTGACAATGACCTCGGCAACCTTACCGGTCACTTTCTCGATGATAATGGCAAGTGCCTGGCGAGGAGGTCGTGGGCCACTTTTGGAACGGAACGCAGCGTACTCCGCCTTCTTTGGTTCCCGGAGAGTAATGCAGTTGAACTTGAAATCGGTGAAGCTGGAGTTGTCACGGATGAGACGTGCCGCCAGACGGATCTCTTCAATGGATAGCTGATCTAAATGTTTTCATCCGTTAGTCACCCTCATTTCATGCCTCACTAGAATCAAAGAAGACCTACCGAGGGGATGAAGCTGGCCCAAATCTGGAGAAGGACAGGGTCCAGGATCCCTGGCTTCTTCCCTCAAGATGGTGTAGCCAGGAACAGAAGATGTATCCTCAATCATGGTACGGACTAGTGAAGTGTAGATAATATGCCCCACAAGTTGAGAGGCAGAAGAGTTGATATGACAGGCAGGTGGCAGTTCTCAGAGAGTGATCTGGGAGTAGTGGTAAGCTCTGGTTTCTGCTTCAACGAGAGGCGATATGAACCTCTCTTTATAGCCGTTACAAATATTATCAAAACCACCTTCAATGCCCAATCCCATCTTCACTCCACTTACAGTTATTCATGATTGTTGGGGCAAGTCAACTTGCTTCTCAGGCGTTCTTGGCGCAGGCTAACCATTCTGGGGCAAAGAATTGCACATTTCTGATCTTCCGCACGCAGGGAGCGGCCCGGAGGCCCAGAATTTGTCAAGTCAGCGAAGGATGCGAGAAAGCTGTACGGAGAACAGAAAATGATTCCTCATCATATTGAATGGGGCCTGTGGGCTGGTTGGAAGTTGATCGGAGTTGATCTTCTTCCTGGCCCCATGCGTCAAGACTCAGACAGGGAACTGCAGTACGGAATGCAGCAAATGCCATAACTAAAAAGAAGAACACGGAATTCATGCGAAAGTGAGTTTCCATCAACTACCCGTCTTATTTACCAATCCATACGTCCTGAGCCACTCTGTTAGCACTGGGATATGATGCTATGATGTGTTGATATTGTGTTTTTTTGAGATGGTTGAAGCCCGACTCTTGATGGGACGATTGAGACAGAAGACCGACAATCTCAAAGCTTGCAGCTCATCAGACTTTAATCGTGTATCTCATTCCAAACCGTGTCTTAAGCACACTCTTTAGGTAATGGTGTAATAGTTTGTCGCCCAGCCACTCTCAGACTGGGAGTGAACAACCACTCTGAACTCCAAGTTCCTTTCTCCCTGGTCCTCATCTTCACTACTCATCTCGGGCTCGGCCTCCAAGATGTCGTTCTGGCCCGTTGGAAAAGACTCCTCCTGTTCCTTGACACGCGCCGCGATAACGTTCCAGTGTTCGGCATGAGTCCTACGCTGAAGAATTTCACCATCCAGAAACATCATGAGCTTCCTGGCATGTCGAACGTTCCAGATGCCCTCACGCTGGCCGTTTCTATCATAGCCTTGTAGCCAGTTGACGATCCACCGACGAAGTTGGGGATCGGTAGTCCACCAGTATGCACCGACAACAGCTGGCATCATCCCATGGCCAAAGGCCTCCGTGACGGCGCAGCTATTGGGAGACAGACCAGCAGCGATTCGACAGATGTACAGTGCCATAGAGTTTGCATTGGAAGGGGGTATCTTAGTGCCATTCTCCAGGTATCTGGTCCGAGCTCGCATACGAGTGCAGATGAAATGGGCGTAATTCACAGCGGCGGCAGTAGAATCGGCAGCATTAGGAAATGTCAATGGATGAACTTGAAGCGGATCAAGATCTCCAGCTTGTGCAGGGAACGAGACTGGGTCGTCAACGCCTGTGTCGACAGGCATTTCCAATGGCGACAGGCATCGCTGCCACTCAGTCAGTCTGGCATCTAGTGTCTCCAGCTTGCCCGTCCATTTTGCGAACATGGATGGCGTGCAGCGAAACTTCAGCTCAAGTTGACCGACTTCCCTTATGAAGCCTAAAAGTCGATCGCGAGCTGACATTGAGCCCTGTATCATGGCTGAAAGCTCATGTGCGACACCGGGATTCATATCTTTTATCCCCGTCACAGCTAACTCCTCATTCTGCAACTCGACGAGTAGGGCCATTCTTGCAAAGACCTGGGCGAGGATCCGGCCTCGAGGGACTTCTCTGATTCTTTTATGCCAAGCACTAAAGACCCGGCTTGTGGCGCGCAAATGTGCCCTCCACAGCGTGAGGTTTCCTCGTCCAAGTTCAAAGTTGGCTAGCAATAGTCGACACAGGAACCAGTCGAGCAGCTCTTGTAGAGGGAGACTACTAAACGCTTCCGGTGCGTTTTGTGGATGCTTGATCTTCAAAGACCTCAGCGAGTTGGCGTAATGACGGAGAGCGTGTTTCTTCTGTGTTGCCATTGCTGGAGTCATCAGTCCAGGGGATGTCTCGATTGACAGAGTCAGGGCTGAGACGGCAAGCACAGCACTCCAAACGTGGGGAGCAGCCGAGTAGTCTCCGTTGAAGATATCTTTAAGTGGCAAGACTGCCGATAATCCGCGGATTTGGTTATCGAACAGGCGTTGGCAGTACTCGGAATCTTGCGAGAAAAGAAAGGAGTCATAAGGCAGGCTTGGACCGAGGGATAATGAATCCGGGATTGAAGTCTGTAGCAGCGAGGTTTGTACTAGCGCACATGCATCCTCAGCTCCCAGAGTTCCAATACCTCCGAAATCACCTTGAAATGCCTGTTGGGGCGATGATGGTAATTGTGGCATGATGCACAACTGATTCTCTGTGTCTTGCGGCCATGGATTTCCGAGCAGATCCCAGGTTTCGAACAATAAATCTTCACCCACAGGTGTGTCGATGGTCAAGGTTGGTATAGACTCCAGGTCAGGTTGAGGCAAATTTCCGACAATATCCAGACCTGCCAAGGGTTCAATTGATTGACAGGGGCTTCTTGGAAGCTCTTGCAGTATCGGTGATCTTATGAAAGAGCCCGATGCTGAGTCTTTGCGTACTCGCCTTGACTCAGGCTTTTGGACTCTTTCAATGACCATCATGGTCTGGTCACGGAAGGAGATTCCTCTAGCATAGCCTCCACAGGTTCGATTTGCCTTCGTACACTGAATTGGCACTATTAGCTGAGTCGGTGGAGAGGTCAGGTATGACCAACGTTGTCACACTCCGGCTGTGCCTTATCGCACCTCAAGTGCCTCTCACGGCAAGTGACGCATCCGAGGCGATCACGGGATGTAACATTCCTCTTGCGGACTCTGCGGGCCGTTGAAGGGTTTGGTGATTCTTGGGGCTCAAGATTTGACATGGTGATGATGTTGGAGGTGAATGAGGTGAAGAAGTGAGTTCATGGCAGATAACAAATGAGGAGAGAAAACGTGGAGATGATTAGTTAGCCGGTCGAGATAAGGGACACAGGCTAACAGGGAGCCGAAAGAGGAGATTTCAGTGACCTTATCCCTGTCGAGTCAAGGTCCCTTGTCAAGGGTTGGGCTTATCGCTGCCGTTGTGGGTCATGGACTCATTGGTCTTGCAAGTCGATTACATGGATCTAGACAGTGCGACTAGCTTATCTCCCCAGCTGGCATTGACAATGGATTAGATAAGATGGGTAGTTATGATGACTCCATGATGCCCTTCGAGAGACACAGAACCCTTCCGCTGACAGTCCCTAAGCATCCCGGCGCTGCTGCTGATCCATCCTCTGCCAAAGCTTCCAAAATTGGCCCTGTCTCGACTCAAGCAGAAGCCTGGGGACCCCGCGTTCGATGATTCTACCCTGGTCCAGCACGTACACCTCGTCAAAGTCCACAATCGTCGCTAATCTGTGTGCTATTGCCATCACCACCTTGTCCGAGAACCTCTCTGCGAGGAGTTTCTGCATCCGACTCTCGCTTTCCGCATCCAGGCTTGCTGTTGCTTCATCGATGATGACGATTCTAGCTGATGTTGCTAGCGCCCTTGCGATCGCTATGAGCTGTCGCTCTCCTTGAGAGAGGTTGGCCCCATCATGTTCAATCTGTCGGTCGAGAGACCACTTGGCCACGCTGTCAGTGTCCCCCATGACATCAGATAGGATCTGCCGCAGCTTCTTATCGGGTACTGTCCCGGTAAAGTCCAGGTTAAACCTGAGGGGACCAGTAAACAGCATCGGGTTCTGAGGGATGAAGCATATGCCGCGCCTCAACTCTTCCACCCCTACCAAGTCGATACTCACCCCGTCAATCAGGACTCGGCCATCAATTCTACTGGTCAATCCCAAGATGCTCGCTGCCAGGGAGCTCTTTCCACTGCCAGAGCGTCCAACAATGGCCACTCGCTGTCCTGGTTGTACCTGGACGTCAATGTCGGCCAAGACAGCCTTTTCCGGCGAGTACCCAGCAGTCAGGTTGACAATCTCGAGCTCGCCTCTGGTGGGCCACTCCAGGTCTTTTAGACCTTCATCTCCCTCAGGCTCGTTTTCAGGCTCTTGGGGAATCGCGTGAGTGTACTCTTCGATCCTCTGGAAGCAGTTCATCTCGATCTCCAACACACTCGACAGGTAGACGAGATCTATGCCGGTTAGTCGTGGTCCACACTGAAACAGGGCTGTATACTTACATAGCAATGCTGTGCACAGCGCTGAAGCACTCGTCATGCTGAACCCGACCACCGCTGGATTCGCGTTTGGTGAAGTGATTGCGAGTATGGCAGTAGACGCCTGGATCAACCCAGCAAACACATCCATGCGAACAGCGAGCCATCTTTGCGTACCACTTACAGTTTCCCAACCGCGAAGGTACTTTTCCAAAGATTCGAGGAACAAATGCCGAAACATGGTCTCCCGGTTGTAGGCCCTGATGATCTCACCGCCAGACACCGCGTCGGTAAGCTCGGACAAAACGGGAGACAGAGAAGCGGCATACAACCGCTTTGCGGCAGTGGAGCCGTACAGGTACACGCGTCCAGTGAACCAAGCCATACAGAGGAAGATGAGGGCAGGAAGCAAGAAGAGTGGCAGCATCGAGGAGACTGCTGCTAGCCGGAAACCGATGGAAAGGGAATTCTCGACGACTTGCTTGAGCAGCTCATTGACAGTATTGTCCAGTGAAAACACATCCGAGGAGAAGCGATTGAGTATTTGGCCGGCTGGCGTTGACGTGATCCATGGAAAAGTGGCTCCAAACACTGAGACAAGCATCCGATAATGCAGCTTGCGACTGGCTCTAATGGCGCCTCTGTAGAAGAGCAATGTTGACACACAAGCCAGTGTGAGTTGCGAAAGACCCATCAATGAGTACACAGACGCAAAGAAAAGCGAGGTCGTGTCCGTCTTACGCTCCTGGTCGAAGCTGTAACTGGCAGACCATTTCGTCAACCAGAGCGAAGACAGGGTATCAGCAGCCTGACCTGACAAGATCAAAATGCACAACAAGGCCAAGAACGTTTGAGACCCAAACATGCCTAGGTACTTGAAGATTGTAGACTTTCCGATGAGACCATCCAGGACCTTCTCGGATTGGGCACGCGACGAGTCTTCTCCTGTTGGTGGCCTGGATAGTCTTGCCTCGCGTGTGACTTGAGTCTCCGAGTCTGGCTCTTGGAAGAGTTCAACTTCCCTGACGTTTGATATCTCCACGGCTCCAGGTTTGACGGTGGTCGTGTCCTTTTGCTGAACAGATACCCGGGCCTCTCCATCAACCAGTTCCACAACCTGGTCAGCCTGACGACAAATCTCTACCTTGTCCGAGACGAGAATCGTTGTCCTGCCCCTCATCAAAGGCCCAAAGATGCACTCGTCGACTATGTGACTCGAAGTTGTTGCATCCAGAGCTGAAAGCACGTCATCAAGAACGACAATGTCTGTATTAGCGTACACAGCTCTGGCGAGAGCAACACGAGCCTTCTGGCCGCCGGATAGTGAGGATCCGGCCTCTCCAGTAGAGGTCAGATCACCATTCGGGAGAAGGCGGAAATCGACATGCAGTGCCACAGCTCGCGTGACCTCATGGTATCTCTTTGAGATGAATGGCCCACCAAAAAGGATGTTGTCTCGGATCGTGCTGTTACGAAGCCATGGAGCCTGGCTTGCGTACGATATCGTCTCCGATCTGTCGGAACGAAGGGTCGCTTCGCCAGCGATTACTGGTGCTTCTCCAAGAAGGGCTTTGATGAGTATGGATTTGCCGGATCTTGCCAACAGTCAGCATTTGTTGTGAAATTGAACAAGTCTAAACTTACCCAGTTTTTCCCGTAATAACAGTCAAGCCACCTCGAGGGACCTGGAAAGAGATACCTCGCAGGATTATTCGACGTGAAATATCAGGTAGCCTGACAGCGATGGATGCATTCCTCGCTCCAAGGCCGTTGGCTCCTTCACCCCTACTTTCGTCACTGTAAGGGGTCGTGAAGGCTGTGTCATCCTGTTCCAGGAGGCTGTCGACATCTTGATCCAAGAACTGGACCACCCTGTCAACGGAAACCATGGCCTGCGCGTGTGTGCTGACACCAATGACAGCGAGAGACATCATACCCTTCAACGTGTTGAAGACTGACACGACTGTGAACACAACAGCGGGACTGAGGCGATGTCCAGCAATGAGAGTATGGATACACAGCGATAAGATTAGCGGAATGAGGACAAAGGCGGAGGAGAGAGTCTCGGAGGCCGTGGCTATCACAAGCTTCTTCCAAATGGCCCGAAGCTCTGACTTTCGCTTCTCGCCAATCCAGCAAGTAAAAGCCAACGACTGGCCAAGCATTTTGATGGTTTGCAGTCCATCGATGACTTCGCTAACGCGACGGACTCTTGCCTCGATTGCCTCCATGACACGCGACTGGGCGCGACCCTGGTATCGGTTCACATACCAAGAAATAGGAATGCGGGTGATGACAATCAGAGCCAATCCAGGGAGACTTGACCAACCAAGTGTCTGGTACAGTATCACACTGGCAACAGCAACCTCGACGGGAACCATGAAGCCAGCCATGATGGTGTATCTTAGGATCGAGATCTTGTCGATATCTGCGGCGACGTGGTTTGTCACCTGACCTACGTCGATGCGACTACCGTCCCTTTGGTTGAGAATTTTCTTATGGATAACACAGATGACCATTCCTTTCAGTCTGCAGATCGTGTCTGTTGAGAAGAACTCGAAAGTCTGCATGAACAAGCCACGAATGACGGGAGAGGCACCAAACAGAAGGGCAGAGAACCACGGCCGAAAGGATCCATCAGGTGCATTACCCTCAAGGCTTGTCAAGAGACTTCGCAGCCCAATGGCTCCAAGAAACTCGGAGAAGCCGCAAAACACCATGAGCATGGCCATAATCAGAAGTCGATCCTTGAAAGTATACCACATGGCCTGCCTGGTAGAGTCTGATTTGCGCCGCGCCTGGACAAACTTGGTCGACAGCAAGAGGGGGTCAGCAGTAACAGTCAACTCTGGAAGATGGTCTGCATCAAGTTGTGCCCCTTTCTTGTAGGCTGAAGCCACGAAAGGTGTGACCCATCCGTAGGACCACCATCGAACAATTGGCGAACATGCCAGTGAAGGGTGTAGAGACGAGCTCCCGTCGGGCAGAATACTGTGTGCTGGCGTAAAGACGGGGAGGATAACTGATGCGAGCAAGGTTGAGCCCAGATTGCAGAGAGGGAGCGCGTCCAGTACAGGGCGTCTTCCGGTTGGTAGGATAATGACGAGCGGATAGATTATGGTTGGGACAGTGTTGACAAGGAAGAGGGCAAAGGAAAGACTGCTGGCCAGCACATGTAGAAGTCGCCTGTATATCGGAGAGGCAAAGTATATTAGTCGAGCTAAGAGCACGACACTCTGATTATTATGTGTTAGCTAGGCCACTGGATAGCCTATCAAAGTCGGGACTCACCCATGCAGCGGTGCAGGAGGCACCCTCGAGGCGTTGAGATGATGCGGATGCACTCAAGGCTTCCCAAAAATGAGAACCAATAGCAAATGCTGTAGCAACGAGGCTGAGCGTGTTGAAAAAGACATGGCTTGACGTGTAAGTAGCCAGCTTGTGTGACTGTTGACGGCTTCGGGCAAGTTGAGCCCAGAACAAGGCCAGAAAAGTAAGAGTGCTCCCCAGTGTCAGCGAGACCCTTAGGACTGCCCCTAAAGGCATTTTGGTGTTTGAATCGGCCATTAGAACATGAGCATGATGATACCAGAGCTGCCAACTGAAGGTATCAGTGAAGGTGAAGAATGGGGAGTGGTGTTGATGTGATCTACCGTAGCCAGTTGATCGATTCAATAATGGTACTTGAACCGACAGGACCCGAACATCTGGGTTTATCATTATCTAGTATCTAATCGAGTAACCAAGTGCGATGAATGCAAACGGAGTCCCATAACCACAAGTGGAAAGCCTGATCGTTCTGCGGCCGCTCGTACAGAATTGCCGCTTTTGGAAATCTTTACGAGTGGATCAGTCGAGCCAGGGTGGATTAGGAGCCGGCCGTCTGATCCGGGCTGATCCTGAGGCGTTTATTCCCGATACCCCCGGCCCGAGAACAGACTGATAAGCGTCTGCAGGACCCTTTGATCACTCGCAGTAACAGTTGGAGCAGTCGAAACGTCCGTTTCAAGATACTGCAACTTGTATTCATCATGGCTCTTCGTGCAATCACAACCTTGACGCTTACTCTGGCCGCTATGGTCTCACCAGCCTCTGCAACGCCGATCGAGCAGAAACTCTTGGGGGAGGGGCCGACCGAATGGCAGTCTTTTGGCTTGAAGCACTACCCCGGGTATTCAATGCGTATTCGGGAGCAGTCTTCCCGCCTCTGTGACACTGAGTCGAAGCAATACACTGGATGGCTGGAGGCCAAAGGGAAACACCTCTTCTTTTGTAGGTCTCGAGCAGTGTATATCCAGTCTAGCTTTCTAACAATATGGCGCAGGGTATGTCGAGAGTCTCTCTGACCCTCAGAATGACCCCCTCAATCTATGGATGACGGGCGGCCCGGGATGCAGTGGGCTTATTGGTATGCGACTCATGATGGCCTTTACCATCTTCCTCGATGCTGACGTACACAGGCATGATGATGGAGCTTGGCCCTTGTTTGATCAATGAAGACGGCTCTGGGACAAGGCGAAACCCTTTCTCTTGGACTGCCAATGCATCCATGATCTTCATCGACCAGCCAGCTGGAACCGGCTTTTCTTATGTCGACGAGGGCGTTGACATGCCCTCGGACTCCTTCACTGCCGCCGAGGATGTCCACATCTTCCTTCAAATTTTCTACAGTGCTTTCCCGCATCTCAGCTCGCTGCCCTTCCACATCTCGGGTGAGAGTTATGGCGGACATTACGTGCCAACTGTTGCCGCAGAGATTATGCGTTACAACAAACTTGACCCTGGATTGAGAGCTGGCCTTGAGATCCCTCTGAAGAGCGTCATGATTGGAGATGGATTTGTCTCGCCACTGGATACCACTTACGGATATTACGACACGCTCTGCACGACCAAGCCAGGTGTCGACACACCTGTTTTCAACGAAACACGATGCACACAAATCCGCGAGGCTCTTCCTCGATGTGTATCTCTTCACGAATCCTGTTACCAAAATCCTGATCCAATTCTCTGCCACGCTGCAGACTCTTTTTGCAGCGGCCAGATCCGAGCCTTGTTTGACAGCGAGACCGGAGAGGGAGGCCGTGACCCATTCGATATCACGCGGACTTGCGAAGTAGATCAACTCTGTTACACTGGGGTCCTCAGAATCCAAGATTATGTGAACGGGCCTTCAATTCGTGACGTTCTCGGCGTTCCCAAGCAAGTTGGCAACTTTACCGTCCTGAACGAGGAGATTCAGGACCTCTTTGGTCAGGGAAATGACCTCTACGTCAACACAGCTCGAGAAGTCCTCTTCCTGCTGGAAAATGAGGTCGACGTGCTCATCTACAACGGCAACTTAGATTTGGCATGCAACACGGCCGGGAACTTGCGATGGACTGAGCGAGTGGCTTGGGCTGGCCAAGCCGAGTTTGTGTCACAGGATATGCGGGTTTGGCATGCTCCAAAGGATGGGAAGACGATTGAGGCGGGTACAATGAAGGAGGTTGCCGTCAAGGCTAGCTCGCAGAGTAAGAAGCCTTCTCGGTTCAGTTTTGTTACTGTAGATAGAGCTGGGCACATGGTTCCTTTAGATCAGCCCGAGATTTCTCTGCATCTTATCAACACTTGGTTGATTGGCGGAGAGTTGTAGTTCCGGAAGTCGTGTCTGAGATGCGTCAGATATATCTAGATGTAGGAATGAATGAGAATTGCTGCGATAATAGGTTTCTTCCAACTATCAATATGAAGTCACATATAACTAGCAACCAGCAGGTCGCTCATTTTGACTGAGAGTACCTTCATACTTAGGAATGATTGCTCTCAATCTGTACTTGCGGCGAAGTCAACCTGCGTAGATTGCTCCGATAACATGACTTGATATCGATTGCATTACCCAAAACGGAAGAATTAAACGGTGCGCAGTCCTAAATAAGTCACCACTCCCATAGTTACTCTGTATATGCCATGTAGGTCTACACATGAAGTTCAATTAGGATTGCACTCATTCTGCTAAATGCCTTCATTTAATTTCTCTCGAAGCACAATATGGGCTCTCTCCCAGCGCCTTCACCCGAGGCTGTAGCCGCCGACAAGCCCACGATTGTCTACCTGGGAAACCTTCTACCATCTGCAGCCAAAGTCGCATCCTCCTTATCATCTCGCTTCAACATTATTCCCTACAAGCCTTCCTCTCAGGAGGAGTTCTACAAAGATCTCGAATCTCCAACATCCCCCCTCGCCCATGCATCCGCTATTCTTCGACTTGGAGGTGAAAGCACAACTGGTCTTCCCAACGGTTGGACGATCGGAGTGGGACGTTGGACGCCAACCTTGCCTAAAAGTTTGACTCTTCTCATCAACCTGGGCCATGGGTTGGAGTCAGAAGACATCGCCGGCAACGCTGCTCGTGGCATCACTGTCCGCAGCACGGCGGGAGGTACCGATGCCACCGCAACAGTGGCATTATACCTTGTTATTTCAGCATTTCGCTTGCTCGGTGCGGCAGAGAAGGCGGCTCGAACGGGCGATCCAAAAGCCTTCGTTGGAGCCATGACTAGGGCTTCCAAGAACAGCCTCGAGCCAAGTGGGAAGAGTGTTGGGATCATTGGATATGGGCGCATAGGGAAACGAATTGGACAGCTCCTCCACGCTCTTGGAATGCAGGTTAACTATTTCAGTCGAACCCAAGATGATTTAAAGGCAGGGACGAGCGAAATTGGCGTTGCTTGGAGCAACCTCGATCAGATGGTGTCTACAGTCGACTGCGTTGTGCTTTCATGTCCATATTCGCGCGAGACACATCACATCCTCGACAAGGACAGGATCAAGCTCATGAAGTCAGGTGTAAGGGTCGTCAATGTTTCCAGAGGCAAATGTGTCGATGAAGAAGCGTTGATATGGGGCATCGAGAACGGAATTATCGGCGGTGCAGGTCTGGATGTCTACGAGTTTGAGTAAGTGACCTTGACATTCCAGAGCAACGCATATAGAAGCTGACTATACCAACTCAGACCCCGTATCAGTCAAAGGCTGCTCGAACTGGACTGTGTCGCGCTACTCCCTCATGTTGCCGGTTTGTCAGTTGACTCAGCAGAGGTATAACTTCAAACTCGATCTGAACCATACCAGAACTAACTATTGCTTGATAGAACCATATGAAGCATGCACTTGAACAAGCGGCGGAGTTTTTAACCGAGAAGGCAAAGCGTCGTTAAGTCGAATTACTTCAGTCTTACAAGCAAATGTATAATACAAGAACGTAATGGCCGTGCAAGTTAGTAATTCATTCAAATGGCTAATTATCTTTTCAAGCTCGAGATCTAAGTACGAAGTAACATACGGAATAAGCATAGTCTATCACTTAAATAGTCATATGTAAGGCCTCCTTTAGGACAGATAAAGGCACAAATTTATTCAGAAATCAGGTATCGTGATCCACATCTCTCAACAGAAAGACTCAACTTATTTCTAGCCTTTATCATTTGAAATATGACAATAGATGTCTCCAAGCGACCTCACACGGCCTTACCTTGCACTCGGCCCCAGGAATGTGCCTCGTTCCCGTACATAATATCTTTAAGCCAGTTCCTCAACATCAACGTGTAAGGCGCCACAAGATCGCCATCCTCAGTCTTGTGGCCAATATTGATGTCGGCATCCTTGTATTTAATCACACCAACTGGAGCCACAAAGAACTAGATCAGAATGTCAGCGCAAATCAGACAAACTTATGGATCCAAGACTTACAGCAGTACCCGTCACGAATGCTTCCAACAGTCTGCCCTCATTGGAAGCCTGTACCATCTCTGTCATTGTCAAGGGTCGCTCCACTGCGACCAAAGGCTGTATTTCTTTTGAAGGCTTCTCGAGTCTCTCTCGAGTAAGTTCCAGAACGCTTCGACGGGTTACGCCATCAAGGATAATATCACCCAGCGGTGCCGTGATGAGCTCCGGCAGCCCCGTTTCCTTGTTGCGAATAATGACAAAGAAGTTGCTTGCACCGGCCTCGGTGACATTATCGTCGGGTCCGAATAGCCATAAAACCTGGATGAATCCTTGCGCGTTGGCCTCTTCCTGGGCGACTAGAGATGGGGCGTAGTTGGCACCAAGCTGGAAAAGCAAGTTAGACACATTCACACTTCAAAACCCCAGAGACAAGGATTCTCACCTTGGCATTTCCAAACCCACCAGGCCAGGCTCTAACTTGTCCCGAAGAGCAAAGTAGCTTGAGACCAGGCCCAGCCTGCCCAAATTGTGGGAATAAAACTGCGACGAGAAACAAAGTGGCCTCAGCAGGGCGGCTAACCCCTAGAGCAGCACTGGTTCCAATGATTGCAGGGCGAAGGTAGAGGAATGTTCCCGATTCAGGGAGCCATCGTTCTCCGTCAACACGGACAAAGGCCTCGATGAGCTTGAGAAGTTCATCGGGGTCAAAGTCGGGAAGACCACCGCGTAGGGAGGATAGCCGAAGTCGGGCACAATTAAGATCAGGCCTGAATACGCGGAGCTTCATATCAGATCCACGATACAGCTTCAACCCTTCCTGCCAACCACATTAGATATGAGCCCGCATATGTTGCCATAGGCCGTCATGACTTTTTAAGACTTACAAAGCACTCGGTCCCATAATGCAAAACACTACTCGTCGGGGCCATGGAAAAGTTCCCATATGGCTTGATGGTGGGTGCTGCCCATCCAGCATCTTTTGTCCAGTTCACAACCAGCATGTGGCTAGTGGTGCATTTCTGGGATCGTCGAACCGGGTCATCGCCCGCCGGGACTGGAGCTTCCTCAGCCGGAGCGACGAGGGTCGTCTGGAGTAGCTTCGAGTTCAAGGGTGCTGGGCCAACACCATTGGTGCCATTTGGCTTTGGTCCTGCTGTCATGTTGAAGGCTGAAAGTAAATGGCTGCTTGGCGAGATGAACGGTATTCCGCAAGACAATCAAACTGTGACCACGAGCTTATCATTCAGCTGCTACCTAAAATATGAGCCTTGAGAGACTGTCATACGATCAGAACGGTATGCTCAAGAGGGTAACGTCCCGCGTTTCCGAATGCGGTAATTGTGAACGGGGGGTTCCGGGGATATGGGTATGAAGGAGTGCAGTCCGGATAAACGGACTTGAAGATTATCAAATACCGGTGATAAACATTGACTCTTTCATAGGGTTACTAGAGGCGCTCTCATTATCAGGTGTTCAGCTAATGTCATGGGATGAAGAAGTCATAGTCAAAGGAGGTAATCTAGCAACGAGCATGGGCGGTATACACTACCACAAGAGTCAGATGATGATAATCAATACTGGAACCGCCATCATACACTGATATGTTCTTATCAAATTTGGTAACATATCACAAGATCCATGAGACCACGCATTTTGCCACTTTGTAGTTAGGTGTTTAAGCAAGTGATTCACTCTGAACATCGGGACAGGACAAACTCGTGATTGCAAAGCTAAAGGCAAATCTAAGTCTTAGATTAGGTAACAATAAGAACATAAAGATGCTATTGAAGAAACTATTAGACTTCTTTATCTATTTTTATAATATCTTGCCATAAGTTTCGGACTTTATTTGCATCTACTGCTTGTCACAATAGCCGCGTGGCTACCTACCCTACAACGCCGCAGAGACCAGGTTTGACATGTCGAGATAACAGTAAACCTGGCTGAGCGTGTAAGTTGTGTGAATATCGCCACCTTGTTCTACATGCGTATTTCCATGCATGAATGAGTCTCGGAGTTCCGGATCCTGTGCCATCAACTTGATGCACTACCAACATGTCGGGCAAGCAACCCGACCCTCTGCTGATAAGAGACGGACTATTCCAAAAAGAGAGCCAGATAAAGAAACACCAAAACGGAAATTCTGTACGTGATATCGCTAGCCCCTCAATACCCCGGCCCTGTCAAACAGATAACGATAAGCACTTAGTTACGTATTGGAGATGGCGATGGAAATAATATCCACATCTTCCCCGGCTGGAGAAGCTTCAGTCTGGGCCAGTCGCAAGAGCTTTGACCTCAAGACTTCAGCAATTGAGCCAGGCAATCCTTGTTTGTTTGTTTCATCAAGATTTGTGCCATGGCGCATGCTCAAGTTCAACAAGACGCAGCCTCTGATGGCGACAGTCATCTGAAGAAAACCACTGCTGAAGCTCATGATGCCGAGATTGAGAATGGCAGCATTGAGGACTCGTAAGTTTTACTCCGTTCTACAATGAACATGTTTCAACGAACACTGTTGATCAATACAAGGCCCTTTGACCAGGTTCAGGCTGTAGTGCCTCCCTTTGACGACCCAGAGCTTCCCGTCAATACCTTTCGAGGTTGGTTCTTGGGCATTGTATCAACCTTGATCTTTTCCGGAATCCTGCAGTTTTTCCAACTGCACTCTCCTCCGAGTATGTATATCGCAACATGAAATTTCTGCTTGCTCTGGTTGTTGACATTTGGCTCTCCATAGTCTTCCTGTCGTCCAACCTCGTCATCATCATCACATTGCCCGTCGGTCACTTCATGGCCCGTGTCCTTCCGAGCACCGTCGTCAGTCTCCCATTCGGATGGGAGTTCAGTCTCAACCCGGGACCATTCAATCACAAGGAACACACCATCACAGCCATCATGACTTCTTTGGTGTCTGCCTTTGACAACGGCTCCCTGGCTAGTGATGTCTACGTCGCCTTCGACAAGTTCCTTGGCATCCCTATATCTCCGAGTTACAGACTGCTGTTTCTGCTTTCGACGCAAGCTCTCAGTTTCGGTTTCGTTGGTTTATTCTACCGCTTCCTAGTTCAGCCAGCCTTTTGCGTCTGGCCCGGTGCTTTGCCCACATGTTCCATGATCTACGGCTTTCACGATTCCAAGTTCCAAAACGTGGTCGCCAACGGCTGGAAGATGCATCGCATGAAGTTCTTCTGGGTGTTTACCGTGGCCGCAGCAGCTTGGCAGGTTGTTCCGTCATTCCTGTTTACTGCCCTGACAACTTTTGCCTGGATCACTTGGATCCGTCCCAACGATGTCACTCTCAACCAAGTTTTTGGTGCGACTACCGGCATGGATCTTCTCCCCCTGACCTTGGACTGGAATCAGATCTCTGGATATCTGGGAACGCCTCTTGTCGTACCTTCATGGGCCATCCTGAACGTCCTCGGAGGTAGTGTCTTCTTCCTCTGGATTGTATCACCTGCTTTGCATTGGCAAAACGTGTGGTACGGTAGATTCTTTCCCTTCTCATCTTCGTCAACCTTTGACAACACTGGAGCTCCTTACAACACCTCCCGTGTCATGAACCCTGACTACAGCATCAATGACGAGGCGTACGCGGAATACTCACCAGTTTTCCTATCCACGACATCTGTGCTCTCGTATGGCTTGGGATTTGCTTCGGTCACCTCGATTCTTGTTCATACCGCCTTGTACCATAGGGAATTGGTATGGGGTGCTTTGAAGGCGACCATTTCAAAGACCGATAGTCATGAAGGAGAAGACATCCACGGCCGTCTGATGCGAGCTTACAAGCCAGTTCCTATCTGGTGGTACGGAGGTGTCTTTGCAGCCCTGATTGGTGTCAGCATGGCATTCCTCTATGTTGAGAACACACAGCTTCCTTGGTGGGGTCTCATCATAAGCATCCTGTTGAACATTGTGTTGCTGATCCCGATTGGCTTGATGAAGGCCACCTGCAACATTACTGTCAACACGGGCGTCTTGGCTGCACTGATTGGAGGCTTCATATGGCCAGGAAACATGATGAACAACGTCGTATTCAAGGTTTTCACACTCGTGTGCACATTCCAGGGTCTTGGATACATCCAGTCTATGAAGATGGGTTATTACATGAAGATTGTACGTCATCTCGCTGCTTCACATTTCACGTCTCCCCTCTCTCGGCTCTGCTGACATGGTGCTATAGCCTCCTAGAATTACCTTTACCGCCCAAATCCTTTCGATCCTCATCTCGTGGCTGGTCCAAACAGGCGTCAACTTGTGGGCCATGGCTAACGTGGAAGGCATTTGCACTCCTGAAGCTGTTAATGACGTGAGTAGAGGCTTTTTTCTCTTTTTCTTTTTTTTACTATCTCACTAACAATAAAACAGTTCCGATGTCCCCTGGCAAATGGATACGCAGCCAACGCCGTGTTCTGGGGACTGATTGGCCCTACCAAACTTTTCAAGTCGGGGTCTATGTACAACAGCATGCTCTGGTTCTTCTTGATTGGAGCTGTGTTGCCAGTCATTGTCTATCTGGCTTCTCGACGGTTTCCAAAGAACAAGCTTCTCCAGCATGTAAGTAACATCAGCACACATGCCATACACTGAAAGAAACTCACAAAGTCTAGACTCACACTCCTGTCATCTTTGCATCGACGTCATCCATCCCGCCCGCCACTGCTGCCAACTGCATCTCTTGGGGTCTTGTTGGACTCGCCTTCAACATGCTCATCAAGCGACGCTACCATGCCTGGTGGACCAAGTACAACTACCTTCTTTCCTCTTCACTGGACAGTGCTTTGGCTATCACCACATTCCTCGTCTTCTTCTGTCTCACTTACCCGGGTGTGTCCCTCCGCTGGTGGGGAAACTCTATTCAAGACACGACTGCGGATGGGATGGGTGTGCCTCTGGATACTGTTCCTATGGGAGAGACATTTGGACCATCTGAGTGGCTGTAGTGATTGCGAGTATTGAAAAGCCACATTGGAAGAATAATTATATCGCATTCGGTATCAACGCATCTACAGTAATCATGAAACCCGCGTCAGCCGCATTACTCTGCAAAGTTCCCAAGCCTACAAATCTTGACTGACGTTGACCACAATCTTTCCCGAAGACCGACCCTCCCGTAGCTGTCGGAACGCTTGCGGAACATCCTCCCAATCAAACTGGGCTGCAATCACCGGCTTTACCTTGCCTTCTGCCATCCACCGCCCAATGACCTGGAAAAACTCGGCCGGGTTCTTCATGTTGACAAAATAAAAGCGAGGAGTCCCGAACGGCCAGATCTGCTTCCTCAAGGTAGATGCAATGCCCTTCAGTGACATGGACTCCCCAACACCAACTTGAACAAACGTTCCTCCAGCCTTGAGCATCAGATGGCTGTTGTCGTAAAGATCTGGTCGATTCCCCACGTTGTCGATCACAAGGTCGTAAACAGCACCTTGCCCCTTCAGGAACTCGACAACATCGTTCTTGGTATAATCAACGACGTGGTCAGCGCCAAGGCGTTGGCATAGCTCCAGGTTTCTCGTTGAGCAGGTCGTTGTTACTTTGGCACCCGTTGCCTTGGCAAGCTGAATAGCCCATGTTCCAACGCCACCGCTCCCGCCATTGATGAAGATGTTCGCAGCTGAGGGTAACGTGTCTGGCATCAGGGATTGGTACGCTGTGGTTGCCGCCGTTCCTACAGCTGCCCCATCATCTGGATCGATACCCTCTGGAAGCAGCGCACAACAGGCTGTAGAAACAACGGTGTACTGGGCGAGTGTTCCCAGCTGTTTATGGGATGGAAAGCCCCCGAACACGAGCTGGCCTTCTTCGAACCCGGTTACCGATGAATTTTTGGCAACGACACGTCCGCAGAAGTCCAGCCCTGGTGTTGCAGGATTGGGAATCATGATCCTGCCAATGATGCCTGACTCGGGAAGCTTGTAGTCGACTGGGTTGATAGAAGAGGTGATGACTTTGATGAGCATTTCATCTTTGCCTAAAGTGGTGTGTGAAGGAATAGGAACTTGATCCTTGATGGTCAAGGAGTCCTCGATCTTCTCGACGGGGCTGGAGTATTGCCACATTTGCATAGAGGTCGCCATGTTGTAGCTGTTTCTGTTGGCTTTGAATGTATATCAAGATGAGAGGCTGCGGATTTATGGCGTCTTAAGACCCCGAGCCTGGAAGCTTTAAAGGCCATCTCTCAAGGGCAGGGGGCGGAGCGGAGTTTGCGTCGGGGTAAATTACCCTCCGAGACGCATACGGCTCATCAAAGGCGACGAATACCGTTGGCCTGCATTGATGCTAGAACCTTTCAAGTAATTGTCCCGACGGTCTCCGCTATGGTTTGACAGCCCCAGACATGATAATGATCTGCCAATTAAACTTTCACGGTCCGTGATAGGGGGAATGGGCGCATCACCATTAATGAGACACTGTACCATGTGTGGTACGAGTACACACCATATCGAGAGCTCAACAGCAAAACCCCCGTTTCTCCACTCATTAGAGTTGCTGAGCGTGTTTGGAACTGACGAATAGTATTGTTCTCGTTCCGCTGGTTCAACAGGCCATGATTGGATGACTTGGACCTCCACATCACAGTTGGCTTCACGTCTAATTTCGGCGACTTTTACGGGTTTCGGGCCACAACATTCCCCCGACCGATTCATCGGTGACATTACAGACGTACTGAGTGACCGCAGTCACGATGATGTGTCTATCGACTTTTGACATGAGGACATGAAGACGTATGTGCTTAATATGATCAGACGCGTTCATTGAAAGATTCGGATAGTTGGACAAGAGACGAGGGCATGAGTTACGCTCACGATATGAGAGTCTAATGGCTCTGTAAGAGCAGAATACAGCCTGGAAAAAAAATACTATAATACAATAGAAGAATGAAAATCGACAGCAATATCAATTGCGGCACAGGCTCATCCAATTTCAGCTTACAAGTCACGGCTCGACGCACTGAAAGTCGGTGCTCTTGACAGCCTTCTTTCCCTTTGCCTTGCGCTTGAGCTGAGCCTTCTTAGGATACGGGCAAAGCAAACGGCTTTGCTCCTCTCCGTCTTGGTCAACATAGTGGTGCTCAAGAGTCTTTGGGACCGTCCCGTTCTCGACCCAAGCTTTGAGGGCGTCAAATGTGTTGCTGGGCTGCCCTCCCGGACCGCCAGAGCAGTGAAGGAGGCCTGGAACCTCAAAGACTCGATAGAAATCGTGAACCTTGGAGTTCTTTCGGGAAACCTGATCGTAGTACTGTTCCGTGCTTTTGACGGGAATGATCTGATCGCTCTGCGCCGAGTTAGAATGATGCGACCCATCATGATGGACTTTACTCACCATGCCGTGATAGCCAAGCAGTTTTCTTCCCGCCTTATAAAAGGCACTCAGATCAGTATCACTCGTTCCAATGAGGGAGTCGTAGCGCTGAATGGAGGAACGGAAGTAGGATTCGAACTCGTCGTGAGTCATGTTCTCGTAGGACCAGCTTGGATCAGACTTGATCCAGTATTTCCACCAAACCTCGCCAAGTCCCACAGGTACACCAGTGCATGTTCCATTGGAACACTCTGTCATGGCAAGACCAATATCATTGGTCAGCCCCTTGGTAGATCCAACCAGCTGGCTACCAACGTTGGGGCCGTACCAGAGGAATTTGCCGTCCTTGGTCCTTGGACCAGCCCATGCGGCCTTGGCTAGGATAGCGGCCTTTTTGGAGATCTCCATCGTGTCACCCGTATCAGAACAGTTGAAAGATGTCCCAGCAATGGAGAGAGGGTCAAATTCGCATGCCTCTTCGTCAGAGATGATACCGTCAACCACGCCGTCCAGGCCATCACAAGCCTTGACTGCCGCATCAGTGATGGCCTTGAGCTCGCAAGAGGGCGGATAGTATTCCATGTCATTCATGAGAAACTGCGCCCAAAAGGCTGATCCGAGCAGCTGGCTCCAGTAAAGGGCTGGGGCACTGGCATGGATGCCGTCGTAGGCGTTGGGGTACCTCTGCGCAAGCATCATGCCCTGTCTACCACCCTGGGAGCAGCCACTCCAGTACGAGTACTCTGGGTCCTCGCCATAGAAGCTCTTGATCAGCTGCTTTGCAATGATGGCCTAGTCATGTTAGTACGATGGAAAGGGAACTGTCAGCTGGCCTACCTGGTCATTGAGAGACATTGATCCGAGATTGCTGAGAGCGTAGAGGTTCGGGTTTCCCCCGCTGACCAGGGCCCAACTGTCTGGCCCCAAGTCCGACTGCAGCTTCAGACCAGCATCCGTGGTGCTGGTGGCATAGCCTTCCCCGATAGCACCGCTCATGCCAGTGTAGCTGGGCGGGTACCGACCAGCTACCCAACCGCCGCCGCCAATGGACTGTAGCCTGCCGTTGTAGTTGCCCAGGGGCAGCCATGTCTCGACGTGAATGGTGTCGTTCTGGCCGGGGTGGGTATAGGTTACCGTGACGTTGCAGAAACTCAGGTTTTCAACCTTGACAGTCGGGTGGCCGTAGTAAAGCTGGGAGACGGCTGTCGAGTTGTAGTTTTCAACCAAATTGACGCCAACGTTGAGGACTTGGCCTCCAAAGAATTCTGGCGTCGCAATGGCGCTCGGAGAACAGAGCAGAGCCATGATGATGTAGGTATTGACTGATGAGATGCAAGAAGTTGGTATAGAAGCAAAGTACCTACTCTTTGGGGAATGACAGTCTTATATGTTGTCATTCGGAAATAGCATGATGCAATCCTTCTTGGGCTGTGCAACTAATTAAGTGGCATACGTCGAAACCCTTCTCTCAGGGGCCATGAGTAATCAAGCGCATAAGTCATCATCTAACGTTGACAATTGATAATACTCGTGATCGCCAACTGCAGATACGCGTGTTCTACAGGACCTAGAAGTAGACCTCCACTTCTGCTGAAACCACCACCTCATTCATAGGTTATAAGCTCGGGCCAAGACGCTACCTAGACGCAGGTATGCGTGGTCAGGGGCTCGAAGAAGCGGTGGTGGTGGACTTCTGAGCAACCCAACGGAAATAACACAGCTATACACAACTGAATCCTATACCCAAGATTCAATGACACAATAGCTAACCATTATGGTTTACAACCGCCACTAGACGCAGATATGCTATGTGGACGGGGCCAGATGAGTTAAGCATATCCCTCTATTTGTGTCCAAACCCCGGATACTCGTATTCAACCAATATATCCTCGGGTTGAATCGGCGGCGAAACATGGCTTAGCTCAGAAGCCCACGATGCTTATCTCCGGCTCCAAGTACGCTTTAGCTATCTATAAGAAATTGCCAGTAATACCTACTAATGTTGATGCTCATGTCATTCACTCTTTTCTAACCCTAGACCGTTCATTTTACCATTTCAAAAGTCACTCTCTTACTCCAAAGTCACTCATCGTCGTGCACATTCTTTCTACCCATATCGAAAATGCCAACTCTCGAGCCTTACAGGGGCAATTATTACCTTTGGAAATATCTACCATCGTTTGAGGCTGCAGCCATCTCTGCTGCGTTGTTTGGCATCGCCACCATAGCGCATACTGTCCGACTCTCCAAGAACCGCAGCTGGTTTGCCATACCGTTTCCCATCGGTGGAATTAGTACGTTTTTAGAGTCTATTATCGCTGTAAAATCACTAACAACAGAGTCTCAGTGGAGGTTATCGGATTTGCTACCCGAAGCGTTGCAAGAAACAAGACAGGCAAATTGATGCCATACGTTATTCAGAATACCCTCATTCTTTTGGCCCCTGTCCTCTTCGCCGCCTCCATCTACATGACGCTCGGTCGTCTCATCCGCATGACAAATGGCGAGCGCCATTCCATCATCAGCTTGAAGTGGCTCACCAAAATATTTGTAACTGGCGACGTTCTTTCGTTGCTGGTCCAGGGAGGCGGCGCTGGTATGATGGTCATGGATGACTTTGCGAAGATGGCGGACAAGATCGTGATAGGAGGGTTGCTGATACAGATCATCATCTTTGGGGTGTTCATCATCACGGTCACCATGTTCCATATTCGAATGCGTCGAGACCCCGTCAGCAAGCACGCGTTGGCTGGTGGATTCGAGTGGGAGCCTACGATTTGGATGCTCTATGCCGTCAGTGTGCTCATCATGGGTCGTTCAATCTTTCGAGTGGCAGAATTTGTCATGGGTCATGATGGATATCTTCTTTCTCACGAGTGGCCTCTCTACCTGTTTGATGTACTGCCAATGTTTGCTGTGATGGCTGTATTTTGGTATTGGTGGCCGTCAATGTCTTCACGTCGATCCAGTTGGACTTCGCTTAGGAGTCTCAGTAACCAAAATCATACAAGACTTTGAGATGTAGGCCAAAGGGGGTATTGGAATTATTGTTTGTTTTGGAAAAGTGTTGGCCATCTCCTTCTCATCACCCTCAACCATTTATCTATCGAGACAAGGATGTTGGTGAACAAATGAGGGTGTCTGAGCAGTCAATAAAACGCTCGCCATAGTAGCAAAGATATTCCAAGAAATAATCATCAACGAGTTGGATGCGCTACAATTTAGGGGGAAACTATAAGTTGGACGCGTTGTGATGTGCTCTTGTATTCTTAGAGATTGCTTCTATATCGAGGCAGCCTTCTAGGCTGCAAACGCAGGCCAGAGGGGAAGTTTCAAGTTCAGTCAATGATAAATGCAAACTGACAGCCTTTTTCTTAGTTATCTCATCGAGGATCTGGCTTCAATAATTCATATTCCGAAAAAGAACCTCAGTGCCTCGCAGGCGCGGTAGCATCTCTAGCCCCTGCGTATGCAGGGCACGCGAGCCTGCACAAGCAAGCTCAAGAGCGAAACCGCGACTCGATCCAATCTACTGCATCGAACTGGGCCCAGGATGCTGTCGTCAGATCCTTGAAGCAGTACCAGCCTTCACTGCTTTTTGTTGAAGGCTCTGGGCATTCCGCGGCATCAACTAGGAGGGTAATTGGAGTGGTGGCCTGAAGCTGTAAGGTGGCAAGACGGGCGGCTACTCCCGTAGACCAAAGTCTGGAATGATGTATTGCTGATACTTCCCGAAGCATCAGACAGACTCCCTGATTCCTAGGGGACGCCACCACAACTGAGAATGCGCCATTGTCTGAATCAGCAACTTTGACTGGCCTCAGCTTCAATGGATCTCGACTTCGGCGCACGGTGACTGGAAAAGATGACACAAGGCTAACCCCTGGAACGTCCGCGGTGATGCCTCTAAAGTCAAGTGCTTCTCGGATATCAAGGTTTTCAGAACCCATTCTCTTGACATTACAGGGGATGATGGCGGTGGCTTCTGCCCCTCTTATTCAGTATGAGCTACTGCCAGCTGCTGCCCAAAAGTCTTTGAACACTGTCAACTGGGATTCCGCCACCTTCATGATGAAGGATCCTCCTTTCCGCAAGAACCCTAAGGCTACGTACCCTTTTGCTAAGAACGGCCCTTGTAAGAAGTGCTAAGATTTTTTTTGGCGAGCGCTAGGAAGGGGATGAGGCGTGAGGGACTTAGCTGTGAGAATGAGTTGTGAGCGAATGAGGTATTTGGAGATGAGCAAGAGGACCATCGTTAGTGTTAGGCATAAGTCAAAAAGCCTCTACCCAGGTGCTATGATTTAATCATGGTCTCGGTATATGAAATTGCTGGGGGTGCTGGGTTTAACACTATTCCCGTAACCCATGAGCGCCTACCCAAGACTCATTGAAGAGCATAGGCCGATGCCAACACGGCACAGCTTTGTCAGTCGTGGTTGAGGCCAAGCACTTTTACAAGTACGCAGCCTGAAGGACGAACGGTAGTAATTAATAGTGATAGAGGATATACAGGAAATAGTTGTCTGGGTACAATTTATAGAACAATTTTTGCAATTGAGGCAGCCAGTCCGTGATTGCCCGTGTTGAATAGTGGCATAGCGTTCTAGGGGCTCGGGTTCTGATAATTAGAAGCAATAAGAGGTGGTTTCAGAAAAGAGATGGTGAAGGTCCCCCGGTCAGTAAGATAGTAGTATTGCGTAAAATCTTGACATAGGAAATTGTAATTGAAACGGATAACAAGGAAGCACGCCAAAGCCACAGCGGGCCCATCTAATAATCCCATATACGCCCAATCTCTCCCCCCTGGTGGATATCCACATCATAAGACAACCCCATGAACCCTCTACTTCTGAGAATAGTCCATACCCATATCCTCTGAGCTGCTAGAAAGCCCAGCATCAAGTTGGCTCGGAAATCTCCAAGCAAAGATGACGGTAACAATCCACATCAGCAAACCATCAAAGACGTACAACGTCCACTCGTGAGAGAGAGCATAGCCTGTATATCCCTGTGCATACTCGACAACTCGGAAGATGGATCGTATCATGATGAGAATGCTCACGCCGTAGAGCATGTACAGAGTCGACTCCCATGGGACAAGGCTTCCAATTGACGCTGCTGTGGGTGCGCGCTTCATTCTCCTGTGAAAGACAACAGCCACGACACAAAACAGTCCGAAAGCGATGATCTGGATCATAAGGCCGATAATGACGATCCTCTCAGCCCACTTGGCGACACCTGGCTTCTGGACAACCGACATGCCCGCCCCGCCGCCCTGGACAACAAAAGACAGGACGTCGCCGAGTACAAAGATTTTGGTCAACTTAGTTGGCTTGACCATTGCGTGTCTTTCAGCTCGGATACTTCTGATGACTCTGCCGAGGGTCATATAAATGCTCGCGGCGAAGAGGGCTGGGGCGACCAAGAGGAACATGTTTTGGATGCAGTACGGCATAAGCTTCCCAGTCTTGTTGCGAGCTCCTGCACGAACGCCATATCCAACCATTTCCACTGAAAATCCTTGTTAACAAAGGGGCTAGATGCTCGAGGCAGGTCTCGTGACTTACTGAAACATCCTATGGCGAAAACATAACAGAACTTGGCACGTGTCTTCCACGTCTTCCAAGTTATGTAGAGGAATGAAGCCATGAAGAGCAAGAGAAAGATGGCTGCTGCTGCCACGCTTGGGACGTATCGCCAAAGGTATATGCCACCTTTCGTAGGCTCGACCCCGGGAACGGGTTTCATGAGGCCTTCTATAGACATCGTGGGATCGGATCGGATCGGAAATCGAGACTTGGGCAGGAGTCCTGTCGGGAGGCTCAAAGACTAGACGTCGAGGGAGATAGGTAGGAGGTATTTGTCCTGATCGATCGGCGAGGACGGAACTGTGGTGGCTGGCGCAAGAAAGGCAGTCTGCAACGGGATGAATTGGTGGTGAGTGGGTAGCAAGTCCAGACTCACGGTGCAAAGCGGCGGGATATATAGATGTTAGATATCAGAGATTGTTATCTTAGGTCTATTAGAAGACGCGTACGCATATTCTACGTGCATATTGAAAACCCCTAATAGCCCCTCCCATTCCATGCCATTCCTTCTTTTGCATGTTGATGCAAATACGAATACTAGTATCCGTATCGACACAAAACACACGCACCAATCATATCCCGGTCGAGTCAGTGCCAAGATCATCAACTAGACTAGATATGGAATAACTCAGGGTGTACGAGGCTGGTGCACGTGCCATGGTTTCGGCTGGGGCGATAAATACGAGTATTCCCCTTCACCTTGATCTTGATTCATCTTGATGCCCTCCTCGTATTTTTCTCTCTCCATTGCCTCACCTCTTCCTTTCCTCGTTCACCCAACTTTTACTACACCGACTACCATGGTTCGCCAGAAAAAGAAAGCTGCTGATAGGTCCGAGTCAGTCAAGCCCCGTCGGGCGCACCGCAAGTCTCGCAATGGCTGCACAGTCTGCAAGCAAAGACACATGAAGTGTGACGAATCACGGCCGATCTGTCTCAACTGCAAAATATCGAATCGCCAATGCGCCTATAACAATGCTGGCTTGTCGCCGCTCCCGGAAGAAGCAAGTCCCGATACACAACCGTCTCCGGCCAGCTGTGATCCTGCATATGGGACCCCTAACAGCGACACCCCTGGTTTCATTCCCCCGGGTCTTCTTTCGGCTATCACGCCAGCATCGAATCCCTCTAGTGACAGATCCTTTGAGGGTATTCCAGGCACCTACAACGCTCAGTTAGACAGGGGCGATTTGTTTCATCTCAACCACCTAGCTATCTTGCACCACATCGAAACAAATATTTCATCCATCTTGCTTGGCGACGCTTTTGGCCATAGCATTGCCGACAACGTCATCCAGTATGCCTTGGGGTCTCCATACCTTATGAACCAGCTCCTTGCCATCGGAGCTCTCCACCTAAGCAAAAGCGATTCTGCCTGGGAAAAGCATATACAACAAGCCACGACCCTACAGACGAGGGCGGTAGCATTATTCAACGAGGCGAGGGAAGAAATCTCGGAAACGACATGTGTACCCATGTTTCTCTTTTCGTCTTTGCTTGGAGTTCATGTTCTCTGTGATACCCTCCAAGGTCCACGAGAACACCTCGGTGCCGTCCTCGATAGGTTTGTGAGATACTTGTCTATCCAACGCGGCGTCCGGGTGGTGACTGGACAATCATGGAGCATGATAAAAAAATCGGAAATCGGAGACTTCCTTCAAGAGATCGAGGACGCCATACCAGTTGGAAGCGATTCGACAGGCGAGACAGAGCCTCTGTCTAGGATGATTGATGAGTCCGGCCTTGGTTCAGCATCTGCTGATGCATATCGAAAGACTATATCCATGTTGCAACAAGCGTTTTCTATCCATCACAGCTTACGGCGGCAAGGTCGACGCTTTGATGCTGCGCTCATGTTTTGCGTCACTTTGAACGAAGAGTATATCGATCTTCTGAGCCAGCGCCAGCCAGAAGCACTCGTCATTTTGGCATTTTACGCAGTTCTGTTACACTGGGACAGAGACGCTTGGATCATTGGTGATGGTGGAGAGTACCTGATCAAGGCCATCACAGCTCATTTGGGTGCTCATTGGGCATCATGGCTGCATTGGCCAGTTTCGGTTGTGGAAGGTCCTTCACGTTTCGATACTTAGCTAGGGCACGCTCTTTTCGGATTTAGAAATACAAGACTTGCTTGCATCATAGGGTACCCAAGTGTGACTGTCAACTTGGTAGCCCTCTGATAGCTTTGTTGAAGAGGGCATTGAAGCCTTGATTCTTAGCTATCATCCCTAAGGTCGGTCAAAAGTAGACCCTATAGGGCAGCAAAAGAACAGAAATAGTGAGCACACTACATAGTTGAAAGAAGCTGATTAAACGCCCAGGCCTGGACTCTACACTAAGAAAAGTCCACCATGTTCCAGCCCAGAACGTGGAGTCGATCACCAAGCTAGTGCTCGCATAACACTCAGCTCCACCCACTATCGATCTGGAGACTCTGTTATTTGGGGCACAGCAGGAACTATTGATTCTATGCTCTCCACCGCAATCAGACATGTCAACCGCCTTCCAATAAATAGACTAGGCACCCTTCTAATGTTTGCCTCCTGTTTCGTCTTGCATTTGTTGGTCAATGGTCAACATGCGTTCCACTGTCTTGTTTTCGCTGGCTGTTTGCCTCCTGGGCGCCGACCCCGGTGCTGCAAGTGTATGTCGGCCACCCAATTCAGGTGAGTGCTGCTATCCGCTACATGTAATTCCCAAGATAGTGGTAACTAACTCATCAGATTCCGTGTCCGCGTTGACGACATCCTCGGTCAGCTCGGCTTCCTCCTCGATCGAGTCTATTGCTTCTTCTGTCACTACATCATCGACCGGTGGGCTCGCTACGTCGACTGCGAGCACGTCGGTCGCCACTACCACTGCCTCTACCGAGACAACCACGAGCGCATCATCAACGGACGAGTCTTCCACCTCAGCTGAGATAACCTCCATTCTTTCTATTACCAGCGTCACTGCCGATACTTCCACGACTGCGAGCATCTCGACAAGTACAATTTCTTCTTCCATCCCATCAGGGTCCACTACGACCTCTGCCGCGACCTCGTCAACTTCAGATGGGCCTGAACCTATTGCAACTTTCAACATTGCCGCAAAGGTTTCCGGTCTCGATGGCGAGCTTCTAAGCGCTTATAAGGAGACTTCTGGCTACGCCATATTCAAGCCCAACCCTCAACTCCCCTACCATAGAACTGTGCAATTCTCAATCGAGCCTGACACGGGCTATCTCCGCACTGACAAAGGCCAGTACGCATGCGTGGAGTACTATAGCGACAGCAGTCCAAGCCCAATTACCTACTGTGATGCAGAAGGAGGCACCCTGGCTTATCTCGAATGTGAGAGGCCAGTTCAGGGCCAGCAGCTTATCTGCTCAGTGCCCGCTCCGGCTTGTGTGTTGGAATACGACGGTGAAGACTATTACCAAGTCTGCACTCGTGGATCAAGTGGCGAGAAATGGAATATGTTTTACACCACTCTTGGTGGTCCGGGGTATTATGTCTATATCGGTGTGGGAGGTGGAAATGGATACACGCCCATGGAGTGGAAAGTAGAGGAGGTCTAACTACATTACGGGATCGCCCTTAGCTATTAACTACATAGAGGTGCTCTTTATCGAATTTAATCTTGATACCAGTACATAGTTGACTTCTTTTCTCACCTTTATCGATTACTTGTACATCAATCTTATCTTTGCAGATGTAGCTAATAGACGGCTAGAATCCTGTGTGCACTTCAAGTCATGTCCATCTCCGCTTTGTAATTGAACAGGCCATTTTTATGTTAGATTTGGTAGAGTAACTACCCTGGGCGATAGGTTCTAGATTCTAGGTCCCCGGACAGGGGAAGCCCAATGTCCAACTCTCAAGCTCATGCATTGACTCTGCCAATTATCGACTTGCCTGCCCTACGATAATGGGACCCAAATGACCACGAGAACGAGATTGCTCTCTATCAAGGCCATTCTTAGGGCACAATAGATCACCATGCCTTAGGTGAAAGCGAAAGATGCTGTTCGGCAGGTACGGAGGCAATGAAGTCATGTGTGCTTCAACATCATACCTATGATCCTACCATATGGAAACCTCAAAGCTATTTCGGTATAATCTTGGTACATTTCTTTTTGCTTCACCAACTCCACACTAGCTTGCGGATGACTACAAGGGTCTTCTGGCTTAACCCATCAAGGGGCAGGCTTCAACTACAATAAAGAACAAATTGTCAAAACATCATAGCATTATGACCCGATGCTAACACAGTGGCCTTTTCCTTTTACTTCTACCTCCTGCAGCCGCCTGCATAGAAGAGTCATACCTAGCTGCATTATCATGAAAGGATAAGCCTCTCATGGGATATTTAACTGCTCTAACCTCCGTACGAGAGAATCTTCCATCTTCTAAAGACTGCAGTCTCTTAACACAATGATGACTATAAGGGTTGGCCCGCTGAGTGATGATATTACGATAGGTCTATCCAAGAGAACGCGCCCACGCATCATCGCCGCTTCACGGTCTGGCAGCGATAAACGACTTTAATCCCAATTTGGCCATTCTGAAAATCTTTAACCAGTGATCAGTCACAAATCATGTCTTGGAAAGTCCGGAAGAACAAGGAGCAGCGGGAAGGCTTCCGTCCTGACGATCCAGTGTCTTGACACGCCCGAGTTCTGTGAGTGGCTTAGATCACCTTACTCTTGAGCCTTTAACAATGACCCGAGTGGCTCGAAGGCCTTATGAGATCCTGGCCCCTGCTACCTCGACACCCATCCACGCGTTGAACCGGAATCGCCTTCCTATAAGATCCGTATTACAGAGCTCATTTGCATCCCCTTCAATTGCTACACTGACGGTGTTACTCGCCAAAAGCTCCTCGCTAGGCAAGGATTCAAGCCATTCTTCTCCCCGCGGTCGCATATCGTATCTCGGGTCCTTAGACATGTTACATTCGTTTATCCATGCAGCAGCACATGTGTCTACCCCCACAACGAAGAGCCAGTAATCCTTAATTGACCAGTCAGCAGCAAATTAAAGCATGCTTCAGCCACAGATGCCCAAATTCATTTGATCTGAAAGTGTCAGGAAAAAACAGGGGACCAAAATCAGGTGATTGTGGGAGCGCGCGGACTCCGCGGAGTTCGGCAAGACACCAAATCTGAGTGGTTACAAGTGCAGACACTCGGGTTCTATGGCATTCCGAGAATCCGGCTTAACCCAGAGAAGGGGGTACGACATTGGGGAAAGCACTCCTGGTTAAAGCCTGGGTATATGTACAAGATGTTGCTCCGTCTCCATCCTTCATGTTTCCATCATCATGTCGACTGCCATGTTGCGTCGGGCATGCCTTGGAGGGCAGAGAGCTGCTCCAGCCGCCTCTTTTATGTTATCGCGGACTGTCAGCACAAGCTCCAAGCAGCCTCCAAGAGTTGAGTTGGCGCTTCCATCCGAAACTCCGAAGCCATCGTCAATCGCCGAGTACGCAGTGTAAGTCCTGTTCCAATTCACCTTGACGCAGCAGACAAGAACGTCTGGCCAACATAAGCCCGTGAACAGATCCAGCCTCGATGTTATCGCAAACTGGGCCAGACAGGGCTCCCTCTGGCCCATGACATTCGGCCTAGCCTGCTGCGCAGTCGAGATGATGCAGATCGCCGGCCCACGATACGACCAGGACCGCTTCGGCTTCATGTTTCGGGCGTCTCCCCGTCACGCCGACGTCATGATAGTAGCCGGAACAGTGACCAACAAGATGGCACCGGCCCTGCGGCAGGTATACGACCAGATGGCTGACCCTCGGTGGGTTATCAGCATGGGCAGCTGTGCCAACGGGGGTGGGTATTATCATTACAGCTATTCTGTAGTTCGAGGGGTTGATAGGATTGTCCCTGTTGATATTTACGTGCCCGGATGTCCCCCAACCTGCGAGGCCTTGATATATGGGATGTTTCAACTACAGAGGAAGATTCGCCGGACCAAGACGTCTAGGATGTGGTATCGGAAGTAGATTAAAGTAGCACATATTGACTATTCACACCAGCTGTTTAAAGACCCAATTGTGAAACTGACCCAACATCCTCGGAGTATAGTTACCCGCTGGCCTGTTAGTCACAAAACTGTGAGTGTTAATGTCCCCTCCAGCATCCTCGTCCGCCACCACTCCACCCAGCTAGCTGCCACCCCTACTCAACAAGTCTTGCTCGCATAGAATCCGCGCTTTCATATACGAAGCCGCGCATTCACCACCAAAATTCGCCCCGTATCCGCGCTCCGAACCCGCAAAACGAACCCGCCATGCTCTCAGCGAACGCGACGCTTGTCAACTACATCCATGGAATCGGAATGGGTTGCCTATATTGACAATGAGACCCGCCCCTAAATTGCATGTGAAAATTCAGGTAAATAAATTCAAGAAATTCCCCCTTTTTTCCACTTTTCCCACCTTCATCAATTCCTCGATTATTATTATGTTCAAGGTTCTCACAGCTCGTCTTCATCCCCCGAAGCCGTCTTCCCTTCGCCTCGATGGACTCACGGTTCTGCTCGTTGGAGCATCTACCGGTATCGGACTCGAGGCGGCCAAGAAACTGGCTACTAAGGGGCCAGCCAAGTTGATCGTCACCGCTCGAGATGCCAACAAAGCATTGAAGACCAAGGCTCTCATCGAGGAGCATCTGATGGCTACCTCTACCCCCCAATCATCGGCACCGACAATAATCCCTCTCGTCGTCGAATTGACATCTCCGAAATCCATGTATGATTTTACTCGGGACCTTGCGCAAGCGACCGATCATCTCGACCACGCCGTCCTCAGCGCTGGGATTCTATTGGGCTCCTACAGCCAGGTTTCCGAGACAGGCTACGAGACGAGTCTGCAAGTCAACGCCATCTCGCCAATGCTCATGTCGCTGCTCATCATGCCTCTACTCCTTGCCTCTCCTCTGATCCACAGCGAATCGGTTACCGATAGACCTCATCTAACGATTGTCAGCTCAGGGGGTGCGTGGTTGGTGAAGAAGTCCAGCCTCTCACCATATGTGGACTTTGGCCACCCCCTCCGTGAGCTTTCAAAGCAGGAGAATTTCCCGCCTGGGCTGATGGGAGGGCAGTGGCATTACTCGCGCACCAAGCTCATGTGCGAATACGGCAAGCGACATCTGGCAATGCTCCCCTGTCTCAACGACGCGAAAGGGCAGCCAAAGGTGCTGGTGGCCTCTGTCTGTCCAGGCGCTGTAAACTCCGAGCTATCGCGACATTCTGCCAACAGCGGTTTACTAGGGGCTATGGCCCGAGTTGTTAATGGTACAGTAGCGCGGACACCAGAGCAGGGCGCAAACATTTACATTTCGAGCTTGGGCCTGGGGGTCGAGGGACGGGGAGAGATGTGGACTGACGATGCCATCTCCAAGGATGCGCGCCCATTTGTTGTGCCTGATGAGCTGAAGCGATTGGGTGATCATGTATGGGAGGAGATAAAGGAGTTTGTCACCAAGGTGGATGAGTTGCATGGATCTGGTGCTGTAAAGCAGCTTTTGACATAGCAATTTCTTTCATACCTTAATGTTGGCCAGAGTGTTTTGAAGATGTAACGATAGGGTCCTCAGTTCACCAACAATGGGTTCAATCTCAATTTTATGACTGGGTGAGCTGACTCTCAACGACAACGAGATAGGCAAGCATTTCCGCACATTGGCTTTCTGGGGCAGGGCTCAGGGTGTTTGTGGCTAAGCGATCTCAGGCTCCCCCTATCCTTAATAGTTTAGAGGATTTCGGCCTTGCTTTTGTTTGCTGTGCCACAAGGCAGACCATTTCAGCTTCCAATTCGCGCTTTGATCCTCATCAGCCTCCATCAGCTGTAGCAAATAAGAGGGCGTTTCATAAAATAGCTTCATGCACAAGTATTCCACGTGACTAGTCACTTTAGCGTACGACCTCCACTGCCTAAAACCACTCGTCACGATAACACATCTCAGTCAGGTTCAGATCGCGCCATCACTGCCCTGTCTTCCCTTGCCATGGGTTTCTTGAGTCGCTTGTTAGGCACTAAAGAAGATGCCGCCGGTAGCTCTACAGACTCGACCACCCCCAAACCCTACGAATATGACGGCCCCAAGATCCCGCAAAAGCCTCTTACTCCGCGTGAGATTGAGGAGATGCACGCTAAACTCTTCCCTGCAAAACACGAGCCTGTAGAGCCGCCGCCTTGGTGGCCTCTGTACGATCCTGAAAGTGGGAAGCCTCTCTTCGAAGTATCTTTGGAAGACAAGTTCTCTGCTACTCCAATAGATCAACCTCGGTCACCGCTGTTTCGTCTGCCGCCGGAAATTCGCGCGCAGATATGGAGTTACGCCATGGGTAGCCAAAAGCTATACCTCACCTCTAAGAAAGAGTGTTTAGTACAAGCAGAGAAAATGAATGAGTTCAAGTGGTGGCCGAAACGAGGGCTATTGGACGTTCCAATGATTTGCAGAGCAGCGTAAGAAATGACAGTCCTATCCAGTCGTTGAAGAGTATTCTAAAAACAACAAGGTACCTTGAGTCCATCTCTTGCCTCTACGCAAACAATACATTCTGCGTTGGCTTTGGCTCCAATGACAACAAGGCACCCCTCACCTTGATAGATGCCTTGTTGCCCCCACAACACATCGCGGCCATCCAGCATCTCGAGGTCGGTTGGCACTTTATCCGCGGCTACACCCAGTACTATGACAGTCACCCGCAAGCCTGGGACTGCTCCATTGTCATCTGCTCGCCTGACAGCGATCAAATTTGGAACAACTTTTGCGCAAAGATGACACAGCTATCGAACTTGAAGACATTGAAGATTGTTGTGTGGACTTCTGGAGACCGGAGAGCAGAATTCAAGGGATTGGAGAAGGATACTTTGGCGCCGTTGAAGCAAATGAAGCATCTAAAGGAGTTCAGCATTTTCTTGCCATGGTCTCAAGATGACAAGACCTTGTGGCAGGACGCGCCGTTTAGTATTTCGAGAAGATTCCAGGACAGAATGACGTACGGTGTGAGCATTCCCAAGTATTAAGAACAGAGAGAATGAAGGTTTCCCTTTTTTGTTGACTACCTATATCAATTTGAACACCTTGACGTCAATGCCAGCTTTGCGGAGCATTTCTGGCGTGACGCTTCTGAGCCAGGAATCATCATCACTCCTTTCCCAATCGCTGCCTCTATTACCACTACTCATGTGCTCCTCACAGCCCTCACCTATACCGTGTTCATTGTCCAGATTGTTAGGCCTTTCTTCTTCCTTGCAAACATCTTTGAGAACCCTCATTCTGCTTCGAAGAGCAGCGACTATGGAATCCTTTATCGAGCGGTGTGGAAGCTCACCCAGGATGGCCTCACCATCCATAAAGCCGGAAACGTAGCACTGTCCCACAACCTCGTATTCCCCAGATCCATTTGCACGCAGAGCCAGCGGCATATTACAGCCTAGCAAAACGGCTATGACGTCCCTGGGTCGACTCCCAGCAGGGCAAAGGCCCAGGTGCCCATGGTCTGTCCAAAAGATTGATCGACCATGGCAATGCCGGGGAATGTGATATTCCAGGGCCGTAGGGGTCCTAGTGGACTTACTACCAACATTCTCAGCAAGACTTTTGACGTATGACATTGTTGTCTCAAGGACGGGAAAGTCGCTGTCAAGCTCGGGCGTGTTGAAATCACCACAGCAAATCGCGTCGCAGAACGCCTCCAAAAGACTTTTACCATTGACACAGGAGCCCTTAATTCTTGTCTTGGCGAGCCGCAGAAGTTCATTATTGAAGTTAGACCGGTCACGGCGGAACCTAGTCTCGTCGAGGGACTCTATGCGAGAGAGAATGAGACCTTTCGCTTGTAGAATGTTGTCTTCAACACATGCAGCATCTGGAAGTAGAACAGAACTACTCTTTGCCTTAGCCAAGATCCTCGTGCAAAACGGGTTTGACCAGTCTGGAACCCAAGATGGCCAGTGTGCAGGGCGAGTTGAAATGTCACAGTAACCAAGTATCGACAGGTCACCCATCTCAAGATCGACTAGGACAGCCTGCCGATAGAGGTCCAAAGTAGACATACTGTAGTCGACCTTTATCTTGTCGCGATATATCGGTTCAGTCAGGTTGAGGTTTGCGTAGATCCTATCTTTGGGGTCGAGGCATAGTGATGGCTTCGCCTGGTAAAGCCGAGAGAACAGCCTAGAACTTGGTTTTCCACACAATGGAAGAATGGCACCTTATCCTTTCATGAAAATGCAGCTAGGTATGACTCTTCTTCTGCGGGCTGCAGAAGTTAAAAAAAGGCCACTGTGTTAGCATCGGGTCATGATGCTATGATGTTTTGGCAATCTGTTCTTTATTATAGTTGAAGCCTGCCCCTTGATGGGTTAAGCCAGAAGACCGGAAGAATGGCACGGCGTCTTTCATCTAGTACCACTGCTGTATTCCCCAGGTGCTCAACATAAGGTTGTGTACGTAGCTGGCGCAATACTTCGCGGAAATGTTGCCAAGGCATCGCCATGTGGCCACACATGACAGCAGAGTCGTTGTTTGCTAGTCCAATTTCTTGTCGAATCCAGACTCTCTTGAACCAGGGACGTAGAAGTAGGAAGCGTAGGGCATACATCGCCCGAGATTGATATGCCTCGGACTCCAAATATTCAGTCCAGCCATTAGGCTCCAGCTGCATTCGAGGGCCCATATCTTGCAGTTAACTCGTAATGAAGCCACTGTCTTTTTCGGCCTCCCCAAGCCAAACCACCATGCGACTCGCCAATCTGTACACATTGCCCATATTTCGAACTTGACTGCTTCTTTCGGCAATGTCCTCTTGGTTGATGCAGACGGCGTCAATCCACGTTGGTCGAGGCGAGGAGGCTCCCCGAAGATGCTGTAGCGCAACAAAGAGGTTTCTTCCGACCACCAAGGTTGATTGGTGAGGCTCGTCGCTGTAGGCAACTGAAACTGCAACTCCGCCATCCGGCGAGCCCCATACATAGGATAAAGCTTCATAGGTGGGCGGAGGCTCTTGTGTCATTGTTGTGTGATGAATTTGAAGAGATATGGGCTGACTTTCAGAGCCTGGGAGGATGGTAACCAGCCGGATAGGCTGGTCTCCTTCGCTTAGATCTCGATACTGGAACTGGCTCATTGTGATGAGAGGGGTGACCGGTCGATGTGGTTTGGAGGTATTCAGGCGGCTTAAGCTGAAAGAGGGAAGAGTCTTTCAAGGGCAATAGTTGATCCGAAGTCCTACGCCTCAATCGGGTAGTGTGCAGGATATGGCGCGCTCCAGCCCACATAGAAGAGGGAGACTGTCAGTCAAGTGGTGATGTAGAGATACTTCCTCGCCCCAATGCCTTTCACACCTCAGCACTGAGAATGGCATCTCAATGGTACCTAACTATGCCTCATTTGATAGGTGTGGAGAAATGACATAAGTTGTCAAGACTCTTGACACGCTATAATGAGATGAAGATCGATCCCATCTTGACAAAAGGACTGTTCTGCTAAGCTATTCTCTAGTAAGGGAATCCTTGTCGCATCCATAAATACCTAACCCATAGAATAAGGTTCGTGAGAATGATATGTGAAACCCAGTCTCCTTGCCCTAATGCCCGCGCAGCCAGCGCAGGTTTGAACAGACACTCAGCTTGACATCGGCGTCATAGTTCCGACAGGGATAGAAGCACATTCCCAAAACATCTACAGGGTCCATAATCAACTCCATGACTCGTCCACGATAGGTCCAGCAACTAATGCCGAATACGATATCCGGCCCCTTGGCACTAATTTAGCGAATGCGGGGAGCGGAGAAAAGCCCTGGACTAAAAAGACGGATATGAAAATATCCACGAGATATCCGTCGAAGGAAATACAACCTCACCCCACTAATAGCCTTTTCCCCTAGTCATGACCTATGCCGACACCATCTGCCGGTCTCTTTACCCCAGACACCGTGGATTCCGCGGGGATAAGCTTGTAGATCTTTGCGGGGTTTGATCAAAAGATGGCAACTTGACTACGGGGAGACCGAGGTCACTCCGACCAAGTTTACTAGGCTACTATATTTTTATGTGACTATAAGTTTCAGCGTTGGGAACCATTCCCCCTGATGATCTCTCGCCTATCTGCATCTTCTTCTCAAACTCTAACGACTGCAAGTCATCACCTTGGCCATGGCTTGGACACCGGCCCTCGTTTCATTTCTCCTACTCGCCCTGCCAAGGGTTGGGGCCTCCCCGAGCCAAAGCTCCTCCTACGCCAATGGCTGCGCTGGCTTGAAAGAGAGAGTGCAGCTCCCCAATGCCACGGTTCATCTCTCTGAGCTTGTCAAAGCCGGCACAAATTTGACTTTTCCCAACTACGACCCGACTTGCACTCTCACGTCTCAAGTTGTCAAGTCCGACATCTGTCGCCTCTCATTCGACGTTGCCACCAGCTCAGACAGCAGTGTTCGCTTCGAGGCTTGGCTTCCTTTGGACTGGAGTGGTCGATTCCTGGGCGTGGGTAACGGAGGATTGGGAGGTTGCTTCAAGTATGATGACCTCAACTACGGTTCTTCCCATGGATTTGCGACCATTGGCACAAACAACGGCCATGACGGAAATCAAGGAAAGCCCTTCTACAAGCATCCAGGCGTTGTCGAAGATTACGCATATCGTGCCATTCACCTAGAGGCAGTCCTCGGCAAGAAGATCGTTCAGACCTTTTACGGCACTCGACATAAGAAGTCCTACTACCTAGGCTGCTCAACAGGCGGAAGGCAAGGTTTCAAGGAGGCTCAAGAGTTCCCCGAAGACTTTGACGGCATCGTTGCAGGTGCACCTGCGTTTGACATGACAGCCCTGTTTTTCTGGACTGGCTATCTTCCCAAGGTCCTTGGAAAGCCAGGATCCCCAAGCTACCTTGGTGCCGCTGAGTGGAATGCCGTCTACGATGACATTCTTGAACAGTGTGACGAGCTGGATGGTGTCAAGGATGGCGTCATCGAGGACCCTGATCTTTGCCAATATCGGCCCGAAGCTCTCATCTGTGGAAAACGCAAGGGCAAGACTTGTCTGACGGGCGCGCAAGCTGCTGCTGTCAGAGATGTTCTCTCACCCGCCTATGGTCCGGAGGGGGAGCTCGTTTACCCAAGACTTCAGCCTGGTAGCAACGTGACGGACCGATTGGTGTCTAACCAGCCTTTCAGTTATCTTCTTGATTGGATGCGCTATGTCGTTCTCGAGAATCCCTCGTGGGATCCTTGGACTTTCAACGTCAACGACTGGGTTCAGCTCTCTGGAAGGGATGACTACGGTGTCAAGACCTGGAACGGTGACCTGAGTCGAGTTCGCGACCGAGGAGCCAAGATCATTCACTTCCATGGACTTCAAGATCCTCTCATCAGCAGCGACAACTCGGCCCGATACTATGACCACGTTAGTCGAACGATGGAGCTTTCATCTAAGGAACTGGATGAGTTTTACCGGTATTTCCGTATCTCTGGTATGGCACACTGCCGAGGAGGAACTGGCGCCAACAAGATTGGAAACAACCTGGATACCCTCGATAAGTATGAGCCCGAGAGCAACGTGCTGGCAGCCATCGTGAACTGGGTTGAGAAGGGCAAGGCTCCGGAGTCTGTTTTGGGGACGCAGTATGCGTTGACGGGGAGCAAGGAGAAGGTTGCGTCGAGAAGACACTGTCGATGGCCACGACGCAATGTGTATATTGGAGGTGATTCGACATCTCCCAAGAGCTGGCGATGTGGGTAGGTGTTGTTCTGAGCCGACCGGGCATATAAGGTTCGGCCAAATACATTGTTGATAGTTGTAGATGCTCTTACGAGACATGTATATACATTTGAATGACGCTACGTATATCATCGAACGTCAGCCAAAGAAACATGTGCCTTCAAGAATGTAACCTTTACCGACGTCTGTTTTCAATCACTCTCCAAAAGGCCACCGCCGAGGCCTAGTCTCTATATCCCACTTGTTGTCATACCTCGAACCAATGACTACCATCTTCTAATCTCACAAAATCCTCTCGAGGATCATAATCCCCCCAACACTCCTCCCACTGATGTCTCAGCAACTTAGCACCTCCAGTCCTTTCCAGCGTCGCCTCATCCCAGAAAACATAACCCCAGCCTCGCATTTCATCTGGGATATGCGAACCGTAGGCATTACTATATGTACCTCCCCAAATCATTGTCCAAGCTCGCGGTGGCCTATTCAGCTCGTCTCGAGCAAACACCAACGGGACTCTATCGGCTTCCATTTTATCCCTCTCAGATGGGTGTTCTTGTCGTCGTATTAACTGCTGCGTTTCGCCAAATATTCCAACCATGCCATTGATCGGGATACATGAGCTTTGGATTTGCCTTTGCATAGTCGATACAAGATACTCATGCCCTTTGAGTTGAAAGAGAACCACGTGCAACAATGTGAGGCCGCGTATGGCTGTCCCTTCTAGAAAGTTATCACGCACAACTATTTTCATGTTAATATCGATACATCATTAGGGCCATTAAATTACGGTTCATGCGCAACTTACAGCCACTGCCCAGGTCGAAAGCGCCGTCCGGTGTAGGAGGTCGACCTTGATCGTCGAACTTGGGGTTATCGGGATGCAGGTCCCAGTAAATGTCAGTGAAGACTCTGTCATAAACGTCGAGTGCAAACTGGTAGAAAGCGAAAAGCTCCTCAATCTCCCATGGCTCCATGATGTTGAAGAGAGCGGTCAGGTTTTCCTCTCTCAAAGTCCTCTCGGGACTGGCGAGTTGACAGAGTAATTGGAAGCGGTATGCAGCTCGCGTCAATCGCATCATCTCTGTCCGAGAAAGTCGAACCTCTTTCTGGTCGCCAGTATTGTTGCCTACACTCTCTGCCAGTTTGTCCAACATTCGTCGAGCGCAGTCTTCCACAACGGGCTTAACTGAACGCGAATAAAAGCCAGCTATGGTCGACGCTACACCTTCAGTAAGGTCATCGGTAATTGCCACCGCACGCTGCGAGCATTTCTCTGAATACCATTCCAAGAAGTCTGAGGTATTCCGCGGAGCGGCTAACCGATAAACAGCATAAGCCTCCACGGTCAAGCAACCAATAGTCACCTCAAGACTTTTGCAAAGGAGATACCTCCTGTCGGCAAGGTATTGCTGGTGAAAGGTCGGTGAGGCGTGGACCAGTGCGCTCAGGTGTGAAAGATCCAGTATCGAAAGGATATAACGGCGAACCTCCGGGGGAAGGGACTCAAGCCTACAGTTATCGGCCTGCTCCACGTCTCCTGATCTGGAGGTTGTCTCTGGTTTCGCATCTGTGGCTACTGTTTGGGTCATGTTCGGAGTTGCCTGTTGCACTGTGTTTTTTGGCTCTTGAGATATTTCGACATGGCGTTTGAGCTTTTTGCTTAACCGCTTCATCTTCTAGCGGCATATGACGAGGCAGAATGAGTACAAGTGATGTATTCAGTCTGTGGTTGCGAGGAGTCAGACCAACAGGCAACAGATGACATGGGGACGGTGGGGGCAGCCAAGGCTAGGTCACGTGTGCGCCCTTCATGCCCAAGTTTGCCTTGGGTACAGGTAGCCAGCAACAAGTGGCAGATAGAAGATGCCTGTATGATATGGAATGAGCTACTATATTGACTTTCCTTTACTATGGTGTGTTTCCAATCGGTGCAGGGTTTCGGATCACCTCGTCGCCTAACTTGTTTCTGTTCCATGTCTGTAGAGCGAAACATCAGGCCCAGTTTACTTCCAGGTAAAGACTTGTTTATAGGTGTGGCGAAATGGCAAGAGGCCTAAAGTATTTCGAAAAGAATTTGAGGTTCTTAAATCTATTTCACTTGAAGCTGTCCCTAAGTGGGCATGCTCACAGCATCTCTCACAAAGACCGTCCTACACAAGTTCGAGGCTTGGGAAAGACAAACTGTCAACACTCCACTATCCTCGACAAGCGAAGAAGCACGAGAGACTCATCATCAGGCCCTTCTTTCTGCTATAGAGAATTTTAAATCTTTTGAAGGGGTTTTTTTTTTTAAAAAAAAAAGACGATCAGCCTGCTGAGGTACTGAATCAACGTGGGTTCGCGAATTCTAACTTTGACCAAAATAGCTTCCTCTTCCAATCGGCTCCATGTGTGGCCTATGATCTTTGTACATGAAAATTGTCCATGAAACAATAATTCGTCAGACAGCCATTTTAGAGCCAAATTCTCCTCTAGTGCGTCAATACTAAACCGGCCTTATACTGCAGCCGTACGTCATGACTCAATAAGCCCTGCTTACGCGTGACGTCAGTGTCTACCATCTCTCGAGTCTTTGAACGCTCTGACAATACCCAATTTCTACTTTTTCTTGGCGGGGATCCCCATTCAAGACTTAATCAACTTTTCTTTGGCACATTTTTTACGTTATGGCGACAGAGTATATTGACGGACCAAAGCCGGAGCAATTCCCATTCGAATTTCTCCTCCGCCATGTCGACGATGAACCCACCATTGCCGATTATCGATTCTTCCAGCAGGCTGCCACTGGCATTATTGAGACTGCTTTAGGCTTTGCAGTTCTTGGCGAGGTCGAAGGCGCAACCAAGCTCCTCGAAACCCTGAAGAATCGAGATATCGATCCCTTTGACGTCCTGGGTGACTCATATCCTTTCCTCAAACCTTGCATGTACTTTGCGTGGGAAGCGACCTCTTCATGGCCTCCATGGATACCCGACGAGGAACGTACTGAGGAGAAGCTCCAAGAACTCGAGGCTGAGGGACGAACCCCATGGCTCGAGAGGTTCAATGAAGAATGGCAAGTCTCAGAAGAGACGGCCAAGAAGGCACTGGACATGGCGTATCAGGGGATTGCAACTGTACTACCCGACTACAATGGCACTCTGGCTGGGCAAGTTGCACAGGCAGAAATCATGTGGAAAAATGGGGAGTTTTCTTCCGCTGCGAACCCCAACGGACCGATGACTGTCCGTTACTCCAAGCCAGCTATGTGGTGGCGACAAGGCATCTATCCTTATCCCTATGTCCAGGTATACCGTACAGCCGGACTCATGATTGCCCTCGACATCTACCTGCGGCTGGGGAAGGAGGAAGAGGCCCAGACTGCATTCGAGAGAATTTGTGGGAGATTTCAGTATGAGGAACAAGTTGAGCAACTGTCGTGCTCACGCATCGCCTGGAAGAAGCTTTTGACAGCGCCAAGCCGACCTATCCTCGATCTTCTTCAGATTCATCCAGCGAAACTCAGACCGGCGGTGACTCGGGCCTTGCATATGGCCGAGCATCGTTTGGAGCATGGACCCAAGTGCCGATACAAGGGAGAGAGCATTGAGAAGCTGGCTCACACCATCAGCGCGAACACGTTCCACAACTGCCCGTACGATGTATTCGCAGCGTATCGCCCTCCAGAGAAGCCCCGATCTCGGCCTGAAGATGTCAATGGCCTTTTACGACCACCCTGTTCCTCATCAGACATTACAGACCTGGAGAAGCGACTTGGGGTCACGCTTCCTCAAGACTACAAGGAATTCCTCAGTGTCACCAATGGATTGGGATCTATGTGGAACGGCCAGAATCTGGTCGATTACCTAGTCAAAGCCAAGGATGTATGCTGGCAGGACATCGACTTCCTTGAAGGGAATTGCATTCCCTTGCTACGCGACGGCGATCCATCGCCTTGGACTGACAACAGACTAGATTGGCCTGAAGTTGGAAGCTTCCGAGCCATCTGCCTTTCGGGTGATCAAAACAGCGAGGAATCGAATGGCCACCTCTTCCTCTTGCCCTCAGAGATGGTCCAAGAGCGCAAGGACTACTTCTTCAAGGAGTATGAGAAGAGAAACGATCCCCAGCGCCGTGAGCTGGACCGTGTGGTGGGGGAGACTTATGGAAGCATGGAAAGCTTTCGAAACTTGGAGCACGTGCTCGTCAGTTGGACGCCGTGGGACATTGAGTTTTTTCCCTATGACGGTATCAGAGATCTCCTTGAGCGCATGGCTGAAGCGGCGTTGCACAAGGACAGGCCTTGGCTGAACATCTTCGAGCCAAGATTTCGCCGGCTTGGGTGAAGGGGCAAGTAAGGAGAAAAAGGTCAGATGATGTAGTTTTTAGGTATTTTACTAGGCAAATTTCGAAATACGACCAAATCCGGGTGTCGCCATGTCGCATGCATAATGTTATTCTTACCGCCTACTTTCTCTATCCCTACTCTCGCGCCCGGCTCTCTAAATCCCAGGTTATTGATCAAGTCAAGAACTCTTATTAATGAATTTTAGAACTGACAAAGATGATCAGGCGTGAGGAACTTGGCTGACGCATTCAGATTGGAGGATATCCCAGCTTAAGCAATTGTTTCACTGTCAACGCTGTTGAGCCACCCTCAGACACCTTTGGTCTTTAGTTTGTTCCCAAAGATAAAGCTCCATAGTTCCGCAGACTTCGAGGAGTTTATCGAGATCAAGTACAGTGAATCAGTGACACCATGCCCATATCAATGAATGCCTATCCATAAAAGAGCTATCTCTGCATGGACGCGACTTATTAAAGGCAAATGCAAGACCTACAGGACACCAAGTTCTAGCGGCCTTGACAACTAATCATCGCAGATCGACAGAGCGAAGCGGTCGAGACTGGGCAGAACGCAGCTACGATCGATAATCCCAGATAGCTTGGCAAAACTTGGTCGTTGGCCCCCTTTCTAGTCAGGGGTTCCTGTCTTGTGGCGGTCGATAGTTTACGCCTTAGCGTCGAACGAAGCAGACTCAGTCCTCCTTCTCGGAAACCTCAGCCCGATCCAGCCAGTGAAATGGCGACGGCATGTCTTCTGGCCATCTCACTTAAGTCCAAAATAGACAGGATCTTCAACTGTTAGATTGCTTGGCGAGTATATATGGACAGCAGTTAGCCTCCTCGCGTCAGTATGGCGGGGTTCTCTTAGAGGTCAAGTGAGCAATTATGAAGGCGTTTGAAGTTGTGACATTGCTTGCGACGCTCTCCCCCATGGGGGCGTATGCGGGCTTGTGTCGGCCAAGCTCAGCATTGAGCTCTTCAGTCACCGCATCCAGTGAATCCAGTACGTTGGCTACTGATTCGACGACTGTCTCAACGTTTACCCTATCTACAACGGCATCCCTAGCGACCGATTCAACGACATCTGGTGAATCTAGTACCTCGGCTAGCGAGACTATCTCAACTTCTGCCCTTTCAACCACGGTCACCTCCGAATCCAGCAGCTCGACTACGGATTCCACTAGCATCACAACTTCTATTGCGTCGACCACGACATCTGGCGAGTCCAATACCTACTCTACGACATCCAGCGAACCTAGTTCCCTGACAACTGATTTCACCACTGTCTTAACTTCGATCCTGTCGACGACAACATCTGATGCTGCCACGACTACAACAAGCGCAGCACCCCAAGGAATTGAGGGACCAAACGGTTGCTGCGGCTATCCAGGCTACTTTGATGGCCACGTCCTCGCCCTCTCTGGCCTTTCTGACGACGCTGACGACCTCACCGCTGAGGATTGCGCCGCAATATGCACCTCGGACCTCGACTGCACGTGGTACATCTACTATCAACGACAAGATGGTGATTTCCAATGTAACACGTACGGCCAGACGCCCCCGTTTGTCATCGACGAGACAAAACCAACGATCTACTATCCACGAGAATGCAAGCCGTGCGCCGAGTCTCAACCACCTCCCCCTCATCAACCGTCATGCATCGCCGATATTCCCTGCCGCGACACGGGTACGCTGGATGGGACGCAAGTGCAATTTTTGGGACTACGCTCAGTCTCTGCCACAGAAAACTGCGGTGATGTGTGCGCTACAGTCCCCGATTGCACTCATGCGTCTCGCTTCTACGACATTACGTATGGTTACCGGTGTTCTTTGACCCAAATGGGGTCCGATACCGTCTTCATCCCGGGCACTGAGTTCTACCAGCTATGGTATTCGCGTGGCTGCAACCTAGACACGTGTAGAGATGAATAGCCGAAGGGTGTATTATGTCCTTTGAAAGGTGTATATAATCACGTTGCGCATGAAAGTTTGGTAACAAGGGGCAATCTCGATTTTATTGTATTATTTCGTCAAGCTTGTTTCTTTGCTACCAGCCCATTCTTCTCTCTCAGCCCTCTTACATTGTAGATCATTCCCTTCTGCAGTAGCCGGTACGGTTGCAGTTTGCATAACCAGAGCTGAATTAGATGCCCCCAGTATGGCACCCTGGCGACTGCTCCAGTTCCCGCTGCTGAGTCTAGAATCATGCTCGCCATGTTGTCGGAGCTTGGCGTGAAAAGGCTCGTCCCAACCTTGTGCCCATCACTATCCGTGTCACCAATGAGAGCAGAGATAACTTCCACATGCTTTCCCTCTCCCTTCAACTCAGTATCGAGTGCTTTGCTGAAGGCGGTGATGTATCCTTTTGTGCCACTGTATACGGACACCCATGGAAGGCCCAGCTCTGCCAAAGACCCGGAATTTATTACAAAACTTGGGCTGTTTGGGGTTGCATTTCTTTGAAGCGTTGGCAAGAGTGCGTATGTGAGGAAGGTCATGAATGAGATGTTGACTTGAATGAGCTGCGTGATTTGCGCCGGTGTCTGTTCCGTGAAAGTGATAAAGTCTTTGGTGGGGTTGTGACCGATTCCAACATTGTTAACCAGGACTTTCAGGTTCAGATCGGTGATCGAGAATAAAGCGTTCCATGCCTCTTGTCCAGTCTCGCCTGATGCTGTGAATGCTGTGGCAGCATCAAGGACAAGACCTCTGATGTCACGAGAGGGGTATTGCTCTCGTAGGTGTTTAATGAGAGCATCTAACCGCACGGGATCACGTCCGTGAACAATGACATTGAGTCCACGCCGACATAACTCAACCGCCAGACTCCGACCGATACCTGATGTCGCTCCTGTGACGAGGGCGTAAGCCTTGTCGTGTCCTGGCGTTGGTGGGTGAGAGAGCACGTTTCGTAGTTTTGACCCAGCGAGACCCATCTCCTGGAGACTTTCGAAAATCGGATATATGGATAATTATCCCTTGATTACAGTAAGAACCTCTTTTTAAGGGGGTATTGATGCTGGAACCTTGGCAGGGTAGCGATATTTTGTGTCGTAGGTGGCTGGCAGCCAATGAGCGATAAGATAAGAGACCACGAGATGCACAAGATAACGCGATAACAGTTTGGACGGTGCCGCGGAATAACATATATCCGAAATCGCGACACGCTGGAGAGTGACGCGTTTTAACCTTCCAAAGACTCTTACAGCACGAAATGCCTGATCAAAGATTCCCATGGCCATAACACATTCCCGCAGAGTGTTTCTCGAGCGAAACTTAGTGCCTGTTGAGAATAGGACACAACTACGAATCCCTCCCACAAACGAGGTCGCGCCAATGCTAACAGAACAGTCTCCCTCCAGCCGGTTGTATCGCCCGTGTCCTTCTTGTACTACCCCTAGTCAAGACAAACCAGATCTCCCTCCCGAGAAGCCATCCAACGACGCTCACTTGACCATCCTACCATGTTGCAAAGCTACCCATGCTCTTCAACCCTCCAAATCCCATCAAATACTTCGCTTCCGATTCTAGTCCGCCGACGCGACAGACACAACCGACGGGCCTTGTGATATCTCGTGGGCTCAATGTTCCTCTCAGATATGCTCGCCAAACAACAAGAATATTTCGCGTCTCATGCCTCGGCGTAAGCACAAGATGCATTGTGATGGGCAAGGGACGCATGTGGTATATGGGCCCATATGTCGCCCAGGCCTTGCCAGCTTGTCACGAGCCGCAACAACAGAACAACGTCTGTCCCATTCCGAACTCGCTTGATGAGAGCAAATTTCACTTGCTTCGCGAGCCTTTCGCCCGTAATTTCCACTCCATGCCATGTGATGGCCTCTTGCGCTATCAAGGCCTGTTACCCACTTGGCTCCATCACATGCTTTGATGCTAGCAAACTCATCCCCTGTCAATCTGCCATTGTGACCATTGACGTCATCGCCCCCTTATCAATCTAGAGCCCCTTTTCCAACCCCCACTTCCCCGTATGCCCCAGAGCATTCGCTCCCACCTTTCGTCTGCAGGACCAAAGTCTGGAATCAATTGAGAAGACGTTGATGCTATTCCTGGCCAGGGTTGAAGGAGGAATGTCAGTATCATTGGTCATACAAATTTGACAGGATCCACCTCGATTTCTTGTCTGCCTAATCTGATGCTCACCACATCTGGCCAACATCAGTCAGACATGTCAGACGTGACAGCTTCATCCATATTCACGCATCAATAATTATCAAGAATAATTCCATCATGCCTGCAGAATCAACTACAATCACTGAATATCCTGCCACGCTCGTCGGCGACCCGGCCAACCCTTCCCCTTTGATCATCTGCTTCCACGGCTCGGGCGACTCGTGCGCGTCCTGGATACCCCTGGCAGAGCTTCTTGGCACCAAATACCGGGTGCTCCTCTGGGACCGCCAGGATCCTTACATGAAGCCCGAGTCAATTATAAACGGGATTCTGTGGTACTTGGATCAAGCTAAGCTACCACCACCTTACGTTTTGGTCGCACATTCATATGGCGGCATGTTTGTGCGGCTGTTTCTTGACCGAAAACACCCCGACGTGGTGGGGGTGGTGCTTGTGGAGACAGGCCAGGAGGCTGAAACAGGCAAAGGAATCGAGGAGAGACAATACAAGAACCAAATCCTGGGAAACAAGCCCCTTGTGGTCATTCGTGGGAACACGTTGATAGGGAAGTGGAAGCAATACGAAGAAGCCCTCACTGCTACTGAGGGTAAGGCTAGTCCCAACCTCGCAGCACAGAAACAAATGTTGGATGCGGCGGATAAAGAGGATGAGCGCCTGAAAAAGGCACAGCTAGCACTGTCGAGATGCCATCGCTACGTTCATCTTCCAGACTGTGGACATGACGTTATTCAGCAGAGACCAGAGGCAGTGTTTAAGAAAGTCACGTGGGTCATGGATCATGTCCACCCAACGAGTGAGCATTCAACTGCAGGGCTGAAGTGGCTGAAAAGTCTGAAAGGGCGGTTCTTGGGCTGATGGACAATGATGCACTGTGAGGCTGGAACGATAGGGAGTTTCGTCATCAAGGTTTCAATCGGTTTTACATATGTCAAAAGATGAAAGTGAATGACTGAATACAACTGATCATGCTGGGAAATCAGCTGACATGGTTCAAAAAAAATGGTATTTGCTCAAGGTGATGTTCTAAGCTTCAATGAGGTCATCCTCGTGTTCACAACACTTTTACTTCACACCACCCACCCACCCATTGGAGGACCAATTGATGCCGGAAAAAAGGAAACAAAGACATACCAGTATAATTACTCCTATACACAGCTTAAACACATCGGTTACGGGTCGGCATCGCTTCAATGAGCCCCCTCGTGGCTGACATGAGGCATCTTGTAGGGTAGCTCCAACAACCGACCCGAGCTAAAAATGAGACCTCGGCAGTTGACGCGAATGCAATCAATGCATGTTGATCCATACCAAAAGCGGAGAGACCAATTACAGCTCGTCCCCGGATTTTAAAGTCACCCACTTACCGCGGTCAGGTCATGAACCGAGGCTCACTTTGTCCTTGGCGTCGGAGATAAGATCCGATATCGGTTCCGAGAGAGACGCTCAAATGTCCCTTTAATCTTCCCCACGAACTGATCAACAACTCAATCTCCAGAATCAACAACCTTTCACATCCTCGACATAATGCCTCCTCCTAATCCAGACTGGGTCAAGGCCCTCAAGCCCTCGGGTCCTCAGGGATCTGAGCTTCTCGAGCAGGAGCGCGCCAAGTCGGACGTCAATGTGGACCAGCTCGCCGACTTTCTCTTCACAAAGGAGGTTCTGGACCGAAACGCCAAGATTCTCAGCATTTTGGAGTCGGACCCCATCTTCGACAAGTCGCAAAACTACTTTCAGGGCCGAAAGGACAGAATTGAGGCTGCTCTCGCTAGAGGAAAAGCTTTGCAACGGCTTTCTGTCAAGCACAACTGGAGCCAGGATGAGTACCAAGCCGCCAATGACCTCATCAGCGAGCCCACTCCATATGGCCTCCACGCGTCCATGTTTTTGAAGACGCTGGAGGAACAAGGAACACCAGCACAGCACAAGCTATTCCTTGAACCTGCTCAACGTTACGAGTACATTGGATGCTACGCGCAGACTGAGCTTGGTCATGGATCCAATGTTCGTGGTCTGGAGACAACGGCCACGTGGAACCCCGAGGACAAGACCTTCACGATTCACTCGCCTCACCTCACCGCTTCCAAGTGGTGGATTGGCTCCCTGGGCAAGGCTGCTAACCACGCTGTCGTCGTGGCCCAGCTGATCCTCAACGGCAAGACATACGGCCCTCACCCATTCGTCGTCCCCATTCGAGATCTCAAGACCCACGAACCCCTGGAGAACATCCATGTCGGAGATATCGGCCCCAAGTTCGGTTACAACACCATGGACAACGGCTTCCTTCTGTTCAACCACGTCAAGGTCCCCCACATCAACATGCTCAGCCGCTTCTCGGGCGTCGACCCTGAGACGAGCAAGTACATCCGACCTGCCAACCCCGCGCTCGTCTACGGTACCTTGACCTTTGTGCGATCTTCCATCGTCCTTCAGTCTGGATCCGTTCTTGCCCGTGGTGTCACCATCGCTACGCGTTACTGTGCAGTTCGACGCCAATTCCAGGACCGCGATGCTGCTTCGGATGAGGTTGGCGAGAACCAGGTTCTCAACTACACCATGGTGCAGCAGCGTCTTCTGCCCCTGCTGGCCGCTTCTTATGCTCTGCATTTCACCGGTCGTGCCATGATCAAGCTCTACGAGGCCAACCAGAAGCGTATGGCCCAGAAGCTGGGTGCCAAGGACAACGCTGGCCGCGCTCCTGGCCCCGAGGAGCTCAACCCTGGTAGCGATCTCTTGGCTGATCTCCACGCCATCTCGTGCTCTCTGAAGGCTTTCGCATCCACCACGGCTGCTGAAGGTCTCGAGGTCTGCCGCCGAGCCTGCGGTGGCCATGGCTATTCGGCCTTCTCCGGCATTGGCAGCTGGTATGCCGACTACCTCCCCACTGTCACATGGGAGGGCGACAACTACATGCTCACCCAGCAAGTTGCTCGCTACCTGCTCAAGTCTGCCCGCGCTGTCCTGTCGGGCAAGGCTGTCGATAACAGCATCACCCGTGTCTTCAAGGAGTACATCCGAAGACAGGACGTCGGTGCTGCCTTTGATGTCCTCGATAGCGACCAGGATCTCGTCAATGCCTTTGCCTGGCGAGTTGCCTTCCTGACTTTTGAGGCTCTTAAGCACCGTGACGAGGAGAAGCAGTCTTGGAACAGCCTCCTGATTGACTTCTGGCGTCTGTCTACTGCTTATGCTCAGTACCAGGTTGTCAAGTACTTCCACGAGGCCCTGCAAGACGAGGAGACCAAGTCTTCTCTTGACGCCAACACCCAAGAGGTCCTCCACAAGCTGTTCCAGCTCTTTGCCCTGCATCATCTTCAGAGCCACGCTTCCGAGTTCTTCACCAGCGCAGCCACCACAGTCCGTCAGATCCAGCTCGCCCGCACAAAGCGGACACTGGCTCTCCTCGACGATGTTCGACCCCACGCTGTGAGATTGGTCGACTCGTGGAAGTTCCCCGACTGGCAGCTCGACAGCTCGCTGGGTCGGTCTGACGGCAAGGTGTATGAGGACATGTTCCACAGGGCATCAGAGGTGAACCCTCTGAACGATGTGGTTTTCGATCCTTATCCTAATTCACCGGTTCTGTTCAGGAAGGATGGGACTGTCAAGTCCAAGCTGTAGGATTTTAGGTGTAGGCCGTTTGTTTTCGTTCTGTATCGAATAGTATTGTTGATTAGATATTAGCATAGAAGTGACTAGAATGATTAGAGTCATGAGAATATAGTTATTTTTCATCACCTGATTGAATAGGTTCCCATGTATGCACATCTGGCTTTGTGGCATAAGAGAGTGCTCGTGAACAAGCTTAAGCCATCCGCTGAGCTGTAAACAACAGCGCGAAAGGATGGACATGGGTTCAGAAGAGAGTATTAATCTGCTAGGGGCGCAATGAAGACAGGGATTGCTCTCGCTTTCGAGTTCCCATGTCGCAGGCCAAGATCTGGATGTGAAGCCCGAGCGTCGAACGAGGTGCTCTAAAACTGTCGACCATGTTCCACAGACACCACGCCACAGAAAGGCGAGTTTATCCCATTCTCTGACGGGGTAAAATATTACAGCCCTGCAAATCCAAAGTCCTCTTTTAGCCCATCTCTGAAACAAGGTGGTGTCCATCCAGGGACAGAGGCTGATCTTTGCGTATCCAATCATCTCACTCTGCTTCTCATAGAGCGCGAGATGAGTCCCAATCAGGAAATAACAGAGAATTTTGAAGGCTCTGTGCTGGCAGATTACAGATGGACCCTGGCGGGCAATGGATCCTAAAGGGGCCTGAAAGGTTAGCTGAACGATTTAAGCTGAATAGACCCTGGCCTGAGTGCTAGGGCTGAGGGTCTGTATAAAACTCTCGAGGTGGGATGCCCACTCTCTGATCTGTAGCTTCCTTCAAGCCAACTTCACTATTCTCCCAAGCCAACTTTACTACACTCGTTCTTTTTTATCTTATTTTTTTCTTCGACATGGCTCTCAAGTCTCTTTTATTGCTAGGCCTCGCTCTGGGCTTGGTCTCTGCTGCACCAAACACCCGATCAGTCAAGCTTACCGTCGAACACGAGGGTCCCCTCGACCCATTCTTCGTCGTTGATTTCCCCGACCCTGGTATCCTCCAGGCTGAAGACGGCACATGGGTCTCTGTTGCAACCCAAGGCGAAGACAAAAAGATGCCATATGCGACCGCCGACGAGATACTTGGAGAATGGAAGGTAGCGGGGGATCTCTGGCCTGGCAAAGGATGGACCAACAACGAGAACATCTGGGCTCCTGATCTTCGGCGCCTGGATGACGGCTCTTACATCATCTACTTTGCCGGTCAGCATGGCTCTTTGCCCGGAAACCCCCACTGCATCGGTATCCTGCGCTCGGATAGCATTACCGGCCCCTACAAGCACGATGATGAGCCTTGGTTCTGTCCTCCTGAGGGTTGGAACAAGGTCATTGACGCGGCCGGCTTCAAGGACACGGACGGCAAACGATACGTCGTCTACAAGCAAGAGGGCGACACGAGCGGCCCGACCGGTGGTAACCCCCTCTTCCTCCAAGAGGTAGAGAGCGATGGCAGAACCATGGTCGGAGACGCCGTCCTGCTCCTGGACCGTATCGAATCTGAGGATGGCATGTCGACAGAGGCGCCCAACATCGTGTTGCTAAAGAACGGCATGTACGTCTTATTCTACAGCTCGGGCCACTTCGAGAACATCAACACCTACGACGTCAAGTACGCCTATGCCACCAAGGTGACGGGCCCCTACACACGCGCCGAGGGATCTCTGATCAACGCTTCCATGTTTGGTCTCAAGGGCCCTGGTGGTGCGACGAGTAACGAGGCGGGAGACACGTTGTTGTTCCACGGCTGGTGTGTTGAGAAATACAAGCGTTGCTTGTATGGTGTTCCTTACAAGGTTTCTAACCCTTGCAGACCATGAGGGACATATTTCGAGCTGCAGAAGGTTTAGGCGGTACTGTATCACTTGAGCACTATTCTTCTTTGACCGGCATTATTCTCATTAGTTGAAACCATTGGTTAGATTCGGCTTTTAATCAAAATCCTTTTGCCTGAAATATGCCTAGTTACTAGTCAATTTTAGGTGGTCATTATTCATTTCTTCACACACTCTTCTTCAGCGTCTCTGAGTTCCGAGACTAGGTCGTTCTAAGCATCAAGTATCGCCCTCAGACTACCTGGAAACTGGAACCTCAGAGATCGGCAGCTGCTGAATGAACGATCAAAGGCCCTGCAAATTATCGTGATTCACTGTTCTTTGTAGGTGAGAAGGTGATGCTTCTGGAATTTTGGCAGCTGCCCCCATTTGCTAACGTAGACGGAAGATACTCCATGGGAGATGAGAGAAACTGACAGCATCAGAAGACTCTATTAATGTCGCGTGTACTTCTCTCAGACATTGAATACTGGATTCTAGCCACGGAAAGTGTCAATAGGAGCTATACTAATAACAGCCCGTCTCCATCTGGTCACCAGAGTCCCAGACACGAGACAGGCTCGACACCGATCCAGAGAGCCCCTGTGCTAAAGGAAATATCTGAATAAGTCAAGGTTTCAGGTATATATAGGTTGCTGAGCTCAGTCTCCTGGGGCCTTTTGACTCTATATGAAATACACCAGTTCTATCAACGATATCAGCAACATCAAACGACCCTGCAAAAGCATATCAACCCTTGAAATACTAAGCGACAATGTGTGTACGAACTTTCACCAGGTGGACCTGCGCCGAATGCCGCAAATTCTTCAAACAGGAGGAGAAAGAGACCCAGTGTGTCGAGGCAGCCAAGAAGAACCCTCCAGTCATCGGTGCCTGTGGGAGGATCAATGGGGCAGAAGTTTCTATCTATGATGTTTTCTGCCCCCCTTGTCAAAAGAAGGCTGACGAGTTGCTTGAGGAAGAGAGGAAGAAGCGTGCGGCCAAGACATAGGAGGGAATGGTCAGGAGAGAACTGGTGATGAGCAATTCCACAGTCGAACTATAATATAGCTAAATAACGATTGCAATTCTGGACTCTTAGTATCTTTTCCACATCATTCAAAGAACTTAATCTGCTGTCTTCAGGGTGGTGAAGCCGGAATGACATATCTGACAAGCGTCTTCCAGGCGGTACTCCACAGCGCGAGAGTCCTAGACTTGCTGTCGCTTAATTATCCCTACGCAGACTCATAAAACACCTTTCTTTAACCAGTCTCCTTGAGCAGGAAAAGAGATGTCATTACATGGGTGTAGTGGGATCCTGAAATCTCCTGCCCTGTGATGATCGGACTTTCGGCCTTCGCCTTCGCGTGTCTCGGACTTTCTTTATCATCCGCCGACCAGCAGCCAGCCTCACACGCTTTCTCCACCACCTCCACCCATCTCCCTCGTCTGGTGTATTGCACATGCATTATGTGGGTAGATGCAGGCCCCTCAAACAGATCAAGGGGCTTCTTGGCCATGATCGTCGATGGGGAAGCAGAGATCGGCGATTGGAACGCCGACATAGCGGTTAGTCACATTGAACGTGGAGACTAAAGCATACGGGACAATGATATAAATACCTAGGAGAAGCGTAAACATCAGTGAAGTTTGAAGATACAAGGGACCGCCCAGCTTGGACTATTCTGTCAATCGTTCAGCTATGTTTCGAATGCTAGAGTATCTGCTTTGCTGCAGTCACCTCGCTGTTGTCCTTGCCCTCGTTGGGCTGATCTACTTGGTATAAATTTTATGTCGTCCAAGGCCAACCGAGATATTTGATAACATGGCATTGTGTTCAAAGATGACGTGAACCAGCCAAAGTTTAGTAATTCACTGAGATATTATATTCAAGCTCTAACTAACTCATTTTACCCCATATTCCTCCGTAGCTACTAAACCTTTTTATCTTTAAGACTAAAACCTTCTTTCTTATAACTTAAGTTAGTATTATAACTTAATAACTTATAAGCTTTAATTTACTTATTAAAGAAGCTTAAGTAATATATCCTCTATAACTTATCCTCTATAGCTAATCTTCTTACTTTATTAATATTATTTTTCTCGCGCTTATTACTCTTATAGCTCCTTAATTACTAGTAGTAGGCTATTAAGCTAGCCTATATTCCTTTTTATAGCCTTAATAAAAAGGAGACCTTTAGGCTCTATATATCTAAGCCTTTTAAGTTATAAGAGCTCTTTATATTATATAAAGTATATAATATATTAGGGTACCCCTAGGTATTATAATTCTATAAGAAAGGCTTTACTTCTTAAGATAATAAATTTAATATAAAGGCTTAACTTAATAATCTAATTATTAATAGGCCTTCTTAGATTAAGATTATAAAATAAGAATAATTATATATTTTATAAAAAGTTATATATCTCTCTAAGGGGAGAAAAAAGAAAATATTAGTTCTTATAAATAATAATAATAATAATAGTAATAAAGCTAATAGGGATTTCTATTATTATAATTCTCGCTATTATATTAAGAGGGACTATAGTCTTATCTTAAGAAGGTAAAAAGGAATAATTCTTTTTTTTCTTATATAGAGGTTAGAGTAATTAAATATACTATAAAAGGCTTATCTTTTTATAGTAATATAGCTAGGTATAACTCTTTTATATAGGCGGCTATAAGAGGTAAAAGTAAAAGGAAAAGGCTACTATATTAGTATTAGGTTATAATACTATAATATTTTAATAATTTATTCTTTATTATAGTTAAAGCCTGCCCCTTAATAGGTTAAGCTAGAAGACCGTTTAATAATATGGTTGATAGTTCCTCTACGGAAGATATTTCCAGCCACTAGCTCGGCTGCCTGGTAAGTAGGCCAACTTTGCTCCGAGACATCTCGCTGATCTTATTAAGGGCCTGGGCTTTCAAGATACACTGATATAATTCTGAAATATCATTGGCTCCGCGGAACTCGAGCACAATATGTTCACTATCTTCATCAGCATTACGGTTGGATTGTCGTGCTCCGATGTCTTGCTTGCTCGCTGACTCCTATGGCCCAGGTCCCATCGTCCGTATTGGGCCTAACGAAGTTGACATCTCTCAAATCAGCGCTGTCAAAGAGATTCACAGTGTCAAAAGCGGCTATAAAAAGCCTCGATTTTACGAACTACTCGTGCCCGGCACAACCAACGTCTTCAACTCGACAGATACAGAATTTCACCGTCGACATCGTCGCATTCTGTCCTCGCCTCTTTCGGAGTCGTCTATCAAAACTGTCGAATCAGCGGTTGACCAAAAAGTCAAATTGGTAATCAGCAAGATGGCGGAGGAGATGGCGGCAAGACAAGTCACAGATGTCGCAAAAATGTGGTTGTTCATGGCAACTGACATTATTTCTGAGTTGAGCTTTGGCGAGTCTTTCGGCATGTTGGAAGCTGGCAAGGTATGGGAAGATAACGTCAAAGAAGCCAATTAGTCACTGACGCTCTTGATAGAAGAACCAGTATATCGAAGATCTGGAAGGGCTCGCAGCTCGAGGTCCTATTCTCACAACCTTTCCAACCCTCATTGCCATCGCTAGAAAGATTCCCCTTCCAGTCCTTCAAAGGACGGCGGCGGCGGCAGCGAGGTTGAGGAATTACGCGCAGCAGGCTGTCCTGAGGTACAAGAGGGACTTCGCGAGCAATCCGGCTGCAACCAAGCCGATGCTGTTCAAGAAGCTGTTTGAAGCAGGCGAAGATGGCCTCTCCGATGAAGAGATCCGAGCTGAAGCGCAAGCCTACATCGTGGCTGGATCAGACACCACCGCCACCACGTTGACATACCTGATATGGTCTGTCTGTCGAGACATGAAAGTCAAGCAAACTCTCGTTTCAGAGCTCAACAAACTCCCAGCTGACTTTGGTGACAACGATCTTCGCTTCCTTCCGTATCTCGATGCCGTCATTGATGAAACATTGAGACTCTACGCGGCAGCACCATCTGCTCTTCCTCGGGTAGTCCCACCTGGCGGCTCTACCTTGGCTGGATATTACCTTCCGCAAGACACGGTTGTGTCGACACAAGCATGGACACTGCACCGTGATCCGGCGCTATTCCCGGACCCTGAGCGATTTGACCCCTCAAGATGGTTGCGTGTGACCAAGGAGATGAAGGATGGGGTTATGCCATTCGGCGGGGGAGCTAGAGGTAAGACTCGTGGCCCTTGTTTCTCTTGCCTTGCTTGTTCGAGTGTCACTAATCATCTAGCTAGTTTGTATTGGCAAGCATCTTGCTCGGATGGAACTCCGGCTGGGCACTGCAAGATTCTTTCGGGCCTTTCCTTCTGCTACGGTGTCGAGGAATGAGGGCATGTCTGATCAAGACATGATTCCTAAAGTGTTTTTCCTTCTGGCACCACATGGAAGCCGTTGTCTTGTTGAAGCCAAATAAAGTCTTTTTATTGTTCGATGTAATTTCGACATGATAGGCGGCGCTTTCAGTCCCTGAATGCGACCAAAGACATGCCTAGGATGCACAACAGAGCGGGATTGGCATATGAGATGGGTAGTGTTAGTGGAACATATCAGCATACGTGTTGGAATTTCTGAAATATCTTTATAAAGAGTAAAGGCTCAAGATCTACCAAGAATTCATAACATCGCCTATTTAAGTCCCTTCAATTGGCTCGTGTCGCTATTACGGTGGATGAGTAGCCGAGATGAGATGTTGCTATAGGTATAACTAGTCATTGTGTTTTAGCTTGAGTCTTGATTTAGTGGATAGAATTCTGAACAAAGGCTACCTAGGTGGGTAACCTAGCTCTTTGAATCGACTGGTGATCCAATTACTGTATTCCTCTTCGGTGAAGAATCCCTCCTCTCCCTCGTTATCACTGTCTGTCTGCCACAGACCTTCTCGTGTGTCGTCCACGCCTATACACAGCGGGCATAGGAGCTTATAATAGCAGTTGCCGGAGACCCAATTCAAGGAAAAATCTTCTGTGATCTTGGGGCCACTCCCACAGCCGGCGCAAATATATCGACCTTCCCCACAAAGGCAACACTCGCCATCCTCTGCCCATGCGATGACGTCGGGTACCGTGAGATCGCCACAGAGCATCCGGTCATCTTGGTTGAGAGCTGTTATCGGAACTTTGTATGTCGAAACTTTTTCGAGAGTCTGGGGAAGAGGAAATGGGCGGTCATCATCTGGACCATCGCCAGGCTGGTCAAGGTAGTACTCATAGTTCTCAACCTCCCAGCCATACTCAAGTTGCCCGCAAGCGTTCCATTCGGGGATTGCGGCGCAGATGAGAGTATTGGTCGACCCATCTTCTAGACCTTGGGGCTGCACGAGAGCATGCAAGGACCACAATTTTGCCCACTCGAGGATCTCGAGCCATATCTCCAGGGGCAATGTCTTGTTTCCTTGTTTGGTTCTGATACGGGCTGGAGATTGTCGAACAATGTTGTCGATAAAATTGATTGTGAGGCGATCGATATCCAACATGAGAATTGGCTTCCTCTGGATCAGCTCATCGAGCTCGGAGTCGTTGATTGGCCTCATAGTTAGGGAGGGGGTTTTTTGTGTGGAAAGATTTGAGATTGACGGGATTGATGATGGGAGGAAGCGCTATAATTTATAAGAAGACGGGCTGAGCACGCTTGATAGAAGCTTTTACTTGAAGGTTTGATGCCTGCATGTGTTGCGTTTAACAGCGTTGGGTGCCTGTGATAACTTTCAATTTCACCGATGAAGGCCCTTCTTGTGCGGAATGAAGCGTGAAGCTTTCACAAACCTTAATGAAAGAATACAGACTGTTCATCGTGCTTGAAGTTAGCGGGTTGAAGTTCGTGAGCACTACTCAGGCCTATGGAAGGGGTTTAAATTGCACATGAATAGCATGAAGTCGAGCCGGTAAAACTATTTAGACAAGAAAGAAGTTTAAGCCTTGAATGATAATATTTATAAAGACTGTAAGTGGAGAAAACTTGCAGGAATAGAGCCTTACGACTCCCAATACGTCCGTGAAAGTCACATGGGGGCGTCACATGCTTGCACTGCAATTTTAACTGGCCACGACATTGCGTCGTGAGGATTGTGATACCCCCAAACCTTATCCCAGATCAACAATGAGCCATTCCATATCTTTCCTTGCGCTATCAATAAAAGCATATGCATTGACTAGTTGACCCCAATGTCTCGCCATTGAGGAAGAAGGGAATCCCATGACGCATTATTGAGGCATGGTCTCAGGATACTTTATTAGGAGACAGCCCCCCTTATGCCATCTTGCCATCCCACTCTTGTGCTTCCCCAATAATAGGCTTCAAAAGCTCAGGCAAAACAACCGCCGCATCACCAACAAAGATCCAGTCCCTATCTGGGACAACACTCTTGGCATCCTCCGCACGCGTGTTGATATATGCAACCCTTGCACCCTTGTTGCGGGCCATGGCGGCATATCCAGCTGCCGGCCAGACCCTGTTGGAGGTTCCGATATTGAGGCAGAGATCGATGGGCTCGGGGTCTTCGAACAGAGCCTCTGTCTCATTCACGATTTGAAGAGGCAGGGGCTCGCCGAACCAGACTACATCAGGTCGGAGGATGTTGGCCTTGCACTTGGGGCATTGCGGTAGATCCTCCTTCGTCAGACCCGATGACAAACGGACTTGCGCAACTGGATCGACCGCAGCTTCTTCCGGATGCTTGAGAGCGGCCAAATCTCTTGTGGTCGGGGTGTTGCCCTCATACTTATCTCCGAGGATCTGAGCATGCTTTCGAGCGATGCCCGCTAACAGCAGTGGGCTTGCTCTTGGCTTGTTATCGGGATCGATGCTCCCCATGGTCTCTTTCTCGTCCTTGGAGGGGTCAAGGGCGGGTGTAAGACATTCTTCAAAGTTGCCACGCTCTACATACCCGCATCCGATCTTGTCAATGCATGACAAGGTGAACAGGTTGCCGTGGAGTTCCTTCATCTGGCCAGGCGGGTGTCCAGCACGGGGGCTGAGGTTGTCGACATTCTGCGTTAGGGCAACAAAGCCCGGGACTTGACGAGCGAGCTCAGCCAGGGCGTAATGAGCTAGATTCGGCTTTGCACGAAGAGCTTCTTGTCGACGATATGAATAGAATTGCCAGACAAGGCCAGGGTCATGCCGGAAGCCAGCCGGCGAGGCGACCTGCGTCACGTCTTGGCTCTTCCACAAACCGCTGGTTCCTCTAAAGACTGCAAGACCCGAAGATGCTGACAGACCAGCTCCAATGACGGCGATGATGCGCTTTGACTTTTTGAGGGTGTCGTGAAAGTCAGCGACCGCTGCGGGGTCCAGATTGGCAGTGGTTGAGGAGGCCATGGAAACGATAGGTTTGTCTAGGTTTTCGAAAGTGCCCAGAGAAACCTAGTAAAGGAAAACAACTTTCTTTAAACTCATATCTTGTGTTGGATGCCTGCCAGGTAGATACAAGGCAGCAAGGCAGCAAACCAGGCACCCAGTGTTGCCTGCTTACTCGATGATCTCTCTGGTTAGCCAGCCAACCGATCAATAAGTAAACATCTTTCCACTTTCAGTATGCGACAGATCTCACCACTGGAAATTCTACTATCAGGCCATGAGAGCCCAGGCTAGGGTCAGGCAGCCCTCAGCACCAGAATCGTCCCCTTAAGAGTGACCTCACCAAAACAGAAGAAGAAGAAGCCGTTTGTTTGGAACGGCAATGGTTCGAAGGAATATTTGCAACGCATTAAAGTCGCTTCACCTGTGACTCACGATCAAGATGTGCCCGCATGCCGAGGGCGGTCAGTGAGATGTTGACACAGTCACACAGGCCAAGAAAAACGAGACAAAACATCCCACTCGAAGCCAACACTTCAAACATAGTAGATTGTGTAGACTAACCCTTAAGTGATAACAAACCTATTTTCAGAGGGGTTAGTATTAAAACATTCTTGTCATTACTTACTCTATAGCCTTTCTGCTTTTATCCCGACCCCTGGAGCAGAAACACTTACTCATACGCCTTGCTCGGATCGCATTCTCCTCTAAGCCCTGTTCCGTGGCTGTGCAGCTTCCCATCCTTTCCACTCTGGGGTCATTCATTATGCCTTCTTTTCTGTCATGAGTCACTAGATGCATACGAGAAGAAACTCATTCAGTCAATAATTGACCGCAATGAAAAGCGGAAACCAGAAATAGGAAACCGTTTATCCCTGACTGTCGCTGTCAGCCTAACCTGAATCTCGTCCTGCATCCTCTGGACTTCATTATTGGTCAACCTCAATCTGACAGCCATCATCGCTTAAAATTGTGACTCAGACCACCACATCGTGGCAACATCACGCACTAAAGTACTATTTCCTATCATCGATACGTATCTCAAGACATGATTTATCCCAGCGTATTATAGACCTTTCTCCGTCCAACGAGTTTACCCTCCATGTCCATCTAATAAGCACCAACGGGATGGACTTCTTTGCAAAGCTTCCCCCCGAGATCCGTATCAGGATTATGGGTCAAATGTCCTCCAAATCAGCAATATCACGAATCATCCAAGCATCGCCGGCAATGCTCGCACAGTGGATTTCATCAAGGAAAACCATAGTGCGAGCAGTATTAGTCAATCTTGTTGGTGGCGATATTTATGGCGACCTCCTACACGACGCAATAGCCATCATTCACCTACCACCCATCGATTCTTCCTCCACCGACTCAATTCTTCGCCATATCGGCCAGTGGTTAACCAAGAGATTCTCGGACCCCTTCGAGCAAAATGATGGCGAGACTCTTGATATGCTATACCGACTCTTCTCTCGCCTTTCTGTCTTTATCGAGGACTATATGACCAAGGCAACGGCTCCTTTCCCACCTCGAGCCTACCTCTGTCTTCCAAAGATGAAGTCAATGGACCGCGAACTGTATTTCCGCGATCAAACCATCGACGCACGACATGTTGAGCTCGACAACCTGACTTGCTCAGAGAGGAACCGTTTTCTACGGGCGTTTGTACGATACGAACTGCTTTGCAAACTCTACACCCCACGGCTCTGGAAAATCGTCGAGCCAAGCGAATACGGGGACCAAGTCAAGCAGTCACACTCAAACCTTCATATTTGGGAGTATGAAATGCTACATTGCGTCCGTGAATATACTCGAAGCGTCTATGCGGCCATGTTTGCAAACTTCACTCCCGCATGGCTACCGAGCGATCAGACGGCATCAGGTTCTGAGTCTAGCGGAAAGGAATTGCTTTATCCCGATAACTTTTGGACCAATCCGAATGAATACTTTTGCAACCTGGAGCTACCGCGCAGCTGCTACCACTCAGCATCGTTTCTGCATCTCCGAGGCTTTGATCTTCTGGCTCACGCCCTGGTGTATTCAGAAAGCAACGAGGGAAGCTACAGAGATCTCCGAAAATGGTTCCTAGGTATGTCTGCGGAGTGGGTGAGGACCGAAGACTTCCGCGCGCCCTCTCAGGATCACTGGCTTGTACAGGACCAAGGCCCCACGTCTACTGCTTGTGCAGACATTGGAGCTCGAGGCCAACTATTTCAGAAGATTTCAACAGTTCTCATGAGGGAAGGCGTTGTGTCATATCCACAAGTTATGGGGTTGAGCACGTATGTTCAGCTTCGAATATATCGACAACGAGCATGGCCCTTTTTCGAAGACGCAAGGTTCTATCCAGGGACAGACAGCCTGTGTCACTTTCCAAGCTTGGAAGAACTTGCTGAGCAAGACCGTCTTGTGAAGCTCAAATTCCCCTACCCGGAAGGCGAACAACAACGGAGGAGGTCACGAAAGTGGCAGGACTTTTTCGCTGGAAGGGAGTCAGGGAATGATTTCGACTGGCAAGACGATGACTGCAAGCTGGAGCGTGTGGATGGTGAACAGATTGTTATACCGCGCCTTTTTGAGCGTCCAGTTACTGAGAGACTGATTCCTTTTTGGCGGCATGGGATGCCAATGAGTACAGAGTAGGAAGTTTAGCCACATGGATTTCGGGTTTGGGTGCTAGGAAGTTGGTACAAAGGCGTTAGGAACAGAGTCAATTATTTCGAGGAAACCGTGCACAGTCAAAGAGACTGGCCGGGTGAAAACCTCACTTCAATCTATGTATATATACCCACATGCCCCGGTGCATCCTTATCCTCTAACCCTCACTTCTTGGGGTTAAGAGCGCCATTGCAAACACCATCACCACAAGTGCTCGTAACATAGTTAACAGTAAGCTCTCCCTTGTCAACGTCATTGTCAATAAACGGCGCCGAACCACAGCCCTTGCACCCATGGTTCTTCAACCTCAGGATAGCATCCCTGACCTCTTGGCCCGAAGCACCGTTTGAAGTCTTTTGCAAGAAAGCGCAAATGTGGCCTGCGCAGGCAATGTGCTCGCCGTTGGAGAAGTGATAGTTTGGGTCAACACCGTTGATGTTGTCGGTAATGAAGTCGGAGACTTTGTCGAGGAACCCCTTTTGGTCACCGCAGAGGGCGCTTCCATCGCAGTTGATTCCCTTGGCAATGGTTGACTGGAGCATGCTTAGGCAGGCGAGAGTAGATGCAGTGGAGAACTTCATCTTGTCTGTTGAGTTGTTATTAATATGGAAAGGACCGCATATGAGCTCACGGGGGTTTACCTGGCTGACGATAAGGGTGATGGGACAAGTTGTCGAGTTGGGTAGGAGATGAGACTATTGAAGCGGTAGGCAGGGAGCAATGTTGTTATTCGACTTAATTCTTCAGCTTCTATTGTGAGAATTCGACCCCTCTTATACCTGTTTGACCTCAAGGTCCTTGACAAGCACTCCTCGTGATCGACCTGCGCATCGCCGACGGCCCGAAGAGTTCCAGGGATCAATGAATTCCAGGTTGATCCATCAGCGCTAATGCCAACTCCTATCCCGTTGGCCATGCGTCTTGTGGATTTTGGCCGATGAGCGTGATATAGGCTACGTCACACAAACTGTGGTGTTATACGAGGACTATTTCCGTCCACCTACCCAGGACCTTTGCCGGAGACGTTTCTTTTGAGTGATGCCAAGCCGGGTAGAACGGACGCGTTCCCCAGAAAGAAGGTGACATGAGCGATAACCAACGCAACCTAGATTGCTGCTGGGTCTAGTGCCTTGACACCATTCATATGATTTGGCTGAAAGCCTGTTTCTACAAAGCAAGTTCTCATCTACTCAGTTTAATATAGATGAGCTATTACATGTTATAAGCAAAGTCTAACTAAAGGCTACCTCAGATTACCTAGAAATAGGATGACAAACCGTACAATCAACGCCGCCAGTTTGACAGGGTTGAGATCAAAGCATCTAAGCCTCTTTGCACTGACTCAAATGGTTAGGAGGACTTCAAACAGGGATAAATTCTGGCATTGGAAACCCTAGGAAAGCCACATGTACCGATTCGCTTGAAACAGAAACCCCAATCTGAACCAGGATACTTGCTGATTTCCCACAGTGACGCGGCGAAAGGTATCTGCATTCGCCGCGATAGCGGGCAGCGGCACCTATAATCTCCCGCTACCACCCTATGCTAACGCTACATGTGTCAGGCCCCCTGAATGCCACCGCTCTCTTGTGAGAGAGGGATCTGCAGACGGACACTAGAATCACCGAGGAATCGGCAAACCCAAGGATTTGATCCATGTACGTTCCGGGGTGGAAGTAAGAAGCATGTGGGCTATGAGGCGGAGGTTTACAAACCCGCTAGCGACTTGCCTTAAAGTTGAAGAAACCCAACCTTGTCGGTTGCTGATATAGGGTATCCCACTACCAGTTGAGAGCGCAGGTGTAGGCTGTAGCGGCTAAAATAAAGTCCGTCTCCGTGCTGACGGCTTCCAACGCGACAGCGCAGCTTCTATCTCCAACAAACAGCAGTGCAATCCCAAGTTAATCGGCGACTGTATGAGATAACGATGTTAGACAGACTCAAATCTCTCTTCTCAAGCAAGCGAAGATGTGGAGTGTGTCTCTTCAAGCTGGATCCGGGCGTTGGATCGCTCAAACTCGACGTCGATAGCTCTCCAGACTTTCTCTTCGCAGAGTCTGACTGCCACGAATTTACGCGCCATGACCTTGGAAAATCAGCTAGCCGTGGATGCCGGAGATGTCAGACCTTTATGGAAACATTCGACTCGTATGGGGCCGAGTTCTCAACAGCAAGATGGTGGCCAGGACAGCCAGGAATGAGGGAGCCTTATCTGGAACTGGTGGAGGCCAGTTTGAAGTTTGAGCTTAATGCACTCCCCAAGACCGACACCGCTCTGCTGGAACGAGATCCCAGCGTCAACTCACTTCACCCGTGTATTCGCCATGGTTTCAAAGTTGCCGGCAGCACCGGGGACAACAAGTGCCTTGACCAAGCAGCTGGTTGGTTAGCCTCATGTCGTCAAAACCACACCGATTGTCGCCCAAATGAGGTGGCATTCTGTCCCACAAGACTCCTGTTTCTTGGTGATGAAAACACAGAAATGATCAAATTGATTGAGAATTCGCCCAAGGAAACACCATACGCTGCACTCAGCCACCGCTGGACGGAGGAGACACTCAAAGTTAGGTTGGTACACAACAATCACTCCGAGAGGCTTTCGAGTGGGTTCCCACTTGAAAAGTTTCCTCCCATGATGCAAGATGTTATCTACCTGCTTCGAAGACTTGGAATCATGCATGTTTGGATAGATTGCATGTGCATCATCCAAGACGACCGGGAGGATTGGCGACGCGAAGCAGCAACCATGGCAGCTATTTATTCAGATGCCGAGCTCACCGTCGCGGCTACCATGGCGGGGGAAGATCTGTTCAGCCGCCGTGACGGCAAATATCATACCCAAGTCGATGTTGATGACACCGACGAGACAGTCATCTTCTTGCGCCGCAGTCTTCCGCATTTCACGTGGCAAGATATGGAATATGATTGGTTTGAAGGCGACGAGTTTGTGGACGCAGACCGAGAGTGGCCATTGCTTTCACGCGGCTGGACGTACCAAGAGCAACTACTCTCCAAAAGGACACTGCACTTCACAAGGCACGAGATCATATGGGAATGCAACAACGCTATGGAGTGTGAATGTGGCTGGTATGTGCATTCTGGCATATTGGAAATGCCTGGAACGACACAAAAGAAGCAGTCTGCCGAGTCTAAATCGTGGAATCAGATTGTCAAGGAGTACTCGAAGAGAGAGCTGACGTTCGGCACCGACAAGTTACCCGCCCTAGCAGGAATTGCCAAGGCTTTCAGTCAAGGGAACAATGACCTGGGACAGTATGCTTGCGGAATGTGGGAGCAACAACTGGAAAGTTCGTTCTTCTGGTTCCTTGCGGAGGACCCGAAGCCGAAGCCCGACAACAACTCCTTGCCTTCATGGTCATGGGCGTCCGTGTCTGGGAACATTTCTTGCTGGGAGGTGTCGGTTGAAAATGTCGAGTTTCTGGGAGTGAGCGTGTCATACAACGGCGAGCCGTTCATGGGCGAGGCAACGGAGGCGGTTGTGACCTTGTCTGGACCCCTGGTCCAAGCCACGCTTGAGTACGGCCAGGAATCATTGGACGACGTTGAGCCACCTTCGACAACAGGAGATGAGAGCCCTGATATTTTTAGCAGCCGGGGAGGTCGTCACTATAAGCTTCGAATCGGCGACAAGTTCTCGACGTTCCGTCCAGATTACTCCCTCGACAATCCCGGCCCGGCAGCCATCCCACCTGGCTCTCCAGTATTCTGCCTCATCTTTGGCAGAAGTACCTCGAGTTCGTTTGACCCTGAACAAGGCACCACAGACGAACATATTGCCGCTTGTTTCCTAGTTCTTACCCCTGTTGACGAGACCAACTCTGTGTTCCGACGCATCGGTCTCTTCGATGGCAGTTCTGAGGATGACGAAGACACTTGGGAACTGGAACCACTTTTGGAATTGTCGCAAAAGAAGCAAGTGACTCTGTTATAACCTACAGACGTAAGAATGTCCTGTTTGGATTTGGGCCTGCAAACTTCTTTGTGTTGATAATGACTATTAGGCTTATGATATTTTCACACTTGTATTCAAGAGCCCTATACACTTGCATGAGCAATCTAGTCAAGTAGATACTCCTCCAAAACCACCTTCTCATCCTTGATATCCTGCTCTAGGTCACCATCGTACTTCATTAGACTGTGCACATAAGCCTGCCCAACAACCCCCCACGTCGACTTATAAAGGTCCCATTTGTTTTCTGCGTCTGCCAGCCATCGAATACCACCGTGGTCTCTTTTATGCAACACGAAAGGAACTTGGCTGCCGAGAAGAACTACAACCAGATCACCAACTTGGGTTTTCTCGTGTCCGAGTCCGAAGTCACCGTTCTCGAGCAGGAAGATTCTGCGTTCTTCGCAAGCATCGTCCCGGATGCGACAGTATTGTGCGTGAAGCTCTGTAGGCTCAGGTTCCGTGTGACGACTCATGTTGTAGCCGGTGAAGGATTCATCTTCCTCGGTGAGATGGGTCCACCAAGACCACGCCCACAACTTTTCCGAGTAATTCTTGGTATTCCAAAACCTCCAATCAGCTGGCTCGGTCTCCCAGGCGCCTCCTGTGATTGTCTGCGCAAATTTCCTCGACATCTCTGGATCTGTCCACGGACCTCCGACGACTGACTCCCACTCCTCGAATAGCTCAATGTAGTTAGGTCGCCCAAAACTAATGAGCCACGAGTTCACACATGTACCGACCTTGACAACCTTGCTGACGGTAAAGCCTTGAGCCGAGATGACGGATGGTGCCTCAAGGTCGACTCGTAAACGTGCTTCAAGCCCGTCGGATGCCGAGTGACGAGCTCGTTGCAACGGATAAAAATCAGGACTGTCTAGGCCTCCTGTCCAAAAGGGAACTATGCCGTGCGCGGAATGATTTGGCTCGAAGAATTCCGTGTCCCAATTGTAGCACCAACGGGCTTCTATGTACCTGCTCTCAGCAAGAGCTAGGGGGAGGAGTGTCTTGTACTTTGCCATGGTTGCTTTAGCAAAGGCCATCCATAGCTTGTCACGATCCATTTTATAATCGATTGGGAGCTCTTCCAGCTTCTCAGACTTCATCAGCCCCAGAAAAGCGTAAATCCTGTCATAGGGAACAGTGCATTGGCGAAGGCGAAGTTTGTATGCAAGTCCGAAGAGGCCTATTGGTGGGTCTTGATACGAAGGGTTTCGTATCTCAAATACTTGCTCGAGGTAGCTTGCCAAGGCGTAATTGACTTGAAGCCAGTGCCGAGTTGTTTGTCGGACCAAGAGGTGTGCAAAGTCGAAGAAGGGAATAGTATAAGAGCCGCAGCACAAGATCGCATTCCCAGCAAGGACAACTTCTTGGACTGTCCAAGCTCGAGACCAGTACTGTTAAAAGTCATCAGCAGACGTTGATGTAAGAGTGTCACTCTCCTTACTGGTCTTTTGATCATCTCGTTGAGGCATGCAATCCATTCCCCTGGTTCGGTCCAGATCTCTTTCTCAGCATCAAGGTCATCACAAGCCAGAAGTCGTCGGATCTGTTCAAAAGCCAAACCGGTGTGATCCTTCTCTTTTCCTATCCATACGAGAACCTGCTTGGCATGACGATAAATATCCCGCATTCTTTGTACTTGCACGCTCTTCTCGTCTGGATCATACTGGTTGATGCATATTGCATCAATCTTGCCATTCAAACATTAGCCATCGGTCAATGCGGCTAGTAGAAAGCTTACCCAAAGAGACCTGGGCTCATCCTCAAGACAAAACTGCTCCAACGCATCATGCAAGTCTGCTGTCACTTTGACCTGCTGCCCATTCAACAGAATCGTCTTGGTCCAGTAGTGCTTTCCCCAGCAGTAGCTGAGGGCTTCATAACTGCACTCAGTCCAGCTCGTTTCAATGAGTTGGGCCGTGACAGAGATTTGATCGGAGGTTTTTGATGGTGCAAGGCGGACAATTCGAATGCTTGTGGGGTCGTCGCTCAGGGGTGCGTAGATGTTGGAGGCCATGATTATTCTTGCGCTTGAAGATGAGGGTGAGAATAACTAGCATCAAAGAATGGCTGTGATACTACTCATTGTGGCTATCTGTTAGAAGAACAAAAATGATAGAAATGATTGAGAAAGAAGAGGTTGTAAAGATAATGCAAACCTCAAGGATAAAGGTAAAAATCGTCAGCACTAACCCTCTACGGAATGGTCATCGGCCTTCATCCTCAAAGGGGTTTAATAATCATAGCACATGGCACGGATGAATTTGTCAAGGATCGGATCACGGAGTTAGGTGATAGGCAGCTGATTTCAAGTTCCTGCACGATTCGTGTCATAGTCTGCGAGAGATTTAACCCAAATAGTTATTTTAAGCCTAGGAAAAAAGGAAGGGCTACGAAGATAGAAAAGGCCTTATTATAACACATATGAACTTGTCCGTTGAATTCAAGAATTGGACTAAGCATTAGCTTCAAATCAGCCCCTGCATTCTCACATTGCCCAGCTCAGATCCCAGTCTTCTCATGACACACCGCCTTCATGGTAACCGTCTACAGTGAATTAGTGAGCCTCCTCCCTCACGACTACATGCTTGAGCTTGGGACCGTTGAAGTGCTTGGTTGGCGCAAGAGTAGCGACGCTGACGTGCGGCCAGCCAAGTCCATTAAAGTCAAGAGCCACAAACTGCGAGTACTGGATCTGGGTATACTCGACCGTGATAGTCTTGGGAGCTGTGACGACATGGTGTCGGTCTATAACGAACTGGGGAATAATATCCCTGGGGCCGTTGGAGACGGGGGAGACCAAATCGCCCTTTTCCATGCATGGTAGAAGACGGATCTCTGCGCGCACCTTGGAGATCCAGTACTGAGCAGTCATCTTGGTCGCATTCGCATTCCCACTTCTCTCCTTAGGGGTGGCGGGAAATACCTTCCCATCGTCAGCGCCGATGTTGAAGCCAATGTTGCTGGTCCCTCCGCCAAGGTTAGGAGGTTCAGACGCCGTGGTGACGGTAAAGGTGGTATGCTCTACAATATTCTTCCCCTTGTTTGCGTTCCTCAAAACCGTGTTTGGGTCGTTAAGGATCTCCTGAGTGATGGTTCCATCTTTCATGAAAGGGGTAAGATCCTGGGGGAGGCGACGAGACACTTGGTCTGAAGCGGTTTGACTGGCAAAGATTTGGTCTTGTCCAGAAGGAAGGAAAACGGGTGTAATTCCCACAGAAGGAATCACAGGGGGACCCTTGTGAGTCGTGGCTGGTCCGAAGCACTGGGCGTTGATGGTGGTACCGTGAGGGATGGATGCCATTCTAGTGAAAGAGGCAGCGAGATTAGGCATAGTGGCGCTCTCGGGAACTCTCATCCACAGGCCAGGTTCAAAATGAATGACGGGAGGCTTGCAAGGTGAGAGGGCATCCGAGGGCATGGCATCAAGAATGGTCTGAGTATAAGGCACGCCGTTGAGCATGATGTCTGCTTGTTGGCCCAGGCCGCGATTGGGAACGTTGCCAAGTTCATTTCCAAACGTCATGGTCTCACTTGTGAGATTGAGCTGTAGCACATTGTCATCGTTGGCGTCTGTCGATTCCACTGGCAACGGAGTCGGAGTGGCCTTGCTGTTGGGTCGAAAGATGGTGTTGAAACCGAACCCTCGAAAGGTTCCTTTGAAGTTGGCCAAAACATCCAACGATGTCACTGGCTCGGCTACAGCGCCAGTGACGAGGTGGGTATGTTCCTTCTTGTCGCCATTGGTGCCATCGGTGCCGTTTCCGATGGGTTGTTCGATAGGGTCGAGGACAGTCGGTCCGAATGCAAAGTTCTGTGGAATCTCAATAGAGACGCTGGGAGCGACAGGCATAGGGGGACTCATTTTGGACGAGAAATGTGGGTTGCAACACGTTAACTGTGTATTGTGATTGCGAGAGGGAATCCGACTACGAAGGAGCGGCATGAATGCCAGTTAAATAGAACAGTTGCAACTCCTGTTGTACAGTCGTAACTCTGGGCGGCCTTCGGCGGCTTGCAGATAACAGGCTGAGGGCTTACGACTAGGATGCCATGGCTAGACACCAATCAGTGGCATTCCATCTCAAATTCGTCAGCCGGAAGGATATTGCCGCAATATATGTTGGATGGAATGTGCGGAACGCGGTGGCGTCGAGTGAGATCTTTTGGTTTACTAACCTCGTACCCATTGAGAACTGTTATGGCAACTGCTCAGGAATGCCATGCTAACTCAGCCGCTCGTGGCGCTGCTACTTTCAGACTGATAGTGAGGAGAATATGTAGAGGCGTGAAAGTCTCAGCATTAATGTACGTATCACAAGATCAGTCCAGATTCTTTTCTGTTGTCACAAGCCAGACAGTCTCGTCTGAGTTTCGGCCGCCAGAATCTAGGGTCCAGACCATGTGGTCTCTCGAACAACCAGATTCCTGTCGTCTGATGGGCGTTTTGCCGAGCCTGACGCTGTTGCCCCCTCGTGCCGAAGGATCTATGATGCGAGGAAAGTGAGAGCTGTTAACTACACTCATTGAGTGTTCAATAAGTGATATTCTAATAGGTGGCGGTTTATTTGCGTAAAGTTGAATAATGATACAAGATTATTGTTCAAGATCTATGTCTACAGTACGTAGGTATAGCTGCCGTGTTTTAGAGTATTGCGTTTCAATGTTTGGATTTATTGATAACTGCATCTTTTTCTTTCTTCAAAATTTCTTTTTTTGCGCTTCATGGCTTTCTGGCATGGCATCGGCGCTTAAGCTCTCAATCATCTGTCAAGAAGGCATATGGTGAGTCTCAAGAGTAGCTGGAATGGGCTTTCATACAATCTATATATGATAGAGATTAAGTCATATGATATTATTCGCGCTCAACTGTCATGCAGGAAGATTGAATCATCATAAATCCACCAAGAAATTCTTGCCAACTAGAGTCTATGCGAAAAACGGCATGTATGGTGCCGTCCGTATAACAGAATGGAGCATGGCTCTGTAATCTAAGCCTCGCCCAAGGTTCAGATCATAATAGTTCCAGGCTGCTTCAATAAGATGTCTCAGCAGAGTCAAGCGGTGGCTCCCAGTATGTTCCTCTATTCTAGCCACAACATCAAGGATTAACAACCGGGCCGAGTCTCGATGTGCCTCGCAGGCTATAATAAAGACGGGCCACGGAGTATAAAAAACATCGACAGTCTCTAAGATGTCCAGACCACGTTTGACTAAGATATCGTGGGCTGCTTCTTCTCCTGTGTAATCCAATGCTGCACGGTTGAGGAAGATCAGGGCTGCGATAGAGTGGAGGAGAGTGCTTGTGTTTGAGGTCGGGTGAGACTCGTAGGTGGACTTGGTTGATGGGTCTTTCAACAGGTATTTGCGTAGGGTATTCTCCGCCTCTAGGAGGCGTTGACGCTTTTTGGATGAGATGATATGTTCCACGCCTGGGTTGATGCTGTGAAATAGCAACGAGATGATGTCCAAAATTGCCAAGGAACAGATAGGTCCCTCATCGACTTGCAAAAATTGGGCTCCATCGGCAGCAGCATCAGGTTGCTCGGCTTGAATGTGTAGTATATCTGCCTCTTCATTTCTGGGTAGGCCTAGGAGTGCGGCTGCATCGACGAAACAGATTGGAGGTGGGTCAGGAGGTGCCCACCACACCAGGCTGAAGTGGCCCATGATCTCATGGTAATGTAGCCAATTGAAAAATGGTTCGTGATTCATACATCGGCTGGGGTTGTGTTCAGTGTGTGATGATTTGGCAATCTTCTTGACGCCACAGAGGTACACGGCCCATGAAGGACCTGTCAAGCTTGGGTGCGTAGTCTATGAGTTGTCTATATCAGTTACCTGTAGGTTATAGCAGGGAGGGAGAAGGTGAATAACCTCATATAGATAGAGAAGCATGCTCGCAACAACAGTCTTGCTTGTCAAGTCGCGGGTCTTATCGAAGCTCAACGACAGCGCAAGGGCGGATATGGCCTTTGTCTTGTGTGCGAAGGCCGCCGAATTTCCCGACGAGCGAAGTGACGACAACGCCAAGATGCCCTGCAGTACAGCTTTTGAAGAAGGTGTAGAGTCTGCAAGCGCCATCTGGAGAATCACCTGCATCAACGGTCGGGGAGGGTCTGCGCCAGGAATTTTTGCGTCCGCCCGTATGTCTGCAGGGGATTAGTCATTAATATGGCAGTGGGTGTAGGTCATTCCGAGATCTTACAATAGTCTAGAAGCATAGACTCATCCCGATTGATCAACGATAGCGAGTGCACTAGAGGGCCAGGAGGTCTAGCGACCAGCTCTGCCATCCACTCTCGTTAGACTTGAGCCAAAAAGCAAAGACGGGCAACGTACTCGAATAGCTTCCGTCGGAGGCCGGCCCGTACATGGCCACATGCCAAGTATATGCATTGATGAAGTGGAGAGCCTTCTCATTATCGGTATGGGCACGCCGGGGTTGGCCTGGCTCATGAACCATGGAGCGTCGCCGGTCGTTTGGCCGTGGCCATGAGAGTCTCATGCCATATCCAGCGCACTTTCTCTTCGACCGAGCGCAGTTTGCGCAAGAGGGCTGCCGCAAGTCGCAGCGGACCTTGCGATCTGTTTGTGCATCAGTGGATCAAGGTCCTGCCAGGGGAAAAGGGGCCCTGCCTTTACAAGTCCAGCAGCCAGCAACCATTGGTTGGTAGGTATCTGTTGGTATCAAACTGCGAGGTGAGGCAATGCCAGTTAATATCAGCTCTCTGTGGATCAAAGCTGAACTTTGGTAGAGTGTTTACCGCCATCCCCCATCCTCTTTGAAGTTGAAGGTGAGCATGACTAATCATGGCCCTAGCTAAAATGATGTGCGTTAGCGTCGGGATTTCTTCCTTTGCTCTCTGGGCGTCCAATCATAGAAGACGACTCTATCCAGACTCGGACAAGGGCGTCATCGCCGGCGACATCATGAGACATGCTCACTTGATTCCAAGGGTCCATGGAGATCTCGGCATTGATTTATCAGCCTTCTCATTTGAATTGAAGGGTAATCTCTCGGCAGGTGATGGAACTAGTCTCACCATCCATCCACACGTCTCTCATGTCTGCCTTGGGAAAGTTTTCGCACTTTCTTGCCGTTCTAGACACTTCGTCCAGCCAGAACGATGGGCCAAATCAAGGATTGCTTTGGATGCGGTTTATCTCCCTATTTGTTTAATGGAATATTTAATTTCAAAGCAAATATGTCATCTTAACTTCAATAAATGGCGAAGAATTGCGAGTCAATTTGTCATCCACTCGGAAAAGTAGAGGATATAAGGGCGTGGATGTTGACTGCCGATATGGATGAAGCAAACTCTTACACCCAGTCCTTCTACAAGCCTATAATCCAACACTTTCAACGCTTCAAGCACCAGTGCCGACAATGGGACAAAGTTGGAACCCTCGTGATGGGACCCCCAACCTCAATGGGAAGGTTGCGCTAGTCACAGGTGCAAAGTGAGTCTCTGACATGCAGGCCTTGAACACAGGCTCACAGTTTCAGCTCTGGCATTGGCTTGCACACGGTGAAACATCTTGCATCTAAAGGTGCTAAGGTCTACTACACCGCCAGGTCCGAAGCCAAGGCTAAAGCAGCCAGGGAGGAAATACGCTCCCTAGCACCCGAGATTCCCGAAAACCTGCTGGTATGGCTGCAGCTCGATCTTGGTGATATCGGAAGTGTGCTGAAGGCAACTGCATGGATGAGAGAGAATGAGTCTAGGCTTGATATTTTGAGTATGTTCCCAAGCCATTTGGTCTGGCTATTCACTCACATCTGTCAAGTTAACAACGCAGGGTTGGCAACAAAAGATCTCGAGACCAACGAAGCTGGTTGGGAAACGGCCATGGCAGTCTGGTATTCATCCCTGTTTCTTTCTCCTATCGCAGCATCTAACAGATTTTAGTCACGTCGGCCATTTCGTTCTCACGAACGGCCTTCTCCCGCTCCTAAAGAACGCAGCGGCCGCCAAAGACGCCGATGTCCGTGTTGTTACCGTCTCTTCGAGCGCGAACCACATTTTTCTCCCTGCGGACTACACCTTCGACTTCTCAAGCCCTGCATTTCTTCGTGGCGAGCTGCCGTACGAGCCGTGGAAGTATCGTTACGTGCAGAAACGCATGTTCAACATAAACGTCCTACTCTACAGCATGGCCAAGCTAGCCAACGTCTTGTTCGCCCAAGAGCTTCAGCGACGCTTCGACCAAGCCAAAATTCCCATCATATCTCTATCTCTCAATCCGGGGGCCGTCAAGAGTGACAATGCTGTGGGTATTTTCTCCTCTTTCCTGCAGCCACTCATCAGGCGGACTATGCTGGACTTGGACGAGGGATCTTTCACGACTCTATTTGCCGCTACTGCTCCAGAGGTTTGGAGGAAGCCTGAGGTTTATAAAGGCAAATATTTGGAGCCCTTTGGTGAGGTCAAAGAGCCTCATCGCGTTGCAAAGGATTTGAGTCAGGTGCGCGCTTTTTGGGAGACGACAACCAAGGAGGTTGAGAAATATCTTTCTCAGCGCTATCAAACCTCACTTCTTGAGTGGTGAGACTCTACTTTAGTTCCAGGTTTACCACTGATAGTTTTGCGCTGCTCTATACTTTTAAGCTGTGAGAAGATACATGGTAGAGGTGAAAGGCCTAATCGATATTCTGTTTTATCAATGTGTTCTTCGATGTGTTATACGACGGAGACGTCCTTGAGTACCGTAGGAACTGCTCTGGCTCCGCATGGCCTTGTCGGAGATTCCAAGATTTCAATACTTTATCACGGAAGCATATAGCTCTATCGTTCATATCTCCATTTTGCTAGATACCTTATACTCTGCGAGACAACGGTGGCAGGTCTACATACAACCGCCCATGGAATATGTCAGGTGATTTTGGATGCTCGCGATGGCAAGGATGAACATGAATCGGATGTGTGGTATTCGGAGGAAACTGAGATAAATGAGATAACTGAAGGTGGATATTCACTTCATTCAGCTCAGCCGCAGAACTCCATCCAGAAAGGGGGACTAAGGTTCGTTAATGCACACTCAAAATACCAGCCGGGAAACAGAGTGTCTTGGCATTACCCCAGCACCGCAACCTTTACAGGTGTGGGCGTCTCGAAGAAGCTTCTCTCCCGGCTAAGCCTCAGCGATGGGTGCAGTTCAATTTTTAAAGATGCTCGGCTCTAACAGCCATAAGGCGAGGAACGACAAAGAATAAAAGTGCAATTTAAGGCCAACCTATCGTTACACATGGTGGCATCAAAACCCAACGCTATAAAGCACCATAACAAAGATAAGGTTGAGCTTCTAAGAACAGAACTCTAGCCCATGACATTCGATCGGCCGTCGCAGAAGCGGCAGCAACAAGTCTCATGGAGTCGCCACACCACGGTAGGGGTTTTACTCACCTGGGCGCCAGAGAGCGGCCTAGGCTAGGCATTCGTATATGCAGGCGCTTGATAGCCGCTTTATCACCTGTGATATTGAAAGTGGCTGCGTCTGTTTCGGTTTCTCAGCTTGACGCTAGCAAGCCATTGCTGGGATGCGTAAGAGTCTAGACCAGCCCTTTTCTGGGCATGCTGTGCCAATCCTCGGATGGAGACCCTCTTTCTCCAAGTTGCATATACCCCCTCCCTTCTGGCACCCCAGATCCAGCAGATCTCACTTTGTTCACAATTCAGTAAAGCAGCTTTGAGCTTCACGTCTTCCGTCATGTTTTCTTCGAACAATGCGCCAAAGATGCGTATCTTCGCCTGTCAAGCGTCTTACGGCGACACTCTGGCTCTTGAGATCGACCCAACGCCTCCAACCACGTCATACGATGTGCAGGAGACTATCAAACGTCGCTTAGAGGTGAGTATAAAATAGTTGATGCTCAGCTTCTTACCCTGCTGGTTCATTGGGGTCTTTTGGCTCATAATTCCGGGCGACAGAGCGAGACTCGACAGTTCTTCCTCATTGACGGTGGCCCGGCGAGGGAGAAAAGGACTGGAACGATGCAGAAATTTCAGCTACCTATTTCGGTAATTTTACGAAAGACCGCTTGGCAAAACTGTGGTACCTGACGTTCCCTTTTGTAGGATTTCTACGACATGCTAGGTGCACTTGCACCCGAGGGATCTACTGGGGTCGACACACTGGTTGTAAGTGTGCCCGTAGGTGTGATTTTCGACTTCGGGAACTGACATGACACGATACAAAATAGGTTACACATGATGACTTGGACCATATCATGTATGTGCTTGTGGATTTTTCGTTGTGTTATATGCGACGAGCTAACCCAACCACAGCGGCATTGCTGATCTCCTGCGGCTACTGTAAGAAACCCCCGCAAAGCTGACCTCTGTCGTATCAGCTTGTGTGCTTATTTCATCCAGGATCGAGAAGCCAGAGACGCTTCGGTGGCCACAGGGGATGAAAGCTGTGAAGAAAGGAATTTCTCCTTTTCGGCACATCTGGCACAATTCTGCCGAAACTATGGTTAAGGTACGTGGAGGCAGAGCCTGTCCTACTCCTGTTGGCACCATGGATGATCTGATAGCTTGACAGAAGTTTGGCTTGGTGGAAAGAAGAAAAGACCATATGGAGAAGATGCGACAAGCTCGCAAGAAGGTGGTGCCAGACTTGAACAGAGAGACTGGTTATTTTGACAAGGCTCTTAAGAGGATGAACGACATGGGACTGAAAATCGGCCAGAAAAGGGCCCCCGCCTTCAACGATGAATGGAATCCCGCGCAAATCAAACACAAACAAGACACTGAATTGCTCGTGTCTGGTCACTGGGTAATTCGTGGAGACACTTTCAAGTTTCATTTTCTTGGCCCTGGCCCAGAAGAAATCCAATGCCTAATCAAATTTTTTACCGAGAACATCAGCACTAAAGCCAGCATTCGACAACTCACAGACGAGGACATGCAAGTTACCACAGTTCTTGCCTAGCTACTCAAGCTGACCATCACCACAGTTACGCTGAGCATCGCCCAATCAAGGTTTCTGACAAGGCTGAAGAGCTTGGAGACAATTTGATGAGCGCGGTGAAGGACGACAGCAGCTTGAAGAATGTGTCCTCGATTGTGTTTGAGGTGCTGGATCTAAGAGACAAGGGCCGGCGGCTTGCACTATTCACCGGCGATGCCAGCGCCTGCAGAATCTTTCGTGGCAAGTGGACGGGAGAGCCGATCTTCTACGACTTGATCAAGAGTATGTTTGCTTATAATACCTACGGGTTGTTCATAATGGCAAACATCGTTGACGAACTTGCAACATCTAGTTGGCCACCATGGAAGCTGCTACAACAACTGTAAGAGATCTAACCCATATTTCTTATCATCTCGCCGAGGCTGACGATATAGTCTTCTCGAATGACATGATCAAGAACGTTCAAAACAGGCAAAAGGCCTGGTTACCTGGTCGTGAAGATACGAAGCTTGTTTTCACAGGAAACGTCGAATCCGACAGCAAGGAGGCCATCTCGCTGGCCAACGTAAGTCAATGTCTTTCTGCGTCGTAGAAAATTTCATCACTGACAAGTTGTCAGGTTTTAGCGTACTTTTGCAAGTCAGTTGCTTCCCAAACATAGCCCCCTCTTGATTTAAACTGACTGAAACATGGCAGTGTGCGCGCCAGGAATTATCTTGTAGGTTGAGACAGTGAGAAGAGCGAAGCATCCTCCAGCTGATGACAGGCATTAGATCTCCGCGTCCCACGAAAAACACCCAAACCCGTAAGTGCTTGTCTCTCAACAGCCGAGAATTGAACGTTTCTTGTAACCCGTGGACTTGCAGACACATCAGCACCCTAATCGGTATCATTACCGCATCTATTTACTACCCTCTCAGGCAAGAGCCAGTTCGCATCTATCTAACCAATCCTATTCACAAAAATGCCTGGGAGAAGATCTTGAAATTCTGGTTCAAAGTTCTTCGTACATCTAAGCCCGAACCCACAATTGACATAGAAAATCCCACTACTTGCACAAAGGAGCATGAAGAGCTCATGAACGACCTCCTGATGTATTCGGATGAGGTACGAAAGCTCCAAAACAGTCCCGTGGGCAGAGCATTCCTTGCGCTGAGTCCGAACACTCGCCTGGTCGACAGGTGCTTCCAGTTCTATTGCCTAAATCCCAACAATTCATTCGGTGCCATTCGGATCAGTTCGCACAAAGGGATCAGCCCAGTGGAGGAGAATATCATCAATCTAGAGAACCAAGCATGGGAGCAAATCACACCCCATGATCCCGGGTCAGAAGCTTTCCTGCACCACCACTACACAGCGGACTTTACAATGGTAGGGTCTGTTAGTGCCCAATACTCCGACGACACAGTCACTCGGCTTGAGTTTCGTGAGAATGGAGAGATCGTCCTCAAGCTCATCGATATCAATAACAATGCTCCTCCGTCTACCCCTATGTCGATTGAGGAAGGCAGTGAGGGCGGATCCGTTTCCCATCTTCTCAACTATTGTCAAGCCAGCAATTTTAAGATGATGAACCATCCTCGCAACGCAAACAATTTCATGGCTAGCTGGAACACGACCTTCAATACGTATGTGTCTTCCTGTTTACTCATCCACCGCAGATGGTCTCTAACCGGCTCAAAGCCAACAGAAGACTCGATCTTTCCTGAAGACATCAGACGGCTCGAACACTTTCTCGACCAAGGAAGTGAAAGATGTGACAACGCCTCGTTTGATGGCTGAGGAGTCTCATCCTCTAAATATTCCCATCAGCAATCCTGAGCAGATGTCAGCCCAGACATCGGCCACCATAACAAGAGCGACTCCAGCAACTCCGTCGTCCCATGCCGAAGATCACAGCTACAATGCGTTCCGCAAGTTCAACGTTGATGCATTCGATATCCCTTCTGTTAATGACTTTGTGACAAAGGGCCAGGTAAGATCTGATAACTGCTTGCTACCTTGTAACGCTAACCCGATAATCCAGATGAAGGTCAAGCACCTCGATTCATTCCCTCAGCTGCTGGCCTATCTTGTTGAGAATAACAAGCTGTCCAAAGACCACGCTATCAATGCCGGGACCAAACACGCCCTCAAAGGCCATCCAACGCTCGGCGCCTTGGCCTACCTCATACTTGGCACAGAAGGTGCTGGTACCGTCTTGAGGACTCTCCCATTTGACCTGTCCGCGTCGCTCCAGCTTCTGAATGACAGAACCCTGAACCCACTGCACTGGCCTGTGCAGCTAGTAGATGTTGCAGTTGTCGATACTCGTGTCCTCGAGTAAGTGCATTGGCTATTATGGTTATATTTATGGGAACTAATCGGGACAGAAAACTTCTCGACAAGACATCTGGCGTTCAAAAGTTCACGATGCGCATCTTCCCCCAGATACAACCCGAGGACTTGGTCTGGATCGTTCCCAACGAAGCGCAACTCCTAGGCAGGGGTAACTTCGAGATCCAGATCACCAGTTGCGTTGATGTCACAATCTATTGGCCGACAGAACCCAAACGGCGTATCGTTCACGGCAGATTCCTCGGCAGTTTGCCCACAGGCAAAGAAAAGAGGCACAATGTGCGCTATTACTGAAATTCTTCCCTGGGTCACGACAACTAACAAGTCACAGATTGTCTGCGAGTGGCTCTTGATGCCCGGCGAGTCCAGCCCTGTTATGTATCACGTTGACTTTGCCGACGAGAACTACAACACTGCCGACCACGAGATGAACATCCTGGAGATGATGGCTGCGTTTGACGGCGCTCCTGTCGACCTGGGTCTCGCGCTAGCGGATGCTGTCTTTCCAGGGCTAATCGATCCTGAGAAGCCTTTGGGTGATCACATCAAGCTCTCGGAGCCTGGATTCACAATATGCCGTAGCTTTCAGAATTCTCGCAATCTGAGACTTGACGGCGTGTTTGGTAAGTTCTCTGTGAGCGATGTCGAGAGCTGGAAGCCCTTCCGTGAGTATGCGAACAGCAGTGGACTTGAGGGTTTCCTAGGCAGGATCGAGATCCCTATGCCTAGCATCCGTTTGTGTACCCAGGACTTCTTCAGTACAACTGGAACTCGGGTAAGTGTCATGCCGTCATCAACATCACGGACAATTATTGACTTGGCTGTAACTAGATCTTCTTCCGTATCAATCATTCCATCAGGATTGGGAACTCTGACCTCGCTTATGAGATCGAAACTCGCCCGGGGCCTCAAGCTGGACGTCTCTTTGAGTTTACGTTCCGTCCTGTCAACGCAGGAACTCAGACACCTTTGACCGTCAAACAGCTCCTTGGAACATTTGGTCTAGATGCTCTCAGCGGAACTGATGTCCCACAGTTTGTAATTGACGCCATCTCCCCCATCTCACTCACCTTCTTCAGGCTTGGGTGGAGTGGCAAGCTGGGTATCCGACTTCCGGATTATCTTGAGCTTGGCATCCGGGTTGAGAACCTCTCGATTGCCAACTCCCTTCTCGAAGTCGAAGATGTGATGGTTCGTCTACGCATCGACAACCCAAGCAAGAAGGAGACGCGCAACTTCTACCTCCAGTCATGGGGCACATTCAGTCTCGTGAATGTTGAACACGTTGCACGACTCACATACGGAGAACACCCTGCGATGGCTTGGCCGAAGGAGAACGATTCCTTGATCGGTCCTGTCACACTGTCCGTTCAATGTGTGGATTCTCCTCTGACCCTCGGTGATATCCTGCGGCACTTTTGGCCCAATACCGAGATCATTCCAGAGCCTTTCAACAAGGTCACCAACGAGGTTGGCCTGCGCGAGTTCTTATTTGAGACAGGCTATAACAGTGAGAAGAAGAAGCAAGTTGTCGAATTGATCAAGATTGGTGTGGGGGTAACTCAAAGTCGAATCACGATTCTTGGTATGAAAACAATCCTAGACAGAATGATTATTGCTAATCTTTGCCAAAGACGGCCTGTCATTGGTTGAACCGAACCTTGACATCACTGCATACTCACCATTTGACAAGGTAAGCCAAATCCTCCCTGCGTATATCGGCCTTGGGGTGAACACTGACCATGTGGCTTGCATAGGAGCTGAGAGCTTTCATGGTCACTTTTTCTGCCATGCTCGTGATTGAGGGACATATGTTGCTTGTCAAACTCGGTGTTGCCACCGGAAATCAGGCTGCCTTTGCAGTTGTATTGCGGGCTGGTGGCGAGCCCTTCCCTGTTGGTGCTTTTCTCAAGTTCGTGAGCAAACAAATTGGCAGTAAGTCTAACATAAACTCATCTCGATTTCAGAGACAATGTACACAGTACTGATACCAGCTATCATAGAGACGTTCAGCATTTCTTACCCGGAGAGTTTTGGCATTCTGGACCGTACAGAGATCAATGAATTCTCTCTTTTCGTTGCCAAGGGCAAAGACAACAAGTATTCCATCGAGGACTTCTCATTCCAGGCACAGTCCACACTCGACCTGGAACTCTGGGAAAGTGCGTCTGTGAAATTGGAGCGGATAGCATTGAGCACCGGGTACAAGTCTACAGCGGGCTTCAACGTCGCCTTTGGCGCTGAACTGCGCATCAGCGATCATCTTCTTCTCGCTTCTGCCAAATACGGCAACCCTCAAAACATCGGGTTCAGCCTCTCTGATGAATCCGGGCGGGTGGATGAGAAGGCGTGGTTTATTCAGGTCGAGTATCGAGACGAAATCGATCTCTCGGCTATTGCCAAGAAGCTCATGGGCATTGAGCTAGGAGATGAAGTCTCAGCCGTCGACATTGGTAATGACAAGATGAAGCCAGACAAGGACAAAGGCATCGTCATCAGCAATCTGGTCATGACACTACAAAAGGCCAAGTCTGGCGGTGGCATCTACATCTCTGCCAAGACCAACTGGGCAGTATTCAAGTATATCGAGCTCGCTGCAACTTACTACGGCTCAAACGGATGGGGTTTCTGCCTGAGTATGAACCTCAAGGACGACCTCCTTTCCCTCATACCTGCCCAGTTTACGCAGAAATTCAGCGAGTGGATCAAGTTGAACAACACCAGAGTCGCCATCTACGTTGGAAAGATTGATCCCAAGAAGGCTGGGCTGGATAATCCCAAACTGCCTCCCGCACCGGGCTCAAAAACCAACACGCCATCTGGTAGCATCCAAGCCGGCCTTTCCGTGTCCACAACCATCAAGCTTACTGAAAAGTTTGGGCTTGTCAAGGAATGGATTGGTAAGGGTGAGTTGGAGCTTGAGGGTCATATCAGCACGGAAAGCGTCGGCATGAACGCCACGATACCCACCCAACTCGCGTTTGGCGACAAGGACCCAAGGACAGGAGAATATCCCATTGAGATCAAGGGGGGCTTCTACTTTGACATCAACCTCAAGAAGGGAATCGAGGTTGGTCTGTCAGCGGCCATGAAGATTCGCTGTCCGGCGGTCACCAAGGACCTCATCGATATCCAACGAGTTTCCTTGTTGGTCAACGAAGCGAGTGGTGTTGGCTTCGATACAAAGCTTTATGGCCCGTTGCGAGACCTCTTCGGTCTTGAAGGGTTGGAGGCCCGCGGTCTGTCTATGAGGGGTGTCTTTTCTGTTGCACAGTCTGGCATGCCAGAGCAGTTGAGTCTCGAGGGGGCACTCTCTCTTGCTGGGACAGGGGCTAGTGGACAGTATGTGACCTTTCCTCCACATTGGATATGATTCAGACTAACACGAGAACAGTATCAATCTCTACTTTGCTCAGAGAGATCTCTTGAACTGCTACTTTGATGGGCAGCTCCAGAACATCGACATTGCGGGTTTGATCAACTTTGGCCTGAAGAAGAAGGGCTTGCCTCAGGTTGCGGAGGAATTTCTCGGTGGCAACGTCGTCATTAACAACCTTCAGCTCGAGGCGGCATTGAGTGACATTGTCATTCCAGAGCCAAAGCCGGAGAAGAAACTGAAAAGTGGCTTCTTTTATGAAGCCAGCCTCTACATCAAGGGTATGCCACCTCTCTCCATTATATGTTAACTTCTAGATTCGCTAATCCCTTTCAGCCGACTCCTATCACTGGTCAGGCTACACCTGCATCGAAGTTCACGACAACGCCTTGCAGGTCATTTCCATGATGTCACCCGTCTCCTTCTCCGCCGAGTCACAGAATTTCTTTCGCCTCGCCCGTGGATCTATCGTTCCGCGAGACCATTCCATTCCCAGGCCCAAGGGCAAACAATATGACGAGAAGATGTTCAAGGACGGCCCCATCATCTACATCTCCAACCGAAACTCCGACACCTGGCTTCTAATCAGTCTTCATCTCACCCTTCTGTCACTCGACTTTGAGTTGACTGCCAAGGGCGATCGATCCGGGTTCGAGCTGCAGATCCCCACGGCCAACGTCGGCGTCGATCTCTCCCAGATCGGCCAGCCAGGGAATCTTTCGGTGTCACTAGGGGGGTTGGCCAAGGTGAAGCCAAACGAGATGGCCAACGCTAATCTCAACATCAACGCCACTTTGAACCTCAACCTACCTGACGTCTTCCTCTCCGGGCTCCAAGAACAGTTGAAGCTGCCAGGCAAGGTGGCATCCGTCGTGTTCAATCTAGTTTTCGACTTTTCCATCGGCTGGCCACAGACTGGAAGAGGCTTCAACGTGACCTTTAGCGGAAATGCTGAAGCTCTAGGTCAACCAATCAAATTCTTCAATGTGGTAGTGAATATGAGTCCACAAGAGCTGGATTCCGTCCAGAAGGTTGTCACACAGGCGGTATTACAGTTCCTCAAAGTGTTCCCTGAGCAGCTTCTCAGGGATTTGCTCGGAAAAGATCTGCAGGGCGTTGCAGACTTCTTGAAAGGAAAGTTTGGTGATGATCTAGGCAAGAATCTCCTCTCGGCAATATCCATGCTTAGCAATATGAAACCTGAGGAGGTTGTCAAGCATCTCGGGAGGGAGTTCCTTGGATTTGTCGGCGATGGTGCCAAGAAAGCCTTACTGGAGGCGCTTGGGGTTTACTATGGAGCGAGGGATGCCATGATTGTGCTGGGTCAGAAGTTCAATGACCTCCTCAGGTGGATACCATTTCTGTCTATCAACAGCACTCTTGAGGTTAGTGGAGGCGCCGCACTGAGTGGCTTAGAGAAGGGGGCAGGACTTGCCCCGCCCCCAGAAGAGGTCAGGATTTATCGTCTCGACGGGTACGGCAACAAGCTCGAGGAGAACATTACGCCGTTCACTCTGACCGCACCGACCACAACGCTAGTTACGATGTCTGAGGGGAAGCTCAGGGGGGAACAAGAGGAGCACAATGCAGCCCCCGCCGGTGTATGTCGGGTGGTGATTGAGCAAGGAAGCGAGACGATCGTCCAGGAGTGGGCACAGCAGCAAGTGGATGAGTACGTGCGGTGGCAGAGACTCTCTCTCCTTAAAGTCTCATTGGAGGTTTTTACGGTTGAGGAAGTCTTTGGTGCGGCTCGAGGTATCTTCGAGGACCTCTCGGACGAGCAAGTGCTTGAGTATATGGTTGAGGCGAATACCAATGACGAGATCGCACACTCGATCCAAGCTTTGGGGTAGATTACATAGGCTGAATTCATGGTTTCATATTGAACATACGGTCAAAGATAGAAGTTGACGTGGTATAGAAAATACGTCGCAGTGAGATACAGTGGTATAATTTATTACTGCCCGTGAATTTATTAATGTTATTATTCTTTGCTCATCGCCAACACCAGTGCTAGAGAGGAGATAGCACACTCTCAGCTCCCAAAACAAGGGAACTCTCTGGCGAACACCAACCAGGCCCGGACTTGATATTCCACGGGACTATCATACACTGTACCAAATGTGCTAGGGTTACATCTGGTGGATATCACCGCAATCGATAAGTGCTGCTATAGTCCTATAAAGTTAACCGAGAGCAGGGATGAACCGGTAACTTTGAAGAAAGTGCCGAAAGTTTTTACAGTTAGCATCAGTCGGCACCAGCCAGCTCGAGAAGTTGCTTCAAGCCTCTAGCCAGGTCTAACCAGAATCTCTGAAGGCTCATCACCATCTGCATGGCCTATAATGGCAATGCGAGCAATTCAGTTACATTAACAATATATACATGTCATAATAAACCCCAAACCTTGGTTCTTGACCCCAGGTAGTTAACTACAAACGCTTTTCTCCTCCCAAGAAGCGACACAAAAGACACCGCCACATATACACAAAGGAAAAGGCCAGCCTCAAGAGTAAGCCATCCATCCATGCCAAGGGTTTTTGGACCTCTCGATCCTTGAAGCGCTCATGTAAGCCGTACCCTGCAGACGATCCTGAAACTCCTTAAACTTTTTCGTAGGCGCCCTCTTCTCGAATAGAATATCCAACTCGAGATATGACAGTGACTTGCACTCGGGTAGTCTCAGGTAAGCCCATATTAGGCACAGGAGGGTGGTGCCGATGTACACAAAACACACCCTGCCCTTGAGGTTCCATGCTGTTGGACTCAGCATTTGTGGAACCACAACGTTGTTGAGCATCATAAAGATGTTGTATGTGACTCTTGCGAGTGCCACTGTCTTGACGCGGAGCCGTGTTGAGGGGATTTCGGCAACCAAGACGTAGCAGACAGGCCCGATGGTGATATTGTAAGTGAAGGTCATGGCAATGATGATGCCACCCAAGATCCAGTTGGTCACGCCAGTCGAGGCCAGGGCAACGGACGAAATTCCGCCAACAGTCAAAAATCCAAGGGCGCATGACAACCCAGTGAGATAAAGCTTGCGCCGACCAACGAAAGAGAGGAAGATCCAAGAGATCATGCCTCCCAGAATACCCATGCCGTACATGCCAGTTGAGAGCGTGAATGAGTGTGCGGCATTAAATCCAGCCTGGGTAAGGAAGTAAGCCCCGTACGACGTCAAGGTAGAGCCGCAGAGGGCCTGGCACGCCCAGACAGCGCATGCAATCTCGGTCCTGCGACGGTTCGCGCCTTTGAAGCAGTCTCTATAGCTTGCTCCTCCGTAGTTGTACTTGTTTTCGAGCTCGTTCGTGTGTTCCATGACGACGATGGTGTCCTCAATGTTAAGATTGTGGCCGTTGGTAAGTCGTTTCAGAGCCTTGCGAGCTTCATCCGGTCGTTCGTGACGGATAAGCCACCCTGTTCAAGTCAGTAAAAACGTCGCCAAAGGGCACTGAAGACAGGGTACCTACAGGGACTGTTGGGACAGAAGCACACGCCGATGATGAGAGGCACAGCGATGGCCCATTGGATAGCGAATGGCAATCGGTAAGACCACTCAGTTTCATCGTCAACAAAGATGCGAAGAACGCCCATTGCTGCAAACTGCCCAATCAACCAGCACATGTTGACATTGCTGAGCAGAATGGCTCTCAAGGTTGATGGAACGACCTCGGCGGCGTAGGTGGCTGCGAGGGTCTGGATAACGCCCCAAGGGAAGCCTGGCACTGTCAGTTTCTCAATCCATAAGAATGATGCATTACGCGATGATACATACCGCAAAGTGCCTGTCCAACTGCAAGCATGGCGATGCTATTGGCAAAAAAGGAGGCAAATATCGCAATCATGAGCCAAATCATGCAAAGGACCAACATCTTCCGATACCCAATAAGATATGTAATGTAACCATGGGCAAGGAGACCAACGATTTCGCAAGCGATGGCGGCATTCTGCAGCCCCATCTGCCACGTTGGCGAAATCTCGTAGTCCTGCGTGACGGTTGGATCGTCAATGTTTGTTATTGGAGTTCCATACCTCCTGCGAAAAGGCGGAAACGCGATGAAGCCTTGTATCAGCGACTTGTCAAACGCCTCCATAATGATGGTACAGAACAACATCAGAGACCACGCTACAGCCTTGGGATACTGACGACAGCATCCCCAGAATGTAACCTGGCGTTCTCTCTGCAGCGTCCTGCGGACGTGGTCTGGGATGTCGTTGGAGCTAACAGAGACTCGACCCGGGCCTCCCATATCGACGGCTGTGGCCCAAGCTCTCGACCGCGGGGATACAGATACAGGTTCTGAAACAACCTCCTGGTCCTTTGCCGAAGCTTGCTCGCTGTGGATTTCTACAAGGGCGATCTCGTCGCGACTGTCATCGCCCTTGTGGCCTCGTCCAATGAATGTCAGCATTATTCATGGAAAGATAACGATGGGAATAAATGTGTAGAGAAATGCAGAAGCGTGGAACAGTGTAACATTCATCGAGTAGTCTTGAGCACGGAGCACGGGTGATCACTGCCTTAAGATATCTAGGGTCCCTGACTGGGGGTACAGAAACATTGCCTCGGGTCGAAGCATCGTGCGATGCTTGTCACCCGGCACGGCTGCATGGGCTGTCACTCCAGCTTTGAGGGGAAGCCTGGAGAAGCGGCATGCTTGGCGTCAGGGGCCGATATTCCCCTTACAGCAACATTTTGCTGGGTTAATCTCCACAAACGACAGAAAGAGAGAGTAATTGTGCAACCTCTCAATCTGACATATCACAGGCAATCATCAGGAACAAGAATCAAGGCGTGTGACCTTGACTTCGCTTGGAGATCGGCCCGTGACAAGCGGGTAGCGATCGGTTTGGGGTAAGGCTTGACATGTCAGATGCAGGTCCAGGGGTAGTTGAAACACCAATTTTGCCCCGATCTGTTGGTTCTGGGTGTGACTCGGGCCGACATTGCGACCCGGATGTCGGAATACTACGCCGCCTCCTTCGTGATATTTAACAGCCACCCGCCTTATTGCAGCTTTTTTGCTCTTGACTTTCCCAAGCAGGTGTCACACGGTGCGGCCCGGTCAAGGGATACATAATGGCAATCCTTTTCCGAGAAGCCACCTCCAGACACGATTGGATTGTCGGATATGAGATCCATGCTTCAGTTGGTGAAGGTGTTGGTAGGATTCGAGGTGCTACGCCAGTGGTATCACTTTTGACTACACAACCCCCACAACCCGTGGTAAATTGGCCAACATTAATGCTGATGCCTCCCTATTCCTCGGCTTACTGTCTGCTTATGGGTGATTCTCCATGCCTACATGATGATGGTCCAACCTCCCATTGACCTCCTGCATTGGCGGCACCCAAATGGGGAGGTTCTGGTCTCCTGCTCACTGTTGGGTATTGTGACACATTTCCAAAGCACATCAGCCACAATAACAAATATCACAGTCATTGACACAGATTCTCCACCCCCATAGGAGACTTTCAATTCTGCTTGCTTTGCAAATGGCTAGCAGAGAGGCAGAGGCACAAGCGGGTCAAAGAACAGGCAAAACACCGTGACGTTAGCGTGTTTTCCCCTATCTACCCGCAAGTGTAAGTGTACGCCAAAATAAAAAGGTCTAATATCTTGATCAAACTGTGGTATTACTCTTACATACTTTAATAAATCCAATCTCGAATTTTACTCAGAATTCGTCCAGATCTTTGCCGTTCGTGAGAGGGTATGTGAGAAAAAAGTGTGTGTGCAGGGTAGGTAAGCTCGTGTTTCCCAGGCACGTGACTGCGCGTTGCCAAGTTTTACCGCGGGGTCGCTCACCCCAGGCACCTCCAACACGAACAACCCTTAACACAGCCAAGCACTATATCGCTCAGCTCCGTGGCCTCACCATGTTCAAGAAGAAACCCGAGATCAAGAACCTGGCGCCCTTGCGCTCCTCAGACCGTCGCAAACTCGCTGATCAGATCATTCGCGACTATCAGATCCCGGTCCCTCAGTCATCAGCTGAGGATGATACGTCATCAGGCGCACAGCAAACGCTCTCTTCTCTCCGCAACTCTCTCCTCCCAGAGTCTACCTCCTCTGCGCGATTTACGACATCCTCTGGACCTAACCTTGCTCAAGTAAGCGGCACCATCTATGTTGGCTCAAGCGCAGAGCAAGATGAGAGGATACTTTGGTTCCAGCTTGGGAAGAACCCAAAGCTAATTCCGACCGTTTACACACTTTGGCATAACCCCGGAATTTTGCCACTGCTACACACACCGGACTTTGTTGTCGAAGAGAAGCTTACCCATGGCTCCGACTTGATGATTCCTGGCCTCATCAAGGCACCAAGCGCCGAGTGGGACTCAAGAGCTAAAATAGGCTCCGCCGTCGCTGTCGCCGGCATGCAAAAGGATACAGTGCCTTTGTGGATTGGAACATGTCAGGTCGACATATGCAACCTACCACCGAGCGTGAGGGGACAGAAGGGTGTTGCGGTCAAGGCGCTGCACTGGGCAGGGGACGAAGTTTGGAGCTGGAGGCCTCTGGGTAGTGGAGGGCAGGCTCCACCGGAAAGCATAGAAGGTTGGCCAGGTTTGACCGCACAGCTTGTCGAAGGAGTTGAACAGCTGTCCGTGGAGGACAACGACGACGGACAGGAAGCGGACGACGGAGCACCAGTTGAGGAGCCCCCCAAGGACGACAGGGAGACAGCAGAGGAGGTAGAGTATGAGCCGACGACAAAGGAGATCGACGACGCATTCCAAAAAGCCTTCCTCTATGCTATCCACAAAGCCAAGGCGGAAAACCCAGGTCCCAAGTTTGGCTTTGTGTTCCCCATCCAACCCTCCTTTCTCATCTCCAACATGATCCAGCCCTATCTTCGATCACAGAATCCACAGTACTACATCATCAAGAAGACGTCGTGGAAGAATGCCAAGAAATTCATTAAGCATCTGGACAAGTTGGGCTTGGTCAAGTCCAAGGACAGGAATGGCGGAGAGACGGTTATTCTCGACATCGACTTTGACGACGAGCTGGTCACTGGATTCAGGCCCTACAACTTGCCGAAGCCTAAGCCAGCCGGTTCTGAGCAAGCAAAGGCGGGAGAGCATAGCAGTGGACAAGCCTCGTCGTCTGCCGATGTGTCTTTGGGACAGACGATCGCGATCCAAAACGTCTACCGCTTGTCTCCTAAGCTTGTGCCGACATTGCTCCCATCCAAGACGGAGTTTTATACCGCGCAGCAAGTCTCGGCCGCTCTAAAGTCATACATCGAATCACGGCCAGAGCTTGGAGGACAAGGGTCATCGACCGTCAAGCTCGACCCATTCATTGCAAACAGCATTCTGGGGTCCAACCCGAGCCACGATGACAGCCAAGCTCTTGCATCAGGACGCATCTCCAGAAGTGCCCTGCAGAAACGCGTGCTGGACGATTCTCACCTCTGTCAGCCTTTTTACGTCATCAAAAGAAAGGATTCCGCGTCTGAACAAAAGCCCAAGGCTGGACATCCGCCTCATGTCCTCGTCACGATCGAAAAACGAACAGGCACCAAGGTTGTGACCAAGATTTCCAACCTCGAGCCTTTCTTCATCGATCCGCAGGTGCTGGCCCCAGAGCTGCAGAAGAAATGCGCTGGGTCAGCAAGCGTCGGGCAAGCCAGCGGCTCCAAGCCTGGCCTGCTAGAAATCGTCGTGCAGGGTGACCAGCGAAAAATCTTGGTGGGAGAAATTCTGCCCAAGAGGGGGATCGATGCCAAGTGGGTGGATGTGGTGGACAAGACAAAGGCAAAGAAGAAAAAGTGAAACCTGGGTTGTTAGGAGGGACATAGGCGAGACGTCTTGGCAAAAAACGAACGATTGATAACTAATGCACACATAAGCAGTGATTGCCGCCAAGCCAAGAAGCTTTATCGTCTTGGCGGGTTGGCGTGTTGGCCCATACTCGAAAAACCTGCTTTTGAACTCTTGTCCTTGCGGGGCCATTGTCATGATCCAAGTCGGCCCTTCAGTCGAGGCTGATGCTTCCACTAGCCCAGGGCGTCTGTCTGTGGCCCAAGCTGCCTTTAACTCTTTGTGATGGAATCATGTCAGACGAGTCGTCAACTCCCAAGGCTGAGCAGCAGGGTTCGGAGGAGAGAGACCTAGAATTATTCTAACTCCGACGATGTAACCCTGCGTAACTCTAAATCTTTGCTCAGATTTCAATCAACCCTTATCGTGTGACGGGCCGCGCGTCATTGATGAGATGAGCCCCATTTTGTCTGGTGCCAAGAAACACCAACCTCTTGGCCCATCGAGAGAGCGCGTCATGCAAGCAATGGGCATGCTACTGGAGCCATGAGAAATACCTCTGGACAAGCATCTTGAGACGCACAGATCAAAGTACTCATTAACAAAAGCCTAGCAGGTGAATTACCGATGCCAAGACCATACTGACGCGTGGCAATCCTTGCAAGACAAATTACCGTCGTCGCCAAGCTCACCTCGCCCTGCGGAATTAGCGGACATATGCGTTATGCTGACAAAACTGGGGTCGTCGGCCTTGCTATCCCACATCGTCGGCCGAAACGGCCAAGGCCCAAGGGCTTGGTACAGTTGCTGTCCCAGAATGAAGTCGAGTACTTATACTTTTTTGCGCCCAATTCATCATGGTCTCTCCTTTGTGTTGTATTCTTGGCATTGCTGCATCCCGCTCCTCCCGAATTCTCAGTCGCCTCTTAATCAGGAACAGCTGATAAGGAGAATCCACCGGCTGTTGATCAAGCTTCTTGGATATGTTGCGAATTGGTGCCCTTCTAGCTTCTTTTGCAGTATTACCCTGCCAATCTCTTGTACCTCGTCAATCAAACAACGACGACCTACCGCCACTAAAGTTTAACGATGATGGAGCCTTCCAAATCGCCGTGTTCTCGGACCTCCACTATGCAACAGGTTGGTCTCTCACATATCCACTGGCTCAAGTTCTGTGTTGCTAACTATGATCAGATGCATCAGGGTCAGGTCCAGACGTCGATCGCAGATCAACCAAGGTCATAGGTGATGTGCTTGACTTTGACACGCCGGATCTAGTCGTGTTCAACGGAGACCTCATAAACGGCGAAGACACATACCGCGACAACAGTACACACTATGTAGATCAAATCGTCGCACCGCTGGTGGAACGAAACCTAACCTGGGCTTCCACATACGGAAATCACGATCACAACGTCAATATCAACGGGGACGACATCTTGGAGCGCGAGCAACGGTTCACCGGTTCTCGAACCCAGAAGATGGTTGATGGGAGGAATGCCGGCACCACCAACTACTACCTCCCCGTATACGCATCCAACTGCACGACGACTCGAAATTGTACTCCTGAGCTACTCCTCTGGTTCTTTGATAGTCGTGGAGGCTTCTATTATGGGGGTGGGCGTCAGCACAATTGGGTACACTCGAGCGTGGTGGAATGGTTCAACGAAACCAATGCCGATCTAGTCGAGGAGTATGGCAAGGAAATCCCATCCCTTGCCTTTGTCCACATCCCGATCCACGCCTCTTATGTATTCCAGCAACAGGCTGATGGCCCCAACGAGAACACCCAGCCAGGCATCAACGAGGAAGATGTCGTGCAGCAGGGCGATGGATGGTGTGCCGAAGGCGAGAGCGGAAGCTGTGATTATGGAGATCAGGACCTGCCCTTTATGCGCGCTCTGGTCTCGACGCCGGGAGTTATTGGACTCTTTTACGGACACGACCACGGAAATTCCTGGTGCTACAAGTGGGATGATCAACTTCCCGGCATGAACATCACCGGAAGCGGCATCAACCTCTGCTACGGCCAGCACTCAGGATACGGCGGATATGGAGACTGGATCAGAGGTGGACGTCAGATCTTTGTGACACAAGAGGGTCTACAAGATCTCGAGATCGACTCGCATATTCGTCTCGAGTCAGGCGACGTTGTGGGCAGCGTCTCACTAAACTCGACCTTCAACACGGATCGCTACGAGGCGACTCCGAACCAAAAGACGTATTGGGATAGTGCCAGCAGTTCTTTGGGTGCGCCTACGTTGGCCATGGGTGCCGGAGGCATATACGCATCGACTGTGCTGACACTTCTCTGGATGGCGCTATAAAAACTTGAATACCTTGATATTTAGTCGCAAAAACAATCTAAAATGAATTGAATCCATACTCGGCTCAAAACGTGACGTGACTGTAGATACCGTGAGTGTGTACTGTAGAGACAAGATGCCCCCTGTTTTTCGGCACATGCCGAAATTGGTGAGAAGCAAAGCCAGGGCCACCAACATTCATAAAGGCATAATCCTGAACGAAAAAAAAATACGAGAAGGCTAATTTTCTCCTTTTAAATGCTGGGGTACTGGGAGAACCCTGCTGGCCCCCGTTCCTTTAAATTATCATCCATCCTGACGAACAAGGACTTGATTATTCTTCGATGACGTGAAGCTAAGTGCTTGAGAGGTTCATCTTCTAATTTTGTTAAACCATTTCTAAATTTATGATATCCTTTTGGAAAGAACATTTACGTAGCTTGAAAGGCTAACTGTGTTTTGTGGCATGTTTTCCTACCACAGGGTGTAGTTAAAAGGCTTGGGATCACGACGGAATTAAAGATTATTTGGGAAGCTTGCTCAATCAGTTAGTGGCACACTTTCTTGGCTCAAACGTTCAACAAGACGTCACGGTAACGGGTGAGCGAGGGCATATAAACAATAAAGGTGACATTTGCTTCTATTCGTAACATTACATGTCTATGTGCCTTCCCAGAGATCAAAAAAGTGCAACTCTTGGCAACACTCTATTCGTTGTCTCTAACATCAATGACAGTCGACTTGAACTTCCTGGCAGGAATCCTGCGGTTGAACAGGATATCAGTCTCACGATACGTGCGATCCTTGAGCTCAGGAAGGAAGAAGAATGCCGAAAGGAAGCACACAACAGCGGTACCTCCCCAGACGTATCCGCACTTTCCAGCGAGATCCCATCCAGTAGGGTTGAGGAGTTGCGAAGCCAGGTAGATCATGGGGATCTCGGCAACATAGTAAGCCGCACGACCGACACCAGTGCTCAGAGCACGAAGGCGGACTGAAGATGTCTCGGCAATGACAGTGTATGTGGTGGGGCCCAGAGCTCCAGCGTAGACGAAGGAGATGAGGATACCGAGAACGGCCTGCGCGTAATTGGTCGCGTTGTTCTGCGGGATGGAGGCACAGATGCCGAGGAGGAATAGCAGGGTAATGTTGACGGCTGTGCCCCAGAGATAGATGGTGCGACGTCCCCACCAACCGCTAACGGGCAAAGAGATGATGTTGGCGATGAACTGAAGGCACGCGTTGATCAGGTTGAGCTGGAAAGCACGGTCGGAGTCGACTCCGGCTTCTATAGAATGCATTAGTTATCTGGTTTATCTGCAGGTATTCGAGAGGAACTTACGCTCAAAGAAGAAAGTGGCCTGGTTGGCAATCAAGTTGCCAGCAAAGTTCTGCGACGCGTACATCAAACAGGTAATGATGGTTCGTCGCAAGTCAGTGCCCTTTAAAAGGTCGAGAAGACTGGGAGATCCGCCAGTTTGTGCTTCGATCTCGACAGTACGCTCCATCATGGCAAGGGACTTTTGGGCCTGTTCCTTGGAGTCGGTGCCGAGGCGTTCGATGGATCGAAGGGCTTCTTGCTTGCGACCGCGGCGGATGAGCCACCATGGGGACTCGGGAGCGAGGAAGACAAGGATCAGGAGGGGAGTCTAGGTTTGTTAGCATCATGGTCATGTTGCGGTGTGTAAGGAGAAACTCACGGGAAAGACCCATTGAAGGGCCAGAGGGACTCGCCAAGCCCACTGATCGTTACGCTTGTTGTAGGCATAGGTGGCACCGGCGACGATGATTGAGCCGATGGACCAACTCATCTGCAGAGTTGCCGTGCAGGCACCTCGGAGGGCAAGAGGGACAATCTCGGAGGCGTAGGCGGGTGCGTTGGCGATGAAGAAACCCCATGGCACACCTTCCAGTGCTTGTCCGACCACGAGAAGGGTGAGGGAGTTGGCCTTGAACCTCGAATTAGACAGAGCCCTTGGCTAAAGGTCAGGAGAAGTACTCACAAAGAAAGAGACAAAGATCGTAGCATTCATAAGCATCAAGCCCAAGATGGTCGTCCAGCGATAACCCAGATAGTTGGTGATGGGACCAGCCATGAAGACACCGATAAATGCACCGCATTGACCGGCTTGAAACAAGGCACTCTGCCATTTTGTCGGGATGGTGTAGCCGGATCCTTCAACGTAGACGCCGTAATGCTTCTGGAAAGCTGGAAGGGCGACAAAGTTGCCGTTCAAGAACATGTCGAATGACTCCATGACCTGTTGCACGGTTAGCTACTGCTGCCATCTTGGGCCATGAATCGATCGTAAATGGAGAAAGGATCGACATGATTGCGATTGGGAAAACTGACAATCGTGAAACACATAATAAACGCCCAGAAACAAGCCCAGGGATGCTTCTTGGTAGCCTCCCACACGCCCAGCTCATGTTCGCGGTTCTCGCCATCAAAGGCATCGTTCATCAGATCCGAGTTCTTGAGAACCTCGGAGTGGTCGACATCAGCCTTGCCCTCGAGGGCAAGGTCATCTTGTTTCTCAAGAACAGTATGCGACATTGTGAAGATTCTCCGATGCCAATAAACGCCAAGAGGCTTGGATCGCCAAGACCAAGAAACGTATCGGCCGGCCAAGATAATTATACCTCTAGATACCTTCTCCACATGTTTGGGGGAGTGGACTTTGCATAAACCAATGTCGACTCATTCAAGTGGTCAACGCTTTCTTCCCCCAACATAATCAGAGCAATGATAGGTGCGCGTCTGCCAACTCGGCAACACGGCAACTGGTGAGTTTGCCTAACTCTTGATTCGGATTGGGCTCCCTCGAAAGTCTAAGCTTCTCCGCGATTCAATCCCACGGACAGCTCTCCGAGACGGGGCTCTCGACCACTTGGGGAATAGACTAGTCTGGGGTTGGCTTACATTTGAGACAGCGTGACGGGCAAGACGGGCCGAATGCGGAGAGACGCCATCCTCCTCTTTGTCATGGTTGAATCCGTTCGCCTTGGAAGAAGCCTGGAGAACCCCAGACGAGAACCGAGGTCCTGACGTGATCATCCACCGTAGAGGTAACGTTACATGAGATTGCGGAGGCATTAAGGGGGAAATGGGGCAATGCCCCATGGGGTCCGTGAGGGATGAGGGGATAAGCAAGGCAAATGAGGGGATTAGCTCGTGCGGGGTGTGTTGGTCATGATTATTCTCTCTAGGATTGGTGGGTTTGATGCCAAGGAACGGTTCAAGTTTTCAAACGCGTGATTCGGACAAAGACCGACTGTCTCCAACCGTTCTTGGCCTCACTCGACAAATTCTTGCTCACCAGTTATGACTGGGTATCCTGGGATCTTGGAGTTGGGGTCTCAGGCAATCAACGCTCGTGTCAGTTGGGGTAACTCGTACTGGGGGAAGTGATTGTCCTGGATCATCAAATACCCGCAGGCTTTAACCAGTGGTCAGACTGACGTATGATTTGGGCCTAACGCACAAGAAGAGAAGCTTGGACTTGTTATCAAGGGAGTTTTTCACCCAGCACAGTTCGGTGTTCTAGATCTTAATGTCAAAATTCCCACCAATAAGGCCTTGGCGATTGTGAAAGCACACTACGGAGGGTTGAGCATTGGGGACTAGTGACGGGGAAGAGGGCTTCACAGGGATTTTATTCGTTCTCCAAGTCTTCCGCGTCTTCCACGTCTTCCTTGGGATGCTACCCGCCGACCTTAAACTCCCTTCTCCATTCCACGATGCTACCCTAGAGGAGCAAGACACCGCCTAGACTTGATCTACTGTTTATCCAGCAGTTCGATATCTTGAGTTTTCTCATTGGAATCATGACCGGAGCTAACGGTTTACATCACTATATCTCATTTAATATTTGTTATAATCTGGGAAACACCCCTTCTTACTCAGGAGCATCCTGGTACATGAGCCAGCCATCGACTTTTCTGTCACAACTCGACATATAGCCTCTACCCCATATGTTATGTGTTATTAACGTCAGCTGATTGCACGCTTTTTGAGTGGGTGATGTACGTCAATACAAATCAGAGACCACGCGACTGGGGAGAAGTTCTTCTGATGCGGGGAACGGGTTACGGAAGCTTCCCGAGCTCAAACAGAGATGACGGAGAGCTCTCCGATGTGGAGAAGCAAGAGGAGCTGGCGCAATGGAGAACGGGGCCCCGCATGACTCGCCATGGCACACAATCCTCTCACACATGCTTGCTCTCTCCACTTGTTCTTGGTCTAGACCATGGCCTCGTGATCAATCAATGAAGAAGACGTATTATGGACGACCGAGAATCCGAGAAAGCTCACCACATGATGTGTATTTAAGTGACCAGGACTCCTGGCTTGCCTGCATTTGCCCCAGGTTTTGTGCCATGGTCCTGGGCCATGTTTGTGCTTCTGCGTTAATGGTGTCCAAGCTGCAGTGACAGACTTGCCACGGCGCAAAGTGATGATAAGAAGATAAGATGGAAGTCGAATTAAGAAAGAACTGTGATTATATGATGGATCTGGCGGGTAGTTTTCCGAGCCGCTCCGGCTTCCCCGGCCGGTCTCGAGAGTACGTCGGTCAATCACAACCAACCCTGCTGACATTTCGCGTTTTTGTCTCGTCATGTATCTGCTTTCTTCAGAAGGACTAAGCTCATGCATTGAAAATTGATGTATTAATTAAGTTAGGGAATCATACAAGTTGTAACGCCATACCCATACCCCCTTGACCTCCCACTTCCTACCAGCTGAGTCTATTTAAGCACCCTCGTTTCAGAGCTTGCCTCGCTGAGGTCATGATCCTCTGGATTGGTGTAGACAATTTCAGTCTCCACCTGTTTGCGAATACCACCCCATTGAGCATCACTCTTGTATGTGTCTCCTCCAACTGAATCATCATTCAGACGGACATGACCTGTGCGATTGGACGTGATTAACGTGGCCATTCTCACATTGGTGACTTCGTCATGAGGCCTGTGTGCATATCGGCCATCCGCCGCCCTTGTGCCGTCGTGGTCCCTTGTACCCTTCACAATGTGACTCAGGAGGGAGGCAACGTTCATCTCGATGTAGAGCTTGAGGAGATAGGTGAGTTGATGGAACTGGACATAACTGCGTCGAGGTGAGCTTAGTGGTGCCAAGATCTGACCAAAGTTACTTACACGACCGGGCTCGGGAGGAACGTGGCTCCCATCAAGACACAGTCCAGTGTCACCGAGACAAAAACCATGACAACGTTGAAGTGGAAGAGTTGCCAATACTTTGTCAAACCACCAGCAATCAGTCTCGAACGAACAAGATAGATAAAGTAAAGGTTGAGGCCAAGATCGACAATCAAGAAAACGGCCTTTTCGGTTCGGTCCCAGATGATGTTGATTTCTTCGTACAGGTGAGAGATCTGTAGACGCGCTGGGACCCAGATGCAGAAGCCGCTCAGGTTGATAAGGCTGACGATGATGGCGACTCCCCACTTGATCTTGTTGACACCTGACTTGCTGGGAAGCAGGAGGGCAATTCGGTTGATGATGATCTGCAAAATGAATTGGATCTGCATGCTCCAGAAGACAACTGCAAGTAACTATGTTAGAGATCTCTTTATCTGAAGTGAGGTCCCCAGTCGAGTTGCTTACTGATGAAGAAAAAGACCCAGAAACTGAGCGAAGCAAACTCGGGTCAGCGTGATATCCAAGGAACGAGCCTAGATTGATCTGGAGGATGAAGACACACCTTGGCTGCACGATACCCTTGAGCCAGATATACGTGACAAGACCCATACAATTGCATCCAATCCACTCCAGCCAACACATGATAATGTAAGCACTGAACAGTCTCTGCCTCCTGTATGCGCCAAGAGATTGTTTGAAGGCGAGCGAGGCTGTGAAGATGGCTGAACCCAAGCTGAACCCAAAGATGACACTGGCGATGTTCATCTCAGTCTCCCCCGGTACCTCATTCTTGTACCACGGAGGAATAAGAAACCCAGTCATGTTGTCGATTTAACCTCGGACGAGGATTGACAGAGTGTAGAATCTGAATGCGATCTTTGATGTGGTGCTGCTCGAATGATTCCCAACGGAATATATAAGACGAAATAAAAAAAGAATGAAAGAAATACAATGGCTACTCGCTTGCTGAGTCCATCAGAAAGAAGATGAAGCAAATGTTGAAGGATCAGGCTCGAATATAGGTCACAGCTGTGTTAGGGATGCCCCCTGATCAGCAAATCCTCTGGCCTTGTTTAGTGAACTTGATGCAAATGAGTAGCGTAGTACTACTCGACTAGCAAATCGCGGGGAGCGAGCCGTTCCTACACCTTGGCCGCTATCTTACTGGTGTGCAGACCTTTCCCAGCTGCCTGGCTGCAACGGTGATTTGCCTCTAGACCTTGAAGATGTCTGGCACTGGGAGTCGTTCATGGAGAAGTGGGCTGACATTCTGGGATCCCCCGCCTTCCGGGGCGCATTCTAGACCTTGGTGGGGAAGATGACGATCGTCCGGCCTTGCTAGTCAGGACATGGATGTCGAACTTGTGCCAGATGCTGCACTGGGGATGGCTTCCGTTTCGACTCGTACACGGGTTCCAAACGCTAGTGGCGCAGAAGATGGGATCTTTGTGTGCCTTGGAGGCTCAGTGGCATCACGCATTTCTTGCGATTGGGCATCCGGCAGATGAAAACCCTGGGATCAACGCGTTTGGGTTCGGCGGAGTGTTGAGCCTGAGTCGGAGAGTCATGACTCAGTATGTGTAATTCACTGTCAGGCTGCGTGGCTTCAGTCTTTGGGCGATCTGAGACGGTGATTAGGTAACGTATTAGCCATGAGAGCAATGAACTTGGCTCACTGTAGCCTAACATGAGGATGACAATATGCCAAGAGCCAACGGTCTTTGAAGACGGAACGGTCGGAGCCACGTTGACTTGGCAGCTTCAGAAGGTCCAGAAGAATCCGTTCACGATCTGTAGACTGTGCGTAATGGCCTCGCCTTGAGGCTTGTGTTGACTTAACAAGTGCCGATATTAATGCATGAATGACGATCTTAAGCACCAACACATCACCCATCCATCCTTCACAGTCAACAACCAGGGGAAAAGGCACCAAACTGGTGGCCTCTGCAGCAGTCCGCCTTGTTCTCTGGTGCCGATCGCAAGGGTAATACCGGGGCAATCGGCCTCTTTGATCTGGTCGGTTCAATAGTCCCCGAGACCGTGCGGAGGCGTTAAACTTTAGCGCGCGCCCTCACCATGTTGCACTTTAGAAAGTGAACCGGAGTGCTTGGCAAAAGGGGTTGGTGCGAGGTATGCAGGGACAAATGTTAGGGGAACATCGCGAGGTGGCAGATACTGACAAAGGGTCACATAGATGGCATGTGTCTTCTGAAGAGACTTGAATAATGAACTCTAGTCTATACTTCAAGACTCGTACGAATGCACAAGCGTCGTGATCTTCAGACGGAATGCATCGAGTCCGTCGACTAAACACGATACGGCAGCCGGCATGTGGGGCTTGACTCTTTAGCTCCGGGGCCGGAAGCGTCCCCCGAGTGATCGATCGTCGCTCGTCAGGGGCACTCGCTTGCGGGGGAGACGCCCTAGTGTTTCCAACTTGGGGCATCCGCGCAAACCTACGCCTTGCCGTACCCGAAATTAGCTACTGTGTGTTGATTCTACGGAGACCAACGGGTTGGTCAATGGACAACTTTGCGATAAGGGTGCTAAGATTCGGGTTGTCGTGGCTGACTCTTGGTGTCGGGAAGAGTGATAACTGTTATAGGCCCGGCTCCCGGTCGCGTCGAGATAAGAAAGCCGCCGTGGTTTCTTCCGAACGCGACGCGATGATTTTGGCCTATTGCCGACGTGGCTGACAGACGGTTCTGTGCCTTGCATCAATGGATTGTGTCACAGTGTCATGTGTCATTGGTTCTCATGTCAGTACCCCATTGCTACAGTGCCCATTGCGACCGTGATTACAACCGTCTTGAAACGGGATGTGGATGAACCAATAAGACGAAAAGGACCATGTATCATCGCGTAGAATAAAGTTTTACGAGCATAAAGTCAGGGGAAATAGCTATCATGGAAGAAGGAGAACAGACAATGTGCCGTTTGACTACAGCCAAAAGTAGGGGTCCCCCAAGCCATGCAGATGCCAAATTGAGGCTTATTGCTACCGCATGCTATCCATTCGCTTCCACAGGTTTACCCGAGTCGACAAGTATGACGCAGTGACATGCTCGCCGCGGAACAATCACATTTATCACATCCCTTACTCGCCTTGTTCTCGCGAAGGCTATCCAACCCAGAGGTGACACGTCGGTAGATGTCCCACGATATTGCTGACCAAGGGACGACAAATTATCCCAACTACAGCTCATCTTCAGACGCGAAACCTTCCAAGGCTCAGCATTGTCAGAACCTCTCTTTGATAGACACGACACAAGGCTTCGCAGGACTGATATGGGCGGTTTTGGAGCCCCCATATCCGCCACTAAAACAGCTAGCCTTTCCACCGCGGGGAGGAGATCCGAGCCACGGCACTTGGGCAAGCGGGCGGCAAACTGAGTGGAGAGCGGCATGTGGAGATTTCCAGACGCCGGCGTGACATTACCGGTTAGGGACGGAGTTGACTGCTCATATCCAAGCTCCATAAGGCTGGACTGAACAGATGATGCCCAAAAGGCGGAGAATTGTGTGGATCCGGTAAAGTGGCTGGCGTTCACCGGACCATTGCACCGTTGAAACTTCACCTTTTGCTCGTGATTCCAAGGAAAGGCTTCTGGATGCCCAAACTGGTCCAAAAGCCAGCTCAGAGTCGCTGATCAAGGCTGAATGTTGGCACAGAACCCTGCTGACTTGTTCCGATTTGCAAACTTGTTACAGTGAACTGCGAATCAGGCCCCCCAAGGTGATAGGGGCTTTCTGCAGCCTTGGCAAGTCCAACTTCTATTGGGCTTTGAGATCGCAAGTGTACTTGATACCGAGGCACTACAGCGCTATGCACCGTATATGCCTGTCACCAACCTAAAAATCTTTCTGTTGTTTTGACCTACGTATGCTATTACAATTACACTCTTCTTACAGTGATTTGTAGCATTGGGTTTTGATCTTGCCGTGTGTCTCTACGTGTGTTTTTTGATCCTGTGTCTGCCAACTATGTCATTGGAAAAAAAGTAGGATTACACTCTTCTTAGGTAAGGTTGCTTGTGCTTACTTAGATACATTAGCTATGGATTCGGGAAGGCTTTAGACTATTGACCGTAGAGACATAGACTGTGCTTGTAATGTCAAATAAAACACGTCAAGTCCCGCTGTTCTGCTTCGTTTGCGGTCGATACCATATAACTAGCTAATCCTATATAATAACACCTTTGCATCCTCATTCAACGGCGCCGCCACCACGTTCGAGTAAGATTCTTGACAAAACGAGTCATGCCCGAAACTGTCGGAGCGTCTAATGGAATTGTCGAGACCTCGCAGAAGCAGTAGAGTTGTGTGATATGTACACTGGCATGTCAGCACGGTCGCTGAATAGGAAAGATGGCTGTGATCACTGCGTAGGAGGGATAGAAAGGATAAGGAGAAATATGAGCAAATACCCTATACGCAGTAATGGCAATTCCATAAATTAATCATTAATTTCGTATTTTAGCTTGGGCATTTGGACCGGCGTTTGATGAAACTCCGTATCGGCCTTTATCTCAACACTCCGCTTTCCGCTCTTCGTAGACCCCCCCCGCGATCTGCAAATCAAAAGCCGCATATTTCTTACGTGGTCCCTCCCAACACTGCCACTTTCTGCTGACAGACTCGTATCCCGGGACAATTCATAAATTGGGAGATCTTCCGAGACCACAAAGAGCAGGAAGTCTTCTCCAAGCTTCTTCTTGTATTCTTGGCCGCAGGGGTCTCATCATTGCTTTTTGTCCCCACTCCCTGTTAGGTTGAAGCGAGCCTCAAGTCCCGATATGGATGCTCCTTTGCCCAATCCTGGTCCTGATGTGACAAGGGCGTCAGCCAACCCAGTCCGTTGGGCCTCGAACAGAAGAAGCAGGGTCTGTGATAGATGTATTAGGTGAGCCCGGCTTACGAGCATCACGTGCATCAACTAACACAGTACAGGCAAAAGATCAAATGTCCGCATGAACCCCTCGAGGTGACTACTCGGGTAGCAATCTACTAACGAATGCGGCTTACTAGGTGATCTAAAGCAACCTGTCTGCTCAGCTTGCGACACATATGGCCATCCTTGCTCCTATTCGCGAACACGAAAGAAACCAGGGCCTATTAGAGGGTCAAGTCGACCTGGTCGGTCAGCACCAGCAGCATCCTCCAGTGCCTCTCCTTCCGATCCCCAGGACGCAACTGGGGAAAATGTCATAAACGCAAGCTTTGGCGAAACATGGCATATAGCATCAACACCAGAGTCCACAGAAGAACGCAATCCTCTGGCACAATCATCAAACACAGCCTCCGATGCAGCTCATACCCTGAATGCATTCTCTTCGCAGCTTTCCGAAGAAGCACGCCATATGCTGTAAGTAACTAGTCCCTCTTGTAGTGATCCTGGTACTGACATAAAGTTAGGGCCCAGACCTTTGCGGCTACCGTAAACGCATCGTTTCCCTTGTTCCCCTTACACACGTTCCCCGCTCAGCTAGAAGGAGAAGTATCTGAGTTACTGGCATCAGTTATACATGCCATCTCCGCCAAGCTCACCGGAGAATCCCTACATGTTGACCTCGATACTGCACTAAGCTCCCTAGTTGAGCCCTCGACTGTCTTGACCCCGAGCGCCTCCGAGCCCAATGCCCTGAACGAGTGGCGAACCACTTGTCTTCTGGCTTGGTATGGGTTCTATCAGTACCAAGGGCAAAAGACCGATGATTTCATCTCGAACCTGGCTCGAAAGGCATACTACGTTGGTCTCCACCAAATCGATAGTCTGTCCAACCTGTCAACCTTTGGCTGGGATGTTCTGAGCGAAGCGGCTGCGGAAGAATGGCGCCACGTATGGTGGAGTATTTACCTGCTGGATACCCACCTGAGTTACTCAACGGCAACCCCTAGCCAGATACAACCTGACAGTATCGGCACGGCGTTGTTGCGAGGGGACTTGACGACCAGAACAGCCAGAGTGCGAAACGGCGCCAAGACACTCATTCCTACCGACCAGGCTGATCTGTGGAAGGTGATCCAAGAAATTGTTGCTGTTAGTGGTAGGGACATTTTCGGCCTCCATATCGCGGTCAACGCATTGTTGAAAGAAGCCATAGCAGTCCATCGCCGTGGCAGACAAAATCCTCGTTACCCAGCACAGGAGAGAATCTCAGAGCTGGAGGATTGTCTCTGCGGCATTCGATTATCACTGCCTTTCAACTACCTGCGGATGGTGCGTGATGTAGCTGGCGGTGAATCAGTGCCTAGCTACCATTGTCGTCTGTTGACTATCCTCAAACTACAGACAACACAGATGATGCTCGGCCTTCCCGGGCGTCAAGTTGACGAAGCCAAGTTTCAAACGAGCTGGAGGGAGAATCTTGAGACCTGTCATCGTGTATTTGAGATAATCTCTCACTGGGACAGGGAATGCGTCTTCGCAGTTGACCCGGAGCTCTGCATCGTTGTGATGGGCTTACTTGTGCTTCTACACTTGCACAACAAAGCAAGCGGCATTTCAAACCCATCATCATCAGCCCAACTCACACGCCGACAGGAAATTCTTCGGGTCATTTTACAGAAGCACGCGAGACAATGGAAGTTGGCTCAAATCTTGTTAGGTGAGTTATCGACAAAGTTAAGCATCCACTAGATCGTTGTTTTTGCTAACAGCTGCGAGTAAAGACAGCTGCGATGCCTTGATAACTAAGATATCGGAGCCTTTGGGCCTTGATGATCTCTTCCATGTGATCGACCAATTTCAAGGGCCTCTTCATCTGAAGTGGGCGAACTTTGTCCGTCCAGATCGTGATGCGGAGCTAAGGGCAGTGGGGAGGAGGTGCCTCGATAACCATGGCTCAAGCGTCAACTATAGTCTATAAGATGACTTTATTGGATCAGGTGTATTATAGGTAGACTGAAACAGGTACCGACTAGGCTGTGACTGGCTACATAAATGAACCCTGGACGCGGGTAGAGAAATAAATAAGACGCCTGAAGATCAAGAGGGTTACCTAACTCCTCATAAGTATAATAAATTAATACATAAAAATATCACAAAATAATAGAGAATATAGAGAATATTTTACCTATTTTTAATATATTTTAGTTACTTTACTTAGGGCAGAATAAGCTAACTTGTTTATCCTCGTGTCTCGTTATTTCCTTGACCCAGGTGCCCTATTAAAGTGAGATGTGAGGCCGTAATGAGCTGCTGAGTGACAAGGCCCAAGCCTCTCGGCTTCAGGTCAGCCAACTTCTGCCGCGTGCTATCTGGGGGCTTGAACAATACCGTATCACGGCGAAACAATGGCCGAGTGAGGCTGAAACGCAGCAAAGGCATGGTGTGTCTGCCTAATGAAAACAAAATAAGGTACCCACATGGGTATTTCCTGCACGCATGCCATTGATGAATACAATGAGTCTACGGAACATTTCCAGAATAGGAAATCATCCAGTCGGCATCGGTCTTCGGTGGTCGGCCCAAAGCCCCGAGGCCGGTCCCACTACCGCCATTTCATTGGAACCTCAGCCGTTTAAGCATCCAAACAAGCTTGATTGATCTGTCCGGTCGTTTATGTCCGAACTCTGAATGCCCGACCTTTGGATGCCAAGAATGGCTTGCGAAGCTCCTGTCAGACATGGTTTGAGGCTCCAGTGCCGAATCAGTCTCTTCGATAGAAGTAATGGATGCCTGCGCCTCATGGACCACGCGGATCCACGTCACTTTAAGTTTTTCTAGTCTTGGTGTATTGGAGATTACAGGATCTAAGTATAGCAAAATCGGTTCACTGCCCTTGATGCTGTTGAGATTTGGATGTGCTCGTTCAATAGATAAGAAAGCGTTGTCTGCACTTCTTTTTGGCGTCCAACATAAACTAGCAAACAATCCTATTTCCTTCAACTGCGATTCCAATATTTGGCCGCCCTTCTTTAGTCATCCTCTCCGTCGCCATGTCGCGTCTTATCCCAACCCTCGCCGTCTTTCTCGTCCCCATCGTACTGGGGGGAGCCACGATCGGTCTAACCTATGCGCCGTGCTACGCTACTGTATGCACCGAAGACTACCTCGCCGACGAAACAAAGTATCACTTGGCCATATTCTACGGCATGCTCCTGGTCCTGGGCTTTGCTCTCTACCTCCGGTCATCTTCTCGCTCTGTTCTTGCTCTAAGCAGTCATCGGTCTTCAGCTGAGCTTCCTCTTCTTCGCAAGTATGTCACTGTTGGGGGCATTGCCATCACAACATTCATCGGTGCGGTTACACTGGCTACGGTTGCCCTATGGTGGCCCGCTCTCTGGAAATATTGGGGCGACAAAACAGATCCATTGGACTGGGACTCTGCCAAGATTCGTCTCACTGTCACTGGCGTGACAGGCCATTATGCCGATATTCTCCTGGGCCTGTTGATCATACCGGTCTCGAGGGACAACTTGGTGGGGCGAACCTTCAAGTTACATCAGAGCACGTTGCTATTCGCTCACAAAGCGGTTGCGTATCTCTTCTTTCTGGCAGTGACGGCTCATGGAGTTGCTTACGCTGTACGCCTCCCTCTGATTAGAACTCATTGTGTCCTCAATATGCTAACCCTAGCACTAGATGTATGCGCTCGACCCTTCTAGCGACGGCGACGAGAGGAAAGACGAGGTCTTTAGTACCGGAAATCCGACCATGACTCTTAAAGAGAGCGAAGAAAGGAGCGAGTGGTTCACCACCACCACCTACAACGGAGCGGCTGCATTCGTCGTCATTATAATCATCACCATTACAGCCTCTGCTTGGATCCGGAGACGCAGTTACAACTTCTTCTACTACACCCACGTCGTGTGCAGTATTCTCATCTTCATTGGGGCCAGTATACACGCCAGCACCGACTTTTACCTCATGTTGCCTGGCTTGTGCCTGTGGGTTTTCGACTGGACTTATCGGCTATTCCGTGGAGAGAGCGGCGGGTTGCATGAAAAGATCAACGCGACGTTGGAGAACGCAGGAGAAGGCTGGTACAGGCTGTCGCTCCCTGTCGTCACCCGTAGCATGAAGAGCTATGATGAAATCCCCGAGTCTCAGGCTGAAACCGGCATGTCGTCCATGACTCCCCTCAAAACCTACTATGTCAACATTCCCTCGGTCAGCAAGCTTCAGAATCATGCCTTCACAGCGGCCGTCCCAGCTTCCAGCACCTCAGGACCAGTTTTTCTCTTTCAAAGAGCAGGCAAGGCATCAAAGAAGAGTCAAAAGGAGTGGACATGGAAGGTCGGGGCGTTGGTTCCCCATCCAAACGACTTTACCACGGTTGAAGTGCGGCTGGAGGGTCCGTATGAGCCACGAGACACAAAGTTTCAACAAGCTTCTCACATTATCTGTGTTGTGGGTGGTACTGGAGTCACAGGTGCCTACAGTCTCGTCACTTGGTGGTTGAGGTTTCGAGCGCAGGATACCAACAGCAGATTCACTCTTATCTGGGCTCTTAGGCACAAAGAACAATCGAATGTCAACGAATGGGCCCATCTGCAAGAAACAGCAGCATCTGTTCCGAATCTGACACTAATCACTCATATCAGTTCCGCTGATGGCAGGATGGACCCGGGCAAGCTGATCCGGCAGTCTCTTACCCTCGATCAGATTTCGAGTGCACCTTATGCAGATGGTGAGCGAGACAAAGAGTCCACTGCCTGGGTTTATAGCTCAGGTCCAGACGGTTTGATCAGAGCAACGGAGGCGGCTTGTGTGAAGATAAGACATGAGATCAGGGAGATGAGAGGCAAATCCAATGTCGAGGAGATTGGCTGGTACATGGCCAAGTGGGAGGTTTAGAGAGGCTCGCAATGCCGTTGTAATAAGTTTTCCCTTTGTGGGTTCCCTTTGTATTTACATATTCCTAGATAGACTTTCATCTGCAATAGTTATTTTGTAAAACTGCCATAATTGGTTACGCCCTGACTTTCCAAACTAAAGCATTCTACCCCTATTGATGGAGCTTTATGAATCAACATGGATAACTCCACAGCAGCAGTTGTTGGTGCTACCCTGACTATTTGTTGCCAGCATGGGTTAACTAACCATTGGCCCGGCAATGCTATATGGCGGGTGCTTGTATTAAGGAGTACCTAAGCATGTTTGCTTACTTGAGACTTATTCTTTCCAGACGATCAACGCTCACGCCAAATGTGTTCATGTCACGGGAACTTGATGAGACTCGGTAGTCAAAGCTTAAGGATGATATCAGGCAAAGTCTAGGATAAGAATTACAGCACGCTGGTATTGATGCATCATGATAGGCACCCAAGTCTAAGCGCTGGATGAGTCCCTCCTAGTTGAAGCCTCCTTGCTCTCCACTATGATACTTGTTTGCTTCCGGATCCCAGGAGACATGATGAGAATATTCTCGGTACTATCATCCAGATGCGTCTCTGTGGAAACATGTGCCTCGTGGTCAACTCCACTTCCAAGCGGCCTCATGCCAGATTTCTTGCTCTTCCAACTCTGCAAAGCATATTGCGAGTTCAAATTGTATGAAGCCGAAGAAGTGGCTGCCCTCGACTTTTCGGCAAAGTACTTGACGAGGGGGGAGAGTGTTGGTATAGAGGCGATGATGATGCCCGTATTCGTTTCGATGATGGACCAAAGGATGGCTTTCGAGGAGTCGAGGTAGTTCTTCAAGTTCTGGATGGTCTGGATTCGGATGACTTGGACGATGGTGACGAAGATGCCGAGACCGAAGAGGCCTAGAAGGACAACCTTTTTACGACGTTGGATCTGAGACTTGAGGAGAGCAGGGAACGGCAGGACCAAACTGTGAAGGTGTCAGCTCGAGCCAAACATGGGGAGGAAGCGTAGATAAAGGGCCAATTACACCATGACATCGAATAGAATCGTCAGCCCGGAAAAGCTCAGGTAGAATGGGACGGCGTCTGCACAGTGGCCACCCGTGATACTCGGGTCCCATTGCTTGGCAATCTGTCGAGAAGAGTTAGCGGACGCCGTCGTTGTGCTAGGCCATGACCTCATACCGGGGTACAGAGAAACAGAAAGACACAGATAAAGGCGATATGTGCCATGCTGATGATGACGGCGACGACAATCGCCGCAATGCGGTGGTTGCCGGGGAAGACGCGCATGTACGATAGAAGCAGGCTCATTTTAAAGCCGTAAATACCGACAACATAACTAAGCAGAGTTATTAGTATAAATGCTCCCACTGTGATACAGCAACACATACAACGGTGCCCCTATGTATTGCACCTAGTCCCCGTTAGTCGCCCAGAAACACCGGCGAGAAGGATCGTCACTCTTACCAACCCAAACGTGTAGATATTCTCATCAGGCATGTCTTCCAGGCTCTTGAGACCCAGACCCCATGTTGTTTCTATCGTTCAATGAGCATCAGAGATCTTCGATATGTGAGGGCGACATACGGATAACAGTAGCCGTTGTGTATCCACAGATGCCAAGCTAAACACCAAAAGTCAGCCAAGATAACCAACAGTGGAGAGAGGAACCAACCCAAGCAATGACAATCACCCAGTCATCTAACAACCAACAACGTCAGCAATCCCAATACTCCGGTTGTTGGTCGAACCCTGCTTACCGTGTCCAAAAGACTTGATCATGAACCCTCTGACATAGAGCCTGAGACACACGATGCACAGCGAGAGAGCCGTGAACCCTGTCGTTATACCCGTGATTTTCGGGCCATCAGTCGTCGTCCCCTCTGTTGTGTTGCGGACCCAAGCCATTGTACCACCACGTTGGGATCTGCAAGGGAGAGATTGTGGAGATAGGATGAAGATTCCAAACCAACAAAGGCGGAGGGAAGAAGCTTCTATTTGGTTGCCAAGTTCAGTCATTCACCAAGAAAAAAATGTGGCAAATTCCCCAAGTTTCATCCCTGAGTAGCTTGATGGCACTTTTGGTGCGCTGCATCGTGTTTCCATGACGTCCACTGCAGAAGAAATTGGCATCCCACGCCTAGGTCCGTGGCTTGAAGATTAACAAGGAGCCCTGCGGAGTCAAAGTGCCGGGGATATCTACCCATTGCCGGCAACCCAGGGCGCGTCTCGATTCCGTTGTGGCACGTAGCATCACCGCAATTAGCATCACTCCCAGTTCCATGGATACAAGGGGCGCATATCCAAAGTCCACAAATGAAATAATGCCTCAAAAAATGACAGATTTTTTTCTGACATTGCTTTGTTTACAGAGTTGTGGCTGCATTTGGTGCTGTAAGCCGCGTCTGGGGGTCCTGAGTGTTCCCCTGTCATTTATGCAGCTAGTGGTGTGTACAGCCAACAGACGGTTGCAGCCCTTCGAGTTGAGAGATTTAATCGAGATGCTTGATCTCCCAGGTCCATGGACCGGGCAATGGCCTCTTTCGGGCAGGTGCATGAGTGATTCTGGCTAGGAGTTCGTATGCGAGAACCTAATTCTCTATGGAGCTTTGTTCAAGTGATCTTCATCCTGCTGAGGTCAGTCAAAGGGATGATCTGATTAGCGACCTGTCAAACCCAAGTCAATCCTTCAAATACGCGGCTACTAGAGTAATTGAGGGCTAGACCAAGGTCTCTGCTCTGATCCCACTCGGCAAGGACGGATGGGCTTCCTAAGCTCCTCTATCCTGCAGGTTACATTTATCAGGGGGTTGGACCGCTGATCCCAGTACGTACATAGCACCAGCCTCTTGGCGAGCTCCCCGGAATACAGGGCATGGGTCAGGGTCCCACGAACCAACCGATTGATCGAATGGTCCGATTCTCCGTAATTATACTGCCGAGGTGATCCAAGCACCGGACGTCAGCAGTAGATTGCCATGGCTTGAACCAATTGTTATAGTCACCTTCCGCCCACTCGAAACTCAAACCGCCATCCTCCTCCATTGGGAGTCCAACCTCACACATCCTCTCACACAATGCTGCCCCGTATTGTCTCTTCCCTGCTCCTCTTGGCCAGCGGCTGCAGCGCTACGGCGTCCTCCTACAAGGCCAGCTGCAAGTGCTTCCCCGGAGACTCGTGCTGGCCGTCTCAGAGGGAATGGGCCCGCCTCAACAGTACCGTTGGAGGGCGGCTCATTGCAACGGTTCCACTGGGAACTCCTTGCCACGACCCGCGCTACAACGCTGCAGAGTGTGCACACCTACAGGATGAATGGCTCTATTCGTCGATCCAGTAAGTTGTCTCTTCCCCCTGCATATGTCCCGTATCCATGTCCCCGGGTAGGCTCAGCCACTGATACCACGCAGTATCGACTCTTCATCCTCGGTGATGGCTCCCATCTTTGCCAATCAGAGCTGTGATCCATTCCAGCCCAGATCTAGGCCTTGCACCCTGGGCAACTATGTCAGATACGCAGTCGACGCCAGATCTCCCAAGGATGTCGCTGCGGCTTTGAAGTTTGCTCAGGATAAGAATGTGCGCTTTGTTATTCGCAACACTGGCCACGACTATCTCGGCCGTTCCACTGGCGCCGGTGCTTTGGCTGTCTGGACTCACAACCTGAAGGGCACCAAGATCTTGAACTGGAAGGACAAGCATTATACAGGCAAGGCTCTCAAGGTCGGGGCCGGTATTCAGGGTCACGAAGCACTTGCTGCCGCCAATGCTGCCGGTCTGGTCGTTGTCACTGGAGAGTGCCCTTCCGTTGGACTCGCCGGAGGCTATGTCCAAGGAGGCGGTCATTCGGCATTGAGCACCATTTTTGGCCTCGCAGCTGACAACACCCTCGAGTTCGAAGTTGTGACTGCTCAGGGTAAGCTTATCAAGGCTTCCAGAAAGGAGAACAGCGACTTGTACTGGGCTTTGAGTGGCGGAGGTGGCGGCAACTATGGCGTTGTCGTGTCCCTGACTGTTCAAGCTCACCCCGAGGCCAAGGTCAGCGGTGCCAAGTTCCTCGTCACTCCATCCGAAGACAAGCCGGATCAGATCTACGACATCATTGACGCTTTCCATGCTGCTCTACCTGATATCGTCGACTCTGGTGTCATGATCATCTACTTCTTTTCCGACTCTTTCTTGCAGGTGCCAGCCATGACCGCCTACAAGAAGTCGGAGGCTGAGGCCAGGAAGATTCTCAAGCCACTGGCCAAGTCTTTGGCTGCCCTGGGCGTTACGTTTGAGCCCACCTTTACCGAGTTCTCCAGCTACTACGAGCATTACGACCACTACTGGGGTCCCCTCCCTGCTGGCAACATCCAAGTCGGCACACAGCTGTTTGGTGGACGCCTGCTGCCCCGCTCCAAGCTCCCTGACTTCTCGCCTACTGCACGTCAGCTCGCTGAGATGGGTGTCATCTTCATCGGCGTCGGACTCAACGTCTCCAAGTTTGGAGGCAAGAACGCCAACGCAGTGCTTCCCCAGTGGCGAGACTCTATTGTCCAGGTCTCTCTGACTCTCCCCTGGGACTTCAACGCTCCTTGGGAGGACATGCTTGAGACACAGCACAAGATCACTTATGAGGTGCAGCCCGTGATTGAGGCTGCTACACCCGGGGCCGGAGCGTACATGAACGAAGCCGATTTCCAGCAGCAGAATTGGCAGGAGACCTTCTTCGGTGCTAACTACAACAAGCTGTTGAAGATCAAGAACAAGTATGATCCCAAGGGTCTGCTGTATGCCACCGCGGCCGTTGGCAGTGAGGCATGGGAGGTTGCTGATAACGGCCGGATGTGTAAGGCGAGACGATGACTCGCCGAGTGGGCGGATGAACTTTGAAGATGGACACGATGGATGATCAATACGTAATTAGCAACTGAATGCCATGTCTATCTTCGAGAGACTCATCACATCATCCCTTACCCACTTTGATGCATGCCTTGATCTTGGTCCACGCTTAATGATACCCACGCACGGAAGCAATACGGGAAGCCCGGGGTGTGATGGGGTCTTTCTGACGCTGCAAAGACGCAGGGGCTCGCATGCCTACCCATTGACGGAAGGGCCCAAGCGACCGGAACAGGGGTAGCAGTGCATGCCCTAGCAAAGGGGAAAGATGAGAGGAAACAACGGTAATCGATGTTCACCATCACATTTCCCCGCCTTGCCGCCTTACGCGCGGTCTTATCAAGCTAGTTTAGACTCTCTGGGCAAAACTTGTCAAAAGCCTTCCGCTCATCCCGCTCAACGGCGCGCGTCGGTTACATCGTCGACGCCTCGCCGCGCAAGACAGGACCACAAGCGGATCGACGGATAGTTACCGCGTGTCGAGAGAACAAGGCAGGGATACAGTTAAACTTTGCGGCCCTTGCCTTGTAACCTCCACTGAACAGGGTGCTTCAGTCCAGGGACCCTGCAATGGCATCGTATCAGCACAGAATGGGGGAGTTCGTCCGCTTTAATTCATCTTGTCTCTCGGTACAATCCGTCTGCAAGGACGGCGATACGGGTCTATATCTCGGCCCGATGCCGTCCCCATCTCAGTGGCTCTAAAAGACCGGACATGCTCGATTAGTTGCCGCGTTGATGAAACTGTCGGCTCGAGCGGGAGGCGGGTCAAGGCAGCCTTACCCCAAGATTAGCGGCCGACGGGAGTCTTTGAAGACGCAATTCTCGTTCGAGTATTTTGCTTTTTCTTACAGCGAGCTTACAAAGCCAAGACGCCAACGTCCTAAGCGTGAAGACTACTGCATAGAGAGCAGCACTATTGCATGGAATCATTTCAGGGCGACAAAGAGGTTGTCTTTGTGCCGTTCAAGGCAGACTAGAGCTTGTAGGGCAAGGTGCTTTGAGTACATGAAGCCATAATATCCTTGTTAAGGTGTGGTGTCGTTGTGGCTGGGAGTAGCGCGATGTCAGCAAAATCCTGGAGAATCAAGCCACTGTCAAGGTTCCAATATCACGTAAGATCTGATTCCGGGGGAAGACCTGTTGATACTAGAATGGTCCGTAATGGTAGAAGAAAATAAAAAGGCAAAGGGGCGAGCACGGAGAAATAGGGCTGAATTTGAAGCCTTGATTTGGGTATCCTGGAGTACAGGGTAGGTCGAGGTTTGCCCGTCTCTGTTGTCATTGTGTGTGTGTGGTACCATGCTCTCCATACGACAAGCTGGTCTTGAGAGGGGCGCAAGGTGGTGGTTGTCCTATTCCTAATCGCTTCTAGTCTTAAAGGTAAGCTTCAAGAAAGGGAAAGTCAGGGGGAAACTCCAGTTCGCGTAACGGTGCAGCACTTGAGGAGGAAGTCTGGCTATGCAGCTTCGCGCATGCGAGACAATCATCATATTAGACAATGACCAATGGGCCCTAACTAGGGAATTAGGTGTTACTGCGAAACTTTGTGCAGCCATTTTTTAAGGTTCACATGTCAATAGCCAATGCTTAAAGGTTATGTTCTTAGCTTTTCGAGCTTAAATTGACCACCTTCTATGCCGAGATAGTCGTGGCAGTTGGGTTCTGGATTACTCTTCAGTCGGGTCCCAATTTACGAATCAACAGCTTCTAGAATTAGACAAGACTGAAAAATGACTTCTTCTCAAGCGTGAACCTTGGCATGAGTCACTATCCCAAGGATGCAGAGGGTGGCTGGTGGAAGGGCTGGAGCTTGTCGTACTTGGAATGATGAATCAGATGGACTGTCGACAGATTTGTGCCCCATGCGAAATACCGTCCTCAATCAGTACATTCAGCAAGAAGTCTTGCCACAATGTCTGTGTATGTAACGGCAAAGATGGGCTGCTTGGTGAAGCAGCACAAGTCAACGCCGTGATTGGAAGCTCAAGCGAGCATTTGCAAGCTTCCGTCAGCTAGTACAGTTGTGGCTTGAAGACTCTCGCCATGGACGGATACTGTGCAGGCCTGAAGTGGCTGGTCGTTTTGTAAGCTGCGCATTGCCCAGGAATCGTGGATGAATAGCAAGGATGCTGTTCCAGCCTCAGCCAGGCGTAACGTTGTGCGACATTGGGCACCCCAGTAAGACTTGGCATGCCAGGCTCAATAATTCGAAGCAGCGACTGTCACGTGGGCTTCGGCAACGACACACTCTTAGGTGCCTTGATTTACGAACGCGTCGATTGGCCATCGTTGACTGTCGACTCATCGAGACATGGCACAGCAGCATGTAGCACTGGCTAGAAGTTTCTCCACTACTATACAAGCGGCTGATGGGATAGACTCATATATCGTACCAGACAGTGAAGTTAGGGTACTGTGACTATCCGACTTGGACCTGGCTCAGCTCTGTTTGTCCTTCAGGCCTTGGGAGACCTCATCTGCTAGCTTCCGCTTCAACCCCATCTGACTTTCTCGTTCTTGCATGAGACAGGTGTGGGATACAGATGGCTTCCGCTGTAATGTAACGCAAAGGTGGTTAGATTGGAGAGACTCAATCACCTCTGATGCCGACTGGGCCATTGCATATGCAACATCGAGAGCGACTAGCCGACATGGATAGCCGACTGGAGGATGGAACCTCTTAGAATACCATGCCATCGGATACTGTGCTGTCTAAATGCCTTTTGCGTACGATTGCCTTGGGTAACCGCCATGCTCGTATGGCATCAAGCCCAAGGCCATAGGTATATATGCCTTCCATAATCTTCCATCCACAACCGAATGCCGGCATTGCCATAATAGCCTATTCATCCTTATTTTAATAACTTGACAACGCAAATCACAGCCAACATGCCCAAGCCCAAAGGAGATCCCCAAGACCTAAACACCGTCAGGGTTGATACGAGTGTCGAGAGTCCCAACGGTAGGCACATCCCTCTCCATAAAGAGGGCGATTTCCCACTCACATAGAATAGAGTTACGAAATGCTGTGTATTGGAGAATTGTTTCCCGAACTCTTTAACGAGACAGACGACAAAGGGGAGTCCGTCAAGCTGATTGTTCCCGACGCATACGACATTGCGGGCTATCATATCCGCCTTCGTATCGAGTGGACCATAGATTCTTCCAGCAAGGAGTCCGCCGAAAAAGTGTTGAAGGAGGGTCTCTTTATCGAGCGAGACGTGCAGTACGTGGACGAGGCAAGAGTTTTGGAGTACTGGAAGGAGCTCAGGGGAAAAGACGCCGTGTCGGAAATTCCGGAGGACTTCGTCCATGTGCTTCGGATCCTTGAGGAGGGGGAGAGACCCAGGAGAGGCAAAGTCAAGTACAAGCTCCAATTCGTGGGATACTCTAAGGACGAAGTCGGATACTGGACTCGGGAGGAGCTCAAGTACAACTACCCTGAGCTTCCAAAGGAGTGGGAAGAAAGAGATGAATGAAGGGAGGAGAACACTCATAATTGGCTTATCAATAGGAGGAGCATGATCGAGATACATTACAAGACCTTCGGTAGTCAAATTTCAACACCACCTCAACAGAGCATCGAGTGCTGAGCTTCTATTTTGAGCCCTCTTCAGGAATGCCCAGATGCCCAACATGATTTTATAAGCTGGCCGAATTGTTACACAGATATCCTTTGCTGTGCACGAATTTACTACATTTAACACCACGTATAGTTGATGGCCTTTGTGGGCGCATTGGTCGAGGCGCCGAGGGCCTCACTCTTGCTCACCATATTGCTAGAGCTGTATCTGAAGTCCTGCAAAACTTCGTGCAGCTAGGTTAGTGTCTCATCACGCCTTTCCCCAGTGTGATGCTGACCAATCCGACCTTTTCAAGGGTGGTAGGTCAATGCGAGGCGCAACCGCCATTAATTACCTACCTACCTACGTTGTGATAACCCACAGGCAGCCGGGATCACAAAATCAAGGCGGAGTTCCCTTGCTCTTGGTCTCAATTCTCGTCCAGCAACTGAACGAGGCGATCGGGCGGTCTCAGAGCCGGGAACGGTAGGCATTGCCGCTGCATGAGGAAGCGGTCGAGACCGGATGATAACTGGTACATCAGTGGCTGAATAGTTTATGCACAGACAGATGTACTTCCTATCTATCCCCCTGATCTCCTCTCATGTCAGGCACGAGACATACAAAAGCAGTCCGATGCCGGTTGGTGTCGTTCGTCGAGACCAAGACTTGTCACAAACATTGCAGTATTGGCTCCTTATCTGAAACTAATATCTAATCACCGGGAGTTCGCTACTCTCTACATTTTGCGCTGATAAACCAGCATCCAACCCCCTCCATTCAAACGCACCCCTCTTTATCAAAGATGCCGTCTGACCGCCCCAGTCGTTCTCCGACACTCCCCGCATGGTATCATCGCCTCCTTGACAAAGACACGGTGAAGCCTGAAGACTTTGACGAAGATCTCTCAGAGAGCGATGATGAGAATTCTTCCCCCAAGGGGTCCGAATATGACTATTATTACGAGCTCAAATCAAAACGAGAAGATCGCAAGGAGGAATTGAGAAGCAAGGCCAGACTCGCAGTTGAGAAGAGGAAAGAGGAGGCCAGACAAGTTGAGACACAAAAGTCAAACCGCGTCAAGCAGATCTTCAACAGAATCAAGAAGGAAGAGGCCGAAAATCCCAAGTCCTACAACAAAGAGGACATGTTTGTCCGAGGCAAGCTGTTCGGCCTCTACTCAGCCGAGTTTGTCAAGTATGGCTTCACTGGAGGTTCCATGGACAAGCTGCCAAGAAATGTCGAATTCTATCATTACACCGACGTGATATATGGCCACATGCCCAAATCATTCCGCAGACCATGGCTTGACGACGGGGAGCTCGAGGGCCATGTCGACATTGACGGCGAGCAGCATCACTTCCAGATGTTGGAATCGACCCGACGCGGAGGCCTCAAAAAGTTCACAGTCAAGACCTCGAAGAAGGAGAAGCTGGTTTTCCAGTTTCTTGACAGTGACCATCTCATTCTGAGGGTAAGTCGCAACCTGGCCTTTGCAGACCCTCGGCCGGGAGAGTCTGCTGCCCCCGGAACTTTTGTCTTTTATGGGATTGCAGAAGGCGAGGCGACGGGAGTGCCAGATATGTGGAATGATGAAGACGAAGATTCAGATGGTTATGGATATTATTGATGGTGCTAGAGGGGGCTGGAGTGGTAACTAGCAAATCCATATGGGCATGCCCTTGGAAGAATATCGTGTCCAAACAATGCATTTGGTGCTTTCTACGATCAGAAAACCGAACAACCTCATGTGTACTCCATATCGCATTGGCTGTCTACGAAGGTGGACAATCTCAGCCAAGCCGGTTTCCAGGGCGCCGCATACCAACAGGAGACCTGATCCCTCGCCTCAATTTGACCGGAACTGCAAGAACAAGGCGAACAGGACAGCTTGTCCCTGTACTTCTCCTCTTCATTTGGCGGTGGCGGAGTGGGTTCCTTGTAATCATTGCTTTTTCTTGCCCGCGGAGTCGCCCGCCCCTGAGAATCACAATCAATGTGATCGGTGAGGCGCTTTTATGTGCTCCTTAATCTTGAGCGAGCGACCGTTTTAGAGGAATAGAAGGATTCGATTTATCCATTAAGATATTTTATTTCTTGCTTAGACATCATCAATCCATCTTACCAGCACCCACGAAAAATTGAGGGCGACCAAACCAGCCAGATCCCCGTTGCTAGACAGACTTCAATGGCTCAATGTGGTTAATTCCAAGGACTATCGAAAATAGAGTCTTATCAGATCTGCACTGAGCTAACGCGTGTTTCTGATACTACTCTAGCAGGGCTACCACTAGCGTGAAAAGCCACACCGGCAAAGAGGGTACAGTCGTTGGAATGGCCAGGCCTAGAACACGATATCATTCATGCCAGCAAACACATTTATCATTTTTTTTATCGTTGCCCTAGCAATTCCCCCTTTTCTAAAATCTCAAAGCCATTGCATTTAAACTTGTTTTCTGCTGCGTATTTCTGCGACAAGTGATCATCTTCTATCACCATTAGAGCGGGCAACCTCCAAGATCTACAATGCACTCCCCCTGGTCCTACACCCGTCGCAAGTCACCCCCTCCACGCAGCCGCTCCCCTTCACTCCCACCATGGTACCATCGCATCCTCGAGTACCCAGACAACACTGTTTGGTTTGACGACTTTGACGAGGACATCTCGGAGCTTTCAGAATCCGACTCCGAACCCAAGCACGGCGACTATTGTCAATGTGGCTGCATGCCATATGAGTCGGGATCCGAATGCGGTTCAGGATCTGACCAGGAGGGGTCCGAACTTGATTCTGACTGTGACGAAGATGAATCTGACTCTATTGGATCTCGTGTGGGTTGCTCTGACTGGGAATCATCTGATGACGAGCGAGACGAGACTCGGTCCCGCGCTGGACGAGAATACGACTACTACTATGAGCTCAAAGAGCAACGAGAGCAACGCAAGCGGCAAATGAAGCAAGAGGCCAAAGATGGGGAACCGACACAGAAGGAACGAACCCGGCGGACGGAACTGCGGATGGAGAAGGCCGTCAAGAAGGTCTTTCACCGGGTCATGCATCAACGTGGCCATCGCCAGAATCTCACTCTCCGAGGGAAAATGTTTCAGCTGGGCTCTCCCGATCACTGGCAATATGCATATCTTGGATTCACTGTTCAATTCATGTCCAAATACGTCTATTTTGAAGATTACCCCGATGTCAGACAAGACGGAGGGCCGGGCCGCCCTCCACCAGGTCAAAGGCCAGAGCTCAGAGGTTATATCAACATGCATGAGTCAGCTGCCTGCTACTTTAACGGGCCGGCCCCGCCTCGACGCCCCGGTCTCAAGAATTTTGTCGTCCGACATGGTAATGGGGAGAATAGGATAACTTTCCAATTTCTCGACAACCACCACTTGATCATGAAGGTGCCCCGAGAGGTTGTGTTTGGCTGTCATCCTCGAAAGATGCCGCCCAATACTCCTAAGATTCTTATCTTTTACGGAATTGAAGATGGATGGGAAGGACGAAAGTCTAGTTAAGATGGTTGGGCTCCTTGAAGATTTTAGACGGAGGGACTAGTAGTTAATAGTGAAAAGTATTTGGAATTCATACAAAGGGATGCCTCACTTTTTCTCAAGTTCCCTGGTTAAATTGCATTGTCCTGATGTTGTTATGCGGCTTGAATGCACACCCGGCTTTGTTGTTGACATGGATGGCGTCTCTGAATCAGGGCATCAGCCATGATAAGATGATAAGACAAAATACGATCATGGATTATCTTGACGCTTCCTGCTTACATCACGTACGCAGACAAGGAAAACTATCAACCTTGGAATTCATCTAAAAGCCTGAATCACTGCGGAGAGTCTGGCTTGGGAAACGATTCCTTTTATTGGTGGTTATTCATTGTCTTTTCTGAACTCCTCAGTGCTAATAATAATGTTGCCGATCATCCCCGTAACTCTCAGAGAAACATGAGCTGCGCTGTAAATCTACCGACCAGTAGTCTAGATTTACCCTAACATGATCGTCTTTGTGGTCATAGGAAGGTAATAAGTAAACCTCTTCTCCGATCTGTAATACTCCAAGGGCGACTCAGACTCAGAACGGCCATCCTTTTTCATGGCAAAGGGCTCTATGTTAAGATATCCTAATCTCTCTGAGACATCGACCACTTTCCTGACGACCAGCCCATACCTCGCCTTCGGTGAAAACAAAGGGCAGTCAAATGTTTCCCCGCACAGCTCTTAGTGCAGCTCGTCGTTGGCGTCCCCGCCCATTGTCGGGATCAATGGCCAATAACCTGTGCGGTGAGTTTCGGGTGGCGAGTCTGGCTCGGTCATTGGAAGGATTAAATAGTAAACCGCCTTATCAAAGGTTGTGCCCAGTAGATCTTGGAGGCTCTTGAAGTCGTTATCAGGCAGATACTTGAAGGTGACCTGGACCACCCAAGTTTCGGTGTGGAGTATAGGTGAATAGGGAACAGCACCTGAGATGTTTCCCGCATCGATTTCGGCAACGACTGACTCTGAGGTCCGCTTCCAGGTCCCGTCATTCTTCTGAAGTTCGAACTTGACTCCCATTGTCAGCCCTCTTACTTGAAGCTCCCAGGCCCTGAACTTGCGGAGCGGCCCAAGCCATCCAATCCAAGACCAGCTGGGGAAGCCATCTCTACGATGCGAAGGGCCGCCTAAGCGCCGCAGAAGGGTATCTGTAAGGACAGCATCAAAGTAGCCAGGCTTCTCTGCTTCACTTGGCCTCCCTGGGTCAGTTCCACCCCACAAGGGATCCCAGACCAATATTATCCCATTGTTCCGGTCTATAGGGATCCCCCAGAAGTGGCGAATAGGTGAACATGTGGAAGAAAACGTTCTAATTGTACCGCGCATAACATTGAGTGCGTCGCTCTGGTGCGTCAACTACCGTTCTGCGACCTCTGCGATATGTTCCTCCAGGTTTCCGTGGTTGTAGCCGAATGCACCGCGATATATATCACTTCTATGATTGTCAACAATATTGCTTAGTTGGTGAAGATCGTAAGCGAGGCCCTCTTGAGTGTAAATAGTGTTACGATATGTTCAGGTCCTAGACCACCACCGAGAGCTGATGACCTGGCGCTGTAAGGTGGTCTGGGCAGACACCCATGTGCGTCCGCTGATTTTTATGGCTGGCTGCTTGTATCGCAGTGTAGAGCTGACCCCTGGAAGACCAAACGAGGCATCCTCACCGCACGCTGCAATCAGCGTAACAGTAGCAAGTTGGTAGACGATGTCCATAATTCCGATCTGCTCGCCCAACTCGGTTTCATCCTTCTGATTGATACAGTACTGGTCGACCCATAGATACTGAATGCCGAGGCGAATCGTGACATGGATGGAATCGCCGATGGTCTTGGAAACATCAGGTGGTAGAAACCCAGCCCTCGATGCTGTGCTCGACTCATTGCCCTGCGGCTGGCCCTAAACGTAACTCAGGGCAGCAAGCTCGCAGCCCTCGGGGAGCTTCATGATTGCGCCAGTCTCGCATTCTATCACTTTCAAGCATGAGAGCTGACGTGGATATCCTTTCAAGATCCCGCACATCTCTATATGGTGCGCTTTGCAATAGCTCAACCAGCCTTTGACCAACGAAAAGTCGATTCTCCCCCTCTCTAGGCGTTGCAGGCTGAAGACCGGTTTCTCATCATTGAGAGGGCTGCCCAGAGTTGCGCATCTTTCAAACCCCATCCCGTTCTTGAGAGAATCGCAGGGTACGGCCATTTCCAGACTGAGCACTTGGCTTTTGGACATGGGGGACGGCATAGAGCTATCATACCATGACTTGAGAACATCTCGGAAGTAATTAGAGCAGGCCCGTCTGGGGTCTAAAGCCTCGAGCTTGAACTCGAGTTCGTGGTTTGGGTTGGTGAACAGCGTCTTGTTGCTTGCCACAGTGGCAATGAAGAACTGACAGAGTGGGCAAGGGGATGACATATTGATTTTTAGAAAGATACCGCCATACCAAGCGCCTTTTGTCTCCTCATGCATGAGGGCGTCAAGATCGATTGAAGTGCATTGTGGGCAGAGGTAAGCGGCCACGTCGGGCAATTCCTCGTCGCTTTTGATAGGAGGAGTAGGCACTGTGAAAGAGCAACAAGAGTGACTAGATTCCATCGTTGGGGTGTTGTAGGCTTGGAGATGAGGATCAAGGTCAGCAGGTGGGAGTTAGAAGAGGTTGCTCACTGCCACGAATAATCAGTGAAGAAAATGCCGCAGAGGTTCACATGAGGAGGCTGAGCTTCCAGGTTGCAAGGGTTGCATGTGTTAACAGTGGTTTCTTCTCCATCAGCTCGCGTACTCTTTACTTGATAGGCCCAGAAGCCTGGCAAGTACATCCTCTTAAGGCAATGATTTACGTACAGATTAATATGGAACGAAGATTGGCGGCAGAAGAGGGGGATCAATGTCTTTCCTGCCGTAAAAGATTTGCCTTAGATAAGAGGGTTTGTGTGGTTGTTAAGTGTCTTGATAGTGTTTATAACCCCCATGCCTTGTACGCTGGCCGCAACTGATGAAGACAATTCGAGTTGATGGTGAGTGTGCAGAAATCTAGACACCCCCTGAAAGTGAATAGACGAGACTACCAGACTATCTTTCTTCACAGGCAAGTCCAAAGCTATATTATCTCATTTATTTAAAAGTCACACTCCATTTTCAGCTGACTTGAGACAGCACTCTGATACTGCCCCGATCTTGTCATGAAATACTGTCGTTGTTTTACTATCACCAAGTTGAATCCAGACGTACCGAAGAAACATGCAAATTCACTCACGTAGAGGATCATATAATAGTTAAACGACGATAAATTAACCCCCAATATACTATATTAAACCATCAAGTGATATCATTAAACTATTAAATTACCACGTAAGAATCTTAGAAGCTTTTCCCATGTCTTTCCATATGTGCTCTGGTTATAATTTTAGTAGTTTATTTGCAAAAAAGAAAAGTTTCTTAGAGATTATTGACTAAGATGGATGAAACTGTTCTATTAGACTCCGATTCACCGTTGAAATTTGGCGACCATTCATAGACAAAGACCCCGTCATGGGTATAAAGCGCACCGTCTACCCCTAGCCATATGCCCATCAATTTCAAATTAGCTTCTTCAACTCTGCAGTAAGGCTCAAACATTCTCAACTGTTGATTGCATTTCATTGATCATTCCCTCTAGTTTTGGTACAACACATTTCACAACCATGGTACCCGCACAAGGTAAGAGGTCTTTAAATTTCTCTCATAACTTCCCATTAATGCGCGTACTTCTTCTGTATCCATCTCTTTCTGCCATTTGGCACTGTCGGACTCATCTTCCCACTGTTCACCGTTTCTCGCTGTTGGCGTTAAATGATTATTTTCTCAAGGTCATGACGTCTTACGATCTTCTAGCTCAGTCATAGTTGTGTTTTGGGCAGAGTTTATTTGCTCTTATGCTCTATGACTTCTGGGAGATAATATACATGCCAAAATGCTTTTCTTTCTATATTTGCTCACCTCTGGAGGGAACCTAGCTCACCAAACATAGATTTCAAGACCACCGAACAACTGCCTGAAAAGCTGACAGACGTTTCTATCAGTTCATTCGCCGTCAATGGAGAACAAGTCACTCTTATCGTGGGATACACCAACATCAAAGACGGGGTTTTCGTATCTCAGCATGTGTCTAAGAGAGCCATGAAAGAGCATTACCCTGTAGAGCTTTTGAGATTTTGGGATGCCCATGGGGGGCGAGAAAACGCAATAAAACTCTCTAAATCCTCGCGGTGATGTCTAAGAGCATCACAGAAACTATTTCCCTGGAGAGCTCTAGAAGTTCTATGATACCTATGGGGGACGAGGTATGGCGAAAAAACTGGTGACTTAATAATGTTAGTAGGATAATTAACTAATAATGGTTTGACAAAATAATTAGGAATTATTGCTACTGTGATATATGCCTGAGAGTAAGCGTGAGTTATATTAATAAAGAACATAATCGTCAAGTTATGACGGCACTAAACCGTACCGCAAGAGACCATAGCGAATCAAATAGGTGCTATATGAGAAGAACAGTTTCCTCCTTGTACTGGCACGATAGCTCATTGACAGATATGCCGCGAGGAAGCCTCGTCCAGATCCAATAGCCCACCCGGTAGTAGCAGCAAGGTTGTTCCAAAGGTTCGTACAGGACAAGGCCCAAAAAGCGAAAGTGGAACAGATCCCCCCGGTCAAGAATGAGCAAGTAGCGGAAACGGCCATGGGCATTTCTCACAGCAAATGTATTTCTTGCGGCTTGATCACATCCTTCTTGAGTCAAAGGCGGAATCGCGGTCCCACCGAGATAGGAAATCACCGCCTTACCCTCGAGATGTTCATCCCAGTATAGGGACCCCCCCAAATCCGGATCAAGGACAACCGATAAATCACACTGATTTGCGTGGTCAGGCTCACACTCAATTTTGAGCTCAAACACATAGCCTTGGATTTCGATGCTGTGACCCGTTGTCAACTCTGTAGACGGGCTGTCAGCATTGGTATTCGACCAGATTCGTCTCATGGAGGCGAAGCATTGCTTTTGGAGCAGATCGTCGTCCACTTCAAGGATAAAGTCTCCCTCTAGCGAAGCCCAGCTCCAAGAAGGTGCCATGTAAGTGGCCGGTCGTTTTGTGTGCGAGTTGATTGTCCAGCATAGCGCCGCTGGCAGATGAGCACGCCAGAGCCCGGCGACATAGTCATCGGCAATGGAAAACCCGGAAGATTGACCAAAAGACTGCACAACCCCAGAGAATGCCATCAGCCGATCCGACTCCTTAGTGAGTTTGCTTCTCGCATACTCCCTGACGCGCCGGTACCAAGTAGTACAGAGCATGTGGGAGTTGGGTGGCATCGCGTTTTCCTCCTTCATTTCCTTGGCTTTATTCCACCATGACCCGCGGGCACACATTGGAGCCCCATTGGGACGGATCTCGCATGCCAGCTGTTTTCGACAGTGCCACCATAGTTGACGCCTACCGAGAATTAGGGATCGTTTGGAAAGATACCATTCCTGGTATACCCAGGCCCTAGAACGCAAGGTGCAGAATGTGATGTCTTCATGAAACTGGTGGTCATAGATGAGCTGGAATGTTGTGCCTCTGAAAGCAACCCTTTCAGGAACTAGTAGGTTAGGCTTTCTCCTGATGAAGCTCCTCCCAGAGCTGTCAGACGCTGTGGCTGAACATAGGTTGAAGACTGCGTGCCCGTAAACGAGTTTCATATCTTTTGCTTCCCGTGCCCAGTCCTCAGCGGAATCCTGAATGATGCATAATGAGTCTATCCATATATAGTGAAATCCTATCTCACAACATAGGCGGATAGCTTCTTGGTAAGTGTTTGGAAGCTGCTCTAGCAGTAAGCCGGCCTGAAACTCGTTGATATTCCTCTCAAGCAGCTTGATTGTCTGGACCTTTCCCCAGCAGTGGGAAAATGCCACGTAGGGCGCTGAGGCTTCTTTGTTGGATATTATAAGCCTAACGTGGCCGGCATCAACTATATGGATCAACCGGGTTGGGCGATAGGTTGGATGAAGGATCCGGCATTCTTCGTGCTCTTTGCTGCATGTTTCTACCCACGTGGTTGCCAGCTTGGTGAAGGCCGGGTCATCAACTGACATAGCCGGCGTATGATACGGAATTGGATCGCTTTGGCCTAAAGAGACGAGTGAGATGATGTTATCATTTGCAACGACACCAAACTATAATACCTGAGTCTCTCCACAGCTGAAATCTCCAACAGTATGCCGGACCATCAGGCTCCTCCGTCTTAACCAGTAGGCCGTCTAGAATGCTTCCATCATCTTGGATTCGAAGATCGAGGTAATATTGAAGTTTCCTCGTGAGGCAATGAGCTCGATACAAGAGCCACGACTTGCTATTCTGGATTGTTCCGCAGACGTAACATCCCAGCTCGGCCGCTTTTTCGACATGGTGCCCGCTTTCGTGATGAGGTCGCCAACCGTAATCCAGTGTTCCTGTAAGTGCCGAATAACACACGGAGCATAAATTTGATGGTTCCAGCACCACCAGTTGACCGGCTGATGACATGGGTTCAAGGGCGAGTGGATTTGTCTTGGATGTTCAAGATTGAGAAGTGGGAAGAGAAGCGAATGATAGCTAAGTCACAAAAAGAGTTTTCAATGCATTAAGAAGCAAAGTCGAGCCTAGGACAAGGCGGGGTAAGGAATCGACACGTATCGTCAAACGATGCTCGGCATGTTTGCTATTGTAACCAAAATTTCTCTGGTTGAAGCAAGACTATGTGCAACTTTATCGTCCCACGCCGTACCACTAGTTACGTGGCTGAGCATTAGATCAGTCATGGCCTCTACTACCTGCAACATGAAGGGACATGGTTACACGAGTATCCTCATATCGTTGAAAGGCGAGACTGGATCTGTGTGTACTTTTTATTACTGTGGCTGGTGGTCCCCCCCGCAGACTTCACAAACAACATATCAATACCGTACATGAAATGAAACAGTTGAATGGTATTATTACTAGTTTAGCAAAAAATGTATTGTCGACCTGGAGTTGAATTAAGTAAATGAATAAAAGAACTCGATCATCGTCTCCATGTGAAGCCCGAAACGCCGGTGTTATACCCTAGAGTCAGTTGAATTCGTTTCGTTTTTGCGAATTATGACGATGAGCCTTTTCGAGATCCTGGTGGGATAAAGAACCCGGGGGTAGGCAGAGGCGGCTTCACCTCTTGACCCAAGTACTCGGGCTTGGCAGCTGCAGCATCAACGATTGTCTTGACCTTGTCGTATAGCTCTGGAGCCTTGGCGCGGTCATCAGGCTTAAGCTGAAGAAGACGATCGTTAATAAGAGTCACCAGATCCCCGAGGGCAGTCCCGGATTTACACAGGGGATGCTCTCGTAGATGTCGAATGGCTTCGGTAACTGCTGGATGAATCCCTGTAGGTTGACCCGGTTCACGTGCAAAGAAGTTGCCTGGTGAAAGCGGATCGTTTTTATCTTTCCTCTTCTTGTGGAATCCATCGACCGCTGAAAAGTCATACACAAGCCAGACGGTGAATTCAAGAAACATGCAGCCTGCGGACCACATGTCATACCGTCGAGGCCTGGGTCTGTCATTCCGCTGGTCGTCGTCTGCCTCTGGGGCTTCGTAAGAGACTGTTGATTCCGATGTCATTGTCGCTGAGTTTCTCAAGTCAGTCGCCTCTTTATGAAACTTGGAAACGCCCATGTCTGCGAGAACCAGCGTTGCTACGTCGGCTCCTTGGCGATGTTCAAAAACCAGGATATTCTGTGGCTTGATGTCGCCGTGGCGTATGTTGTGGCTGTGAAGTGCACGAATACCGTCGACAAGACCTAGAATTTGCTCAAGGGCCCATCGAATGAGGCCTGTTGTTCTGGGCTTGGAGTCATGTTTTCCCCAGAAGTCTCTCAGCGAGCCGCCGTTCGCCCAAGGAAACAGAAGGTAATAAGTAGAACCTCTTTCAAAGGAAGCTAAGAGAGAGATCAAGTGCCCGTTCTGTAGTCGTTGGATGATGTCTAGGTTTTTCTTCTCTCTGGTAAAGTGCTCTTTCTTGTGGAACTCCTTGATAGCGACGTAGGCCTCGGCATCTGCCTGGGGACAGGTTAGTGGATTTCTTTCCCGCCATCGTTCTAGACATACCGAAAAGATGTGCTGATGCGCCGGGTGCAGCTTAGCCTTGTGGACCACACCCATGCCTCCACTCGCAATGTCCGTTTCACACTCTGTCAATGGCAAAGCACACTCCGGTTCAAGGACAAAATGCAAGCCAGGTCTGTCGAGGATTGGTGCCTGGACTACCCATTGCTTCTTGAGAAAGTTGTCGACCTTGTCCCCTTCTCCCCATGACATGGTTGAGGGAAATCTCTTGTTACCACTCACAGAAGCGAGTACGTTGTACTCACTGTCGTCGCTGTCATCACCGTTTCGACAAAGTGGTAGGTCCTCGTCAGTGATGCCTTCGTTGATGAGCTGCTCCAAAGTAGCAGACTCCTCCATGAGAACGAGAACACAAAAGATCCTCTTTGCTTCTGCGGCTTCTGCGGGAACTTTTTCAGAAATACAAGAGGAGAAGAGCCGTCTTTTCCTCGGCAAAACTGCTTGAATATGTGCAAGCGTAATCTTGTCTAGTTCGTCAGCCGGGATGAATTTCGCGAGCCGACCTTCGAGCGGACACGTGCGCATCAGCTGTTTCAGTTGCTTGTATAGAGTCTCCATCGTGAACGAATGATCTCGGCTCAGAAAATTGAATCGACTGATAGGGTCTAAGAAAACGTCTGACTGTGCAGCTACGCGAAGACAAGAAGCGATCATGTAAGGGCAAAGTTCATGCTGACGTGTCGGGCCCAGAATGGCTCCCTCCATATCAGGACCTGAAAGGCTCCGCGAACTTGCGGCTCTGTCTTTTAGTAGCCTTACAAGGCAACCAAAGGTGGCTTTCCGGTGTCATCATGGGGGTGTCATCTGAGAGACCGGCAAGTCTGAACCAGGTTGAAAATGCCAATAGCCTATGTGACATGCATGCCGCGTTGCAGCAATCCTGTTACCGATGGTGTGAGAAAAGGCCAATGAGATTTTTCAGATAACAACCCCTCATCTGTGGTTATCATGTCCGGCGAACCCGAAGTGGGAGTGGAAGGCCTCAAAATGCCTCGTTCGCGAGAATCCGGATTGAAGACAGGTACACGTCGCTAGGGAGAATAGAACCCAATTGATATGGGATGGAGAAAGTATGCAACTCTGCAAGGCCTTTAACCAGAGAATTACCCAAAAAGCAGTCATTGGGATCTGCGTTGGGCAGTATCAGTGCACCATATGCCGGTCAACGCTCTCAGCCTGATCGATAGCCGAGGCAATCATCTCAGCCCGGTGTGGGGGGAACTGACGCAGTCATCATGAAGTTTCCCTCTTGGCAGACTGTGCCTCCACCATACTTCTTGGTGGTGTGTAAGACTGAAAGCAACGCCTCGCGGGAGGGAGTAACCGCACCCCTCTCACGTAAGATGTATGTACTGACATCTGATAGACATTGGATGATTTTGTAAGGTTCTGACGAGAAGACAGCCAGGCGATGCGAGATAATGGGTCTTGCCAATACTTGTCTTCGAATCCGCGTATCTTGCGGCCAGGTACTGCTCTATGGGGTGACTCGTATCAGACCGTCGCAAAGCAACTCCCCACCCCCGAGTTCACAGCCCTACAGACATGACCCAGTTTGCTACCGGGACAAGCACATGTCATCAGATCACCACTTTACCTGCATATGCACCAACAGCAGCCAATGTCTGGGAGTGCCCACAAGCGGCTGAACACTTCCCCGCTCGTTCAGACCAGAAGAACAGAACATGCCAGCACTTAAAAGGTTGGATGCCTAAACGACTAGGCACCCTCCACGCAAGTCTCCTGTCAATATGGCATTCCTGAAGCCTTTTTTCCCGTTCAGCACTGAAGTGATTTGGGAATTGCTCAAGCACGCACTTCTATTCATCCGACCTCTTTCCATGATCGTCATGGATTTCATAAAGACGAAGATCTTTCCAACCGAGGCTGACGGCACCACCCGAAGGAAGTTCATCACGAGGCTTAAGCAGGCATGCAAATCGAGCGCACTCTCCGGGAAATCTTTTCTCCCTGAGGGCATGGTGCTCAGCCTGGTCACGGACCAAACAGTGAGGCAAATGATGCCTCGTGCCAGGGATGACTTGGTTGAGTTTGTATGCAAGCATGCCAGAAAAGTCTTCTTGACCACTTTGCACAGCGGACATGACAGAGTTCATGCCGCCATGAGCAGTTTCTGCGTCCATGGGATCACGGATGATGCGTTGCCCATCAAAGGCCTGATCAAGGCAGGGGACATTTGCGAGCCCCCAACGGAGAAAGGGACGACAGCAGAGTGTCTCCATAAGACGGCGTGGCCCTGTTTTGAGTCATGGGATTGCTGCGAGATCTCGGATTTCCAAACGAGCCAATGGGTGTTCTGTGCTCCAGTCTTCATGGAGAGTGACTCTCCGCTGGAATTGGAGGAAAGCCACGTCCTCCCCTTCACGTCAGTGAACGAGATTGGTACAGGCGGTCACTTCAGTACAGTCTCTAGAGCCAAGATCCACCCTGACCACTATCAAGGCCAGTTCTCTTTAAACAAGGTTAGTCGTCGGGAGAGCAAGCTAGGCTGATCTGGAAGCTGATCAACCGCAAATTAGGATGCAAGTGGGCAAGTTCACGTTGCCTTGAAGCACATGAAAGACCTCAGAGACCAAGAGTACAATATCAAAACTGCATGGGAGAGAGAAGTAGAAGCCCTCGATCAAATCAACCGACTCCGCAACAAACACTTGATACGCCGCACGGGAGCTTTCAGGGCGGGCAAGAGTTACTACATCATGTTTGAGTGGGCTGACGGTGGCACCCTCCGAGATGTTTGGATGCGACAAAACGTTGACCATACCACATTGAACGGCACTCGCATCATGCAGGTCTTGGAGCAGCTGCACGGCCTAGCCGAGGCACTTTCAAAACTCCACAACACGGTCAACATCAAAAAGCCCAATGGAGACGTCCCAGGCCCTCTGCCCAGAGCCGAGACCATTCTAGCGCCCTCCTCTCCCAACACGCCTAAGGTAAAGCTTCAGGCTGACGAGAGCGGTGGCAACGCTGGCGAAGAGCACTGGAGGCATGGAGACTTGAAGCCTGACAACATCCTCCTCTTCAAAGACGCCACCTCTCCATGGCTGGGAACTCTCAAGATCGCTGACCTGGGCTTGGCAAAGCAGCATGAGTTCGCCACGTCCGAGCGAATTGGCCCGACCGGGCAGAAGTACTCAACGTCTCATTACGAGGCCCCAGAGGTCATCATCAGGCGATATGAACCCCGATCTCGACTATATGACATTTGGTCCATGGGTTGCATCATTTTTGAGTTTGTCATCTGGTTGCTCTACGGCTATCCTGGTTTACAGAGATTCTACATGGAAAAGCCGCCGACAGGCAGGGATACGCTTTACTTCACAGTAAACTCGAGAGAGGATCATGCACAAGTCAGCGACATTGTTACGAAATGGATGGATTACATGCTGCAATTTGACCCAGAGTGCAACGGCCAGTCGCGCACTGTCATTGGGGATCTCATCAGACTAGTCAAGGACCACCTTCTCGTGGTGTCCCTCCCAGGCCAGATGGGCCAGGGAGGAACTCGACAGGGCGCAGACTTTTTGGAAAGAAGCCTGAGTGAAATCATGAACAAAGCAGTGACTAATCGCGGAGGAACCTATCTCTTTACTCGATCGAGCCGGCAAGCGGCACAAGCACTTAAAGAGATGAGCTCTATTTCGACGGGTTCTAGGGGACAAGCTGTGGCCTTGAAGAGCCCAAATTTGGTAAGATTCTCATATCGTATGCCGCGATTATGGGTGCTGACTGGCTTTCAGGATGTACGTGCAGCACATCGGTGAAGAGATTTGAGTCACTATGACGGCTGACTGATGGACTTCGCTCGACTTCGAAGACCGTGAGTGAATACAAGACAGTCAATATGATTAATGAGCTAACGGAAGTATAGTATGTGAGTTTCTAGCAGCTGGTCCATGAAAGCAAACATGACTAATCGATGGCCCGTTGATCTGTCCAGAGTGTAAGCCCTTCCAAAGCTCCCCGCACTGACCAAAGAGTCTAACTTTTCCGTATAGGTGGTGAGTTTCTTCGCTAGGGTGCCGTCTTTGTGGAATGTGCTAAGTTTAATAGAAAGTATTCTAGTCCTTTTTACCTATGGACCATGGGTTCAGACTAATAATGGCTAGTTTGATAACGTTTGGGAAGTTCAAGATGACAACTCGTTTGCCACTAGCTTCCTTCGGAAACAAGACACTCAACTTTCGAGGCCTTCCTCTTCTGGGGCGGCTTTACTGTGCGAGCTCTGCGCGCGCCTGAGTTTTTTGACTGACGCTGTTTTGATGAATGACACATTTGCCAACATCAGCAAGCTTTCCGAGAAGTGTGACCTCCACCGCCTGATTTTTCACGCCTTGAAGGGACACCGTGAAACCAGCCTGATCGAAGTTCGCTGTGTTGGTGGCGCTCTGAAGCTCAACGGAAAGCCAGTGTCAGGATTATCGATCTGCAAAGGCCTAGGTATGTCGTTCCTTGTTGACGAACCACCACATGTTTTGGTGCTGATCATTCGATAGCCGGAAACACGAGTCTACATGTAGTTACTGATTCCCCGGACAACATCCAAATCGGCTTGCCTCAACTCCCCAAAGCGGACAGTTCACCATTCTACGATTTGATCTTGCATTGGATCGAGGACTGTGATTCAAGTCATGCGGAGTGCCGCCCATTGAACAACAACCCAGAGTCTTTGCCGACTCGACTGCTAGATGTTGACCCCAGTGGAAGCATGGGCAACGACTCAATGTTACGTCTACTTGTAGCCAGAAGGGATCTGGATACAGGTCACGACTTACGGTACATCGCACTCTCTCATCCGTGGGGAAATACCCTGCAAAATGACCACTTCTGCACAACCCCTGGAAATTTCCAGCAACGGCTTAACAGCGGCATTCCCTTTGAAAAACTTCCCCTCACTTTCAAGAATGCAGTGCAGGTTACTCGCTCGCTCAATATTCGGTACCTGTGGATCGACTCACTTTGCATCATCCAAGGGGATGGCGGCGATTTTGATAAGGAGGCCAAGAACATGGAGACCATCTTCAGCTCCGCCTATTGCGTGATAGCCGCCAGCCGGGCTTCAGGGACATCAAGTGGGTTTCTGGGGGAGAGAGCGGCTCGGAAATTCGTCAGACTTGGCGAGACGACGGGTAGTCCATACTACATCTGTGAAGCCATCGATGACTTCCAGCGTGATGTGATCGAGGGGAATCTCAACAAACGGGGATGGGTTCTCCAAGAGCGCGCCCTCGCTCGACGAACAATCTACTTTACCGAGAATCAGACATACTGGGAGTGCGGGAAAGGTATTCGGTGTGAGACTCTCGCTCGCATGACAAAGTAGGCACTCTTCCTGACTCGTATATACACTTCGACTAACCTTGAGGATCTAGCACCAAAGTCGCATTTCTGGGTGACCCAAATTTCCCTAATCTAGCTATTGAGTCTACCAAAGGAACGAGGATTCGCTTTTACGAGGAACTTTACGAGGCATACTCAAGACTTGACTTCACCAGGGCATACGATCGGCCCATCGCCATTGCCGGCCTTGAGCAACGACTCGTTAAAGCTTTTGAAACCGACGGAGGCTATGGCGTCTTCCAAGGGGAATTCTTTGGAAGAAGCCTGTTGTGGATTCGTGATGCCAGGTTCACGGACAAGCTCAAGAAGATTGATTTCCCTTTGAGCCAGAAATATGCCGTCCCGACGTGGTCGTGGATGGCGTATCAAGGGGCTATCACTTTCATGAATGTTCCTTTCGATGAGGTTGATTGGGAGAAGGGAATGGATGCAATTCGGTCACCGTGGACATCAAGTAGATCGTCATCTAGCTCAGCCACATGGCACACTGGGAGCTCGGATGGGAACATCGACTTGACGGCCTACGCAAGAGATTTAGTAAGCCCAGGCTCAGCTGAGAAAGGAATCGTCTACGACCAAGGACGTACGGGTCTTGATGACCGCAGACTCAAATGCGTGGTTGTTGGAAAGGAAAAGGTGCGGGATGAGAAGGCTGATATGGTGCGTTTGCGGCGCTATTACGTCTTGGTAGTGGCTCCAAGGGGAAGCCTGGAGACCGGTTATGATAGAGTCGGAGCTGCTTGTCTGTCTGAAGCATGTATCGCTTGGGACAGAGGTTCGGTGAGAGTGCAAATATTCTAATTTTACTTTCCTTACTAGTTGGAATGGCACCAACCATTTAATTACCCTACCAGAAACGATCTACATCTCCTCTCATGTTTTATATTCAAAGCCTAATTGTGTCAGTTCCCCCTTCAGTCACCTGTAGATGGTCAGGAGAATGCCAGGTCCGCGAAACCGAAAGTGTTAACGACAGGCCAGGGCTACTCACAAGTGATTGATGTTTTGTTGTCGCCGCTATCACGACGGTTAATGTGCTGTGACTATTTAAATCTCCTATTTAGATAATAAATCACCGTTTAATTGTAAAAGAAGGAGAATTATGGCTTATACCAAATTCAAATACGGGACCTGCTATTTCATAGTAGTCAACTATCACTTCTCAGCCACTTAATGACTACAGTACCGCTGGAGGCGAGGTACGCCCGATTCGCGTTGTAAGCGCCCTATGGCCAATCAACGCTCAAAATGATCAAGACATCTCCACGTGTCCTGCCTGCGATTCAGCCAAGGCTGAATCTAACAGGCTGGCAGAATCTTTGGCAGACTCTGCTACATTTTTCTTGATGATATCTGGCAGGGCAATACACCTTTCTCTCTTTACTTGAGTTCTGCCCTTACATCGTTGCGGTTCCAATCTGAACAGAATAACTGCCCTGCACCTGATACTTTACCAGCGATGACGCATCTTAGCTTTAAAATCTTCCCAATCCTCGCCTCGTGGGTACTCCAGCGGTCCGCTGCTGAGGAGCACCCCCCCTCATTCATATGGGGGCTATCTCTGTGTATCAAAATTTATGCAGTAGCTGCCGGGTTTGTATTACTTCTGAACCCCAGTTTGGTAGCGCAGACGATCCATGAAGCCATCGCTACCTACCGAGAATTCGGAGAGGGCATCCAGCTGCTCCTGTCTCAGTATTCTTATCAGGCTGCCTACTTTGCAATCCAAGACCGTTTCCCAGAACAGATTGCTTCGCTTGTAAATTTCTACGCATCAAGCCCCAGATCGTCTGGCGTCACAACAACAACGACAGTCACTACCACCACTGGCAACAAGTCTCGATACGCCTATTCGCCTCTGGCAGGGAAGAACCGCATCCGTCTTTTATTCTTATGGCCCGCTTCCACGCCGGAGGCACCCCTACGCGGATACCTGGTGCCCATCCACGTTGGCGACAAGGACTCCTCCTACGTGGCCTTGTCCTACTGTTGGAATGATTGCATATACTCGTCTCCTGTAGATGGGGAAATGTGTATTTTACTTGAGGACCTCCCATCCTTGCCAAAAGAGTACCATTATGTAACACCCATTCCAGCAAACCCTCTGCCAGTCACTCCCAATCTTGTCAATGCTCTCCGAGCTATCCGGGACGACGATGCTTGCGTTCCGATTTGGGTGGACCAGATCTGTATCAACCAGGCCGACATCGAGGAACGGTCCTCTCAGGTGGCGCTTATGGATCGCATCTACACAAATGCCACATATGTGCAGATCTGGATCGGAGACGATACACAGGATAAGAGTGTTTCCAAGGCTTTCGACCTAGCCCAACATCTGGGATCGTTCGGCCCGCGCCTTCGCAAACTGTTTGGCCCATCCTCCCGGCTTGGAGACCGGAACGTCGATGTTCAGACCTGCCGCAAGTACGGGATCCCCTTGCTACAAGAGGCCATGAGCGAATATGCCACCTTGGTGTCCTTGATGTGCCGTCCCTGGTTCTCCAGATCGTGGATTGTACAAGAAGTGGCCCTCAACGAAAACATCAAGGTATCGTGCGGCTCTTCAGAGATCGACTTTATCCCCCTTTGGACTGCAATATCATTCTGCTACCAACAATTCCCCAGCAGCGTTGGACCTATACCACAGAACTTTTGTGAGGCTTGTGAGTCGCTGAGCCTTGCATTTCCTCGGGGTATAGCTCAGGGGCGCCGGAATCTGCTTGCAGTCCTCGTAGACCACAGGTGCTGCCTGTCTACCGAGGCTCGTGACAAAGTGTTTGCATTCCTCAGCATCGCAGTGGATGCACAGGAGCTTGGCATCGTTGCTGACTATAGCCTATGTGCTCGGTCCGTCTTCACCAAGACGGCGGCCAAGATAATCCGTCACTATCCCAACCTCGACATCCTGAGTTATGCAACTCCATGGTCCCGTCTCGAGATCTCAGATGGGAATGGGATAGCGTTGGGCAAATGCAAAGACGCAACCAAACGTTGTCAAGACATCTCTCATCCTCCCACCCTGCCAAGCTGGGCCCCCGACTGGTCCACCATGGCTGATTGCGACTCGCTCAGACCCATAGGTCCAGTGAAGAGAGTGATAAACTTTTCCGCCACGGGAGACACAAGGCACAAGCCCCAGTTCCGCGAGAACGAAACTCAGCTAGGCCTGCAAGGGATTATTCTAGACCGGGTTGCCCAAGTAACTCGCACACTTAGAGGGACTATATCGGAACGGTGTGCCTATCTCAAGGATGCAGAAGCTATGGCTCGTGTACGCAACACGGAAGTTTACGAACCCACGGGAGAGAGTATGTGGGACGCTTTCTTCAACACTATAACCGGTGGGGATGCAATGCTCGCGACGACATGCGCACGGGCGAGTTACCACGGAAGACTCCCCAATCCCATTCGAAACAGGGTCGTTCCATGAAAAATACCAGAAATTTCTCGGACACTTGCATGTCGCTCGGTGTATGGCAGAGCTCGAGTCCAAGAATGGCGTTGACTGGATCATCAGCAAATTGGTATACTGGATAGTTATCCTATGGGAATACCGATCCGCGTGGTACAGCACTAAATATGAGACTGGGACTATATTCGAAGGATTCGGCTTAGGGATTCTGCGCGGACATACGAATCGAAGGTTTATGCGGTCTACGAAGGGATACATTGGCCTTGCTGGATCTCAGGCTAAGCCAGGGGATTGCATCGCCCTTTTTGCTGGCGGGGCTGTCCCTATCATGATCCGGCCGAAGGGAAAGTCTCCGGACTCTACGTCGTTGTGGGAAATTGTGGGAGATGTGTATGTTCATGGTGTCATGTTTGGTGAGGCATTCAACGCGGAGAAGTGTGAAACGATGTGGATAGTTTAGGACTTGGCCGCGCAAGAGAGAATGGGATGACCTCGAGGTGCTTTAACTACGGACGGGCCAAAAGCTCACAGGGGTAAAAAAGTAGTCATTGTCACAGGTTCTCTGCCTAGCCCTTCAATTGCTCTGCAACTCTAGTGATTTGATTGGGTTACTCATTGTGTTCACGCATTATATTTGCTATCTTCACGCTTAGAACTATGCTCGGAATTAGGGTTAATGAACTTTTCATTTGAACTTTATCTAGAACCCTATCTTATTTATTGGGAAAGTCGTGAGTAAAGCTTATAGCTTATTGACTTTCTATTTAAACCTACTCTATAGAGTAAAAAAGCTCCTATAACTATATATTTTATTGCCGCAAGGTAGTAAGGAATATTAACTCTTCGTTACTTAAAAGGTAATTAATCTCGATATATTTAATAAGGTTATTAAGAAGTAGCTTCTAATAACTTACGAAGTCTTATTTATTAGGTGCGAGAATGATTTAAAGCTTAAGTAAGAGGTAATTAAAGAAGATTAGATTAACTCTCTAAAGGTCTAATAAAGGCTATAAGACTATAAGGAGCTTCTTTAGCTCTAAGAGTCTTATAAGGCTTATTGCCTTTAAGTAATCTAGGGTAGCTTTAAGTTATTACCTTAATAAGGTTAGCCTATAAGGGGGATATACTATGGCGGTCTTATATTAGTTTGCCTCTAGGCTAGGGTTATTTAGTAGGAGAATATACCTAGTAATTTGAGTTACTATCTCGTGCTATATTATTATTAGTAATAGTAATTAGCTATTTTTAGAATAGAGATTAGGTTAGCTCTTTTTATTATTACTAACTAGTGATATATTCTTAGTGAGATAAGGTTTATTAAGGCGGAGTATTAAGCGTAAAAGTATTTATAGAGCTTATTTAATATTAAGTCTTATATTAAAAGGCATTAGGCATAATAGCTTAATCGTATTAAAAACTATATTTCTCTTGCTGGGTTGCCTTGATTTACCTGCGGGTATGCTATGAGGTTTAACAATTCAATTGCTCTGCAAATAACTCCCTCATCCCTCAATCTTCCAATTGGACCATGACACCGTTCTCCCCTGACAGCTCACCGCCGCCGTGATCATTCCTTGCGCCCGTTCTTCTTAGGCTTCCTTTCATGCAGCTTGTGAGCCAAGTCTTGAGCATATCCACACATGGTCATGGTGGGATTCCAACTACCCGCAGTTGGGAAAAGGGCAGCTCCAGTGACGTGAACATTCTCAATCCCATGAGGACGATAGAGCTCATCCACGGAACCACCAATCTCCTTGGGTCCCATGAAACAAGTGCTCGACTCATGAACAACACCAGGGATTCGAATGGTGTCGACTGATGGCTTCGTCTTGGTCCAGCCATGAGTTTTCTCGTCCCACCAATCAATACTCGGCTCGTGTTCATCGCCGCCTGCCATCTGTATGATGGTGTCGTAGGTTGCCGTATCCATCACGTCCCAATTGGCATAATCCTCGTCGGTCAAGGTGTATTGCAGGGTGACGTTGCAAGTTGGGTCAGTGCCTTTGTTGGGAAGGACATGATTCTTGGGGTTCTTCTCACTGATCTCCCCAAGAGCCGAGAGAACTAAACAGTACCAAGTTAGCTTCTATCCTCTCTTGCAAATGAAGGCTTCATACCAAACACAACGTAGTCTTCAGAGCCCCTGAGCTGATCAAGGGTCGCCGCAGCAGCATAATCGGGACATTCGCGAGCCGCGTCCTCTGCATCGTCTTCCGGGTGGGGACTGTTCAGCGCCGTGACCGAGACGTGATACTGTAGGCCATTCTTGGGATCCCTGCCAGCCAGGTATGAGGCAGCGATCTTGAGCGTGTCCTCCTTCTTCCAGCCCTTGATGTTCTTCACAGGGCATCTTGCTGAGATGTGTGTCACGAAGTGGCCGGTAAGCCTCTTACCGACGGTCTCACGGCAACTGTCGAAAGAGTTCAGCAACATGGTAGCGTTGGGAACGGTTCCAGCGCAGAGGATGATCTTGGTCTTGTTACCAGTCCACGACAGAGTACCCTTGCTGGTTTCGATAACACGGACAATGTTATCGTCGTCGCCCTTGATCATGTTTTTCGCCACACAGTCAACCATGATCTCCAAAGGCGCTCCTTTGTCATTTTTGGCCAGTTGCCTCTGTCGCTCCAAGATGCCAAGAAGAGGCCCAGGCACTGAAAACTTGTTGAATCGCAGACGAGAGGTTGGGCTCTGTCGTCCGACAGCAAGCGGGGCTGACTCAACATAGTCGGCAGTGGGAATGTTGCCGATCGAGTCTTTGAGAATGGCATCAATGGCAGTCTGTAGGCTTCCAAAGACACCATCATCGATCTCACTTGCGGGCGTGACATTCAAAAGCTTCTTGGCCTCTTTCCAGAAGGTCGGTTGTTCAGAAGTCTTCTTCATGCTGGCGGGAAAGTCGCGCATGAGGTCTAGACTTGGCTGTGGGCTCCAGGCGGACCAAAACGTGGATCGGCCACCGAAAAATGGACAAGAGCCGTGGCAAAACCCGAGCCCCTTTGTTTCAAAGGTCTTGCGTGAGAGGGTCCAGGGGAATGTCTCGGAAGGCCCTCCCAGAACCATTTTGAAAGGAATGGGTAGATTCTGAAAGTGGGAAGGAAGCCAAAAGCCTGTAACAGATTAAAGCATAAGACGACGGCACTACAAGAGGAACTGATAGGAAATACTCACCTCCACGCTCTAAGCAAAGAATCTTGGCATCCTTGTCGAGGTCGAGGGCCTTCTCAATGAATGCGAGAGCAGTGAAGCCCGAGCCGATAACGATGTAATCAAAGTCCCCATGGGCCAGGATATTACTCCAAGTCTGGTCACTAAGTAGAAGCAAGGTCAGAGCTGGAATAAATGTTGCAAAATCCTAAGATTGTTGCTTCATACCTCGCAAAGTAGTCAAGGGCCATGACCGACGTAGAAGAAGGTGCCTGCACGCCAGGTATAGGGTACCCGTAGGTGTTGGCTGGCAGAGGCTGACGATCATTGTGATCCTTGCCAACGCGGCAGTGAAAGCTAGGGATCGTTTGCCCTGGGATAGTCAGGTAGTCTGGGAGGCTTTCAGTGTTCATGGTGGAGGCAGGGTCACACGTGGCCGTGTGTTGTAGAAGTGAGTAAGAGGTTTGGTTCGCTTGTATGTAGCCTGTTTATTTCTCGTTGCAACTGTTCTGGAGTGTCCTATTTATGTTTTCGTGGCATGCAGCACCTTGGTGTTGAAAGGAATGGGAGACCATCTTAGAATACCACGAAGAGTACTCCGTACACGGAGATGTCACCGACATTCTGTTTTCCCTCAACTTGCTTGTGAGATATGTGACAAACACAGCTGATGCATCTGATTCCGAATCAGCTCAAGTGCTGTATCGTTTGTTTGCATTAGTGACCGGAATGTACTCAGAGCTGACCACTGTTTTCAGCATGGCTAAGACACTTGTGGCGAGCTGAAATACCTGTTGAGAAGGTTGAGTGAGCTCAAGGTTACAATCAAGCTCTTGGTTACCCCGCACACCGTCTTGGCAGACGCACTAACTGCCGAATCTTGCGGCAGATCCCGTCCCCAGCCGCAGTAGATCGGGAGGGGGTGGCTGGACTATTGCCTGCTCAACTGAAACATTGCCATCTAGACCATGTTCTCGTACGAGACCAAGACAAAATTTTCCCCAAACGAGCTTGCTACTGGTTCTATTTGAGTTCTTGTCTTGAATGGAATTGACGTATCGGAATAATCCCTCCCGTCAAGAGAAAACGTTGAAAAGCCACCTTCAAGCTAGACATGCAAGCCTACGGACTTTGCTTCCTCTGAGCCTTGGAGACAACAGCTAGATAGAGGTTCTACAACAAGATCATTTCAATACCCATGATATAGATTCATTCTTTGATCCAACTGAGCACGACACTACCTTTACAATCATTACCCTGGATGGAGCCTCTACCTTGTATAGCGACAGCATCTCTTTGACGGATTGAAGTTGTCTTAGATACCGGAACTCGGGATGCTAAAATCTTAGAAATCCGATTGGTGGATAGGGCTATGGAGAATGTTGATCTTCTTTTTGTCACATTCCAATAGATATGGCCTTTTGAAAGGTACTTTTGAGAGACTTGGAATAAGATAAGCAAAGGTACTAATAATATATGGTAGGGCTAATAGCTGGAATGTATCTAGACCTTTTGTTGAATCCCCATCATAAAGTCAATTGCACGCCCGCCAAGCTTTCAGACGAATCGAGGCGGCACGGCACGGCACGACGAACCGTGGCGAGCTGACATCCATGCTAGCATACCTGACCGGAATTCTAAACCATGTGGACTGGGGCCTCGATCCCTTCATGGCTTGGGCCTCGACTAATGTCTCGACCCACCTGAGCTTCCGCCTCCAATGATTTGATGTCCTAGTTCTATCTCAGCCCGCCACTGAGCATCAGCTCACTCAAGTCTACCGCTTTCGATCGTTTCGGACTCAGCCGCAGCAGCTAAAGGCCGATAGCGAACCATTAGGTCTCATCTTGCAGCTCTGGGCAGAGGGGATGGACCCTGTTTGGAAATATCACATACCTGAGCAGGATAGAGCCGGCAATTGAGCGAGCACCATGTTGATCTTGGATGTATATACAATATATATAGAGCCAATGTGTCGGTCCTCAAGCTCTCATCCCAGACACCATCGAAATACAATAAATACAACAACATCGGTACAACAAACACGCCATAAACCGGTGTGCATCGTCAAGCAGACATGACTTGGCATGCCCAACTTGCGCTGGTGCTGGCCCTGGTCTCCCAGGTGACCGCCCAGTGCTTCGGCAAGTCAGACGCCTGCACCCTCAACCCCATCCCGCTGCGGCAGAACAACGACAACAACTTCCAAGCTGCTACGTGCAACCTCAAGTGGGAGCTCGGCTGCACCTTCAAGACCAAGAAGGGCGGGCTACAGCAGAAGCCACCACCTTACGATCTGTGCAGTACAATAGAGAGGTGGCCGCTCGGACTGCTGCCCGTCGACATCTACACACTAGCGCTACAGGACAATGGCTTCGCCAAGGGATCCAAGGGCTTCGCCAAGGGCGCGGCCGCCATCACGCTCCACGGCCTGTGGCCTGGATCGAAGGGCGGCACTGGCGGGAAGAACCAACCCTACGGCTGCCTGAATGGCCAGGAGTTCGACAGGAAGATCCTGACGACCTTTGGTGACCTCCTGGACCACTTCTGGCCGACAAACCCACAGTTCAACAACACGATGCAATGCTTCATCCTGTCTGAGTGGATGAAGCATGGTACATGCGCAGTAATCGCCGGCGCTGACGGTGATGCGTTCCGGCTGTCGCAGGAGACCTACTTCCGCACGGCGTTTGTGATAGCCAATGAGGTTAACAAAAACGCCGAACTGCGCGACCAGCTGCAGGTACAGCGGCTGAAACCGTTGAAGGACGTGGAGCCGCTCGTTACCACCGGCTGCGTGCAGTGCGCGTATCTGGCCACCGTGGGCTGGAAAGGCACCGACGTGAAGAGCGTGCCGCGCATGTCCAGCGACTGCGTTGACCAGTGCTTTGAGTGCGGCAACCAGTGGGACATATGCCAGCCGGCGGACCTGGACAGTAATGTCGAGCTGGACCCCAGCAACGCGCCGGTGCAGAGTGATGGCAGCAGTGACAGCAGTGACAGCGATGAGAATGCAAGCTTCCCGCTGCTGGATTTTGCTTTGCCGGCCTTCATTAACAGCGAGAAGACCTCCCCCTGGGAGGGCACCTGGCGCTCGTTTGGCGCCGAGCAGCTCGGGTCTGGCAAGTTCGAGTTTGCGCAGACCTTCACTGATAAGACCCTGACCGTCACCACCGACAGCCCATACCCCCAGACGTGCAAATACGAGCAGCGCGGCCTCGGGGAGCTGGTACTGCGATGCGGCGGCACCAACCCTCACCTGGAGGGCTGCCTGGTGCAGCGGCTGCCGGACATTGGTGGGCTCGAGGCGGCCTTTCTGGCGTGCAACCATACCGGGGAGCCGGCGCCGGCGAGCTTCTACGCCGCCATGGACTTGTCCGGGTGCGGCAACTTTCTCATGTTCCGCTGCAAGGGATCGGCGACGGGCTGTGCCTTTTCTCCAGATGCCGTCTCGGCGGGCGGCAGCAAAGCGTCTAAGTCCAAGTCCGAGACCGAGTCCAAGCCCGTCCGTGTGAGCCACACCCAGCCAGGCATTGCCGGAGCACCCTCGGAGCTGCTTGGCTCTTGGCGCACACTCCAGGTATCCAGCCACTATCAAGAGGGCCTCGCTCAATGGAACTTTACTGCCGACGGCCAGGCATCGATGCAGTGGCCAAACCATCTCGACCGCGGCATACAGCGCTACTCAGTCTCACACTCCAAGGAGGATCCCAACCGAGTGCTCCTCGCCAGCGCCAGCGGCACCATCACCACCTGTCACTTCCAGTTCCAGTACCAGCCCGTATACTCCTACGCCTTGCTCGACTGCGGATCAGACAAGGACGACACGCCAAATACGCAATGGGCCATGGGCCGGTGCAACCCGTGCAACGCTCACTGTCGCTACTCGTGCGGCCCCGAGAACGACTTCTGCGGCGCCGGCTCGTGCGACCCTGCCGACTCGGTGCCTCAGAATGCGCATGAAGCAATCAAAGACGGCCATGACTGGTGCACGCCCGAAGACCCCAGCTGCTGGCCCACCAAGACGGCCATCGAGAAGCTGGAGCTGGAGCTGGACCCTACAGTGCCCCGGTTCGGCGTCAAGTGGAGCAACTACCCGGAGCCGCAGCCGGCGCCGGTGCCAACGGGTTCTATCAACAACCAGGGCTTTTACGGCCTTGGTAACGCGCCCGGGGGCCTCAGGGCGCTATATCACTACGAGAACATCGGCGATATGTACCGCCCGTGCTTCACCGTGGCCGGCGGCGTTACCGCATGGAACGAGGCATCGGACATGTGTAAGGCGGCGCTGCACCAAAACGAGTACCGTAATTGGAACCCCTACATCGTTGTCTTCCCGCTGAATGAGCGCCATATCGAGGCCGCCCTCAAGTTTGCCGCGCGGCACCGTCTATGCATTGCCACTGCCGGTACTGGTCACGAGTACAACAGCCGCAACTCATGCCCGACTGGCGGCATCCTTATCCGTACGATCCTGCTCAAGGACAAGTCCTTTTTGCCCACTTGGAACGAGGACCCGACCCTTTCCCCCGCTGGTGCTTTCCGCTTTGGCGCCGGCTCCATCTTCGCCGAGATGCATGAGTTCTCGCGCAAGTACTCCCGTGCCGTTGCATCGGGCTGGTGCTCCACTGTCGGCATGATCGGTTGGCATCTCGGCGGCGGCCACGGGCCCTTTTCGCCGTCTATGGGCCTTGGCGTCGATAACTTGCTGGAGATTGAAGTTCTGCAGGTCGGCCGTGACGCCTACGGCCAGCCCGTCGTCCACAAGAAGATCGCCAGCCGCCACCAGAACCCGCAGCTCTTCTGGGCCATGCGCGGCGGCGGCGGCGGTGTCTGGGGCATTATTCTCTCTATGACGATCCGCGCCCACGCTGTGCCCGACGGAGGCCTCAGCCGCGTCTTTATTTCCCAGAACGGCACGTTTTGCCCGGACAAGCGGGAGTTTGGCTACGAGTGGGTGCGCGACATGTGGCATCGCTTCACCGAGTGGCAGCTGAGGCTCAACCAGAAGGTCAGCACACAGCCTTCCTTCTTTATCAACACCACCGGGTACAAGACGGGCGGCCTCTGTGCAGTTACTTGGGCATTCGGCTTTGAGTACTTCTACGCCGGCGGTCAGAAAGAGAAGGACTATATTCTGTTCCGCGATGGCCTCAAGGACGTGCTGCAGAACAAGACCGCGCAGGAGGACAACTACAACTCGGCCTATGATTACCTCCTTTCCATGCCTCCCAACAAGTTTCAACTCGCCGTCATGAACCCGCTGCCGGAGCCGCACCCGCCCTCCGACGAGGCCACCGGCTCTCAGAACTCGGTCTTTGTCTCGCGGCAGGCCATGGAGACAAAGTTCGCCTCGACCATGATGGACGTGCTGGATATCTGCGTGAATTCGCTGAAGCATCCTGACAAGAAGAATTCGCCGGATCCAGACGGCTATCGCTGCGGCTTCCACTATCTCTACACGTCGCTGACGGGCAATCTGGGGAGCACGCAGCCGCGCGACACAGCCATCTCGCCGGGCTTCCGCTCGGCGCTCATGCTGTGGAATGCTCGCACCCTGACAACGCAGCAGTCGAAGGACACGATCTATAAGCTTGGGCCGAACAGCTATTTCTCCGAGAGCTCGTATGTGATGCACAACTGGACGACAAGATACTGGACCCAGAAGACGTATGAGCAGTTGCTGGCTGTGAAGAAGGCGCACGACCCTGGTAATCATTTCTGGTGCCATCATTGTATTGGGGATGATCCGAATGATGCGTATGGGAACCCGCTGGGAGTCAAGGCTGATTCAACCAAGGAAGTTCCGTATGAGGAGCCGATGGAATCTACGGTTGATTATCATGAGAGAGATGAGTTGTAGTAGTAGCTGCGTGTTGGCTAAGTGCTGGCCTGATGTAACCCTAGCCTTTACAAATTAGCTATTAGTTATTATGTAAAAGACTCAGCTATTCCTTCTGTCATCTTCGGCATAGAATGGCAAAAAGCGTATTCTAGGCTTGTGAATGCTGGGTACGAGTTGTTCATCCAACCGATGGCGTACGCTCGATGGAGAAAACGCAGGTCCCGAAGTTGTCTGTCTGGCGGTAGAAGCTCTGGCCTTTGCGTTGTTGTTACAGGGAGGGTATGTCTTGCCCCAGGTGTTCCAAATAATGCAGTCTGAAGAGGCGTCAGGACCCAAAAGACAAGCACCATGAATGAGGCTTCGGATAGAAACACGGCCCGGTGTCTACTTGGCCAGCCAATGCTCGGGAGAGAGAAAAGAGTAATGCTCATTCATCTCACCGTCACTTTGCAGCACGAACAGGCACCATAGCAACCAAGTCAGAGGCATAGTCGAGGAGGATCGAGTTCTGGGCAGTTGCCCCTCCTTACTTGGAGAGTTCGGTCCATGGCTGGATGCGTTTGACATTAAGATCGATCCAGTTCGAACAGGCTGAATAACACAGTGGCAGTTTTTGAGACACATCGATAGGCGATGATGGCATACCGTGATATCTCGTTGAGGGCTGGTGCCTGCTGCTAAACCCTTTCATGCCTGGCTCCGCTGGGCCAAAACCTCGATGATGGCAGCGAGAAGCGGCGTTAATACAACATCACCGACGAGAGCAGATGTTTATAAAGATGGCGACTTCCATCTTCTCGTTCCGGGCGCAACTGTATGCACTGATAGTCTTGCAATGAAAGTATATATCTGGAGTCAGAAATCTTCCATCTCTAGGCTCTCTCCCGTCTATGGGCCGTATTTACACTTCTTAGTTGCTTTCAGAGGATGCAACCTGAATGACCACCTTTCCAGAGTGCTTTTGATCCCAGAGATACTGATAGGCGTCTCGAGCTTCCTCCAACTTAAAGATTCGAGGGTCCAGGGCAGGATGAATATCATGAATCTCAATGGCACGATTCATCTCCTCGAACTCCGCCCTTGGTCCGCAATTGATCCCACGCACCGTACACCCGCTGATAACCGTCTCGATAAATGTCGGCTCCGGGGTCTCATCACTCCCGGGCGATGAAAAGGCGCCGACTGAGCCCACCATCGAGATCACTCCGTTGAGTTTCAAAGCAGTGAGCGCCTAGCGGCAGATTTATGAGTTAGAAACCGAATCATTATACCTTGAGAGGCCTTTGGAGGGCAACATACCTGCCTGGAACTGGACGCCCCTCCGACCTCGACAACGAGTGAGACTCCTTCGCCGTTGGGGGTCAAGTTCTTGGCAAACTGTCCCCAGTTCGGGTTCTCTTTATAGTTGATGATGTAGTCCGCTCCCCATTTCTTGAGCTGAGCTGACTTTTCGGTTGAAGAGGTAGTTGCGATGACTTTGGCCCCAGCAATTTTGGCAAACTTGTAAAAAGTTAGTATCATGCCCTTCTGGCTTTGGTTGATAGAGCTGTACCTGGACCGCGAAACTGCTAACGCCACCTGTGCCCTCCGTAAGAACGAAGTCGCCAGGCTTCAAAGAGTGACCATCAAGCCCGTAAAGAGCGTCCCAGGCAGTTAACGCGGCGATCGGTAGAGTAGCAGCCTCGTTCAAGGTCAAGTTGCTTGGAACGGCAACGAGGCCGTCCTCTGAGAACGACGCATACTCTCTGAGCGCGCCATCATTTTCACTTCCAAGAGCGCTTCTTCTACCTTTGAAATCCAGAGGTCCAGCCAGGTGACGCTGGTGGAGCGTTGTGGCAACTCGGTCACCGACGGCAAAGCGACTCACGCGAGAACCGACAGCCACGACGATACCGGCACCATCAGACACGGGTACTACACCATCGATTATGGGGAAAGGATAGCGTCCCTGGAGTCGAGGGTTAGTATTCATCGTTAAGGATAATGAATGCATAGCTTACCATGCACAGCACGGGATCGCGAAAGTTGAGCGAAACGGCATGAACTGTTTGACTGCATGTCAGCCACCAATGAGATAATGTTATCCCGGTAAGGGAGTGGAAATACTTTGAACAAGGACATCTTGGTCACCGATCGAAGGGACGGGAGCTTTCTTCTGGAAGACCAGAGAGTCAAAGCTGCCACTGCCGCGAAGAATCCACTGCTTCTGAGTCTTGGGAACCATCTTGGGGGGAAGTATTTTTTATGAAGGATCTGAGAAGTTGCGAGCTGGGAAAAATATGTGTCTGGAAGTGATGAAGAGCATCGATTTTCAAGAGAAGCCCGAGGGCCTATTTATGATGCCAAAATGCATCTAGGGTACACAACATAAATCCTCCTATTTCAAAGCATCAACGTCATCGAAATTTTAGAAATAGGATGATTATATCATACCGCCCTCAAATCGTAGATAATGAAGCACATTCTCTTCATATGGCAGAGTTGCGATGATCCACGATTTGTCCAGCAGAGGTCTCATCAGGATAAATGATGTCCAGAAAGGGTCTAGTCATGATCTGCCGACCCCGCAATTTGTCTTGTTCAGGGGTTGAAGATGGATTTATCAGCAAGCCAGGATGCATTGAAGCCGTTTCTGCTTGTCGACACTTGTCTTTTTCTATCACTGACCAGTTGTATAAACGACCAAAGACAAAAAGATAATGACGAATGAGCAAGTACCGCGCCGCGGCCGGCCCCGTGTAGAAGGCCGTGACCGGGTCACCGACGACCAGGTCGAGGTGTGCGCACCAACATCCACTCCACAGAACTGCAGCTAATAAGAGGCTCTAGATTAGGCGAACACGCATGAGACTGGCGCAGAGAACGTACCGAGCTCGGAAAGAAAGCGCATTCAACCAGGAAAGAACCCGGAACCAACAACTCAGCCAAGCCTTGGACCAGGCGCTGGCAACTTTTGCTAGCTTCCGTCGACACGCTCTTAGTCTACCCGAAGTACGAAGCTCGGCTGATCTTGTTTCTCGTCTAAATCAGGCGGCCTCGGAAATGGCGGCAATCGCTACAGACACAAACAAGTCAGCCGGACTGTTACTTGCTTCCGAAACCACAGGTACCGGGACTGAACGGCAGCAACCGGGGCCTATTCCGCTCACAAATGAGGTCACTGGAGATTCGCAACCCCAGTTATCGTCCAAGACCGTCGCTCTCACAATACGTTCTGCTGACCTGATATTGGGCACACTATCCGAAAAGCTGTTTCGAGCTTGTCTCGAGCGTGTCTTCACCATCCTAGCAGGGAATTGTGGACCCAAGGGCCGGGTCCTAGATTTGAGATTGCCTCTAGATATTCTCGGAGAGGAGCTTCTCAAGTCTGAGTCCCTCAACATCCTGGCACTCCCGCCCATGGTAGACGACTACCGCTATCTCCCTCATTCCATGCCTCACTTACCGCTCATGTACCGTGTTGTCGAAGGAAGCCAAGATATTATACCTCGATTACCGGCACCGTCGGTACAGAGGATGGTGAGGGGCAAGACTAGGACTAGGCTCGCAACTGCATTTGAGCCGCTTCAAGGAGAGTGGCTCGAGGCTATGGATGTTGAGGAATACTTGGAGGACAGAGGAATCTTTCTACGTGGGGCTGGCTCAAGCCATGAGGTTGACAATCATAGCTTAATGTCTATGGCCCAAGGTCTAACACGAGCTTCGACTGAGGTCGAGTATCAACAGCAGTCAATACCCGAGGCTAGAGATACATCTACGGAAGGACAGCATCACGAGCATGGAGATTATTCTGTTTTTGGGGTCCCAACAACCCAAGAATGGATCGGCTCGGCAGAGCTTCTCCCACCTCTTGGAGCAGGGCTCCAATCCATCGAACCATCAGCAGGACCGTGGACTAATACTCCTCAACAGAGCTCTCAGGTGGCCTCCCAGATCATCATTGACCTTGACAAGCTCGTGCAACTACTGGCCTCAACTGCAACATGTTTAGGGCCTGTACCAGGGATCCGGAGAGCTGCGGTGGACTCATCAATTGCACAGTCCGTGATTCAGCTGTCAGAGTAGATCAAGCGCCCAAGAGCTGGTACCCTTTGATCTCATCCTTCAGTACTCTAGAGAATCGCATTATTCTTTCAGTATTCAAAAAGCTATGTCTAGAAAAACAGACGAACCCCTCCACACGCTAAATATGCTGCGTTTTCTACACTTATCCTACTGGCATTCTTGATTCTATGGTGGTTTTCTAGTCTATCCAATGTAGATATAATGGTCTAATCCGAGTCTTCATCACCGCCAATCACATGGAGATGAAACTGCGATTGTGACTTGCAAGCTTCCAGAACCTCTTTGGGAATGTCGCGATCGTCCACCCTCACAATTAGTTCCTTCAGGTTTCGGGCCATTAGGCCCACGTTCTCAATCGTATTCACAAGTAGATCCGTGACCTCCTCGTCAGTGCCCAGGTCGTTGAAGAACTCCAGAGTCTCAAGCTCTGGCGGTAGTCCAACAGAATGCAAGCGTGGCCTTTTTGAGGATTTTCCGTATAACTGATGGTCCCAGTTCAACCGCAGAGTTTTAAGAGCAGTGAAGTCGCGTAGGGCGAGTGCCCTAGAGCTGCGTAGGAATGGTGAATCGATGGTGATTGTTTCCAGCGAGTGACACGCGGACTTTAGGGCCATGAAATAGTCTCTGATGCTATCAGAGCTTTCCTCAAGTTCGGGTAAGGGATCTTCAGGGTGGGTCATGACGAATTCTTTGAGAGCCTTCGGAAACATGAGGAGATCGGAGAGCGCGTCGTCATTAATGTCGCATTCGATGAGATGCAACTTGCTTAGAGCAGTCTCGTGCGGACGTTCGACAACGTCAAATCCCCGATCGTCCAGCTTCGCCCTCTTGATGACCAGCGTTTCGAGAGTAGGATGAGCAAAGACGTGAATATTCTCTTGCAAATCCCAATACTGGTCGTCCTCATCCTGGTAAAAGAGGGTACAAGACTTGAGGCAAGCCAGGTCAAACGGGCTGTTAAAAAGATGTCCCACGCTGTGTAGTAGTGAGACAGGCACAGCGATATCCAGCGTCTCCAAGTTTGACATGCGAGAAATGGTCTGAGATATGCTGTTGGACGGCAAGGATTTGTCGGAAATGAGCTGAGGGAGAGTGGATGCGGGATAAGCGAGCTTGATATCCTGGATCGCCGAGCCGCGTCTGGGCCGGTAATTAAGGGACTCGCTGAAGATGAGATGCAGCTCCGGGGTGAGAAACTGAACTGTCTTGTACAACACAGCGTCTGCGAGGGCGTGGTAGCGCTTATTTAGTCGCGAGACGCTGCAGAGGTCGTGGCCTGGTAGGCAGTTGAAGATCTGCACCAGCGTCTTGTCGGGGAGCCTATCAAGGTGTTCGACATGGTGTTGAGGATTGTGATGATGATGAGAATGAGGCATCGGGTGAGGAAAAGAAGCGGCGGCAGAGGTTTGAGTCTTGTTGATAGTTGATGTTGTTGTTGCTAGGGGCTGATGGAATGGTTATCTTCCCTGAGCAGCGCTTGGCGCTTATCGCATGACGTTGGGGAATCACTGGTGTTTTGCACGTGATTACCCCAAAAGCAAGAAACCTCGGTATTTATATAGCGGGGTGTATATGTACTCGTCTCAGATTGCTGCTGCTGCTCGAGTTGGATCATTTTCTGCAGGAAAAGGTATTCAAAAAGCTACCGAAATGTACTTCAAGCACTAGCAGACACAAGGTATCTATTTTCTTGCGTGGGGGGGACGGCTTGATACCTCGAGGAGAAGGACCGAGCGACTGAGTACTGCGACTGTCTAGAGTTAAATACATAACATGTGCACATGAAAACGCTTGCGTTTAACTGCCTGTAACAGGTACTCGCGTTATTCGCCGACGTCACCAATAGTCGTGATACTCATAAGCACTTGTTATATGCTTTGCGCACTCCCGTCACTGTACCTTCACCCAACGACCACGCACATCTTTCCTGGGCTTCTTCCAACACCAGCCCACGCTGAGAAGCAAGACTTACAAAAACAAATCCCGCTTCATATGTTTGAGTGGTATGTTAACAAATGACATGCATACTCTTGTGACCCGTTTTAACAGAATCTGTGTGAATACACCTAGTCTCAAAAATTAGAACAAGGCTCCCCAGTTAGGCTCGTTTCTCAAGTGAGTGCTTCGTCCCCCGACCAAAGTTTGACTCCACGACACACCTGCACAAGGCAGACTGGATGGCATTTCGGCTGCGCCATAACTGTGTTTTCATTCGACGGAATTGTCTGTGTGTCCGTCGCTTGTGGTGTGGCTTGAAAATGCCTGCAATGGATTGCTCAGCCTGTCTTGGCAACCAGGCTGGCGACCTAGGTCGTGGACTTTAACAAAAAAGAATCTCGCTATGTCCAGCGCCGGTCCCATCTGGAATCTTGGTCTCGCGATTGATTGCTTGCTAGTGAACTGGGAGGACGCAACCGCTGTGTGTTCGCAGAAATAGACGGATGGATAGAGAGACCGGCTGATAGCCAGCAGCACCAGATGAGAAAACAGAGGAGACAGCTGGCTTGGTGACAAGGCAAGGATTCAACCCCGAGACGCATGCAACCATCTTATCATTGGCCAGTTCTCATGCAGGCTGTCTGCATGCTCAGCCATCCCACAGCCCGATACTGTTGGGCTCCTTTTCAGTTACCTGATTTAAAATTTACAGCTCCTCTTACACCTGTACTCCAATTTTCCGATTGAAACCCAACCCTCCAAGTCGTCATCATGTCTGGCATGGAGCCCTTAGCGGCCCTTGGCCTGGCGTGCAACATCATGCAGCTACTCTCCTTTGGGGGAGAAGCAATATCGCTGTGTCGGAAAGTCTACGAGACTGGAGAGATTGATCCCGGCCTCAAAGACTACAGCAGTCAAACCGCCAAGATCTGCGAGGACCTAAACGACACCCTCACTCAACGACAACACAATCTGGGGCCTGATGCTTTGGCGCTACAGCAGAGGGCCACAAAGTGCAAAATTGCTGCGGACAAGTTGAATCACGAGTTGAAACTCCTCACTCCAACCAGCGGGGCCAGTGGCTGGAGGAGAGGTTTCGCTGCCCCTATCAAGGCTATTCGCCACAAGCGCCACCTGACCGAGCTTGAAAAGGACCTCAACAACCTCAAGTCAAGCCTGGATTCGCAGCTCCTTGTGAAGATCTTTGACATGGTGGTGGACGCCGCAAAGCTGAAGACCGAAATCGTTGCAGAATCCAAGGGGCTCTTAGCAACAACACTGCAACAGGTCGCTTCGGGACAGCAAGACCTTTCCCAACAGATTCTCAAAGCTCTGGAAGAAGCTCAATATCGACTCAATTCGGTTTCCTTGATAAATCAGCGGATGATAGAACAACATATGGCTGCCACGACTCGCGATTTGCAACACGAGCGTACCAGAGTTCAACAAGAAACGAGCGAGAACGCAAAGCGACGGGATTGGGATCAACTGCTGAAGAGCTTGCACTTTGATGCGAGGACCGAGAGAATGAACATGATCAGGCAAGAGTATTCCGACACCTGTCGCTGGATTTTTAGACCATCCACGGAGTATGGTCTTGCCAGTGACCACAACCCGCAGCAAGCCTATCCTGAAAGCCAGTCTCCAAGCTGGCCTTGCTTCACCACTTGGCTGCAGTCCGAAGGACCACCGATCTACTGGATATGCGGGAAACCGGGGTCAGGCAAGAGCACTCTCATGAAGTTCATCGCCTCTGATGAATCTCCTACCAGGGACTCCTTGAAACATTGGCAGCCAGATGTTCAGATCTTGTCACATTACTTTTGGCTTGCTGGCTCGCCAATGCAGCACAACATGAAGGGCTTTTTTTGCTCTCTGGTTCATCAAATTCTATCTCAAGATGCATCTGCGGCTCTAAGCCTGCTGGAATCCAAGCCTTATATTGCCCGCAAATCATCCGCCAAGGACTGGGACCCGACGGAACTGCGACGAATTCTCATCAACCTGGCTCATCAGTCTGGGAAAGCGTTCTGTATCGTCATTGACGGCCTCGACGAACTATCACAAGAGGAGAGCCCACGGGATCTGATTGGTGTGATCAAAGAGCTTCAGAGCCCTCGGGTCAAACTGTGTCTATCAAGTCGCCCGGAACCCGCGATGAAAATGTACTTGGGACATTATCCGACATTGCCCATACATGTATTCATACGAGATGACATCAGAAGCTATGCGGAGGGTGTTCTCAATCAAGCAATGTCCCACAGGAATGACACTTTCGAGATCGATGGCCTCGTGAAGAAAGTTTTATCTGAAGCCGATGGTGTTTTTCTGTGGGTTGTACTCGTTGTGAGATCCCTCGAGCGTGGGATCGAGAAGGGAGACTCACACCAACTTCTGGTGGAACGACTGCGCCAAATGCCAAAGTCTCTCGGCGAATTATACTCCAGCATGTGGCAGCGGTGCGAAGATGATCCAGAGACATACCAGAAGGGGTTTTCTCAGTTTATGAACCTCATAGTTCTTGCGCCCGGCGTGTTTTGCCTCAAGCGTTCACCAAGTGTTACGGTATTCGAACTTATGGCTGCCACAAACACGCCGTTTGTTCACAAATATTTGAATCAGGATGACCAAGTCTCCGGAGAAGAGCTCGAGTTTCTGTGTCAGGAAACAAGGAATGCCGTTGAAGCCTGGTCAGCTGGTCTACTGATGGTGACCATGGCTCCGGCCGTGGACCGGGATCCCCCGGTTGATATACCCCATTCGAATGACAGAGACTCTGAGCCATACCGCGATTTAGAATGTTACGCCAACATGGTGGTCAGCTTCGTCCATCGAACTGCCCGTGACTTCCTCCTAGACGAAGAGGAGGGCCAGAAGTTGTGGAAACAAGTTGACATTTCTCGGGAGGACCTTAAGGCAAACCTTTTGAAAGCGGCCCTCATGAGACGCCAACTTTTCGAATTTTTCAACCAGAGAAGCCTACATATGGAAGTTTATCTCATGTCAATCCTCCGTCCTGAAGGTTCTGAAGAGGCCTCTTACGTTCTACAAAACACCTTGCCAGACATTGAGAAGGCTTTCCGCAAGAGACACCTCCCAGCAGTGTACTATGAAAATCCCAGGAGCCACAGCGAGCCTGGTGTTCACTTTCTACAAATGGCAGCCGATTGCGGATTCTGCGACTACGTTTTCAAGAGGATCCAGGAAATGCAGCAAACCGGCCAGCTCAAAGCGCAGGATTATGCTTATCTGTTGTATTTGTACTGCAGTAGAAGGACATCCTTCTTCCATCCTGAGCATCACCCCGTAGCTCGAGAAAGGCTGACCCAGTCGCTCTTGAGTTCGGGTTTGCCATGTTTTGCAGAGACACAATTCTCACCTGATTTCAACCTCAGCAGAAGCCTCCTGCTCGCGTACTTGATCTCCACTCTTGAAGACCATCATTTTCCTTATACAACGGAGGGAGCTCTCAGGACACTCGAATTGCTTTGGAAACAAGCACCTTCGATTCAAAACGTTTATGTCCGGCTCGTAGTGAGGTTTCAAGAGCAACCAGACAACGATCATACACCAATCTGCTGGCGCATTAAAAACGCCGAGTACAGAGTGGACCTCAGGGACAAGGCGCTTGTGGTGATGAGAGTTAATGTACCCTACTTGGTCATGGCCGTGGGCAGCTTGGTGCATCCGAGTCTGTGCGTGCCCGGGATTCTCGAGGAGCCTTCAGCTCAAGCCATTTTCATTGGCATCGGCAGGAAAACACGGGACATTTTGAACTGTTACGAAATTAAGTCCGACGAAGGCTCGAGGAAGATCACGGAGTGTATCACTCCGCTCCTGCATTGTAAGCATGGCTCAGATCTACAGAAGACGGGAGAGATGGAGACGACAGAGTGGAAGAAACTGGAGAAAATCTTGCAGCAAATCGCGTCCGAAACCAACCCGGGAAACGACAAGTTATTCAGCTGGTGCAATGGAGAGACGGGATCCTGGAGAGATGATACCGCCTTGGACGAATTTTTGAGCAATACACTCACTCGGGTATTGCCGCCTTGGTGGTAAGGTATGTATGGTTTACTATTTTCCCCCTTCAACACCCCACCGATCTAATCTGCTTCAGGCACGTGGAGGGCCTTGATAGACAGGCAAATCAAGCTTAGGAAACTCGCAGGCCCTTTGAGTGGGTTATAGCTGAGAAATGGCCACGACCTGCATGATTGTGATCACCATTGTTCCCATCTTTGAGCGGAAGTTTGTAGTACGCCGCCTCCGCGGCGCAAAGAAGGCCAATCGAAGAGTAGCACAGGTTATGAGGCGAGCACATCTCCTAATACACATGGAAAATGCATCTCTAAGGTTGCGCCCTAATTTTGATGAATGGTGGCTTTTTATATTTCCCTTTGTTACGACCATCATGTGTTACTACCTATAGCAACACTAGAGTCACCCAGTTGGAAGGGAAGTGAGCATACCAAACCACATCGGTATGACTCTAATGGTTGATCACCAAGGCAACTTCCGTACGCGATCAAATCTACCGCCATGTCAACTTTTACAGCCAGGGAACTACTTCATGCGTGGCCCACTGAGTGCCGGGGGTCCGACGCAACATGCCCAACTCACAACAGCTATGTAGTCAGTCCACACCAACGGACGAGGCCATCCCAGTTCCCCAGCCAGAGAATCACCCCGTCAGTGATTATTCCGGAAGTTTCAGTCAACATGCACTGCCGCCGAGCTTGTATACAATTCATTGGACTGAAAATACGCGCGGAGGCGAGTGTCATATAACTTACAAAAGTAAAGGCAGCAGACAGGCAAGATGAAACGGATTCAGAATCAGTTCCGTCGTTGCACTCGGTATCCCCGGTTAGACATGCGCTGATCGACGGCCAGCAAGTGTTTGCCAGGAGACAGTAAGCAGATCGGCCCTTCATGATCCTCATGTAACCTTGCAGCAGATCACCCCCACTATCATTTATTGTTTCTTCATGCGACCTTACGACTTCCTCTATGGGCAGGTGCGCAGAGGCCATCATCGTGTTTCACTCTCCAATGTGAACCAGGTTCGGCCGACCATATAATCTCTCAAGCCGGAGGGGCAAATTCGTCTCGTTCGATAAATTGTCAAGACAACTACAACTTATATATAATGAACATGTTGACACATAGCTTCGGGTCTTTTAGAACCAGAACATCGCCCTCTCTTGTCTCATCGAATCATCATGCCTTCTCTCACCCACTATCTCACTGTTCTTTCGGCTGTGGCCGTCGGGTCTGCCGTTGCCGATGTCAATCCCAACGCTCAGGGAGCCTGCGATGATACACACGGCGGCCAAGACGCCTGCGGTCCCAACGGTAGTGAGGCCTGGTTAAACACCGGCCTCGATGGCCAAGGATGGAACCCTCCCTTCCTTGACATAAACGGCCTCAAGCACATCTCTCTCGAGGATTACTACAACGGCGTCGGAAGGTCATGCCGCCAGTACGACCAGTACTTCAAGTCATCCGGAGAAAAGTACAACATCGACCCGGCCATCCTCGCTTTCCTCGCCATGCAGGAGTCGTCGTGTAATGCTGATGCTGGCGGACCTACCCCTGGCCTCATGCAATGCGAACCACTCAACTGCCAAAACGGCAAGTCCAGCTGCCAATACCCCATCCAAGACAACGTCGACTGCGGAGCCCATGTTCTCCGAGCCGCCCTGGACGACGCGGGTGGAAACGCTGTCCGAGCCATTGGCTCCTACAACGGATGGTTCATCAAGGGCTTCGGCCTTAACGGAGGCAAGGGAATCACTGTTGACTACCCCTGCTCCGCTGAGGGCCGCAGGAATGGTGCTCCTCAAAACCTGGATTACCTGCACGAGACGCTCAATGGTTGGTTCCAGGGCCTTGATGTTTATGGAAGTGATGCCGGAAAGGTCGGTGGTATCTATGGCTGCTCTGGCAATTGTAACAATGGGGATAAGTGCTAGGTTTGACTGGCCAAATAGCCAAATAGGGGCAGTCCTAACAGCCCGTCCAAGTGGGGTTCACTGCGAGTGAAGGGCCGTAGGTCGGTTCCTATGTACATACTTTCTCTCCTCTAACATATAAAAGAACATGTTTCTTATATGAATGTCGGTTCTCTGCAGCCGTCAAACTTCAATACCTCTAAGATGGCATTTGATGTATGTCATACTCCGAGAGATAGGTTTCCCTAGTCTTAGTCCTAGGATCCAGAAGGTCAGTGAGCCATCGACGCAAGTCCCAATATATCTCATCCTTGCCCTGATTTCGTCCGCAATGACTGTAGCTCTGATGGTGGGCATTCAACCCCGTGGGCCCATCCACATAGTCCCTGAAGCGGCGCCAGATTAGCACATACGACCATACCCACCGGAGAACTCGGGATCCCGTCCGCTCTCCCATAGATAAGCCGGTGAGGGGCGGATTAGTAGTTGGGTCGGTGACGACCAGCGAATCCCCGCTGTTGTATGTTTTTGCCCAACACTATGTTTTTGTCTTTTTTACTCACTATGCATACGGTGTAGAGCGGTCGACAGATGCGGTGGGTGGGTGGGTGAGTTACTCCTAACATCTCTCTCATGCGAGAGTCGCTGTCGTAAGTTCCTCTGACGCGAGTCGTGGTTCCACAAGATGGCGATGGACCCGTCGTGTTGCGGTGGGAGCATGATATCAAGTCCAAGTTTTCTGTGTGATGTTTGAATGCACAAGACATCATTTGTGCAGAGGATAGAGTTGTGCTGCTGACACATCACTAAATTAGCCAATCGAGTTTGATTGCGTGATTGCGAGCGCTTCCATCCAATAAGGACTTAGCTTAACATGTGACCGCTCACGCTTTGCTCTTTTTGGATACCCAAACTCCACACGACGTTAGGCTTAAGAAATGATTGAGGTGCAGTTCAAAAAGATAGATAACTATCAATAACCTCAACACTTACACACTAATTATTACAGGTCATATCCTATGCGAAAACTCTGACACTGTGTTTCTCTTGCCTATTCTACACTGATTCGCCACCTGTGCTCTCTTTACCCACTGTTCATCCGTTGAAGGCCATGCTTTGAACCCACCCTATACTTGAAGATGTCATGAGCATGATCACCAGATTCGGACTCCTCTCCATGGCAACCAACCCAGAGACCTTGATAGTGCAACGAATTAGACATAATTAATGGGAAGCCTTATTGTCACTATAGCTCATCTTTAAGAAATGCAACACGGAGTTGAGCCATGTCGTCGTTCGGCCAATCTGCTTATGTAATGCACTTCAGCCACTAAGTGACCAGACGGGGGGTTTAAATGACCTTGTCTTGACACCCAGAAACTCAGGGGATGATTCACCATGAACAAAATAATTGCGGGGTGAGCCTGACGCCCTCGGAGTTAGACACGGTCATCAACGCACTCAAGCTATGCGGTGAAACGTCGGGCAAGATTACGGCTGAGTGGCAGATGGTGTAGCGCCATGCATACGCGGTTTATGTAGATGCCTGAAGCTGTGCTTGTGCTCATTGCGAGCACACCCCTCAATGCGACGTGCGAGCACAGTCACGCAGAAAATGGTGACGAGAGACTGGAAGAAATAATGGACTGGTGCTGAGGGAACTGGAACTCGAAATGTGTCAGTCACACTCTTGGGATTGCATTGTCTGGTGAGGAATGGATTTGAGATACCAAGGCAGCTTGAACATGTGGCATGCCATTACTGCACTCGGTACCACCCGGATGACGCTTTGTTACACAGCAGATACGAGGCGCATGGCACTGCCCATTTCTATGTTGATGTACTGGAGACGGTTCGCACCATGTCAGCATTGCCCGGGAAGCATGGTACTTGCTTATGATGGTTGAGGTAATGATCGACGTGTTGGGCCCTGCTCACCGAGAATGGCGTTTATGTTATAACACAGGTGTATCTCTTGAGGAACCGTTGTTAGTGAGCTTCGGCGACTCAGGACTCCTCGTGAGACTGATTGCCGATGCTCTCGTTTGGTTTAGGCGGTTGTGACACAGCATGTGAGCATGCCCAACGGTCGAACAACAGTCCACCTGTCTTCAGACACTTAAAGACGTGAGGCTTCCTGGTGATTCTGCCTTACCATCTCCCTTTCTCCGTCCATCTCTTTGGAGGCCTACCATTCGACATGGGCGACCCACTTTCCATCACCAGTGGTGTCGCCGGTATCGTTTCTCTTGGCCTGACTGTTTACGGCGGTCTCCATACATATTTCAGCGCTTTGAAGGACCGAGGCGAGGATGTTGAACGTGCTTGCGAGCTCTTAAGCCTACTCGGAAAGTATGTCGAACTTATTAGACCCAGCGCGCCGACACTTAGCAATCAATATGCTCAAGCAAGTGACCTCGTCACTATGGCACTTCGCCTATGTGAAAGCGAGCTTACAGCTCTAGAAAGAACCATTGACAAGCTGAGCAGGGGCAAAAGCACATGGGAGAAGTCAAAATCGACCGTTGCTTACCCGTTCAACCAGACCAAGCTACTTCAAGTCCAGGATAGACTTTTCAGGGCCACGGGAGTCCTAGGAACTGTCGTTCAACTATTAATCCTGTAAGTTGACTCGTGCTTGTTGAGCTGCGTCGACTAATCTTGATAGCGGTGAAAATACATGCAGCAGAAATGATATCGACGCTCTCAAAAACGCTGTCCAAGACAACGGCTCGCTCACACAGGACTTTCTTCGCAGAATCCAGAATGACGTCGAGACTATTGGTTCGTCTATTCAACCAACAGCGGCATTGTTGACGGAGATCTCTGCTCGAGCTGAGAAACAAAAAGCGATGGCATCTAGCACTCACGAACAGATCCAGAGTACGAGCGCCATGCTCTCAGAGAAGCTGGATAGCGTGGTAAGACCCTTGATCTCCCACATACAATTTGTTGAATCGGGATTCACCCGACGAAACCTTTGATCTAACGAGAGGAAAAGGTGCAGGGACAGGCACAACTGCTGGAGGTTGTTGTCCACCAGCGCCAGACCATCGAGGCAGTCAGGAAGAATGATGCCCCGAAATGCTTGAGGAATGCTGCCCTTGAGGCAAAATCTATTCAGGCATACACCGCTGGGATCTGTTCCTGCGGGGCAGCGAGACGGAAAATCCTCCAGCAGTCACTGCAAAGGTACAAACTCTGGGGAGGGTTAACTATCCTTCGCCAGGTGGATCTGAAGGGGCATCATGAACGCGGATGTCGGTTTTACAAGGAAGACTTGTTGGAGAAGTCTACGAAGACCACCTTCACCTATACTGGCCTGCGCTATATCCTCTCTTTGGCCTTGAACTTGACTCTGGAACGTCAATGTCAGGACGGGGGCTACTCCATCAAACACTCGCTGAGAACGTACAACATGAGGGAAATGAGCAAAGCATTCGACATCTTTAGCTTGGACACGTTTCCCGAAAGCTTCTCCACGAGCCTCGTTGATGAGCTCAAGACGAAGCTGCAAGATGCATACTCATTGCCCGATGTTTCGCCCCTTGACGTTGACGAATTTGGTAGGAACACGGCCCACCTTTGCATCATAGTAGGTCCACTTGTTAAATGTTACGACTCAAGAAGCTCAATAGTCTTCATAGTGTTTTGGCGATCTTCTCAATTACTCAACAAGCCTGGAAGAGGCTGGACGTCTTCTTGACGGCTTGCAAATGCTCCTCAGCTTTCTGTTCAAGGCCATGCATGTCGACATTTTCGTGGGCGAGAATCACAATGGGTATGTCCCATCACGATTCAAAGTATCTAATCTTCTGACGAATTGGAATTAGTTCCATGCTCGAATATCTCATTGCAAGCGGCTTTCCAAGCCTACTGCCTCGCGTTTACGATGTTCTCAAGAGGTTTAGGCCAGAGCTTGAACCTGGATTCGACCAGAAGCCAATGTGGGCTCGTTGGGACGATCGGGCGATAGAACATCGGCGACACCTAAGGATATTCCGTGATGCCTTCCATGACCGCCCTGGCATTATTGAAGGTAGTTAGATTCCCATAACTAGCATTGTACCGAAACGATGATAACTGACAATGGATATGGGTGGATAGATCTTGGATACGGAGAACTCTTTCTGGCCGTTTCGAAAAGAGACAAGTCAAGGCTTCAGGAGCTTATCAATAGCACCAATTTCGCCCAGTACTTGACTGAAAAGGATTTCTTTCGGCATAATGTCTTGCATCTGTGTATAACCTGGACAGACGGCCTGAAACTTCTCCTCAATGAAAGGGCTACGCATCCTCTAGCAAACAAGCGCGATTCATCCGGGTCTACGCCTTTGCATTATGCGCTAGTGCACAGCGGGAATTCGTGCTATTCGGCCGACGGCACCGAAAATGGAAGTTTTGATGACGCTGCCAGCATGCTTCTCGATACGGACTGTCCCGTCGTGGTCGACTTGTATTGCGACATGGCCCTCGAGGACTCTTCGCCTGGGGCTGCAATGCTTCTACTACAACACCTCAAGCTGAGGCGAGAGCGCCTGCGAAATTTAGCGATAACACATCTCCCTAAGTCCGACCTTCAAGAACTTGGAGTGACAGAAAACGAACTGCCCGATACGACGGCCGCGGAGCTCTGGAATAGACTACAATCACTGTACCAGAAGGGAACCATCAGGGAACTCAACAATAGCCTGGACCCTCTGGGCCAGGGTGAGTCTCCAGGCAGTCACCTAAGCATATTTCACAGCCTTTCCTCCCCAAGAGACGCTGAGAAGGCGTTCAGTATTGGATTTCAGAGTATCGACACACCCAACGGGTCAGGGGTTACACCAATTCTGCAGTCTGCATTGCATAATGGTCACCCCCTCAGAGCATATGAAAGGCATCTGATATACGCAGACTGGCTGATCGAGAAGGGTGCTGAACTTGACTACTCGATGAACTCCTTGAAGCTATCTGCTGCTCACAACCTTGCTCGGGTTTCTGCGTGGTGGGCTCGTGCCTACTACGTTGAAGACTCAGTACGTGCTGAAGTTTCTCCAAGTGTTGAGCGAGTGTTATCAGCTTTGTGTTGTAGCAAGCTGCAGTCTTGTCTTCCTTGTCCTTGCTCCCCTGGAAAGCTATCACGACCCTTGCACTGCTTTTTTGCCACGGCCCTGGGCGGTTTCGTCAACCCTGAGTCATGGTCCTATCAAGAACAGTCATCCAATTCATATCCTAAAACGATCCACCTGGTAGTATTTCTCGTTGATCTTCTCCACCGAGCCACTGCTGCCAGCCTAGATATGGCCTCTGTGGCAAAGTCAATTATTCACCTTCTTACAATGGGGTGTCTTGGTATAAGGCACTTAGAGCAGTGCCATAAAGCTTGCGAACGGTCTGAGGGAGACCTTCAGAAGGTCAAGCTACAAGAGGGGTGGACTGATACACTTGAAGAGAATCAATCCTTGATCGACGAACTTGAAAAGATGGCAGGGGAGTTTGAACAAGAATTCCTGAGCCAGAAGATCTCGATAAAAGACTTCTTGTGGAATCACTGGCTGAAAAGAATGCGTAAAGAATGGAAAGAACGCAAGCCACTGAGCGAACAGCAGAAGCAGGATATTTGCGATATGGGTGTGGTTCTGGAATCAGGCTACGACTCGAACTGTGATCTTTATGACTCAGAAGATGAAGACGAAGAGGGAGAAGTGGAACCGGTTGCTACCCTTTCGAGCAAGGCGAAGGTTGACGAAGACAAAGATTGAGTAGGGTGTGCACATGTCGATCTTATCTCAGATACCAATACGATCACAATGAACCATTCATGAGTGATTTCAAGCATTCATTCTTGCTGCACAATGCCTCCATGGAGGGAGGCCTCAGCGGGGGACATTAAACGCGAGACTCAGGGAGGTAAGGGCACAGCCAATTCAGTCTCGTGTATTTTGTCCCCCGCTAGAGGCCCTTCATACAACAACGGATATGCCACGACCAGCCACCGGGCGCTTAACTAGACCTGGAACATATCTGATGGAGTGAGACATGCTGATAATCTTGCCAATTTGAGGGAGGCCCGCCCTGCTTGGCCATCATTTTGCCTCTCTTGATGACCCCTCGCTGCAGACTCGGCGCTAGTGGTGATATTCATAAACTATTGATGCACGTTGTAATGTCTTGGACCTCAGCAAGCCACGTTCTGTGGGGAAATTCCTCCTAACCGCCTCACCGTCTGCATGAGCTATACCAATGCATCACGAGATAGGCCTGGAACTTCTCATTTACCGGAGTAAGTGCCATAACAGGCACTACCTGGCAGGGGCTCTCCAGAAACGGCTCGGTACGATAGAGAAAACGACGATCTTCACCTGTGGACGCATCACAGCCAGCCATCACGTACAGCTAGCGCAGAGTCTATCCAAACAATGGACGGGACGGGACGGCTCGACCTTGTCATTATTCCCCTCAGCTGCTCTGCTGACGATGACCGTCATTCCTAGTTCAATACCAAGTTGTTCAATCACGATGCGACGATGGAGGTCGTGGCCCATTACCCCCTCGCCCTTGGCACTGGCCACGGCCTGGAGGATTATTTGGAGACTGGATCTGGAATGCGAGTTGACCTATTCCGGCGCACCTGTGGAAATCATCATATCCAACGACCAAGATACATGGAATGGCTGGCCGTGGCAGCGCTGACCCGCATGGAACTTGCCAAGTCACTAGTCGCTACTGAGCGACTAACTCTGCGTGATTTTGGATGTGGTGAACGGAACAGGACCAGTTCTGGACCATGATCATGTAAGGGCTGGGCTCAGCTGAAACAATAAGCGCTTGTCAGGGCCCTTTTGTCCCGTCTTGGTGCTTATTGCGCATTCAAGGCCAGAGGCTTGTCTTCCCATCTCAGTATAAATAAGTCTCTGAAATGGATACGCCTCCCAGACCACCTTCTCCTGAACCTGGTGGATTAAATCGTTCAAACTCGTCTTCCTGTTCGCCTTCTGCCAATACCACGGCTACAGACTCCCAAATCAACATGGCTGTCGACAAGGAAAAGATGGCCGAGTCAATGGCTGCGCAAGCTGCCGCCGTCTCCAAGGTCAGTGTCGGTCCTCGGCCCAAAGACTATGGCTTACCCGTTGTGTAGTCCATCCGAGAAGCGCTTCAGGCGTCTTTTCCTGTTGCACCCGAGCAGTTGATGACGGTCCAGGTTCCCGGAACCACCATTAACAGCAAGTGAGTATTGGTCCTAACTCAGGGAGGGACAGGTTACTCATTCATATCAGCAAGAATGGTGGCTACTGGTGGAACGAAAATGAACACGCAGAGACCCCTCACACTGTCAAGGTCAACGAAGCTCGCCTGGTCGACGGCATGATTCCCTTGAGCAAGATCATGGTGAGTTTCTATCGTGAAACTGCCGCGATTACATGAGCTGACCATGCTCTTTAGATGGGCCCTACCGGCAAGAGTGTGTCCAGAAGCTACGCTGCAGCATTGGATATGCTTATTCCCGAGGATGCCCCAATCGACGACCTGGACAAGAGTACTGAGACCAAGAACAAAGCCGCCGAGAGATACGTGGCGGCCATGAAGTACCTCACATCAACGGTTCCAAACTCATCCAAGAGTGTTGTAGACGTCTATGTTGAGAAACAACAGGCTTGGTCTGACGCCATGAAGGAGTGGGACCATGCGAAGCAAGCTGCTCGGGGTAAGTGGTCAGTCTTTCAATCATTGTTGAAAATGACTAACGTGACGAAGATGAGGCCAAGAGAATATTCCCAAATTCAGTTGGGCGGCAGCAGGGACATTACGATGAATGGAACCAGGCCAACTTCCGCAATGTATGTTCCTTGATGACTGGGCATTTTGACTTGCATCTAACACGCCTGTACAGTACAAGAACCATGCCCAGGCCAAGTATATGGACTGTAAGTATCACTTGCTTCGGACGCCATGGACGCGCTAACCTTGTCTTAGGGATCGTTAATGGCTGCAAGTACAAGGTCGACTATTACTTCGGCATTGTTGACGTTTCATCCGCCATGAAGCGCGTCGAGTCGAGCAAGGAAGCCTCGCGCAACTTGGTCGTCATCGATCCTGATGGTACCACTGAGTGGCAAGAGGTTGACCTGAGCCCTCCTAACTGGTCTGTTCATCGACTGTACTTTACCGACTTGTGCTAATTAGATGACAGGGCTGATCTTTGTGCCAAGCAAGCGGAGGCCTGGGACAAGAAGAACAAGGAGCTGAGTCGCAAGGACTATGAGTCTGAGATCAAGAGAATCAAGCGACTGCTCTCCTCATACCGGGGTCTCCAGGATGTAAGTGCTGCATTCAAGCCTCCAAACTATCATCTTCTAACGCATGACAGTCTCTTGGGGAATTGACGGACGAGGAGAAGGCGGCGGTTAAGTCCGCAGGCGAAGCCGAGAATGGGACACCACGTGAGGAACCAGAGGAAGAAAAGAAGCTAAAGGCGGCATACCAAGCACTTTATGAGGCTCAAGCTGCTGAAAAAGCACCTCCCAAGAACAAGTCTGCTAATGGTACAACCCCGGAAACGCCCACCGACACTACCACCAATGGCACCAATGGCACCAATGGCACGACACCTGCCAAGGTGGACCTCAAGACAGCCCAGCGAAATCTTCAAGAAGCTCTCCAAGCTCAAGGCCAGGCAAATCTCAAGAACAACAAGAAGAACGTTGTGGAGATGCAGAAGATGAGCAAGGTCGACAAGGTCAACTGGATCAAGAGAATGATCAAGGATGCTGAGGGACAGCTGGAGCTTCTTGAGCAGGGTCTCAAGGACTTTTTCAAGTCCAACATTGCTATTCCGGCAATTCAGGACCTCACAAAGTCTGAAGAGGACGGCAAGGAGCTTGTGAGGACCAACTACATGGATGCTGATGAGAGATGGGCCGATCCACGTAGGTGATCACTGCATCTTTGGCCGAGAATTGATGCTAATGAGTTCAAGGCTTTGCAATCAATCGCAACGGCACAGCGCCTGGACAACCTAAGGAGCCATCAAAGTGGACCAAGGTAAGGGCAGACATTGCTCTTCAACTTTGTCATTGCTGACACCTGTCTACACAGATCAACGTAAGCATCTCGGCATCTTCTCAAGAGTCGAGCAATGAGTCTCAGTCCTCCTCCAGTGCCGTCAGTGCAAGTGGGGGTTATGGTCTGCTTTCTGTATCAGGGGGCTTCAGCTATTCCCAAGCCAGCTCGTAAGTTGAACTCAACCATATTATACAAACAGCTACTAACCTATCAACAGCAAAGCATCCCAGGCGGCCGCTAGCTGCGATGTAGACATTTCCTTCGAAGCCCTTCTGGTATCCATCAACCGTAACTGGCTGCACGGAGAGCTCTTTGCCGATTCCGAACTCAACGTTGGACCTGACGTAGCCCTTTCTCCTGGTCCCCACGACCTTCACACGTACATCAACAACAAGGACACCAAGGGTCTGGAAAAGTACTCCTACTTCCCTTCGTACCCCACAGCCTTCATCGTCGCGTCCAACGTCGAACTCGAGTTCCGTGGGGATACTACCAACCTTGAAGAGGCTATTGAATCGTCCCCTTTCGATGCTAACCTCAAGGTCGGCTATGGTCCGTTCAGCCTTGGTGCCAGCCACAAGCAGGACTCTTCGAGCGCAAAGACCAAGATGGAAACGACTGCTACCGGTACGAGGATCTCTCTTGAGGCGCCTGCTATTATTGGATGGGTTAGCACTATGCTTCCTCCGCTGCCGAGGTCAAAGGGTAAGAACACGCTCATCCAGACTCTTTGGTAAATGTGTGCATTGCTTTGGTTGCGGTCTTTATAGGTAGTTAGATACTTATAGCTGGAAGTTAATTGATTTGTTGAATTAATATCTTGATATCTCGTACCGTGTGACTTGACGAATATTACTGACTTTAAAAAATAAGTACCCTTATTGACTTGCTGAGTTGAGTTTTAGATGTATGATAGTCTACAATATTGACTGGAGATCGATCTGTTGAGCCCTACTCTACCACTCAACCTCCTTGCCTTTAGAATCACAAAGCCCCTGACAAAACTCAATCTCTTCCTGAATGCCATTCCTAGCTGCCGTCCTCCTTGCCGGCCACATCTCGCCACCGGCCTTTTGCTCTTCATTCCGGTGCTGTACAACAGCCTCCTTGAGTATCTTCTGAAAGTACAACACACCCTTTTCGTTGAAAGAGTTCAAGTCTCCTGTGACATAGACCCCTGCGTTGAGGTTCTTCTGGGCAGCATTGCAAAGGCCCTTGTCTTCTGACTCGACTTGCTTGAAGAAATCGTCAACCTCCTTGAACTCCTCGTCGGTGGCGTCTTTGTGTCGGTAAACCTCATACTGCATTGATGTTGTGGTTGCTGAAGTAGGTACTACTCGCATGAGGTAAAAGTATTTCGTGCTAAGAGCATGTGTCAGTTGTGCGAGAATAGCTTATGTTCGGCTCAGGCACTCACGTCATGGTGACAGACGCGTTTGGGAAGAAGAATGTCGGTGCCACTTCAAGACCAGATTCTTTTCCCTTCTTGTCCTCAACAAAGTGCTGGATCTGGCCACCTTTCACCTCGACTTTGTAGGTTGTCAGGTTAGAGGTTGCGGCGATGCCAGGGTGAGCAACGCTACAATGGTAACACTGGACTAGTCAGAATTGTCCAAAGAAGCGGAATGGGATTCTTACCTCGTTGTAGTTGTCCACCAGTGTCTTCCAGTTATAATCTCCATGCATATCCCAAGCATGGTCGAACGTGTAATCATTCATGTTGAAGATGCCAAGTCGAGGCTGTGTGTCTGCTCCATCAAAGTCGCTCTTCCAAGGGACGGATGGCTTGTCTCCTCCATCAAGATTGACCCAGACGAAACCCCTCTTGTCAATGTGCACGTGGACCTTGAATAGGCCATTTGCGTCCTTGTCGAAAGTCTCCATCTTTTCGAAGCGAGGGGCCTTGGCCAGTTTTCCACTCAAGCCATATGACCATCCTACACAAACAAGTTAGGCAATTATACTGACTTAGGGGTCATTTGCATACCGTGATACTTGCAAGACAGGATGCTGACATTGCCTTCATCCTTGGTCACAACAGGGTACGCTCTGTGGCGACAGATGTTGTGGAACCCATTCAGGTTTCCCTCCCTATCCAGGCAGAGAAAGAAGGAGAAGCCAGCCTCGTTGTATTGAACAAAGTCACCCGACTTGGCAAAGCGATTACGATGAGTCACCAAAAGCCATCGCTTGGAGTAGATGGCCCGTCTCTCCAGCTCGTACATGGCAGGTTCTCGGTACCATGATGCCGGCAGGGCCCGGGGCACATCGGTCGGTGCGCTCTTGGATGATAGGAACTGGAACATGGTGACAGGGTTGGGATGAAAGACAAGGTTGTTGGCTGACTAGTCTGTGATAAACTTTGATATGGTCCATCGTTTTAAATAGCTCGGATGAAGACGATACTCTTCGAGGTTATCTCCAATACCGATTCACTGATTAGCCACCCCCAATTGAGTTTGTGTCGAAGTCGCACTTTTGGCCCTATTCGGGTTTAGCGGATCTAGAGACCGGCGACAGTCCAGTCCAGTTCGTGGGGATGGTCAGCTGGGATATTGGCGCATGGTTATCCTGCGGGGAGTCAGCTCTCCATGTGGGAATTTTATCCCTTTCGGAATGGACGGCCTGTTTCCGATAAACCCCAAATTACCGGGCTTGAGCCTCACCAAGATATGTTATCCCCGGAGAGATATCTTGGTATCTGGCTGAGATATGGGATCGGGAACATCTCGCACCTTTCGTCCTTTCCGGGCCTAGCGCCGAGAAGCCATCATCTCGACACTCTAGTGCCACTCTTGATTCATGGATCTTGTGATGTGATACCTCGACGTGCGATGGACTTCAAGAAAGAGGGCTTCCTTCTCTCTTTCATGGGATGGTATCAAGCCTGAGTCTTAACCATCAACATCAGCTTTGATCAGCATACTCAACATCATGGCAACAAAGTCAGACATCGAAAAAAGGCCCTCTGTGGCCGACACCGAGAATGGACCGCTCGCAGATGTCGGCCATGCCCCTGAACTCAAAGTCAGTTATGCTACTTACCTATCGCTAACATTTGGCTAACTGAATCAACAGCGCAACTTTTCGACTACGTCTATGCTGGCTCTATGCGTGTCTCTCATGGCTACATGGGAAGCGCTGTGCAGGTAGGAGCCTCGAAGACACGAAAGTTGCTCAGTTTTGTTAATGCAACTACAGCACACTGGCAGCTGGACTCGTAAGCGGAGGCCCAGTGTCACTGATATACGGTGCAATCGTTGCTGCTATTGGGTCACTCTGTTCTGCCATGTCTCTGGCCGAGTTGGCTTCCAGGTTAGTCAACAAGACCCGTAACCAACAATAGCTAACATGTTCTTGTGCTTAGTATTCCATCGGCTGGAGGCCAGTATCATTTTGTCTCGCATCTATCGTCCAAGTCCGGATCGACCATCACCAGCTGGTTTGCGGGCTACATCATGACCTTTGGCTGGATCACCGTCACCGGAAGCGCCCCTTTTCTCGCCGGTACAATGATCCAAGGTCTCCTCGTCCTTAACTATCCCGAAACGTACACGTACGAACGATGGCACGGAACACTTATGTACTGGGCGATCCTCATTGGCGCCGCGAGTGTCTGCATCTTCTGCAGCAATATCCTGCCTCTCATCGAGAAGGTGTCTTTGACTCTTCATGTAGCCCTATTCTTCGTCATCCTCATTGCCATGTGCGTCGTTTCGCCGACAAAGAACTCGGCCACCTGGGTCTTTACGTCGTTCGAGAATAATTCGGGGTGGTCCAGTGATGGTGCTGCGTGGTGTATCGGCATGCTCAGTTCATGTTACGTCCTGATCGGGTACGATGGAGCAACACACCTCAGCGAGGAGATGCGTAACCCTGAGAGGGGCGTGCCATATGCTATGATTGGCAGCGTGGCTCTCAATAGCGTTCTTGGTTTCGCATTCTTGATCGCTGTCCTGTTTTGTATGGGCGATATCCAGTCTGCCCTAGCCACGACAACGGGATTCCCTATTATTGAGATTTTTTACAACATCACAGGGAGCACAGGGGCGGCGTCAGCCATGTCGAGTGCTGTCGTGCTCATGGCGAGTTTGGCTACCATTCCGTTGCTGGCCTCAGCTGGACGTGTCATGTGGGCATTTGCCAGAGATCAAGGTATGTTCGCGACAGCAGGTTAAACGTTGACAGCTGACAGAATGTTCAGGGCTCCCATTCTCCGAAACGCTTTCCAGGGTGGAAAAGAAGCGCGGCATCCCGACCGTCGCAATCGTTGTGACCACGGTCCTCTTGATGCTTCTTGGGCTTATCAACATCGGCTCGACTACAGCCTTCAACGCCATCCTCTCCCTTGCAGTCGTTGGCCTCGAAATCTCGTACATCATGCCTATTGTGCTGCTCATCTGGCGTCGCATCACATCGCCAGAACAACTCAAATGGGGACCATTCCGCCTCGGAAGGGCCGGCATGTTTATCAACATTATCGCAGTGGCTTATCTCATCTTTACCAGCGTTTTCTCGTTATTCCCTCCTTACCAGCCCGTCACAGCACAAAACATGAACTACGCGTCTCTCGTGCTGGGCGCGACGCTCCTGTTTGGACTCGTGTACTGGCCGCTCAGGGCGAGCAAGAAGTACTCGGGTCCTTTGAACGAGACCGAGGGTGTGGCAGTGGCGAATGGTTCTGAGCCGGAAAGATAAGGGAATACCGGGGACTTATCAGTTGAGGCTGGGGGTTGCTTCGTATCCTTGTCATATTGATCTCCGATGCTCCGTAGCGCCTTAACAACACCAATTATATCGTCAAGATTATGAACCACGCTAGGCCGTATGAAGTTATCTTAACCCAGAAACGCGGGGTAACAGGGGTTCCGACCTCTCCACAGATAAAGCCGGTGATACTGAACGCGTCTTAACACCCAGGCTCGGCAGCCCTTCTGTGCAGATTGCCTCTTTCCCTCAGATGCCATGGACGACAAGATACGCCGAAGCTGTGCTAGAAAGCGGAAATCTAGAAGTAATTACTCTCCCACCCCGATGTATTGGCCTGTTGCCGCTAACACTGTCTTTCCAGGTGGATGTTCCGTCTGCAAGAAGCGAGTGAGTGAGCCACTCAGCTGAGGCCCCCTGTCCTTACTCACCACCACCTACCTAGAGGCTTAAGTGCGATGAACAGCAACCAAGCTGCCGAAGATGCATCAAGATTGGGGTGGAATGTCCTGGATATGTGCGACCAGTCAAATGGTCGACCAAGTACGAGAAAGGCACCTCCTCATCTGCGACCCTAGACCTTGACCTTGATGTTGATGCCTCATCATGGTTTGACTCGGAAGCTAGGAAGCTCTCAAACGCCATTGAGCCGGGTCCCAGCCATCAAAGTCCCCAGTCTCGCCAAACCGATCATTCCGACTTGACAACCATGCCCATAGTCGAGTCTCCCTTGCTCCCCAAGACGACCGCGTCTCCTGCCTCTTCAAGATTACCAGAGATGCACCAGGAAGCTCTCAGTACTATTGACACACCCCTTTTTGCCGAACAATCCGTATGGTCTCCTTCCTTATCAGTTTCGAGTTCTTGGCATGGTTTTGTGGACGATTCGAATGAGATCGAACCTGAGCAGGTTTCTACCTCTGGCTCGACGGACGACATCACATCTCTGACGTTATACAAACCGATGGAACAGTCTTCACTACTACTCGATCACTACTTCTCCAATGTTTGCCAGATGAACTCTGCCTTCGACTCCCTGCACAACCCATTCCGATCAGAGGTATCAAGGATGATCGTCAACTCGCCACTCCTCTTCTATTGCGTCTTGAGCATGTCTGCGGCGCACCTCTACCAAGGAGACGAGCCCAAAAGCAGCATTGCATTGGAGTTTCAGACAGAAGCGATATCCCACCTCTCCATTGAACTTTCGCAACTAGACACAGCTATACCTAGGATTTTGAAAGTGCATAATGATACATCAGGACCACTGGCAGTACAGAAGACAGAACACGTTCAAGACGACGTCTTGCTTGGAGTTATCCTCTTGGGAATGACATCGGTTTGTCTCCGCCCCCAAGTAAATTTGTTCGATTTATGGCTGATTATTCTCCCTAGGCCTGGCATAACTCTTCCGCGACTGGTACATCTCACTTGTTCGGATGTCGTCAGTTATTCAAAGCATGGATGGCCTCCAACTCTTTAGAAGACCCCGCGAAACGTGCGTCAATGGATCAGAAGCAGTGCTTCCTCGTCTCATCAATGATATACTGGGAGGCCATGAGTTCGTTCATACTCGACCAGGACACAGCCGCTTTGTCATACTTGGACGTCTTCTGCCAACCAAACCTGCCGTCACTCATTTATCCATGTCCTTGGACCGGTGTAGGGACCCCAGTCTTTGTGTTTCTGGCCAAGACGGGTATCTTACTCAGAAACAAGAGAGTCTTGCGAAATCTCCACGTCTTCAAATCGGGCGAGGTACATCAAAGAGCCCTCTACGCGGAGCTTCTCGATGATGCTTCTACTTTAGAGCAACAGATCATCAAGTTACGAATCCCGTTCGTTGGCCTAATTGAGGACGTGGGCGATCCCTGTACACCACCCGATCACTTTCTCGCCATCGCTCGGTGCTACCGCCTGGCCACTCTGCTGGAGCTGTATCGGGGGTTTCCTGAGTTGATCAAATCACAGACGATTGTGGAGCAAGCCGTTGACATGCCCCCGGGTGAATGCGACGACAAGACACATCTGATACTCGGGCTCGCGTTTGGAATACTGGGGATTCTGGAGTCAATGCCCATCGACTCGGGCACGACCTCGATTCAGTTACTGGCCTTGATGATTGCCGGCAGTGCTCTAACTTTAGCTCCCGGTCAATGCCAAAACACAACAACCGAGAGGACACCGTTTCAACAAACTGTGATGCGCTGGCGAGGATTTGTCCGACAGCGCATCCTCTACCTATGTGTTGCTATCGGCTTGCGTCCGGTGAACCACGCTGCACTCATCCTAGAGGAAGTCTGGTCACGCATGGATATGGAAACAAGTCACTCTTGTGATAATAAGGAAAAGCTTGCTGGCAGGGTTCATTGGCTGGATGTCATGTCTGAGAAGAAGTTGGAGACCATATTTGGGTGAGGTGATGGGGCTTTGCAGTGATGCATCCTAGCCTATTCCAGTACATTGTATTTCCTCCATCACCACCAATGAGCCAAATTCTGAACTTCAGTCCTTTCATGTGGTCGCTGGAACTTCACAACTTTGCTCTCTGGTCACAGAAAAATGCCAGAGCGTACGTCTCGGTCGAAAACGAGATAGTGGACCCTTTGGTGAAGAGCATCACGTCACCAGGCCTCGCCGTTACGGTCGCACCCGTCTCATCCTGTACTTCACATTCCCCTTCGATAAAGTGCTTTGCCTCATCAAACTCGTACGTGAATACGCATGGCTTGCCCTTTTCAATGCGGAAAAAGCCTGCGGATATGGGGGTTGTTGAGCCAGAGTCGCTTGTGGAGACAACGTCTTGGACATGTTAGATCAGTAAAACTTCAGGGAGTAGAAGGGATGGCTGGCTTACCTTCTCCAAAGGCGTTTCCGGACTCGTCCATCTGAGGCGGCTTTATGGCCGCAGCTTGTGGCTTGTAAACAAACGGCATGGTGACGAAGAGGGAGTGTGTTGGCGGATGACTTGCAGCAGATTGATCAACGCAGCAAGGGATATAGCATTATCTATTTGAGCCAACTCGCATAACAAGGTTAGAGTAACACCTTTATTCCCAATCAGAAGCTAGTACTAAAAGAGTTCGAGAGTACGGGCTTGACAAATGATGGTTCGTGAATCTTGCGTGTGCTCGACCTCGCACTTTTTGTCCAAAATAGGAAAGGGGCAGCCCACACGCATTGCAGGGGGCTTGCAGAGAACAGCGACCGACTCTCGCGACTTAAAGACAGAAAAACAACTAATCGCATTCTATCAGATCTCTTCAGCCTCTTATTTCCTACCAGTTTTGAGTCTCTTTCATCGCAAGCTACACAATGCCCTCCAGTCGTGAAGGTTATCTTTGGACGCCTACCGGAGACACAACCGGCCTCACCACCGACGCCGTTGTTAGTGGCACACCAGACTCTTTGATCCGTGACAAGTACGATGTCGTTGTCATCGGAACTGGCTTTTCTGGCCTCATTGCGGCTCGAAATCTCTCTCGCAACCCGAATCTCTCAGTCCTTCTTGTCGAGGGTCGAGACCGTATTGGTGGAAGAACATGGACTGCGAAAGCCTTGGGGGAAGAGTTCGAAATGGGAGGAACTTGGGTTCACTGGTAAGTATCCTCCTACAAGCTTCCCGACAACAGGCTAACCAGTCTTCTTCAGGAACCAGCCTCACGTTTACGCTGAATTGCATCGCTACGGACTACACTCGAACCTAAAGACCTCCGCTGGGACCCTCGACGCCAAAACGACATTATACACAGCTGCTTTCTCAACTCCCAGCAATCTCGATGGCGGTGACGTCAACTCGGCTGTCCAACGAGTCTCAGATGCCTTCTTCTCCATAGACGGCCTCTCTAGTCGTGACCTCATGCCTTATCCTCATGAACCATTCCGCCAACCAGCTCCATGGCTAAAGTACGATCATCTCTCTGTCAAGGACCGTCTTGACCAGATCGATTCACCCCAGATCGAGAAGGATCTGTTTGATGCCATGGTTAGCTCCTTTGGCTCGGCTCCTGGCTCTGAATGCGGCTTCACCGAGGCGTTGCGCTGGTATGCACTTGGAGGACACACTATGGCTGGAGTTTTCGAGCTTGCTGGTATATACAAGATTGGCAAAGGAGGCATGAGCTCTCTTGCCCGCGCTATCCTTGACGAGTATAGTGGGCACTTGCTATTCAACACCGTTCTTGAAAAGGTTGAGCAGAACAACTCGTCTGTCACTCTAACCGCAAAGAATGGCAGACAGATTCGGGCAGACCAGGTCATTTCGACAATCCCTCTGTGAGTACCCCCACGCCAAACAGGCAATCTAAGCTAATAATCGTGAAGCAATTGTCTGTCGGATATCTCTTTCACCCCCTCTCTGTCGCCGCTCCGTCAAGAGGCCATCAGAGCTGGTCATATCAACCAAGGCGCCAAAATCCACTTCAAGCTTGGACAAACCGAACCAGGATGGTTCTCAGTGGCAAGCGGCTACGGAAACTCACCATGGTGCTTTTCCTTCTCCGACCACAACGGCACAGCCAAGAGAGATGGCACTTACTGCATCGGGTTCGGCTATAACGGGCAGCTCATAGATCCACGCGCCTCGAGCCACATCATCTCTACCTTCAAGCAGTACCTGAAGCCTAATGCCGATGTCAAGGCGTACCTGACGCATGATTGGATGAACGATAGCCTTGCCAAAGGAACTTGGAGCTGTTGGGGCCCGAATGCCATGTCCAAGTGGCTCCAAGAGCTCCAAAAGTCGGATGGGAGGGTTCACTTTGCTAGTGCTGACTGGGCTGATGGATGGAGAGGATTCGTCGATGGTGCTATTGAGAGAGGCGTGGCTGCAAGTAGAAATGTTGAGCGGTTGCTTCTGGAGGAGCAAGTCAAGTCCAAGATCTAGATCCGGGTCGGCAACTACCTCCTCAAAATTCCATTCTAAGTGTACCTTACTTGATAGTTCATAGATCGGTTAGTCGAAGGGTCTTACGAGAACCAGCTGTGTCTACTTGTTTAGGGGTCTCTGTTCTCTTGAGTTCGGCATCACGTGATGTTTCCACAGGCAGCAACGCAGAATCGCAATCTCACCTCACTTGGTCACTCAACCTCCAGCAACGAGCTTCCCAAATACGCTGATTGGGTCTTTCAACTCACTCGCACGACATGTCGACAAGTTTCCCTCTCTTTTCAAGCTTCCCCAATGAGATCCAAGAGCTCATCTGGGACGCCGCAGTCCGCCCTGTTCCGGGTCGTCAACACGTCCAAAGATTCTTCATCACGGATCACTACCTGAACCAGGCAGACCCCCGATACCCCATTTTGGGAGATTTTATCAGATTCGGGCGTCAAGACGGGCCACGCTCTGGCTTTTCACTTGCTCTCCCATGGTATGATCCGCAGGGCAACCCCAATGAATCTGTGTATGCGATGGATAGTGGCCTCTGGACGGCCTGTACCGCGTCTCGAGCTGCGATGGTACGGCGATTCAAGAAGAACGAGTGGTGGTCCGATATTCCACAGCAGGAACACACAATAGGGTTCGCAGAAAAGGGAGCGTATGCTGGCCAGGAAGATGTTTTTCATTCAGCCACCTACAAGACCCGCCAAGGGGAAAACAGACACATCACAATCAACACCGAAGATCTCATGTATCTGGACCCACGACATTTGGACTCTGTAGACTGGTTCCATCACTATGCTGGAGACCCTGTTCCTCTTATCGACTATTGTGGAGACGACGGCACCAGGACGAGCCCCAGCTTCCTCGGGCTCAACATTGCCATCGACTTTGATCCCAGAATGGTGGATATGCTTGCCAATCGGCCAGTTCACTACTGTCGGGGGGACTTGGGCATGTATTCGATGTCTATAGTCGACATGGTTGATGTTCTGCACGAGTCTGCTGGAAGGACGCTTTGGTTTATCGATCACCGACTTCGACGGCGTTCACCAGAGGGTGCAGACTCAACTTCTGGCATGCGCTCTGAAGAGCCAGAAGCGGAGGTCCCACGGTCAGCATCGACTCCAGATGACAATCAGCAAATCTTCCACGCCGACGGCTACATCTTGGTCGAGGTTCGGAGGGAAGACATGGGACTATGGTCTATCGATACCAACGACGAGTCCATCAACGATGCCTCTACTGTCTTCGACTTTTTTGATGTCTTGTTCCAGACCGGGTATGGGAGATTGGACATCCAAAACTCGACTCGAATGCGGGTGTTGGCATATCAGGAAACGTCGAATGAAGCTCAGAGACGACGAGGGCCATATGAGATCACACCAAGCCCTTCGTGCCTTACATGCTATCCAAAGGAGGAGACCCGCCGGGTCCGCCAGGTGAAGCCGTCAACCAGTGTAGGTTCTGACGGTGATATATCACTGAGCGATTTGAAACTCTTTGATTCAGAATCATCCTAAGTCAAAGAATAGAGATACACCAAATCCATCATATTCAACACTTAACTGTTGTCGTGAGGCGAGCGACGTGATGGGGAGCACTTTTCCGGTTCTAGGATGTTTGGTCTCTAGCCCATAGACGAGATGAAATATCATCACGAGAGCGCAGAGGAACATGCCGGCATTTGACCAGTGATTCAAGTATTATACGCCTAGAGTGCTCTCTAGTGACCAATTCTCAACGGGGTTACCATGTAAAGAAGGAGCATATCTCCATGATTCAGCATATGCAGGCTCGGTTACGAATGTTATGCAGAGCGCTTCCCGCCCAATGTGCTATTCACTCTGAGTGGCTCCCAGAGGCTATGAGCATTAGTGACCAGGCGCCTAGCAGCACCAGTGATCAAAAGCTGGTTCAACATACAGCGGATCAGGATGCGCTCACGGTGATATATACGAGCCGCTGATAACGCGGCCTGTGCAATCACCACCAACCTAAGCACTCAGCACCTAAATCCAAACCAACAACAAACCCCACCGAGAATCTTTGCCGAGTTGTCAGCTCTATTGAGATGAGCAATCCGAACAACCCAAACCCTTCATCAACCGATCCATACCATGGAAGATCCGAAGATGACAAAGCCGCAATCGATGCGCTGATCTTGTTGCGCCAGGGGCCTGCCCAGGCCCAGGCCCAGGCTTCCAGCTCTGACAAGGGAAAGGGAGTAGCCGATCCTAATTTGTCTGAACGTGACCCCGACCAGTACCAAATTGGCCCTTATGTTGGTGAACCTGACGACGATGCGGAGGGAGATGAGCAGCAAGCTGGCCCGTCGAGCAGTTTACTATGCGAAATCTGCGGCAAGTCATTGGACAAGATCAAGGGTGGGCTGATTTGTTCGTCTTGTGTAAGCAAGGAACGGAGATTGAGGTTAATCGCAGAAGGCAAATGTGTAGACTGCCAAAAACCAACGGTGGATGGGAAAACACGATGTGTCGAGTGTAGACTCAAGGACACCATGCTTCACGCCAACGATAAACAGAAACGCGAGGAAGCAAAGGAAGCAGGGCTATGCTACAAGTGTCGCAAGAGACCAGCTGACCCGGGATATCTGAGTTGCACGGGATGCAGAGAAAAAATCACACTCTATCGCTCCAGGAACAAGGAGAAGCAGGCTGAGGAGCAATAGTTTAGTCGCGGCCGATTGCATTGCTATGCTCCCTCTAGCGGACATCTAAGGGACGCTTATTCTAGTCGCTGCTCAAAGGAGATTAGCTCCTGAGGGCTCTATCAAAGGAAAGTCAAACAAGTTTCATTGCTGGCAGCCTTTATTACTCTAGACTATAGCAGCCGTCCTTGCAGATTCTTCTAATACCCTATTTCCTCCCAGATGCTACCAAGTCACAGTACTCCGAAAGACACTATCAGGCCGTTCGCCGCTAGATTCTGCGTCCAATGCCAAGGGTGATATCCAGTGGCCACTTCTCAACAGGACTACCACGTACAAAGTGAATGCGCCTTCATGATTCAGCATATGCGGGATCAATTGCGAGTGTGACGTAGAGAACTTCTCACTCTATATGCTATTCACTACATCGACGTCCCTAGACGTAGGTCACGCACTTGTGTGAAGTTGCTCAATCACTTTAATCAACAACAGTGACCCGCCACGCAACGATACCAGTGATCAGGCTCATCAGAATATGCATTCTTGTGCTATATATGAGTCTCCAATAGCATAATTTGTACGAATTCTACTCATCTACTCAATGCCTGACTCCAGACTAACGATAACACAACCAAAACGCTCGTCGAGTCTCAACTTATTGCCATGCCTCCCAAATCTGTCAAGGGAAATGAAAGGGAAATCGATCTTGATTTGACTGAAGCCGACCCTGATCTGATTGACGCAGATGGCTACGCAGTAGACGATGAACAACAAGCTGGTCTATTGCACATCTTTTATTGCAACAAATGTGGCGACCACTTGGATGGTCGTCCTGGTCCATTTTGCATGAACTGCGAGGACACTGAAACCCAAGAGTCCTGGCAAGCGCGAGATCGCCGCCTCCGCGACAACGAAGCATACAATCGAGCAAAGGAAGCGGGGATTTGCTGCCATTGCCGCCAGAGACAAGCCGATCCAGGACATTCGTCTTGCACGCCATGTGGGCGAAGGAAGGATGGAAACGACCATGTCAGTAGAAGAAAAGCAAAAGGGAGGAAGAGAAGAAGAGTGAGAAGGAGAAGGAGAAGAAGAAGACTAAGGAGAAGGGAAAGAGTACGAAAGAGAAGCAGACCGAGAAGAAGGACAAGGGTAAGGGTAAGGAGAAGAGCAAGGAGAAGGACATGAAGAAGAAATGGTGGAGGATCTAGCCATACCTCAGCCCCCTGCTTGGGTCAACTTCTTGCGGTTATAGTCCAATGATTTATCTAGTTGCCGCTCAAATAAATTGGTTCTAGAAAACAGACACAATTTTATGCATTGCAAGCGTTATAAATTTGTGATATGGTAGTGGAAAGGTTCATGTACATTTACAACTACCCTATATTTCCACTCAAATGTCCGACAGATTACAACCATGCATCTGACAAAATGGCAGTGACGTAATCTTGAGGCTCATGCAGCCCAAAAAGTGACGTTATTTTGCATTCAGGCCATACACACATCATTTCCGTCATTTGCACGATGCTTGGCCTTGGTCAAACAGTTCGTATAAATCACGTCAAGTAGTTGGAAAACAATGTCAGGTCATGTACTACGCCGTTCGCTTAAGATGGCCCCTGACCACGCTTCTCGCCAAGGCTCCCATGTAACAAAAGAATACGTTTTCATGATTCAGTATGGCCAGTATCTCTGGCGATAAGATAGAATAAAAAGTAACAAGAGGTCCGCCTAGAACACCCGAATATGCTTAAGTCAAGTCGGTAAATCGTCTTTGTCAATCTCAGAGCGACTCCTCAAAACACCGCCGGCAGTGTGGAGGCAGACCGCGTACATGGCATGGTCGGAACGTCAGGTCAATACGCCCATTACGTCCCATTGATTTCCATGATTAAAACTCCAACACTTCAAAAATATCCCCTATTTGACCTCGTTGGTGTTGAGGTCGGCCAAACACGAGCGGTGCTAGTATATCCATATCGGCATCCTCGGCTTCAAAGCTCATCGTGGAACTGGTGGAGATCGATCGCAAAGACGACATGGACGAAGGAGACGAGGTTTTCGGCTTAGATGGGGGAGCAGTAGGCGCGAGGTATGCAGACAAGAGAGCGTTCAGGTCGGGGCCGCTGGCAAGTGTGGGCAATACAGGTCGACTTATCCTCCTGTAGTGCTTCGGACCGGTAGGCATGGCAGTTCTCGGACGGGTTGGTGATTGAGCTGGTGCTGAAGAAACTCGCTTGCTCTTTGACCTCGAGAGCATTCGGGAGAGCTTGAAGGAACGACGAATGGAAGACGCGCGAGCGGCCGAGATGGGCTTCTTTGAGTCGGGATGTTCAAAGAGCTCGACGCCATGGGAAACAGGAATGTTGCTAGGGACGGTGTTGTTAAATTCGACCAATAACGAGTGAATCTGAGCCTCGTCGAGACCTTCGACCAGCTCAAAGAGCGACGAGCTCGAGGTCGGACGTTCAAACTGAGGCATGATGGATGGATGTGGATGTGGATGGGATGGGGCCGTGTGCCATCCGGTATTGAAACCGTTGGTTAACAAAACAAGAGAAAAAGAGAGAGAGAAATGAATGGATTGGATGGCAGAGCTTCATCAGGAGCTCTAAAAGGAGTTGTGGAGAATTCATGGAGGAAATTAAAAGGGCCGGTGTGGAGTTTGATTCACGCGTCTGAAACTCACAATCGCGGCGAGACTTGACCGGAATGGGCTCGGCTGTCCGCATGGGGCAAGGTTGACCGGAAAAGGGCATCAAGTGGGGGATAGCGTTGCACGGCTCTTTGCTAATTAATGTCGATTGTAATGAATGTAAAACATAAAATAATTCCTTCATGAATATCAGAATTATTTGAGTCATGCTAGTTTAAATTTCTCCGCAAACCGTCTGTCTTGTTATGATGACGCACGGTCAAGAGATGGAATGACAGGTTAACTTACATTATCTCAAGGTGTAGTGCTTCCTCTGCTCAAAACCACCCTTCAACAGCTCTCCATACATAACTCCATGAACGTAAGCTTCTCCAACCAGTGAATATAGCTCATTTTCCTCAGGCCGCACAAGATACGCTGCATTTCCTCCAATAAACACACAGACTTCATCTCCAACCCTGGTATCAAGAGGACCAACTCCAACATAACCAGTTGATGTTAAGAAAGCCCGTCGTGTGTGTAGACGAAGTAGGGAGCTCTCATACCACGGGTCGGTAATTGTCGACTCATCGCCGTTTGCGAATGATTGTAGGAGCTCATCGAGAGCTGCTTCGCATTCGGTTGGCCATCCCGGATACGGCACCGAGGTAAACCATAAAGCCCCATCAAGGATGGCGATTCTAGATGCTTCAGCGCCTTCACGACCCACGTGGATTCTTGGTGAGCGATCACAGAAGTCCCTGATGCTTTCCACATACGAAGCCACCGCTGCTTTATCAACCTTTTCCAGCCAATTTGGGTCCCAAAACTCTCCGGTCTCTCTGATCTTGTCGATGTATATCCCCTCTAGCCTCACAAGATCCTCAGAAGGAAACTTCGGCGTCGAAGTTTGGCCACCCGATGCGTCAAATTGGGTTGACCACGGCGGTTGGGCACAGGGATGTCGTACTTCCATTGCCCAATCCGGCACCCAGCTCGGAAGAGACTTGATCTTTCTCGGGGTTTGGCAGTACAGCAGTACGTCGGTGTCGCCTTGTAGCAACATCTTGCGCGCTGTCTCTTTGTACACCTCCTCAACCGACATAGAGTAGTCGGGAAATGTGTCAAAATGATCCTTGTCAGAAGCCAAGTTCAGCAATGCAAAAACTCTGTCCCTCGGATCTGATGAGAAGACCGAATTATAGTCATCCTCTAATGTGAGAGAAACTGCGATGACTTTGAGCAAGGGGTCCGCATATGACGATTCCTTATCGTTTAATGCTGGTCGATATAACGCTCTCCTCGTAAAGAGATTATAGACGTAACTGCTGAGCGGGCTGTCAAATACAAACTCGTAGTTCTTCCGCATAGTGTCAAGCCCCTCGATGGGTTTCTTGCGGGAGTAACGCCGAAGAGTGTCGACAGCCCACAAGGTGGCGCTGATGAGCTCGGATTTGACAATCCAATTACCCCACGCCACAGCGACTCGTCGACCGACGGCAAACTCTTGTATGACCCAGAGCCGTGTCCAATATCTTCGCTCACAGAAGCCATGAAATGCCTCTTTGGCAGCAACCAGGTCTACGGACCTGTCTTTTCCATACAGCTTCTGTAAAGCCTCAATATCTCTTTGGCGGAGAGCCCGGCCCGTGTCTCGCATCAGACGACAGATGAGATCACTTTTCTCGTCTCCAGTTCCGAGCCAGGAAATGACTTGGTCAGCATCGCTGTATATGCTGTGCATCTGATGAACTTGGTGACTCTTTTCCGTCTCATCGACTTGATTGATGCAGAGTTGATCGACCCAAAGCCATCGGGGTTTCTGCCGGAATCGTAGTCGACGGAGTGCATTTTCGACAGTTTGACTGATCTGGACCTTGCTCCCATTTGCTATGATGCATTCCTTTTTGCTCTCTGGTGTGGCCCAGACGTATGACAGGGCGGTATAGGGTGGACAATCACCGCGAAAGTGCTCCTCAATATCGCAAACAAGTTCGTCTGAGGTAGCAGTTTCATTGTCCTTTGACGGATGAAGTTTGATCAGTCTGAAAGAGCGATCTGGGTCATCGAGAGAGCGATAATTGATCTTGGCGTCCATGTTTCAGGTTGTGTCAGCATGAAGATAGCACTCGACTTCTCTTCAGCCCTAAACCGGGTGAACGTGCATTACCCACTTGGACAGGAGTAAGGGGGCTGACCAGTAAGAAATCTCATTCCCTATTTAACCCTGGCTTAGCCGGGACGACTGGTCAACAGCAAAATCGATAACTGATTGATAAACTAAGCACTACTTATCCAATCACGGACTTCTCTTTCACTCACAGTACGACCAGTCTTTAATATCACAATAAGCCCGAGAAAGTGTGGAAGTTGAGGTCTTTTTTTGGTGAAGTTTTGAACCATTTCGAGAGACGCCGACTGGAACTCAACGTCACTCTTACCTTGTATCGAGAAATGACTTGAAGACTCCCGCTGACAAGCCCCTTCACACGATGAGCTGGCCATAATAGATGGGATCTTGAATCTTGATTTTTGTGTGTCTCGCCCTTTTTTGTATTCCCTAGGTACCAGCAATCATCGCACATCCACCGAGAAAGAGAATCCTTCTCAGCCGTGATTCATGGGAGGTTCCTGTGAGTAGCAGCCACACGCCACCTGACAGAGCTGCAACATAAATAAACACACTCACCCCACAGACCTACGTTATTCTCATCTCTTCCAAATTTCAGGAACCGATCAATGGGCACCTGAAGCACAATCTGTCCAAAAGAGGTCAGTTTCCCCTTCCTTTGTCCCTACAAGAAAGACCTCTCCAATGCCCGCCGTCATGGGGGACACCCGATCCCCCATGAATCTCTCCACCGTCAGCACCACCGAACCCAATGATGCCGAAGAAATGTCCTTCTCCGATGACACCGCTCCGTGCCTGAGCGACGACGAAATTTGTATGGCCCTTGGCCTCGGAGAGGCCAGTAACTGGGCTAGGCGACAAGTGGGTGCTGCTTCTCGTACCATTTACGAGACGACGAAACAGTGGCCGTGGGAGTGGGTTGGTTTCTACCCACCAAAGTTTTGGAGGCTTTACATGGTCCAAGATCTGGCTCAGCTGCTTCAACATGTTGCTAGGGGCGCACCTGGGTTTCATGGTTCCGGGACTAAGCCTACCTTTGAGGATGTGAAGACCTTCATCAGAAAATGCGCCGATTCACGGGGGAAGCTTGCTCGGTTCACCGGCGGTGACATCCAGGTAGCAGGGCGGCATTTCGGATCAAGAGGCAATGCTTCCGAATCAGTCACACAGGAGAAGAAGCCTGTGTCTCGTGGAAGAAGCCAAGCTGATGTAGAGGAACAGCAGGACGAAGAACACGTGGACAACTCCATTGCCAAGGGCGAACAAAACAACTGCGCTCCAGATACCGATAATCGACGCAACAAAGAACAGTGGCCAGGCCCACAAGAGTTCCAGAGCTACTGCGTCACCTCTCCCAAAGTCTAACAACCCGGGCGGCGGTGTCGGAATTCTAGAAAAGATGGTCAAACCAAGCGCTCCCAATGCCGGCCATGATGCTGTGGCTCCATCCGCCTCGTCAAAGAAGCGCGCTCATTCAGAAGATACATCCTCGGACCTGGCTATTGCTACACCTGACAGACCTACTCAAAAGCGTTGCTTGAGTACGAACGAAGTTAGGCCACCCTTCCACATGCACACTTCATAGCTCATGCTAACGTCCATAGATACTCAATAAGATCCAGTGTATCGCTTCTTCTCTCAAAGACACATCTGCGACAACGACCAAGGAGGAGCAACTAGCGACGCTGCACGCTGTGGTTGACGGAAGACAAACTGAGTCCGCGCAAGAAGCCACAAACATGTCGGCGAAAGCCCGTGCCTTAAAGGACAAACTGAAGAGCCAAAAGGCATCTCTGAGGGCTGGAACAATTGCTACGGGCTCTCGATCGAAACTTGAAGTCTATCAATTGGACCGAATCGCATCGAGAGATAAACTCCACACATTGCAACAAATAATCGAGGACTACCAAGCAAACAAGAGTCTACACACAACAATCGATGACGGAACGCGCGAATTGATTGTGATGGGCCACGATCTAAGACTATACGAAAGGAAAAAACTACTTGATAAGGCCGAGGCGCGTGTTGAACGGGGCCAGCGAGTTGTCGACGCCGAGATGGAGGAAGCCAAAAAAATGCATTGAGAAGAACGAGACTGAGTTGCGTAACATGGAGGAGAATGTGACACGAGCTGAGAACGAGCAGAAACGATGGCTTTGTATCAAGACCCTCATTTCAATGGAAGCGGACGACCTCGGGAAGCTGATGGCGGGCTTTGAGAAGGAAGGGCAGGGGCTTCTTGAGCGTCTCAAGAAGCGTGATTAACCCTGAGGTGATCCCAGGAGTCTTTGGGAGCGCAAGTCTTTTCAGGAGTCAATGGATAGAACGGAGGCGCCGACAAACGGTGAGGAGTGGATGGGATTCGGAGTCATGGAGAGTCTGGGAGTGAGCAGAGACCAGGTGCTTCTCCGTTAACTAAGCTTTCAGAGTTTATGGGGACATCTCAAAGCATGCAAAACAGCGTGATTACACATGCTCAAGTGGACTTGTTGCCATTATATTACTTGAAGATTATTAACATGAACTGAACATCTGCCACGCAGACACATTACTTCATCCCCCATCTACGCCTCACTAACCATACACTCGCAAATAGCCTTGCCCGAAGTAGGCACGCCATTCACCTTGTGCCAATCCGTCGCGAGACAAACAACATGGTTGCTCGAAGGTCCAAACGCGCAGTCTCCCTTCCAGTCACCGCAGTCATCAGGCGTAGAGCACTCGACCTCTGGCACGTCGGCGTTGGGGTTGGTGCCCTTTGGTGGGTCGGCGGGCTTCTCGCGGATGAGGCATTCGCAGATGGCCTTCCCGGAGGTTGGGACGCCGTTTACATCGTGCCAGTCTGTGGCGAGGCAGACGACGTGGTTGTTGTCGTTGGCGAAGTGGCAGTTTCCTTTCCAGTCGCCGCAGTCTTCGGGCTTGGAGCATTCAACCTCGGGGACGTCGGCGTTGGGGTTTGTCGCAGTTGGTGATGGGGTCTCTTCCTTGGTTGGGGTAGGAGTAACGGAGGAGGGGAAAGTGGTGTAGTCGGTGCAGTGGTACGAGATCAGGGGAGCAGTGGCATAGAAGACCTGGCCCTCGGTGGTGGTGGAGCACTGGCAGTAAGGAGTAGCGACACGAGGACCACCATGGTTGACGCAGATGACGGGGCCAGTGAAAGGGGGTTTGGTGGTGGTTGGCTCGTTAGAAGTGGTGTCGGGAGCGGAGGTAGTGGTGATGACAGAGGTTCTGAGAGTTGTGGGGGGTCGAGTAGACTCGGTCGTGGCTTCGGAGGTCTCAGAAGTAGAGACGACGGTAGACTCTGTAGTCTCAGTGGACTGGGTTGACTCCGTGGTCTCAGAGGTTTCAGTCGAGCCTTGAGTAGTCTCGGTAGTCTCGGTTGAGCTCTGCGTGGTTTCCGTAGATTGAGTTGTCTCAGTAGATTCTGTGGACTCAGTCGTCTGGGTAGTCTCGGTGGCGCTGGAAGTAGCCTCGCTGGTAGTGCTGGCACGGGTCACAACCAAGCACTCTTCAACAGGCGAATCCTCTCTCTTTCGAAGACGCTGGGCCACAGCCTCAGCAGCCTGAGTTGGCTCAGGGTTTTGAGCTTCCTCAGGAGCTTGAGTTGCGTCGGGGGCGGGAGCATCGCTCGTGGTAGCAAATCCGCTCAGCTGAATGCCACTCCCGCCAACGATAAAGTCACGCCAAGTCACGAGTCCGTCCTCAACCCAGAGTCTCCATCGACCCATGGAAAAGGCCCAGCTACCGCCAGGTGTGTCCTCGGGGGTGATGATCATGTCCTGGAACATGTCGACCTCCAGGATTGCACGACCCCAAGTGCCGATGGGCTCAGTGGAATCGATGCCGTTGGTGCGGGTGTAACCCAGAAGATGACCACTGGAGCCGGGGATGACACCGACGAGACTGTCAGCGAGCCGCTGGGCACGTTCCTGGTAGCGGAACAAGGTGGTAATGCCTGTGGGATCGTTCAGAACGTCGGTAAAGGGAGTGAGGACGAAGACCATGGGGTTGTTGCTGGCGTGAAGCACACCAGGGTTGGCGTCATCGCCGACGAGAGAAGTGACACTCCGAGCGTTGTCAGTTCCATCACGGAGAGCCTCAAAGGCGTTCCTGTTGAAAGACTCATCGTCTGTCCAGTTCCAATCGATATCAATGAAGACGGGGTTCTCCCAGATGTGAGACAGATAGACACCCTTGTCGGAAACGATGATGACGGCGGTGCATCCGTAGATACCGTTGACACCAGCAAAACCCTGCCCAATGGTGGGATAGTCGAACCAATGACCAGAGGCATCTCCAATCTGACTGACCCAGATAGGGTTCAGAGACGCAATGTAGAAGGGGTTAGGAGTGGTGTTGTGCATAAACACACGGCGGTCCAAGTCCCTCTTAGCGGATCCGCTCTCGGCATGAGGCGTGGGCGAAGTGATGGGGTTGCTGCCAAAGGCTCCAGCACCAGTAGGGATCTCGGAGGTGGTGATGGTGGATACCGCAGCGCAGTCAACCTTGGTCGAGACAAGGGCCATATCGGCGCCACTAAGGGGAGCATCGTTCATCGGGCAGGCATCGCCGCCGCCGCAAGAGCCAGAGGCACAGGGGGTGATGGCAGCAGCCGTGCCAGTCGTCGAGATGACAGTTGTAGCCTCAGTCACGGAACAACCAGTGACTTCAACAGTGATGGACTCGAAGCAAGTTTCTGTAGTCTGGACGTTGCCGCCTTCGGTGATAGTGGTTGGCTTGCAGATGATGGTGACGTGTTCTGCAGTGTCGTCTGTGCAAGGGGAGGTAGTTGTCGACGTTGGCTCTTCGGTGGTGGACTCTTCCTTCTCGGTAGATTCTTGCTCGCTCTTCTCATCGGTCTTGTCCTCGTCCTTGTCCTCTTCAGTGAGGTCCTCAGTTTGAGACTGAACACCACCGGTGGCTCCAGTGACAGCAGGTACATTGCCAACCACGATGTTACCCGAGATGTCAGTGAGGTCCTCGGCAATACAAACTAAGCTGTTGATGATATCGCCAATAGGTCCAAGGAGACCTCGCTTCCTCTTGCCGGCACAGTCCTGGTTGGGGTCTCCGCCAAGGCTCACAATCACAGCGATAATGTCATCGTGGACGTCGTCGACCTTGTCCTTGGTCTCGTCCTTCAGGTTCTCAGGGTCGTCCTTCCACGAGTCGATGATGGGGAGGAGACCCAGGATCTCAGTTGAGACGGAAGAGACAGCCGAGGTGGCAGCAGCACCTGTAGCTGTTGTGAGGACTGGAGGCTGAGTGATGGTGGGCTCGTTGGTATCCTCGGTGGTAGGCTGAGGAGCTTGCTCGGTGGTAGTGTCGGCTGGCTGTCCAGCCGTGGTGGAAGTCTCCTCAGCTGGCTGCTCAGTGGTGGTGGTAGCATCAACGATCTGCTCAGTCGTCGTGGTAGGGTCCACGGCAGGGTTGGTGGTAGTGGTAGTCTCAGGGAGCTGTTCAGTTGTGGTAGTGTCAACTGGGACGTTAGTAGTCGTAGTGGTGTCCACAGGTAACTCAGTTGACGTTGTCGCATCGACCGGCACCTCAGTGGAGGTTGTTGTGTCAGCGGGGACTTCAGTGCTGGTGGTAGTACCGGCAGCAACTTCAGTTGAAGTCGTGGTATCCACAGGCAGCTCGGTCGAAGTTGTGGTGCCAGCGGGTAGCTCAGTACTGGTGGTGGTATCAACAGGAATGTCAGTGCTAGTGGTGGTGTCCTGAACAGGGAGCTCAGTCGAGGTTGTCGTAGCGCCAGGGGTGTTGATCGGCTCGACAGTTTCAGAAGCGTCAGGAATCCAGCTCGAGGTTGTCGTAGGAGCAACGGGGAGCTCAGTTCTTGTGGTTGTGTCCTGGACAGGAACCTCAGTTGAAGTAGTTGTATCCTGGACGGGCACATCCGTGGAAGTGGTAGTGTCTTGCACAGGTACCTCCGTTGTCGTCTGGCTACCAGTAGTGCTAAGTGTCTCTACAGTCTCGGGACCCTCAGGGATGACGCTCGAGGTGGTAGTCTCAACCACAGGAGCTTCGGTTGAGGTAGTTTGTTCCACCACGATAGCAATATCAGTGGTAGGAGGCTCTGCTGCGAGAGTCTCTGTGGTAGATGGCCCAGCAGGAGCCTCGACGTCGGGAAAGACCTCAGGGAACGCAATGCTGGTGGTGGTGCTAGGTTATGTTAATTCCTTAGACTTGTGACATAACTGGCAATATTAAAGCTACTTACGCAGCAGCAGCGTCAGCTACAGGCAGGGCCGGATCGGGGACATCCTGAGCCGTGTAAAGAGGCAGCGATGCCAACAAGAGCAACGCGCGACCGGCCGACAACGACCAGCCTTGAGACGGCATTTTGACCGACCTCAAAGCGAACGGCTAAAATGAATAACAAGTGAAGCGACTGGCTAGACTGAAAGGCAGTCTATGGAAAAAGAGTGAGTAGCCTGTTAGTCGTCACGTCACCTAAGACAAGAAGCGCGCTGAAGAGCCAACGGACAGCCAAGCTTCTATATCCATCAAGAAGTCCATCAAAATAAGCGCCGGGTTAGCCGACGAACGGGGTCAGAGTTTAGTCTAACGGGGCTAGAATCCTTCTGTGTTTCAAGGGAATGAAACCATGCATGCTGCTCTTCGGGGCCGGCGGACATGAGGGCGGAATCTCCCATGAATCGCATTCAGCTCGAATTTCTTTGTTTCATTGCAAGTGGAAAGAACGCGTAAGGTTTAATTAGCTTGGTCCTTGGGGGCCGTGTCATGTTGATGGACAGGGGATGCTGACAGCGGCCCGCGATGGATGAAATTGTAATCGTCAGCCCTACAGCTCAAAGAGAATGTTTAACAAGATTCTGCAGACTCCTTTTCTTTGTCTAATAGCCTGAATTCTAGTTTATGACTCTAAATAGGCACATCTGTCAAAATTCTCCATAGATCTGTACTAAATTTGGAGATCAAGTTGCACACAGCCGTAAGCTAAATACCCATGTGTTACGACCTTTCCATATCAACATGAATGGCCACCTCGCCAAACGTTACATGGGTATACCTAACAAGGCTGGCCCTACGTCTCCACTGAATTAATCCCAAGAACCAACTTCATCTCGTCGCTCCCCGCCTTTCGTGCATACTCGACCGCGCTGCCATAAGCGCCTCGCAGGTTAGGATCCGCCCCCTGGTTCAACAGCCACCTCACCCTCTCCACAGCTCCGGCTAGGACGGCGTTGACGATGGGGTACTGAGCTGTCATGTGGCGGGACTGGAGCTTCCCGTTCACGTCTGCGCCTTTCTCGATGAGGAGTGCCATGATGGGGATCCTGGCTTCGTCGAAATCCTTGCTTGGTCTGACTGGGGATGCGTGTGGGTTTGCATTTGGAGGACAGGCACCTGCTGCGAAATATAGCGGCGAACCATTTTCCATGCGTGCACCAGCAGCAAGGAGCCTGCGGACGGATTCAACACTGCCTCGCGATGCGGATATTTCGAGTGCGGCGCAGGAATCCGTCTCAGGCTCACCAAAGCGATCGCGGTTGTCACGTTGAACGCTTAGATTTGGGTCTGCACCATGAGTGAGGAACCACTCGACGAGACTGTCGTCGGTGACAACTCTGGAAAGAAGTGTCGCGCCGTAGAAGCCCGGGGTATTAGGGGTCCAGCCATGCTGCGTCAAAAGCTCAAATAAAGCAATCTGCCGGTCTTTAGGCGCCGACAAAACGTGCGGTGGTGTTTGGCGAGTTATGGGAGCGCCATATCCGAGAAGATAACGAGCAGCGTCGATATATCCGGACCCGAGTGCGATAACCAATCCTTGGTGAAGAAAAGCGGGTGAGCGAGGCTCGGAGGTGACGATCGACTCGACGGCAGATAAGGGTCCATCCCGGCAGGCAGCCTGAAACGAGACGAAGTCGGGGTTTGAAGTGGTCCGACCATTGAAGAGGTCAAAGTCACTGGGACTTGTGATGGGGATATCGTCGTGGGCTGTGGCCATGGATAAACCTGCTGGAGCGTTGGTTGAACCCATCGTCATTCCCATCTGTTGTCCTGCTTGGGACATGCCTTGGCGTTGCTGCTGTTGTCTTGCGGCCATGAGCTGCAACTGTCGCTGCTGAGCTTGCTGTATCAGCCGTTGTCGAGCCTGCTCCTCGATTGATGACATGATTGATCGATGATTGTGCCGTTCTCGTCACTGTGCCTCGTTGAACTTCAATTGTACGCCGTTCTTAATATTCGCTTGTTGTTGCGGTTGTGGATTGGCCATGGAAATAAATCCATAAAGAGGCCGAAGGAGCATGAACGCTATAGTGAGATTACGTCATTAAGGGGGCGTTTAAAATGAAGTTTCGCCAAACTGAGCTGCGCAATCAGCATCAACCTTGTTCTAAAAGTGACCAGGTTCTTGTTTAACTGATGAAAATTCCCCTAAGCTAGGGATCCAGGTTATGTTGCGGGAGAAAGTGAGCCGGTTTGGATCTGATCCGTGTCTTCACCCGCATACAAAGATGGCAATTGGTAGCCTATTTACATGAATACCATTCAACAGCAAGAGCTTGCTAACCTCTCATAGGTGGGCAAATATTACAAATGGAAGGTATAGAAAGTCGTGGATTCTTCCGCCGAGCTGACAGTGGCAATCTGAGTCGTTCAAGTCTTGGTCTCTCACAGCTATGTGGCTAGCCATTGGCGGCTGTTATATAGAAGAGCAGTCCAAGGGGCATGGTTAATGTTTCTCCATGTGAGCAAGTTTGTTCTCTCATAACTGAGAAGCTAGAAGAATCCAAACTTTAGCTTTGGGAAACCACATAGCAAACTTCAACCTCATGCAAACCATGTATTTCAGTGTTCATCTTGCCCTGCGGGATCCAAAACGGGCTCATCGGTTTGCGAGGGGACCGTACTATGTTCGATACCGAGCCGGAGACTCAATACGCGAATTGTGCGCCCACTAGACAAGTCCACCTAAGGTCGTCCAGGTTGAGCTGGAGTGTTTCTCCTTTGTAGAACTCGAAGATACTGGCTGACGCCCCCCGTTCAGGTGCCAGTCAAGGAATCCAGTAGCGTCGAGACTAAGAAGTACTATAGGTTTGAGCAGCGGCCCCTATCCGGCTGGGCGAAGCGTCGCAGGTCCGGAGTTGCAACAGTTCCAGACAGAGGTAGAGAAAGCAGACACCGCAAGGCCGCCGAAGAACGAAAGGAGATGCAAAAGGGGCGAGTAGTCACGCAATTCATGAAATACCCTCCCTTGCCACGGTAGTGACAAACATAATGTTTCAATAGGTTAATTCCACTGTCCTGAAAGAGGGGATGCCAGTCTTGGTGTTCCGTGTTCCGCCTGCTACTCGATCCCAACGCCAAATAATCAACCAGTCCTCGAAAGTCATCCCATGTGTCATCATCGATCTACACTGATCGCTTTCCCTCGCGCCATGCTAAGCTTTGTGACTCGTATTCTTGCCAGGCAAACGACGGTGATTAGAGGTAGTATTTAGCCAACTGGCTGGTATCCGGCACCTCGCTGGTGCTCCTTGCGGTTCGAGAACAACCAGTAGATGATCATGCCGACGACGGGGAAGATGAAGACGACGAGGCACCAGAGAAGCTTGTGCATAGGGGGACGGTTCGACTGGAGGACTTCGACTGTAGGTGGACATCTGTTAGCATGGTACACGAGCAGAAGAGAAATCAGAACAGCTTACTCCAGACAAGGATGTCGAGAACGAGAATGATGAAGCCGATGATTCCACCGCCGGTGCCGTACTGCCACGGGTTGGCCTTGGTCGCCTCGACCCCTCCTTCGGCGAGAGGGGCAGCAAAGGCAAGCGATGCGAGCCAAAGCTGGAGGAAGGAGATGATGGTAGCGGAAAACATGGTGATGCTGGTTCTTTTTCGTTTTCGGGTATGAGCAAGAGCCTTGGCGATGGTGTTGAAGAGGGGAAATGGATGGTTTTATGTCGTGAAGTCCAGGCAGCGACTGTTGTTGTCTTGCAGCCACGTTGACGTCATAGATCTGACGAAAACAGGACGCGCACGTTTTCGACCTCACATGACGAGACGGGACGGGAGCTTGGTTTCTCTAGCACTAAGAGACGCGTCAAATGATGACGTCAGTGTATGTCTAGATCGAGATCTCAAAAAAGATACTGTAGCAATACACATGGTAAAGATGAAGGGTTCAATGAAATCGCAATGGGGAACCCGCTGCTGTCTGAGCCAACAGGCTGAAATGGCAGATGGTAGGCACTCTAGCAGTGATGTTTTAATATAGGGTAGGCAGGGTAGGCAATTACCCATTGTGCCTCGAGTAATATTGAGGAAAGTTAGTGTGAGAACTTGGCCCACGGCGAGATTGGCAGTGAGGGGAATAGAGCTTATTGACCTTTGGTTTAATATTCCTGTTTTAATAATAGACCGGTGGGTCTAAGTACAAATACCACTAGTGGAAGTTTTGTTTTTATTACAATAGCTTCTTTCCAACTGCGAGGGGTCACATAGCTGCCCGTCACCACTATTGCGTGATTAGTGTGTCGAAGTACCGTTTCGGGATGACGCTCTGGTTGGGCTGGATACTGCATAGTCTATCTTTAATAGTATGCACGAGCGACAGGTGCTGAAGCCGGTAGCTATCACAGGTGCTCTGCCATTCACAGAGAGACGAGGGGAGAGACTCAAAGAGGTGGATATGGTTGATGAAATCGTTCATGACGATAGCGCAGTCCGAATCGATGGTGTCTGCCTTTGTGATGGAGCCGCGGAGCATAACTGAGCGGCGATGTTGGAGGGCAAAGGTTTTGCTGGTCAGCTATCATATGAACCTGGCATATCAAGGGCGGTACCGTTCTGCGATAAAGAGTAGGTAGAAAACGCGCCATCTCTTTTCCCGTTCCATACAGGGTAGATTATAGTACCCCGTTTCGCGGGTAAGATGTAGTGACTGAGCAAGCGAGATGCTCTGGTTTAGGTGAAACCAAGCATGCCGAGAGTTATTGAGGCCTCCGTAGCTTGCAAAGAGGAAGAAAGAAGTCAGTGTGGTCAATGTGTTCTTTGCTATAGTTGAAGCCCGGCCCTTGGTGGGTTAACTGAGCCACAAGTTCGAAGTCAGCGTGGAGTCGAGAGTTGTGTCGTCTATGACATTGCACTGGCGGAGCGATATCTCGGCAAGGCAGATGAGCATGTCGCCTGTCAACTGTGGCTCCAGTGGGACATTTACGTCTTCGTCATATGGAATTGCATCCTGGTGGCGGCGCAGAGCGCAAGAATGAGTGCGTATTGTGAGGGGGCTAGCTCCTAGTTGCGTCAGCGAGGAGCTCAACGCCGTCGATAACGGGCATAATGGGGAATAGGACTTCGAGGAAGAGGCGGGTGTGAGCAATGACCGAGACGGATAGCAACCTGTTTTGTCTCGCTCTCTCCGGCAGTTGATCAATTAGGGGGGACGCCGTGTTGAGGGCGTCATGCTAGGTAGTGGCCTGTGTCGGTATCAGTGGATGACTCTCCGGACTACTGCTGCCGTCCCCCCGGCGCTGGAGCGGCGCTGAGTCCGGGCCCTGACCGAAAAGGAACTCTTGCCAGAACCGACCAGCCTCCACCGTAGCTGAGACCGGCTTGTGTCATGGAATCTTGGGTATAGGATTCAGTTGTGCACGGCTGTGTTATTTCCGTTGGGTTTCTCAGAAGTACACCCCCCACCGCTTCTTCGAGCCCTTGGCCAAGCGTCCCTGGCCCTCCTTGGGACCCTGGCGGTGGATGCCATACAGATACTTGCATCGCAGGTCCCCGGCGTGACAGTTCCTGCTTGGCTGCCCGCGATTGCATTTGACCTTCCGGAACCGGCAGCTGTCGCATGCCTAGCCAGGTTTCTCCTCGTTACGAGCCATGTTGAGTTGTGGTTGTGTGGGGAGTGATTGTCAATTAGGAGGAGATGAAGCCCGGGCTGCCCGGCTGATTACTGCGGCTCCGCTGGACCTGGTTCTCCGCGAAAGCGTAAAAGTTTCAATTGGATCACCTTCCCTCCTCACTTCGCCTACGTAGGTTAGAAACATCAGTGGACTGTCGGCCCGATGCAAGCATTGCCTGGCTAACCACACCATCATGCCATCATGAGCCTGAAGTTGAAGTTTGGGGCACCAGAGGTTATTCCCAATGGGGTAATGTTCGGGTTCTGCATCGTCACCCCCACTAGTTAAATCATCCCCATGGGGCTTGTGACCAGGGCTCCACGATCACGAGAAAATCTAGATGTACTGGGGAAGCGAGCTTCGATCACCTTGCAGGTCGTTCTTATGTCCGTAAAAGCCGAAATGTCATAAGCACAGGCCAAAGAGTACAGTACCCCTTGATGTGCTGTTTGCCTTTCCGGCCAATGAAAGCCATCATAAGTTCCCCTGCATCTTTTGGCACGCAAGTTGACACGAGTTATACCCCGGCAGTCGATTTTCCAGGCCAGAGGCAGTTCATTGAAATTTGGCTTTCATTCTTCTGGTTGAGATTTGGCGTGGTGTGGTATACATTAGAATATCCACCAAAGTACATTGACAACTTAGAAATACCATATTGTGCACTTATACACTTATTCCACCAGAGCTTCTTGAAACTCATAACTCGTCTCTGCGAATCTGGTATCTCTTCAGATTCGGTGACCGGCTCCTTAGCCTGAATGCCGCCACGCCGTGACGAGGTACCATCGCTTGCAGCTCGCCCCGGGCCTTGACGCTTCCAATCTTTTCCCCGAGCAGCCTTTCATCCCCAAGGCGAAGGCCGTCAGCATAGGGAAGCGCCGTCGAATTGTACCAATTTGCTTGCTTCATTGCTTCCACTGCAGCTTCAGGCTTGCCGTCAGAACTCGCGGCAAGAAGGGCTCCTGCGACACCGTTGTCCATTCGATTCGCCCAAAGGTCAAAGACATCCCATTCGTGTTGCGCCTGCAGAGCGGAGCCGCCCGGGCCCTCTGAAACAAAGATTTCATCGAGGGAGCACGCCATATGAATGTCCTCGTCGGCAGCATTGAGAAAGGCGACAACTTGATCACCGGCAGCCAAGGGCCCGCTCCAGACCTGAGTTTCTCCTATACCGTATTTGTCCTTCTTGACGCCGTATTCAATATGGACCCTATGAGCTGAGCGTCCAGCTGGATCTTGGCTGATAGCGATTATAGCAGGGTTGTTGAGGATGGTGAGGGCCGAAGGAGAGAGAGTGCGGAGATCAGCACCGATCAGGAGGGGAGACTTGAGAAGCGCCCACATGGTGAAATGTGCCTTGTACTCATCGTCTGTCATCCCGCCGAGGCCTACCTCAAGCATGTCAAGATCGTTCCAAGCCCCTGGCTGAGCGCGGTCGGCATAGGCAGCAACCCGATTAAGGATGTAAAGGACGGAGCAATGAGCTCCAAATGAAGTACAGGCCGGCTGGTTCGGGTCATGACACCTTTTCCGCGTCAGTACCTCAAAGAAATGATTTGGTGAATCTGCTTACGAGCAAAGAGCATCTGGCCTGGAGAAGGAGTCGTAGATGTCGCCCGTCACGCGCCACGAGTTGGCCACTGAAGCTCCCCAGAAATACACGTAATCCTCTCCCCAACTGCAAAGGGAATAGAGGACGGGTCTTCCGGTGTTATTTAGAGCCGATTGCATTGCGTCGAATCGTTTGAATGATGCTTCCGGGGTTCCGTATCTACCTCGGGAGTAGCAATTGTCGTATTTGAGGTAGTCAACGCCCCAAGAAGCAAACGACGAGGCATCGTTTTGCTCCCAGTCCAGTGATCCAGGATACCGGGCACACGTGAGTTCGCCAGCACTTGAGTAGATGCCGAATTTAAGTCCCAAGCCGTGAATCTCGTCTGACACGACTTTCATGCCGTTGGGGAACTTGACCATGTCCGGAAATTGGAAGCCGTCCTCACCTCTACCGCCGGACCAGCAATCATCCAAGACCACGTACTGATAGCCGAGATCTCTGAGGCCCAGATCTACCAGTCGTTTAGAAGTGTTGAGAAGAAGACCTTCCGAGACATCGCAGCCTAAGGAGTTCCAGTTGTTCTATCCTCCAACATGAGTGCACAAGATCAATAGGTCAAACCAGCGTAGTGACGACATACCCAGCCCATTTGAGGGGTTCGTGCGAGACCGTTATCCAGAGCACCAGCAAGGCCGAGAAGGGTGGCTACATAACCAGCCGCCCAGCAGATGGTTATCGAGGAACGATGCATTGTACAACGCGTGATGACAACCCGGCTGAAGTGATGAGAGAGTCAGCTTGCGAGCGAGCTTCTGGGGGCGGGGAGGTAGCTTTACCTGATACTGTAGCATCACTCGGCCCGACAGCCCTAGGCCGGCCATGGATGGCTGCATGCCCATTGTGGGGGGGGGGGGGGGTGGTCTGAAGAGCCACACCATCATGGGGCTCCCACACCACCATAATGAGAGTGTCGTTCTGGCAGATGTCAAGCTCAGAGAGATGCATATGGTAGCTATCCTGCTGCAGGCATGAGAATGCACACGTTGAAAGCTCCCTCCACTCCGCAAAAGCCTTACTCCTAATCCATGTGTGATCAACCACATGTCGGTCCGACATCAGAGGGAACTGCACCCTCAAGGGGGAAGCTCCAGCCTCCAAGATGCACGAGTGTTGATAAAGTCGTTGGAGTTCCTTCCTCTTCCCCTATTGTACAGTGCAGTGCATATCATTCTTTGACTTGGGCCACTACTCTTCCACCATGACAGTACCATGCGCTCAGCCTTCGGCCGACAAAGCAAAACCCAACACATTCGCACGGTGGAGACCCAAATATCACCTTCTCGCTGTTAACGGGTGGATGAACGACCCATGTGGGCTCAACTATGACCCCCATAGGCGTCAGTATCACGCTTTCTTCCAATGGAATCCTCTGGGCAACGACTGGGGCAACATGTCTTGGGGCCATGCCGTTTCTGACGACATGGTGCATTGGAAAGTCTTTAATCACCCGGTCCTCGAGCCTGACAGGGCGTATGATGGTGACGGTGTCTTTACCGGTGGGCTCTTCCCGTCCGATTTGGACGGTGAAGCCAACGGAAATTTGACTATCATCTACACCTCCGTGAGCAAGACGCCTATTCATTATACTTTGCCGTACAGCTATGGGTGCGAGACCTTGAGCTTGGCAACTTCCAACGATGGCGGGTTCAGCTGGAACAAGTTTGAGGGAAACCCAATCTTACCAGGACCACCAAGCGATGGGTCTGCGATATCATGGCGGGATCCCTACGTTGCACGATGGCCTGGGATGAGTCGGGCCCTCGGATTACCCCCGCACCAAGTGTACGGCTTGATCTCTGGTGGCATTCGGCACAAGACACCAACAACATGGCTCTATGCTGTGAACTCTGGCGACCTGACGGACTGGCGTTGCATCGGCCCCTTGATCAATATAGGCAGGAGTTTCCGTCCCTCGGGAGCAGATTTCGACATGGGAATCAACTTCGAATGCAGTAACTTCATGTCTCTCGAAGATCCCGATGGCTGCTCCAGAGATTTCTTGATCATGTCCTGCGAAGGTGTCAGAGCAGGGGGCACAGCAACTGATGACGCTTCTTCCGCTTGTATCAAAACACAGGGTTGGATGTCTGGGCCTCTCAGAATTGACAATACTGGGTCGGCTGAGATGCAGTGGGAATGCGGTGGACGACTTGACTTTGGCACATTTTACGCTGGAAATTCATTTTGGGATCCCACGATCCGCCAACAAGTCATGATGGGATGGATCCCCGAAGAGAGTCTCCCGGATGCAGCTCGACATCAACAAAAATGGTCAGGCTGCTTGTCTCTGCCGCGAGTACTGAAATGTTCACGCTTGGCAAATGTCACAGGCAGCCGGCATGGCGACTTGTCAAACATGGGTGCTTTTGCTGTTACGCCTAATCATGGTGGCACCTTCACACTCCATACCCTAGGCGTGTCTCCTCATCCGAATCTTGAGAGGCTCAGAATGCGGGCTTGTCAAACGCGATTCGGAACAGCAGACCTCACGGCTCCGAATGATCTCCGGGAGTGGGTAAGCCCTATCACGAGCCTGAGAAGCCAGCAGTGGGAGTTGAGGTGCTCCTTGGCCTTGAAAGGCAATTGCAGGATTGCCGGGCTGAACATATTCTATTCATCAAGTGAGTAAGAAACGCCCCTGCCCACCTTGATGTCTGCTCACGCCGGGACAGATGACACGACCAACATGTCACGCGTGTATTTTGAGGCGGCTGATGGACGGATAACTGTCGACAAGGCCTCCGTACGGAGTGTGAATGGCGCCAATATTGCGCCCGACTCCACTCGTCACCCGCTCTTCGTGTTGAAAGACATGGCAACTGGAATAGAGATGGAGGAGGAGCTGGACATGCACATCTTCTATGATCAAAGCGTGCTGGAAGTATTTCTCAACGAGCGAACAGTTGTCACTAGTCGTCTGTACCCAATCTCGATGGAGGGCATTAGCTTGCAGCTATTTGCTGAGGGCATGGAAGAGGCAAATGTTGCACCGCTGGACGTACAGGGAGTCATCTGGGATGGACTTGAGGCATAGAGTAAACCTTGGACATGCTATTTCATCATATCAGTTGTGTACGGCTGCGTTATTTCCGTTGGGTTGCTTAGAAGCCCACCCCCAACCGCTTCCTCGAGCCCTTGACCAAGCTATTCCATCGTGCTAAACCGGCTCTGGAGCCCCCTCGAGTGGGTGAGCCAATCGCCACATGCTAGACCGTGCGGGTTGTGAACAATCGCAAATAGCCGTACGACCGGCCCGTGGGTCGATGAAATGGCGGGCACGGCGGGTTACTGTGGATCGGCCATTCTCGAAAGTGTAGCACACCTTTCGCGGATCATAACGTTACCCCTTCATCATTGGGTATAGGATGTAGGGATTTGTAATGTTAAAAGATGGGGACGCTTCTACCTCCCCATGACGAGGCGAGAGGTATCCCTATCAAAGCGAATTACCCAACTATCTCTCGCTCGCTACCCCTTGTGGCTCATGTGCACTAAACAATTGCCACCTTCAACCAATCGCTCCAAAGCAACATGATCCAGATCATCGCTCCTTTGACGAGGAACTCTAACCAAGGTCGGAAAGTGAGACTAGCGAGTCCCATCGGAGCAACACATCCAGACTTCTCGGACCGACAACCGCCAAGGTCGACCGTCTGTCTGATGCTCCCGCCGGCTCCCATCCTCACGTGAGGGTGAAAACTTTGATCAAGCTGGGGTTAGGTGATGTATTTCCCCATGGGGTTATTGCTTCGCCGTTTGGGCACCTTCGTTCTTCTCCTCTTCCTGGGCCGACGTTTGTTGTGGGATGGCCATGGGTGGATAGTGGATGCCAAGACTCTGACTTGACATGATTATAAAGGCGTTCGTCTCTGGCTTCACATTGTCCAACGATCTCTTCAAGATACTCATCCATCCATCGCAACTCTTTTGGTATCCCAACATGGCAGCACTTGATCAAAACCAAAGTCCGACCAGCAAACCCGAGCCGACCTCTGCCATGGAGCCTCAGGACCTTGACGATGCAAACATTGCAGTCGGTACTGAACGTGGCATGTCGGTCAGGGACTCGCTCAGACTCTGGCCCAAGGCAATCGTCTTTTCCTTCTTCATCTCACTGGCCATCATCATGGAGGTACATTCCCCCCTCACCTTGTTCCAGCACAAATGGAAGCAGTTGCTAATATAATGTTGGCGTCCATGTTTAGGGTTATGATACGAGCTTGATGTCCAACTTCTGGGCTTATCCTGCCTTTGTAGAACGTTTCGGGGATGAGGTTGACAGCGATGGAAATCCCATTGTCTCGGCTCGTTGGCAGACCATCATTCTCAACTCGACGCAGGTGGGCTCCATCATCGGCCTCTTCATCAATGGCATTATCACGGAGTGGCTCGGATACCGCAAGACCATGATCATGGCCATGATCACCATGATTGGGGCTATTTTCATCCCTTTCTTCTCCACCGGGCTGCCAATGTTTCTGGCTGGTGGCATAGTGCAAGGCATTCCTTGGGGCATCTTCCAGACTTTGGCGGTGACTTATGCCGCAGACATCTGCCCTCTGAAGCTTCGTGGCTACATGACGTCCTGGGTAAGCGTTTTCATATCATCAGGGTTACATCCACGCAAAGAAGAGAGACTGATTGTCGCCGCTCTTTAACTAGATCAACATGTGCTGGGTCATCGGTCAATTCCTCTCCGTCGGCATCCTCAACGGCTTCATCGACCGCCGTGACGAGTGGTCTTATCGCATCCCCTTTGCGATCCAGTGGGTATGTCTCCCGTCGAGTTTGGCAGTGGGTTAGTCGAACTAGACTGACGTATTTAGGCCTGGCCGATCCCCATCATCCTCGCGACACTCTTCGCTCCCGAGAGCCCCTGGTGGCTTATCCGCAAGGATCGCGTCGACGAGGCCCGCGCTGCCGTCGAGAAACTGATGACGCCCCGCCCCGATATCGACTTCGACATGGACGCGCACCTTGAGATGATGCGCCTGACTATTCAATTCGAAGAGCAGACTGCTGGCGCTGGCGGACACTACTGGGATTGTTTCCGCGGTGCTGATCGGCGTCGCACCGAAATTGCCGCCATCACCTGGACCACGCAGGCCTTTTGCGGTGCCCCATTCATTGGATATGGTATTCAGTTCATGATCCAAGCTGGACTGAATCCTGACAATGGCTTCTCCATGAACCTTGGACAAATGGGTCTTTCTCTCAGTGGCTGCATTATCGCTTGGTGGATCATGACTCATGTTGGCCGCCGTACCATGTATCTTACCGGCCTGGCTGGCATGACCGTCATTCTCCTGATCATCGGATTCCTTGGCCTTGCCCCCCGGAAGAACTCGGGTGCATCCTGGGCTGTGGGTGTTCTCATCATGATCATGGTCTTTGTGTTTCAATTGACGGTGAGTCGACTCTGCAATCTACATGTAAAGATACGTTTGGCCAGAGAACTAACTCAAGAACCAACAGGTCGGCCCTTCTTGTTATACCATCGTTGCAGAGACCCCATCCAGCCAGCTTCGGATAAAGACGGTGGCTATTGCTAGGGCATCGTACAATGCCGGGGGGTTCATTACGAATGCCCTGATGCCCCAGATCATTGGACGTAATGCCTGGAATTGGGGAGCCAAGGGAGGCTTTTTCTGGGCTGGTATCGCGGCATTGTTTCTTGTCTGGACCTGGTTCCGTCTGCCCGAGACGAAGGGACTTACCTACACTGACCTGGACCTTCTCTTTGAACACAAAGTCCCGACCCGGAAGTTTTCCCCCGAGGCTGCAGACATCTTGCGACCCCAGCTTCGGAGTGTGGCGGTGGGGGCCGACAAGGCAGCTATTGAGCAGGCTGAGGTTGCTTGAAACAATAAGAGAATTATGTTCAATGATAATAGGTACTAGCTAAAGTTTAGTAATTTACTAAGCCACTGTGTTGGCATCGGGTCATGATGCTATGAGTGTTGACAATGTGTTCTTTGTTATAGTTGGAGCCCGGCCCTTGATGGGTTAACTGAGCGAGAACATCGCCACGAAACATGGACTACAAATCTTGCACTGTGGTTTACACGCATTAACTAGGAACAAGTACGAAGTGTGTTGGCGAAATAACAGGCTACAAGATGAGGCTTTGGCTGCCCTGAGGCCGCCACAGGATGAACCTCTCACATATGAAGATCAACATGAGAATGAGAAGGAATCGAGTGACTCTAATACATCGGACAAGACTGTGCCGTTTGATGGGAGCATATTTGCCCCTTTGAGGAAGCGTAAAAGAGATGCCGATGCTTCAGAGGGCTTCAATCCTCCGTTTTCGAGGCGACAGTTCCTTCAGACATAAATGCGAAGGTTGAGGTTAGGTGGATTTGTACGGTTAGAATTGTGGATCAAGCCGATGTTCTTTATTGATCAGTACAGCACGCAGGGAGAAATATAAAGGCTGTAGCTGACAACACAACGTTATTCTCAAGTTTGATATCGCATAACTCCCTATACAACCCCTATCTGCCGACTCAACACCTTTCAAGAAAATTCGAGACAAAAGTATCGCTCCTACCGACAGAACCATGCCACCCGATGCCCAGAAAAGCAACAAAAAATACCTGTATAAATGAACTGTCTGAACCGACTTGTTCAAGCGGCTTCCCCCCTCCGTGGCTCGTAGGTATCTAGTTTGAATTTCGCAAAGTTCCTCGTACACAGCCTCATCTCAAACATCCTGTCGACCTCGACCACACTTCGCCCCTTCAGCTCAGGCAAAAACAGCCATCCTAGGACCACAGCAATCAGACAGAGTCCCGTGTACACAAATCCAAGCTTGCCACCCATATTGCCCGAGTCTGGGTTGTATAGAATCGGCAGTATCGCATTCATGATGGCTGACAAGCCCTGAGACAGTACGCCAACTAGACCCTGGGTCAACGCTCGAACTTGCATAGAGCTGGTCTGTCCGATGTAGGCGTAACTTGCTGGCCAGGCGCCGAGGCCGCAGACGATGATGACGGACATCAAGACACCGGCAGCAACATAAGCCGGGATCTCTCCACCCCAGAAGCCGGACACACCCATCACAGCCCAGAAGACAGCGGCCAGACTCATGGTGACGAGTGTCATGATGCGCATACCTCGACGTGACAGCACAAATATACCCGCAGCATTAGCCAGCATACCGGCGACGATTCCACCGATCAGGAACAGCATGTTGGTAGGCTCTTCAATGCCAATAGTGTTCAGAAAGTATGGCGTATTTGATAAGAGATCCAGACCAAACATGGCCGGAATGGCACTGGCAAGTAGCACAATCAGAGTTCGCCGACGGTTGATTCCTCGGAAACAGGCAATGTAAGTGGCCTTGCCCAGGGCAGCCTCTTCTGCGAGGATGACGTGGAACACCTTGAGGGCCGTATGTTCCGGGACTTTGGGAGCGTACAGTCGTCTTGCGGCTTTCATAGCCTTGTCGTGTTTTCCCTTTCGTAGATGGTGGATAGGACTTTCAGGGATAATGAGGGAGAGGAGAAAGGCGATGGCGGCAAATATCCACTGGGAGCCAAAGGGAATTTGATACGCCCTGCTTCCTCTGATGTCTCCCACTAGAAACACCACCATTGATCCCAAAAGCTGACCAAGCAAGGTAAAGGTTGGAATCATGGCCATTGCAGGTCCTCTTAGTGAAATAGGTGTGACTTCTGAAAGGTAGGTGTTGGTAACTGTTTGAAGCAAGGCGACAGCAAGGCCTTGAACAGCGACGCCGGCGGTCAAGACGATCCTCTTCATATCTCGGGCCTCGGGTAATGAAGAACTGAACACGACTGATGCCCCGACTGCATAAAAGAGGCTGCCAGTCATGAAGGTGAACTTTCGTCCAAGACGGCCCTGCAGCCATCCTCCAAGAAGAGCACCTATGACTCCACCGATAGGAACGAAGGCTGTCCAGAGAGAGGTGTATGGCTGAGGAATAATCCACTTTCCTTTGTATTTCGTGCCAAAGTCCTGCATGAATGCGTTGTTGCCGAGAATGGCGGCGTTGATGACGAGCGTGTAGCCGAGACCGACGACGGCGAAGTTCATGACGAGACAGTAGGCCGCCACCTTTGGGAACCGCTGGATGGCTCTCCATAGGCGTAGCTGCTCGTCTAGTGGGTTTATCTTGCCAGTGTATTGAGGATTTGGAGGAGCTGCTTCATCGATGGAGTTTGATCGCGAGGCGATTGATTCCAGCTCGACGTAGTCTGGGCCAATCTTGCCGAGCGGCGACTTGTAAGATGACGAGCCAAATTTTGTCATTGTAGAGGGGAATCCGAATTGCTAGCGCTGCAATGTTGCGTCTGGATGTGTATCTGAATATTTAACGATAGAATTAAGAGAAGAAAGACGCGCTGAAAGGAAAGAAATGTGATGAGGGAATGTCGCCATCTTAAAGAATAAATACCGATGGCAAATCAGCCCTTCCCCTTCCTACATGCAAACAAAAGCACCACAGGGCTGAAAGACCGTGAGATCCGTAGGTCTAGATATCGACATCCATTTGCGAGGAGAGTCTAAATGTCGATCAATGACAAGCCCCCATGGTCGAATCTCAGTGAAAAGCCCCGGCATCTGAACCGGGGAAACATCCCAAATAGGAAACTCTGTTGCGAGGCCAGGGTTTTCTCCACGCGCTGGTTAACTAGCCAGTGACGAATCTTGGACCGAGGTGAGAAATTAGCAACGTGGTTCAATGTGGCTTGAGTTTTTTTAAACCCGTCATCTTCGCATTCGCAAACCATGGCGCGACCAACATCACAAACACAGCCCCGCAGGGTTTCGAGTGTGTACCTCTGCGTCTATAATCTCCTATCAGCGCTCCTTCGCATCTGCATACTCCTCAGCACCGCCTACCTGTGGACCACCGGCGGCAACGTGCCCGTTTGGGGCAAACTGAGCGCCACAGCGCGATGGAGTGAGACTCTGACTGCGTTGGAGGTCCTCCATGCTCTGACGGGGCTCGTCCGGGCTCCACCGGCCACAACAGCTCTACAGGTGGCTGGTCGCAACACCATTGTTTGGGCTATTACTAGAAATTACCCAGATGTTGCAGCAGAGGAGGCGGCGTATAGTTACATGCTTATGGCATGGAATCTGGCTGATTCAGTGAGATATTTGTATTTCGCGTTTCAGACCGGGACTTCATCTGTTCCGTCGATCCTGTTGTGGGCAAGGTATGAATTACCAGGATGTTCTCACTGAGAAATACTGACTGCTGCTAAGATACAATTTGTTCATTGTTCTTTACCCGATCGGCATCCTCTCCGAAGCTCGTCTAGTCTACAAGGTCATTGAGCCATCCAAAGCTCGAAATTTGACATACCAGTATCTGCTCTGGTTTGGATTGGCGATTTATGTCCCTGGTATGAGAGCCTAATGTCGATTCCAGCTGTTCAATACTGACTTTAAGAAGCCTTTTACATCTTATACGGACACATGCTCGCCCAGAGAGCCAAGATTAGCCGCTCCAACCGCGCTAAAACCCTGTGATATCGGTCTTTGGCGATGCATTGGGTGATGCCCGACACCAAGACTGGATTTGTGATTTCGGTAATGGGTTTTCAAGCTCAGAGGTGGACGGTCACTCTATTCTCATCAAGTAACCTATCCGAAGGCGAGGGTTGATTCAGATAGTGCTGTCGAACTCTTGGATGCATGGGCATTGATATATTTGGGAAGCTTGGAGGGTTTGAAACAAAGGAGCAGGACATAAATCGCCGATGCGTATGTACGCGGTCGAATGAACTAATAAATAGCTACATCTCTCTCCATAATCTATTCATATAATGGGAGGTCTAAACATATATAATGAGGGGGGAGGATTTAAACAAACGAAATATGGTGACTGTAGAGATAGTCCACCGCCAATTATATATACAACCCCTTCACGCTCTTTTACATACCTCGCTACATCCTTTCTAGCCCTCCAAAATTTAGTCGATACTGGTAATCAGTAATCACTTTTTGTGACCTTTGCATTGTTCCGTTAGAACTTGGCCAACAGCTTCGGCCCCGTTTTCATAAGACGGGCCACTCCCACCAACCAAGTCCCAGCCAAGCAGAAGACACCTGCGTAAATCTTCATGTTGGTATAGCTCCCATGACTGTGAGACAAAATCGCTCCAGCGATGGGACTTGTAACCAAGCCTGGAATCGCTGCCGAACAGAACAACAGGCCGCTGCGGTATCCGAACTCCTTGGGCGGGGATATCTGAGCCACGAGTGCCGGTGACAGCGAAACGTATGCCCCAGAGAAGAAGCCGAAAAATGCAGCGAACAAGATGTTTGCCACGTTGCTGGATCCTGGGATCCAGAGCGCCAAGATCAGGATGCCGCTGACGTTGCAGACCATGAAGAACATGTTGTATCGTCCGACCTTGTCACTCAGGAATCCGGCTGTGAGTCGCCCAAACAGACTATAGCACATTTAGCGGATGTACATGGAATAAAACCGATGATGGCTTACCTTGTGGCGTTGAATATGGAGACAAGATATTGCGAAAGGGAAACAGACATACCTTCGGCGATGGCCGAAGGAACCAAAAAGTTGATTGGCACGTAAACTCCAAAACTCAGAAGAGCAAAGCCGATAAGGACGAGCAAGAAAACTTTCTCATGGAGGGGCCGGTGAAGATGCTCGGCTGTGAGCTTGGTGAGAGTTGGCCGCACCCTTCGCTTGACGGTGAGGGATGCGATGACGAGCAAGAATAGGATGATGAATGCTGCGATGCGCATGGCCCATCCATAGCCAACTCTTGGGATCAAGTGAGTGATCATGATGGGGAAAAGGACACCGCCTGTGCTTGAGCCTGTCATTAGCACGCCAAAGGCAGCACCTCTCCGCTTGTCAAACCAGCCCGAGACAGAACTCAGGGCTAGTTCAAGGTCAGCATTATACTAGAATTGGTGAGCATGGAAGCCACTCACCTGGCTGAAAAATGGCAGCTGCTCCAATCGCGCTGCACACTCCTTGAGAGAGCAAGAGCTGATAGTACTCTTTGGATATGGAAGCCATCATTAAGCCAAAGACGTGCATAAAGGCGCCAATAATGATCAGTATTTTTGGGCCATGTCTGTCATAGATGTGGCCGACGACTGGGCCCTGATTTCTGATGAGCACAGTCCAAGATTAAACGGTAGGGCCAACCCACCGCAGCTGACATGAAGAAGACTTGAAGAGATGGGATCCAAGCTACTGTGCTTGAAGAGTATCCCCTGAGGAGTTCTCTCTCGTAATAATCCTGGAATATTCCAATACCTGTGACATGAGTCAGCTTAACGGACGCAAGGCAGTGTAGGGCTCAAGCTTACTGTTCAACCACCCGAAACTGCAGAATGAGGTACACCAAGCTCCAACCACTACACACCATGCTGCGAACCCGCCATCTGGGGGCGGAGATTGAGAGGCAGAAAGGGCTAGGGGAGTAAACTTTTCCTCCCTTTCGTCTGCCGAGCCCTGCAGGGTGTCTTGACGGTTATCACTGTCCTGGTCAAACACCATGATGCCAGCGGTGGTTAGATGTGTGCAAAAACAAAGTGAGAGTTGTACGAGATCGTGAAGGGATGTTGAAATATATACACCAGGCATTAAGAAGTAGGTGAGTAATAGAGTACATTATGTCCGATTAAACGACCCCCGTTTCCATGAACGACTGTGCAACGCCCGAGAATTAGGGAGAAGTTCCGAAGTCCGGCTCTTTGGGCCGGCTCCGAGTTTGAAAAAGCCGGGACGGCTTCGGACGTAAAATCAGGCGATGCTCTTTTCAGTGCCTGGGCGGGTTCCTCGTGAAGTCCTAGCGTGAACTCCCCACCCCGGATGCAACCGGAGTTAAAGAAAAGATAAAAGCGAATTCTTAAGATGAAGGCAATTATTTCGGCCGAGTTGGATGGATCCTTGCTATTATCAATCGCTACTGATCAAGTGAAATAACTGAGTCACTCTCAATGTATCTACCCCCGATGTTCTCCTTTAGCCATGTACTCCTCGTACTGCAAGTCCGGCTGTCCCTCCCAATACAGCGTCTCAGGATCACTAGAATTCTCAAACGTGTACTTGGCACTTTCCTCTGGAATGTAGACCTTGGCTAGTCCGTTCGCCGCTGCCGCTTCTGCGAGCAGTTGGGTCTGACATGCGCGCTCCATCAACGTCATCAGGAAGCACGCCTCGTCGACAGTGGAGCCAACTGTAAGGAGACCGTGGTTCTGCAAGATCATCCCCTTGCCTCTTGGGCCTGGTAGTTTGTCAGCATGACTTTGGGGTGGATCAGATGAAAGGCAACGTACCGAGGGCGGCTCCAATGCGGTCGCCTTCCTCCTGTGTGAGGACAACACCTCCAAAGTCCTGCACTCCGCTGTCAGCTTGATCATCATGAATGAAGTAGCGGTTAGATTCGAACCTTGTATACTGCCTGAGCATCACCATAGAGATAAGCGGCATCTTGGGTCAGCATTTCCAGGGGCCGTCCAAAGGCACTCCACGCCATGCCGTGCGGGCTATGGGTGTGACAGGCAGCCACAACGTCCGGTCGGGCTTGGTGGACCGCACTGTGGATGAAAAAGCCTGCTGAATTGGCAGGCCGACTCATGTTTCCTAGGGACGACATGTCAGTGCTGATCGGCCGACTACTGGGTCAGCAACAGGGGTAACATACCGCCAATAGGAACACCCTCATAGTTGACTAGAATCATGTCGCTAGCCTTGAGGAGCGCAAAGTGCACCGCTAGTGGATTCTAGAACAAGTCAGCATTCAAGAGAACGCACACCAACCAGGAGACAACATACCGTCCAGAATGTATGTGGGTTCTCCGGGTCCCTGATGGAGATGTGGCCTGCCATGCCGTCCGTATACCCCAAGCGTGCAAACACTCGGAAGGCCAGCGCCATCTTCTCCAACATCCATTGCCGTTCTGCAGCGAAGCTAGGATGTTTGGGGATGCCCGGTAGACAAACGCCTTGGGAGATGAGCTGCAGGGGTGTTTTCTTGACCTCCTGAGTCTGACTGGGCTGTGCGGACGGGACCATGATGATTCGGGATATGGGACTGTTGGTGATAGGATGCCTATATTGTGGCTCGTGCTATGAGGACCAGACTAGATGGCCATGCCATTTATATGGCGATTTTCATGAGAGTTCGACCTGGTATAAGCTGCACATGCCGGGACGCCAAGAGAAGCCTTCCCCTTTCGAGCAAGAAAGTACGATATTACCGATCGACCCACCCGGGAATGCTGCTCGAGGAGCCAATGAGAGCGTCGTCGGCAATCCGCGATGCAGCCGTCGTGTTCGTTGACTGAAAGCGGTCTAGCTTAATCAGTTAGAGTTGCACACGGAGGGGATCTTGAAGATAAACAATCTTCAATGCCGCGGAGCCTCGTATTCATTGTACCGAAATCGTTGGGGCCAGCCGTTGTCACTTTTCCTGTGATGGCCAGCGCGGCAAACGAGCTGCCGTTGTAGTAATGAACTTCATGTACAAAAGGCCTCTGTCGCTGCTCATAATGTCTTCGGGGTCTACACCATCCTATCCAAAAGACCTTGAAGATGCAGGCTGTGAGGAAGTTCACTGTTGGGAAAGTGATACAGCCTAGGCTGGGGAGCTTGCCTTCAAAGCGGCTTCTTTCAGCTACACCATACCTACCACATGGGACTCTGATGCCGAAGAGCAGGAGTGGCCACGCACCGGTCGTCAAGGTATGTAACATCTGAATCATTGGCAATGCCCCCCGTTGATGCTAACATTGATGAGTCTGCGCTCGACCGGCCGTTGCGAGGAGACGGCGCCCTCTCCCGACGATTCTACTCCTCGGCCGCCATCGATGGACGCGATCAGCCGTCAACTGTGCCTATCCCGATCGATGGAAAGATTGTCAACTTCTCTGCCGTTCTTCTACGAGACTCATGTCCCTGCCCATCATGCGTCCACGAATCGACGAACCAGAGACTCTTTTCCGTCGCCGACATTCCTGCCAACGTGAAAGCGCGAACGGTCGACGTCGATACTGCTTCCGACTCTGTGAGCATTAGCTGGGAGAACGATGCTCATGGATTCACATCTGAGCATACAACAAAGCTGGACATTGAGACGTTGCGGGGTTTCAGCCAGCCTGCGTCTTCGCCCACATCGTGTCTCCCGTCGCAAGTTCTGTGGGGTCGAGAGCCTCGTGAGAGTCTTGACCTGCCTGACTACGACTACGACACATACATGAAGGATGACGAGACGTTGTATAAGCTTATCAATCAGTTGCGTATCGATGGGCTTGCCTTTGTCACCAATGTCCCCGGCGTGGAAGAGTCTTTGGGAACCATTGCCACCCGCATCGGACCGATCAAGGATACCTTCTATGGGTATACATGGGACGGTAAGCCTGCAGCATAAAAGAGGCACTGAGGCTCTCAGCTAACATATAGCAGTGCGTACAGTTCCCCAGGCCATCAATGCCGCTTACACGTCGCACGATCTGGGCTTCCACACAGATCTACTCTACTTCCAACAGCCGCCGCACGTTCAACTCCTCCACTGTGTCCAATCTGCTTCTTCTGGGGGAGCTAGCGTTTTTGCCGATGCCTACAGAGCGGCCGTGGATCTCTTCAAGACGGACATGGATGCGTTCGACACTCTGGCTACGGTCCCTGTCAACTATCACTATAACCACCCGGACGCCAATGTTTACCGCACGACCAAGCCCGTCATTGACCTACGGCATATGCAGATCGGCGATAAAATCTACACTCGCGTGCAGGATTATTTGAGCGACATGCATGACGAGTCAGAAGCCGCACTCGTCGACTGCATGGACAAGATCAACTGGGGACCCCCATTCCTTGCTCCGTTCTCCAACCACGAAGCCCAGGGAGTCTCGGCCCTGAATGACAAAGTCGGGCGCTGGCACGACGCAGCGGTCAAGTTCAATGCGCTGCTGCAGCGGTCAGAATACTTGTTTGAGCGCAAGATGAACCCTGGCGACTGCGTCTTGTTTGACAACACGAGGACACTGCATTCCCGACGGGCATTTGATATGGCTGATGTTGGGAAACCGAGATGGCTGAGGGGGACGTATGTTGATAAGGATCCTTATTTGAGCAAGTTGCGTGTCTTGCAGAACAAGTTTGGGCGGGAGGAATAGAAGTTCAAAACCTGTAGCAGTAGAACAATCCTTATCTACGTACTATAGGTATTTATTGCTCTTATCAATAGGTGTAATGAAGTGCTGAGTCTTGAGTACGTGTGCTATCAGTTTGGTCGCCACTTTCGGGCCGACCTCTTCCGGTGTCGAGTTTAGGTCCGTACTGTCGTGGGTAGTTATCAATTCCGTCATTGAAGCTGCGGGGTTTTTATCATCTTCCCCTTTCACCATCACCAATTCCATCTCAACTCCATCTGAACTCTCCCAAATTCACTATTCCATGGACGCAACGGGTTCAATTTTGGGGGAGGGCAGCCAGCGGGTAAAGCGCACCCGGAAAAGCGCGCCGAAATCACGACAGGGCTGCGCAATGTGCAAATCTAGAAGGGTCAGTTATTTTGGTGTTTTCCCCTGGATGGTGCGTTTGACTTGAGTAGATCAAATGTGATGAGAAGCGCCCAGCTTGCAAGAATTGCACTAGGCTCGGCTATGCATGTCCTGGTTTTCAGCAGCAGTTGCGCTGGTCGGACAAACATGAGCAACAGTGGCCGATAGTGGCTTGCCCTCCCCAGCCTCCTCTTCCAGGCACGGCAGCGAGCGACAGCTGTCAAAGCAGCAGCATAGAAGCACAGGCGGTAGAAGTTTTGGCAACCCTCGACGTATCAGGGAACCTATTCGATGGCTTTGATATTGACAGCCGGCCCACTGCTAGTGCGATACCACCCCTGTGCTCAAACACAGACCTTTGCTGCAGAGCAGCCGCGCAGTCAAGCGATGCCCCCGAATGGGACCCTATTATATCCTTTGAAGGATCTGAGTCTTTGCATCATCTATCGAGCTCAGGACCAACCAAAACATTAACCCATATGCCAACCGCCCTAGTAGAGCACTGGTTCCGCTACATTTGTCCCACGCGCTCTACGTTCGACTCCGAGACAAACTACAACCGACGACTAGCCTGCAATACGTGGTCTACATCCGAAGCAGTATTCTACACCCTGCAAGCCATGTCCGCGGAGTATAGCATGCCCCATCTCAGCAAGGACTTGAGAGCACAGGCAGTGGCCGCCGTCGACCAGGAAATGAACCGGATACGGAGCGTGCAAACCACGATGGTCACTGTCGACCTTGTTTTTGCCGTCTTTAAACTTGGCACCTCGTTGTCTGGGACACCAGATACTGGGGAGCACTCCTGGTCTGATTTGGCTCATGAGTTGCTCACGGTTTGGGGAATGCAGATGTCAGCAGCAGATGTGCTTCTCCATGCATACTTCTGCCAGGCCTTGACGTACTGGGAGATGGTACTTGCGGCCATTGGTGGTGGCTCTACTCCCTGCCGGATCGACAGAAAGAGGTGGAAGTATGGACTCGGTGCTCGAAGAGAGATGCAGTTGTTCGATAACGACGGAGGTGTACCAGGCCCTGAGCCTTTGCCCTACAACCCGGGCCTCAACCTTCTGGGAACTAGACCAAACTCTTGGTGCGGCATCTCAAACGAGGTTATTGATCTCTTTGGCCAGGTGTTGGCTCTATGTCGCACCAAGGTCCGATGCAACCACAGTACGACTACTGATGCCCTCTACGACATATCATTAGCACACGAGTTCCAAGAGCAGCTGCTAGCCATGGACTTTGATACGTTGGTGCTCATGGATGAGGTGAATGGATACTTTATCGAGACGCGAGACGACAAGACGCCCATATCTCATCTTCTGCAGACTGCAGAAGCATATCGTCAAGCCGCCCTGCTTCAGCTGCATCTAGCGTTTGATGACCTCTCAGCCGACATCGCACCTCGAACCGAGTTTCTACTTGGACTAGTCCTACGCCTTCTCGAGACGCTCGAGCAGATTCCCCTAGACTCGGGATCGCGGACTATCCACCCCATGCTCTATCTCTCTGCAGCCGCTGGTCTGAGACACCTGGAGCCCTCTGTCTCAACTGAACTCCGTACCTTGCAGGCGGAGGCCTCACAGGCAAGATGGCTTGTCTCGACGAGGCTCGAGTCGCTGCCGAACCATGGGAGTGGTGGTACGCTGCAGTTTGTCAAGTCTGTGTGGCGGCAGTATCAGTCTAATCGGAGTTGGATTTACTGGAAGGATGTTTTAGGGGAGTTTGGATCTGGCCTTATGCTGTAGCAATACACATAGTCACTTTAAGTAGATCTTGAAGAGACAAGTCTCACACCATCTATAAGCAACGGGCACATCCTCAAAACGGACAGTTTAAGGTGCTTACTTGGGACAATAACTACCTCAACTAGGTACCTAGAAACATGTTCCTAGAGTGTCCATCTCAGGGCTTCCTACCCCATATGATATGGACTGGAAGGTACAAATGAACAGAACGGTCTTGGAGTTCCTTCTTGGCCTGCGCCATAATCACCTCAATCTCCTCGTTGCTCCAGCCGAGAACAGCGCCAAAAAGCTTGGGCGTGTACGAATCAATTGCTTGCCGCGTCTGCACAGACTGATACTTGCCAATCTCCTTAAGCTTTGGATCCTTAGGCCAGGGACCAATGGGAATCTACACCTCCGATTAGTGCCCAGTCTTCGAGACGGAGATAGTGGTCATACCTTGCGAATTTCCTCTTGAACGTCCACGAAACCGACTTTGATCAATTCGTCCTTCCACTGATGAGCGCAGTCAATGGGCTTTCCAAACTTGCCGCTGCCTTCGAGGATGCCGGCAGCCCAGCGCTGGGCATTGGCGGCCTTCTCGTGGGTTCCATCGTCGGACAAGAAGCATCCACGCTGAGCCTGGAGCTCAAAGTATCCGCCAGAATTCAAGTTATCAAAGGCCTTCTTGAACAACTTTTCGTCATCGCCGATGCATCCTTCCAGTTCACGGCCATGGATGTAATCAAAGGGCTTCTTGTACACCCAGTCGTCTTCAAAGTCATCAACTTCGAAGAAGCAGTTGGGTGGGGTCCTGTTTCGATTATTTCAACTGCTTTTGCAAGTGAGAGGCTTTCCTTACCAGTCGGGCTGAATAGGGCTTAGATCTGTTCCAATGACTTCAGCGGATGAATACTCACTGAAGGGAATGTTAGTAACGCCCCAATAAAGGCACACATGATACTCACTCGGCAAAATCTATGGCCCAGATACCAGTGCCGGTACCTAGATCGAGGACTCGCTGAGGGTCTTTGCCAATCGGAGCGAGGTGAAGCTTTCCGTCGAGAACAAGGCTGTAAATGTGGTGGACTAGATCCATCCGGTTTTGCTCTTCGTCATCGTTTGGCTATCGACATGTTATCAGACTGTATGTGAAGAGAATATACGAGTTCTTACCACCAGGTAGGTGCCTTCACGAAACGCGTGGTAGCGGCGTCCGTTCTACAAGATGTGAGAAAGGGGATAGGCCTCGACATTGTTACACTGACATCAAATCTGCTTTTGGTCAGATCAGGGGCCATCAAGACATAATTGGGAGTGGTCTTTGCCTGTAATTGTAGATGCTCGACTTGAGAGATGACAGGTAGCTAGAAGCTTCCTCTCTGAAGAATCATGTTAGAGAAGAACAGATTATGACTGGTGAACGAGACTAACGCGCTGTCATACAGAGAGTCGCCCTAAGATGCATGTCAGTAAGCACTGTTACCAGAGAGTGCTTGGACGGGAGCAACCAACATCTTCAGGATGGGTCTCGGCCTGCAGGGCCGCCCCAGGGGGAGTCGGCGAACGCTCGTCCTTTGTCTCCGCCATGTTGGATCGCAAAAAATAACGCGCCGTGGAGTTGACAGGGAAGGGGAGATTGTCGGGATGCCTCGGTTTTATCAACTGTGTCGCCCCCACCTCGCTAAAGAGTCCATCAGTCGATGTCGTGTTCCACTGCTCATCTGACTAACTGCAGGTGAGCCAATTGGGTCTCGACCCGTGATGGAGTTGATGGCCTAACTCGGGGAAGATCCGTCCCGACGGGAGCTAGGGTAACGCGTCTTCCCGCGGCTAGGCGGAACGGATATGTAGGGTGGGTGAAAACCTCCGAGGCGATGAGCTTGGCGACGACGATGTGTTGACATGATCTCTTTTGAAGAGTGGGCAAGGAGTATTAAGGATGATGGAGAGTTTAGAATTGAGGAGATAGACCAGAGTTTAGAAGTTTATCAACGATATAAAGGCCGAAATGAATAATCATCTCAATAATCTCGGTTTGGTTGAGAATTTTGGTGATTTGTCTGCCTCGTTGTCCATCCACCTTGGATGAAGAACACGACCATTTTCTGCCAGAGGTACCAAATTCTACTTTAACTGACTGTGTAAATATCATGATTGATGCCCTCAATGTTATGTGGCATTAGGTTCATGAAAGAAGACACAGCTAAGTGATTTGTTTGCTCATCGCTTCCCCCATCCAAGCCGGACATTCGGTGTTATAAAAACCAGATACATCTGGAATGCAGGTAGACGCGCGAGAGGGGCCTTCTAGAGATTTCATTGATAATAAGGATGACACATCTCTAGGCATTGAACTTAACTTCTGGTATTCATGGGGCTGTATCATCTCGTGGGTATTATACCTTTCTGATGGAATTAGTCGCCATGAAGGGCCTGTATATGTCTTTTCTCAAGTTCTTGATCCAACGAGTTATAATGCTATGTTCTGAGGACGGTCAAGGCCGATGGAAGAAGCTCTATCTGCTTGATACATGGCGTTGCACAAACGGCCAAGTTAGCATTGAGTAACTCATGAAGGTAGTAAGATCAACATACTAGGTAAGATAAACACATCGAGCGTTATCACTGACAAAAATCTTCCTCTTCCAAATTATCATCCTCAGAGCTCAGAACCGGCCTTTAGAGTGTTGCGTCTTCGGGCGACCTCTCCGCCACAGCTCTCAACTCGATATCATTCTCGCGCTCCTCGAAATCCATCAGCCGCATCCCCACCTCTCTCTCTTTTTCCCACAGAGGGCATTCCTTCGCCGGGTATCTTTCCCTCCACTTCGCCTCGGCAACGATTCCAAGCTCTTCATCCCCAACCCAAACGATATCAGGGGAAAAAGTGACTGGTAGCCTCGCGCCATTGACTGCCAACCTCCATGGTCGTCCCCCGGCTATGTCGTAATAAGAATCGATTGTCTCCATCACGAAACCCCCTTCCTCGGTCCGCACAAGGAGGGAGCGCTTGTCCTTGCTGTTTGGAGATGGAACATCCGTAGCAGGGAATGCAAACGTTGTAAGCCCGTCATCACCACCTTTCACATGGCAACGCAACAGCGTCTGGTAGAATTTTCTATCTTGAGAAGTAGCGAGAGCTGTTCCCATGACTGTGAGCTCGCCTGGGGCTGTTTCTTCTGATCCTGCCACGTGCTGCAATGCTCGAATCATCCGGTGCCAGGTGGAGTTTTCTCTTCGAGGTAATGCTGGACACGGTGGTCTAGCACTTGCGGCTGGCGTTTCAATGAGGAGATGTTGGATGTGTGGAAGATTGATATAGTAGAAATCTTTGTCTTTGTTTCGTGCTCTAAATATCGCGTGGCACATAGACTTGAGGTCGATACGGACATTGTGCATGCGAGGTAGCATGCATCGCAACTCATGGCACAAATGGGCAACGCCTTCTCGGCGGTCTCTGCCATGATAGGCAAGATAGAATGAGTTTTCGTCTTTTCCCTCTGTATCCAGCTCCAGGTTGACACAGCTTTGGGGGAGGGCCTCGAGAACGGTTGAGATGGTCGCCCTGAGTATGCCCAGTTTGAAGTCTCGACGGTTTGTCGTCAGGGAAAACGACTTGAGTGCCGGTATTTCCGGGATGACTTCCCTGGCCACACGACAGACTGTGTTATCAACCCGCGCTTGCAACTCTGAACTAGGGTTACCATCCTCCTTGAGATAGAGGGTTAGAGAGCGTGTGATGGAGCGCACGGCCGGGCTGTTGTGGGAGTCCAGAAAGCGTTCCATTTGATCACTCCCTGCGAGTACCAAGTCCTGGTAGAGAAAGGGAAGAGCCATGTCCCGCCAAGTCCGGCTTACCAGCAAGAATGAGAGAATAGTGGACTTCTCATCGTCAAATCGATAAGAATCGCGAATTATCTGAACGAGTACTTCCGGCGGTAGAGCGGGGAGGGTCCCGGACGTGGTAGGATTGTCGGTAAGAGTCAAATGACCAGTAAGAGATGTGGATAGTTCCATGGCGAGACTCGGCAATACAATTTGGTGATATGGAGATGACGGTGAGACAGTGTATAATGTTGTCGTGCGTTGATGAATGCCTTCCTTGTGACTAGGGCCGATAGGTTGGAAGGTTCAAATGTCAAGGAGCGGTTTAAATGCGACGTGTTTTTTTTTTTGGCGGTGCGGGGTAACGGGAGAGTAAGACCAATAAGAATAGGTGAGAATTTCGAGTGTCAGTTGGCTGATGGTAGACATGTTACAGGGAGTTGTCTACCTGAGTACCTCAAGGACAAGGCTAAGACTAGAATCCATAGATGATATATGATTAATCATAACAATCGAAATGAAAGCGTAATGCCATTTTGGTTATTTCCGGGAATGGCCTCACAGATAGTAACAGTTGTGGTAAATAAATCTGTCTAAAGTGCACGCTCGAAAGGTAAGGAAAGAGTATGGATTGGTTTATACGTAGGCATTCCAGCATCACGTCGAAGACGTGGTGGCATGCAGGTGCTCATGCTATCGGTAGTCCTGAGGCATATATCGGGAACTGCTCCATATGCTCGAGCGTTCATGCTAAAACTTGCATAATATGCTTGGAAAGCTCTTGGAGATGCCCCCTGGCATATGAAACAAGTCAAGATCCCATACAACTAAAGGGTGTACCTGAACAGTGGCGACCGATCACCCATGGCCTCGAGCTCTTCCACCGAGTACTTGCCATAAACCTCCTCAGCTGACATCTTGGACCTTCTCTGGTTGATACTGCGATAGGTAACTTCGAGTGTAACCGCAGATAGAATGCCTGCTCCAGCCGCGGCTAGAGACACACCAAATCCAGTTGGGTACTTTGGCGCTTCGCTTTGAATGTAGATGTAGGAACCAGGAATGCCACCCGAGTTACCGATAGCGATCATGTACGCGATGCCCATTGCAGCCTTGGTTCGTCCGGCAAGATTATTGACTGTCCAAGCATTGGCGCCTGGGGTAATGGGATATAGGCCGATGCAAGCGAGGACAACGCCGAAGTAGCACAAGCCTATGTTGTCCTTGATGTCTGCAGCCTTCGCGAAGAGGATAGAGAATGCGATGAGCACGATTGTTTGGGCTCCGACGATAAAGGGCATCCTCCACTTCAGCCTGTCTGCGAAGACAGCTGACAAGAAGGCGCTGATGGCACCGACACAGTAGGGCGGGATGGTGAGTAGCTGTGCCTTGGCGGAAGTGTATCCCATGTTCTTGATAATCTGGGGCATTGTGAACTTGAGGCCGTAATTGGGCATCGTGGCCGAGATGTAGATGATGGACTGAAGATAGACCTGCCAGTCACAGAGAACCGATTTCAGGACTGACCACTTGGCCCTCTTGCTCATGGTTTCGGCATGCTTGGCACTCTGGTCGCCCATGACGGCAATTCTTCGCAGGGATAGGTACCGTTTCTCGTCAGCGTCAAGCCATGCTGAGCTCTCGGCGTCGTCAATGAGACAGAAGAAGCACACGACTCCGGCAATAACGGTGGCGATGCCCTCGAGGAGGAAGATCCACCGCCAGCCCTCGAGGTTCCCGACACCATCCATTCGGGCGATGCCGAAAGCGAGGAGACCGGATAGAGCACCTGCGAGGGCACTGGCTGAGTAGAAGATGGCGATTCGCGTCTGGATCTCATTTGGCATGTACCACTGGGAGATGATGTAGACGGCTCCTGGAAAGAAGCCTGCTTCAGCGACACCAAGCCTGCAACTGTCAGTAATCACTAAGTATGTTTGATGAGGAGTGCGTACATAAATCGCGAGGCAATCAGACCACTAAAGTTTTGAACGATGCCCATCAGCGTCATGACAATACCCCAAGCAACAATGATGCCTCCGATGTAGACAGAGGGTCGCTTGAACTTTGTCAAGAGGTAGTTGCTAGGAACCTCTTGATAGTGCGTTGGAATGATTGCTTACGTGCATCTACTGGGTGACGACTTACCAAGGACGACGTATGGCACGAAAAAGACACTCAAGGCAATGTTGTATTGCGAAGGAGTGATGTTGAGGTCATCTTCCAGACCTTCAATCTTGGCGTTTCCTGTAGCAAAGCGTGAGCAACCTTTCCTCATCGAGGGATGACGATATTGGACATACCAATGTTTGCGCGATCGATGAAGGAGAACAAGTAGAGAATGGCCAGGAGAGGCACAAGTCTCACATCAATCTACGATCTGGTCAGTAGAGAAACATGCAAGGTCCAGGCAAAACACACCTTTCGAACAACGGCTTTCTTTCGATCCTCAGGAAAGCTGTCCAGCCAGGCCTGGTCTTCGGCACTCAGGTGGCTATGGCGCGGCATCTTCTGATCCTCAAGCATGGTGTCGCCTGGTTTCTCAGACCAATTATCCGAGATCTCGTTCTGGGGTTCCTTGATGGGGGACATGATGTCGAATTAAGTATTGAAGGAGATGTCAGAATCCAAGTTGTTCGAAGTGACCTGGAGGTTGATGGAATGTGTCTCAAGTCGCATGTCGATGCCTTCTTATCTATCGCCAACGAACGCGCTATAGTCTGCCTGGGAATCTAACGATAGCTGTCTCTCGCAACTCGATATCCGGAGCCACGCCGCTCGAGCCAAGAGATAGGCGTGTCCGTGTAGACCGACTTGGCTCTCTCGTTGCCCCAGATTTGCCTCTTATCGCGGGGAAGTCTGGGGAATAGAGGCGGAGGTTCCTCCGAGTGGGAAGCCCCGGATTGCTAGATTAGCCTGGCGTTAGCGTCGGATGGGAGTCCGCATGGCCTAGGCCTTGCAAGCACATCAGCCCCTTCACAGGCTACTTGAACCTTATCTTAGTTCTAACCCGGTTTCACAGGTCCGTTGTAAAGGCGACCCAGGATTGACGGTCTACAGGGTTGTGGTTTTGTTGAGGATCCACGATGAAGATCTTGGGTGATCATGTGGATAGTAACTAAGTTACCATGCCAAGATCTTGTCTCACTTGCTTTTGTGGCAATCTCCATAAGACAAAGGTTCTTTGCTGGGTACAGTAGGTACGTAAAGTAAGGCGGTGTAACTTAGCAGAATGCCTCTAGTAGAGAGTCTCTTTCCTATCTTTCCGTTTTACCCGCTTTTGCCCTCATCAACAGTTTGCGTTACCACTTGACCTCTTGCAATCCAATATCAGAATTACGCCAAAATGAATGACAGAGGTGACGCGGCTGACGCCAATCGAACGAACCTCGCCTGCCAGAACTGTCGGCAAAGAAAGAGACGAGTAAGCGTATCAGAACCTGTAGTCGTAGGCAGTACTGATTCTGGGGAATCTCCAGTGTGATCGCAGAGCCCCTCGTTGCGGGCTGTGCACTCGTCGTGGATTAGAATGTATCATGCCAGTCGCGCGACCCTCTCGCAGTGAACGAAGGTCTGTATCTATCTCTACACATTACGAATGCCGACTACTAAGAGTACCTCTGTAGTCTGCTGGAAGATCTTGAAGAAGAAGTCGCCCTCCTCGAATCCAAGCTCTCCGAGGGCAATGACCAAAACCGAGCCTCTGAAGCGTCTACCCATCAGCAGACATTTGTGTCGAAAGAACACCAGACACAAACCCCCAACACGATTGATTTGACAATCCTAAAGGAGCCCGAGACTGCAACGCTGTATCGAGGCGAGCTATACGGTCTCCGGGAGATGACCCGCCGCGCCTTGGAGCTCGACAACAGCAGCCCTCGTGGACTCCCGAGAAACAGTAGCAACAGGGGATTGGTTGTGTCAGCCACCAAACTCGGCATTCGTTCAAGTCGAACGGTCGTGGATGAGGCTGAGAGAGAGATAATGGCTACCTACATCAACAGCTTCTTCTCTCGCGTGAATGCAACCTTTTCCATTGCCAATGAAGACCAAGTATGGGAAACTATGCGACTATTGTCCACGAATTCCTGGATATACCCAGAGCATCTAACTCAGCTGTATCTGATTCTCGCTATCGGCGCAGCAATGATGCCGGGATCTATCTTTTCGCATGTCCATGCGTCTACAGAATATTTTTTGATAGCCACCTCACAAGAGTACGCATATGATGACTCGAGGGATACTATCTTGATACTTCTTCTTCTAACCCTGTACTCTCTTCTGGACCCAAGTACTGGGAGTTCTTGGCAACTCATCGACTTGGCCATACAGTCTTGTATTGTGCTGGGGCTACACCAAATACAACTTGACCTACCAGAATACAGGAGTAGTATGTGCAGCGGTGACCATCTGTTTGAAGTGGCATACCTCCTGGACTTGTAGGTGACCTCTCAACAAGGGCTTGCAGTTATTAATTTCTAGCAGCTCCATCAGCCACTCATTGGGCCTACCACCAAGCATACGAGCTTCAGATATCTCATACAAGGTAACTGGTTATCTAGGTTCTTGGTGTGAATATGGCCAATGTCTGACAGTAGAACAGCCCAGTAATGAGAGCTCGAGCTTCCCATCCATTTCTGCACTCTACTGTTGGGCACTTTGCCTCTCGGCAAACTCGGCAGATAGCCAGCACGTCACAAGCTATGGCTCTGTCCTACAGAGTGAGACGATAGCTGATGACCCCACGTCATCTTTACCCATGTTCTTCGCGTATCAATTGGCTGTCCAGTCGTCTTTGAAGCAGCTGCGAAGTGTGCCTCCTGAAATGTCGCCCCAGCCTCTTCAGATACGGGGGTTCCCGCGGTCATGGGCAAAGACAAGAAAGCCCTGGATCGTCGGATGCAGCATATTTGAAGCAAGCCTCGTCAACATCCTCAGGTGGGCGACGCTCTCCACCATACAAAAGGCGGCCGCCATTCCGCAGCTCAAGGAGTGGCTCCTCGATGCGTGTCAAGTTGTTGAAGAGATCTCCCTCACGTTTCAGGGGCTCTCGGACCATGCAGCCCTGCTGCGGACCATTGATGGATACATGGGCTCCCCGGAGCGGACTCCCACTCCCAACATACAATTTCTAGAGCGCACAAACCTCTACGAGCTATGTGTGCAGGCTCTGGGCGCGCTGGAGATTGCAGTCGAGTAACAGGACAGACCGGACCAATCGGGGCCCAGGGCGCCCCAATGGTTCCATCTCCGTGCCGCTTCTTCCGCTTGGGGATGGGGCCGAATGGACGACGCCCGCCTTCTCCACAGAGCGGACCCCAATCCGAACCGAAGGGGCAACTCGGAGATCGACGATCTCGGCGACCTCGACAGCTGACAAAGGCTGATATAACATGGGTATACAGTAGTCAGCGTTGGGTATCATTGACAAAGCAGTGTTTGCATTTGTACTCTCTTCAACACTTCCCCCTTCATTCATTCTTGCAACTCTTTTCCAGAGGACTCTTCAGAATGGGATCGATCGACCAAGAGCCTCACATTACCGCCTCCACGGCGTATTCTGTCCCAGAATCTGCTGCTGATGTCTACAAACATGGCATTCTCGAAAATCCCCTCATCTCCAAAGATCTTCCACCTGAAGTTCGAAATGGAGCTGGATCCATCAGCTTCACCGGCTCAGACGAGCCTTCACTGCCCGTCAACTGGCGCTTCACCGAGGCTGTTTCCTCTCTCAAAGCATTGGAAGCAGCCCTGGTAGATGTCATCCTCCAACGACGACACGGTCTCGAGCCACGCCAGATCACAATCAACACCGATCATGCCAGCTTGTTTCTGTTCTCGACACTCCTCTGGACCATCGATCCTGAAGGGGAGAACATCCAGGCTAGCAACTTGCGCCAAGCAAACCCGAAGCTGTTCCAATACTTTCCGAGCTGCGACAAGCACCGCATGAACTCCTCTACGCATCGAAACCTCGCAACGAATATTTACAAGTGTGCCGATGGCCGGTTCTTTCAAGCACATGGTTCATTGAATCCCACTCCCACTCTGCAAAATGCTGGACTTCCAGCCGAGTTGGATGTCGGTACCTACGAAGAGGGAGTAGAGGTCTTCCAAAAGGCCTTTGGCAAGATCGATAGCGAGAAACTACAAGCTCTAACCGATGAGACACGTCAAGCTGGGACCATTTGCTACACGACAGAAGAGTATCTTGAGTCAGAGCATGGCCGTGCAAACGGGCACGTAGGTCTTTGGGAAATACACGATCGACCGAATACCAATCAAGTTCCGTGCTGGTTCGCATCCCCGAATGTCCAAGCCGACCCTTCGCGGCCGCTGGCTGGTCTCAAGGTGGTCGATCTGACACGAATCATTGCTGGACCTAGCATCACCCGCAGTCTGGCAGAACTCGGCGCGAGTGTAATGCGTTGCACTGCTCCTCACTTGCCAGATGTTGTTTCTCTCCAAGCTGACCTCAACTGGGGCAAATGGAATTGCAGCTTGGACCTTCGAGTCCAAAAAGACTGCGAACAGCTCCGAAAGCTCATCTCGGAAGCCGATGTTGTTGTTCAGGGCTATAGGCCTGGTGTCCTTGACAAATATGGCTTTGGCCAAGACGATATCATCGACCTGTGTAAGGGCAGGGATAAGGGTGTCATCTATGTCCGGGAGAACTGTTATGGGTGGCATGGGCCTTGGAAGGACAGGAGTGGATGGCAGCAGATCGCAGACGCGGTAAGTTGACATCCTGTCGAAGCATGCGTTCTAGTTCTAATAATGTCGCAGAATACTGGACTAAGTTACTCCTTTGGAGAGGCTATGGGTCATGGTGATCCCGTCACGCCGCTATTCCCTCATAGCGACTACTGCACAGGCATAGCCGGATCCTGCGCTGTACTCTTGGCAATCCTGCGACGTGCTGAGAGTGGCGGATCCTACTGCATCGATCTCGCCCTCAATTATTACAGCGCATGGCTCATCCGGTCAGTGGGAACATACCCGACCGACGTCTTTGCCAAAGTCTGGGCTGAGCACGACAACACGGTCTACCAACACTGGCACAACAATGGTGTTTCGGTCCCTCAAGTTCTCGGAAGACTGCGTTCAGGTCCAGCCAGTAAAAGGCTGTTCAGGCCAGAGTTCTTTGAGGAACGAGTTTCTCCTAGTGTCTTTGGCGACAAGAAGTTTCGATGCGTCAAGGGCGTGGCGGACTGGCATGGCGCGGTGAAGCTTGGGTATAACGTGGGCACTAGGGGGAATGGGGTGGATGCACCGCGATGGCCGGGCGATATTATGCAGGAGGTTATTGCCTAGAATAGGCTTCGTCATGATAACAAGTGAATCCATGGGTAGTGTTGGATATCACCATAAACTGGACAAGCACAATCACAGCATTCAAGCTAACCTCGACTCAAAGCAATTCAAGGATTGTATTATCTAACTATGACACTCTTGCCTTCAAACTTCACCTCCACGTTTCTCTCAATGACGAGTCCGAAAGAGGCCATCGGCCACAACAGTGACAGATACAGCTGCAGACCCCCTCTCCGGGACGCCCTACCCCCCTGCACTGGTCGAAAAAGCAATGCTGATCACACGTCCGGCACAAACTTGCTCCCAGACCGTCACTCAAGGCCTCATAATCGCGCTATGGGACGTTCTGGGTTTGGTTCAATGCGGGCAATAGGGGCTTGGCCGGGGTGGTGTCGGTCGGCACGGGAGTAGACTGAGGATCGACTGGAGGGGTAATGTCCTTGCTGGCATCGAGCTCTATGACTTCGTCTGAATCGGCGCACACAAAGTTCTCGTCGTTCTCGTCTTGTGACACAAAGTTGAGACAATCGTCTGGGTTCTCGTCATAGAGCGTGCGCGCCTCCTCGATGGTTTCGACGCCTAGCGCATCAGCCAGGTCGTTCAGGTCTCCCAACCTTACTTTTCCGTCTACCACACGGATCGGATCCCAGGTCTCGGGCGTGTCCCAGGGATTATCAGTGGGCGGGGTGGGCGGATCGACAGGATCGATAGGCTCATCGTCTCGCTTGCGTGACTGCACGAATCCTATCGGTGCCTCGTCCGTGATTGGGAGGTGTGGGTAGACGCCGTACTGCTCCTGGACCCATTTGCCTAGAAAGTAATGGGCTAGGTTGTCGGCTAGTAATATCATCTATCAGCACAAGCACAGGTCCATTTAGAGGTATTGTCATACCGTTTGTCGCAACATAGTGACCGACATTACTCTTCGCCCAACGAGCCAGGACTTTGGTGTATAGCGGTCCGTAGGCTTTCTTCGGCTTAGGTTCTCCCTCGAGGCGCATCTCCCTATCCATAACATGGCCGTTACTGGGGGCGTGGCGCTGCCAGTTGTGATCGATATGGAAGAGCTCGTGCACCATAGACTGCTCTGTGTAACGTTAGATGGCGTTCTGATAGACTGATATAGGTAGGAAGCAGTCACTTACCTCTGCACTGGTAGTTGACCATATCGTACTTGCCCGCAGTCTTTGAGTTTGACCACGTGGAAGCTGTCTCCTCACAGGGTTTTTGCTGAAACCAGCCAGGGCACCAGTTGATGTCGGCGATAAGCTTGCTTGGCCAGTAGCTTGTTGTATAGGCCATTGCTGCGGGCTTCCACACGAGATTCGTACGGTCACCATACGGGTACTGGGGGGCCCAGCACTTGCTTGCACCTAGAAGGGTGTCAGATCTAGAAACTAGGCATGAACTTGTCTAGGTGCGTACACTTGTCAAAGTCTTCTCTTTTGGCACCGGCAGGGCATCCATCAGGAAAGCTGGCGCCTCTCTGTCGCGCTTTATGGTTTGGGTCATCGCATCGCATCTTCAGGTGCCAGCCAAATATGCTCCACCAGTCGTTCGGCGACCAGGTCCAGACAGTGTTGATCATCGCTGGAAGAGTAAGTATCAAGATCAGCTGTCACTTGGGACTGGGATCTAACTAACCGTTGATATTATCTTGATTGGCCTTGTTTAGGTCCGGGTCTCCCAGGTAATCTATGGCAACCTTGGCAACGATTAGCACAGACTCCTGTTATGGACACGTTTCGGCAGTACATACCCGCTGGTTGAAGTCGACCTTGTTCTTGATTGCCTCGCCCATGTGAACCATATTTCTCCAAGATTGAGTGATATGAAATTTTTGTTCATTGTTGCAGCCGACAAAGTAAAGCCAGATCGATCGCTTGACCAGATTGCCATCTTTATCGGTGGAATCAGTGACCATCTCAACTGAACCATTGTCGTGGTATACGGGCGTGGGTGCCGCACCCACGAGGCCAGGGAGGAGAGAAACAGCAGCGATTGCGGTGAGAAGGAGAGAATTGATCAACATCTTGTCGCAGAAATACGAGAGGATAAGAAGTTGATGGATGGTCAAGAGTATGAAGGCGATGCTGGAAAGAGGATGGCTTCCAAACTCACGGAATCCCTCTCCTTTTATAAACTTGTTATGCTCAACGGTCCGGGATATTGGCCCTCTTTGGAATTGTTAACTGAAGAAAAAACTGGGGAAGAAGCAGGGACTTTTGGAGCAACAGCCTTGTCCATGATGGGATTTTGAGCGATCGGCAGGGAACCGCATCCCGAAGCAACGCATAATCTTGCCATGGCGGGAACGGCAGAAGACGACGCATGGATATGACATGATTCCCGTATGGTTGAGTACGGGTTCGGTTGAGTATAGGCGCAGCAATGTGCCCGATCGGGTTCACGAGCAAGAGTGCACAGGCGGGGCATGTTGCAGAATACAGGTCCAGCTGAGCCGTTCAAGGTAGTCAGCTGACGTGGGACATTTAACTGTAACTGTAACTCTCAAGGCTGACCGTTCAATAGATACACGACTGAATATAGTATTCATTTCTAATAGTGGGCTTGTTGATGGGGTCAGTACAACTGCCGAATTTGCCTGGCGCACTATGAGGCCGGATTAGGACAGATAAGGGTATAAAGAAAGATGTGCGCAACCAACAGCAAACTGATAAGTCACTCAGCCAATCATATTAGTGGGGAAAGTCGGCACTGCCACGCTGTCTGGAAAAGGCCATAGCTACAGTTATGACATACCTGCCTTACCCTGACCCTCATGATACTAGGGCCTTAAACACGAACAATAGGTCCAACTCGATCTTAGTTCTCCCTGATCTAAGTGATTTGTGAGCGTAGATTTCTAGCACTACATTTCAACTGCTGCAACTTGATCGAAGATACAAGATACCTCTTGCGCTCTCGATACGCTGCTTTATGTGTTTTCCCTTACGTTTCACTACCTAATCAACATTGACCTCTCCGCTCATTAGAAGCCTCGCCGTGCTGTAGATGGTAGCACTCTCCATATCTTCTCCTCTGATATCCGTCCCTACCGTGATAGTACCGCTGGGATGCTGAATCGTAACCCTTCCATCTCCTTTTACCTGCTTCACTAGGTCAGACGCCAAGTTACCCTCAAACCGACATGCCACGGCGAGATTTAGAGCCAATGTCAAAGGAATGGCCTTGTGGGCTTGGCCCATGGACAATGCCATACATGTGATGTTGACGTCTGCGCCCTGGGGAGGGAACAAGATGATAAGCTTGGGAACGCTGGCAATATCCGGGTTCATCCCCATCAGAGATGCAGCTTCGCGACGGATGCTTTCTAGAGATGCCATGGTTTCTTTCATATGATCCAGTTCAGCGGGCGTGACCCCGGGAGCAATATCTAGGGAGGCACCGGCGACGTAAACAACGGGATTCGCGACGTCAACGAGTGAAGCCTTGATACGACCGCCATCTTTGCCAGTGGTAGTCATTGAAGTGATGCCTTGCCCAGTGGGGAAGACAGCCCCGGTCTGCGTGCCTCCAGGAGACAGAAATGATAGGGAGATTTTGGAGCCGGTCCCTGGCACACCATCCATTTTGTAAGCCCCGTGGGGTTCAAATCGGGGGGGCTGGCCCGTGATGGGAAAGGTGGAAGCAATGACCTTTTTGGTGTTTGTGTTGAAGACTCTGACAGTTGTATGGCCGGGTTGCGCTGAGACCTGGGTAGGCGAAGGCGAAAACAGGCTCTCGTCCAGGGCAAAAGGACCAATGGCAGCAGTCATGTTGCCACAGTTGCTAGCCAAATCCAGGGCTCCATCTTCAATGACAATCTGTACGAACTCAAAGTCGACATCGGCATCCTCTCTAGAGGACGGGGACACGATACAGATCTTGGACAAGGATGAGACTCCGCCGCCCATGCCGTTGAGTTGTCTGCCGTAGGGATCCGGAGATCCCATGGCGTTGGCGAACAACTTCTGCCAGGTTGTTCTATCTGCGGGAAGGTCTGCTCGGCGGAAGATGAGGGCGTTGCAGACACCTCCACGCCAGAAGCGGGAGCGGATGGCGGTGGTGGCCATGTTACAAGAGAGGATAAAGAAGATTGTGGATAGTGTTGGTTCTTTTCCTTCGGATGGATGCACTCATTTATTTATTGAATAGGAATCATCACATATGGAATATTTTTTGAACGTTTGATCCAGCCACCATTCCGGCATTTTTTCGATTGTGTGCGATGATTCTGCTGCTTGGTGAGGGCGGAGCTGACTCCGTGACGGTGCTCGGAGTGATATCCGCCACTCGGCGATAGGGCGGCGTAAAGTACGGGGCTTCTCGGGAAGTGTATTAGTGCGACAGGCTTTCAAGCACCGGCTCCAATTGTCTAAACAGATAAGAATGAAGGAGATACTCACTTTTAATCTGGGAGATGGACTTGCACGCGCCTGTTCAATGGATGGAATCACAACAACCATCGTAACACGCAAATATTGGCAACGCTGGCTTCGCACATCATCAATCCACCGCCGCTGTTGAAAATGTAGATCTCTAGCCAAAACCCAATTTCGTTCCGTGTTGTCCCATTTCTCTTAGATTGCTTTCTCCGCGGCCGTGTACACACCAACTCCTGTCACGTGCTCTTCTCTTCAACTGACGTCGGCCATTTCGTCCGCAGCATCTTATCACTCCCACCTTCAAAGTTCACACAATGTCCGCAGCACAGCCTACCAAGACCACTAGTGCCTGTCTACACTGCAGGTCCAAGAAGCTCAAAGTACGTCCATAGCCTGAGTCCCTAGCAAGCCGTCAGCAAGCTCAATATATGTATACCAGTGTGATACAAATTTCTTGACGTGTGCGAATTGTGAAAAGGCTGCGACAGTCTGTGTCGCGATAGATCCGAAGTCTGGACGGCATTATGAACGAAGGTGAGAGCAACACCAAAGCTCCAAATACAAGCTGATCTTCGTTCCAGATACCTGGGCGAACTTCAAGACAAAGTCGCCTCTCTTCGCCGGCGCCTTCGCGAACAGAGCCAGCAAGAAGTTCCCGTCGAGCATCCAAACCTGGTGGTTCTCGATAGAAACAGCAGGTTTCCTGACGACTTTCCTGACGAGTCCGTCAAGTACAGCCCGAATACCAGTGATGGGAGTCTCTTCAGGTCAGCTCCCCGGTTCTCGAAAGGCCACGATTCTAACGGGTCAAACTCAGCCTTGGGAATCTGGTTGCTTTAGCACTGGCAACCCATTTCCCAAGTAACTCTAGATTTCATGTTGAAACCCATCAAGAAATACCTCCAGAGTCGGCCCCGGTACAGAAAATGGACCTGCCGCCTCTGTCCGTTACTTGTCGACTTGCAGACCTCTAGTGAGCCTTCTCCTTCGTTTCGCACAACTTGATACCGATCATGACATACCAGCTTCGATTTGGGATTCCACAAGGTCTCTCCATTCATGCGACGCAAAGAGGTTTACCAGCAGATCGAACGACTCTACGATAATCGTGCAGTAGGAATATCACGAATTCAGCGGAGAAACGACATGTTCCAGCTCTTCATGATACTTGCCGTCGCAACATCTCTAGTCCGACAGACGCAGCCATCGGTCTCCCCGTTCGCCTATTACTCATCCGCGATCCAGTACGCCGATATTCTGTCAGAACCCCCATGTGACGCTCAGATTCAAAACACGATGCTGTTGCTAGTGTTTAGTCATTTAAATGACATTAGCAGTATGGACAGTTCCAGCGCGTTATACCTTAGGTTGAAGCTGATGATGATGCAGTCGGAAGCAAGTGGAAGTTGGCACGCCAGGCAATGCGCATCTGCATTCAACTTGGCTACCACAAGAAGCCAGTTCAATCTTTAGATCCTGTCATTGAGCAGGTTCAGAGGCGACTGTTCTGGTGTTGTTACGTTCAAGAGAGGTTCTCGGCATGTAATCTGGGGCGGCCTATCATGATACCCGATTCCGAGATTACCGTCCAGGTGCGTAGACGTATTCCTGCCCAATGATGCATCCTTACTGAATCATGATACATGCAGATGCCGGAAGAAATCTGCCTCGACGAAATCAGACATCTACCCACATCCAGATCCGGCGTCCGTAGCGAGGTTTCCGTATTGATTCGACAAGCAGCATTGAGAAAGATATCAGCCAAAGTCCGATCGACGCTCTACACCCCGAACCGAATCATCACGACCCAGGATATCGCGACCAAGGAAGCTTTAGCAACAGGCCTCGCAGCGGAATTGGAACAATGGCGAAGCACGCATGAAGACAAGAGCACAGATGCAACATCAAGCTGCCTATTTGACACGGTTGAGTACTTGAATGTCAACTTATACCGGGAGCGACTATTTATTTACACCCCTCTTGCATTTCCTTCCGGGCAAAAACAGATGCAATTCATCCCTGATATCAGGCATCTTAGATATTGTCTTGATGCGGCAGTCCATATTGTCCATGAGTATCAGACTTTGCTCGACAGAAAGATCGACCTACCAATCTGGTGAGTGCTGTTTATTTTTACCATAGCCATGGGGATGAATCAAAATTAACAATAGTACGCAAGGACACATGTGCAGGATGTCCTTCGCTCGGGATTCACTCTGCTCTATTGCGGCATCTACATCCCGCTCTTTCTATCACAAGCTGTTCAAGATGAATCAACTGAACAGAACCCCGAACCTGCTACCATAATTCAAGGTATGGAGGACTGCAAGACCATGTTGCAAAATCTGTCGAGGAAATGGCTAGCAGTAACTCCCCACCTCCTCGCCTTTGACCGTTTGTCAGACGAAGTTAAACGACTGAGCCGAGTGCCACAGCCACAAGTCCCGCCTGGTGCAGGCGACGATATGCCGGTCACAAGTTCGTATGGGAACTCTGATGTGGTGCCATTGAATGGCCAGCTCACGTTCTGGAACGTTCCTTTGGATGTTTCGGCTTGGGATGTCATGCTGGATGGTGATATCGACATGCAGGCCGTGTTTGGTAACGACTTTGATGCATTCAACGAGAACAACTACGAACGTACTGACGACTGGGAGTGATGGGCCTGAGTAAGAATATTTTAGTTCATATACTAGTGTTCATAGAAAAAAAATCTTTATTGATGCATAATTATCACGCGGCTTTTCTTAGTTGTTTAACGCCCTGATTCCCGCACAGCAATCATGAAAAGCCGTGGGTATCTCAAAAGAACCTTTCCATCAGTGGAAACGGGGTAAATTTCCTTCAACTTGGCAAGATAACTCTCCGCAAAGGCTTCCCTATCTTCTGGGTCAAGGGGGTTGAGAAACGGACGCAGACCGGTTCCTTTGACCCACTCCACGAGACTCTGATGATCGTCCAAGGGGTGCTGATAAAGGGTATGCCAAATATCAACAGATGAACAGAGTGTGGCTAGTTCATCATAGAACTGTTGCGGCGTAGCAAACTGGTCAAGGGCTGGACGGAGCGGCCCCAAGATGCTAGCCCAGGGGCCCTCGTTCGCGACAGCGCGCATTGCAATGTGGGATGGTTCAAGGTAGTTATCTGGAACCTGGATCGCCAACACTCCTCCTGGACGAAGCCATTGTATCATTCTCTTCATCGTGGGAACTCGTTCGTCGGCCTTGAGCCACTGGAAGACGGCATTGGAGAATACCAAGTCCAGCGGCTTCTCTGGTGTATACGTCTTGAGATCGGCGACCGAGAACTGGATCTGAGGCAGGGCTTTTCGAGCTTCGGTAATCATGCCGGGAGACGAGTCAATGCCTTCGATCGTGGCACCGGGGTAGCGGTCTACCAGGACTTGAGTCGAGTTGCCTGGCCCACAGCCCACATCAAGGATAAGGCTTGGAGACTCGAGGGGTACTTGGGCAAGGAGGTCGCGGGAGGGCCGAGTACGCTGCTTGGCAAACTTGAGGTACTGGGATGCAGACCAGTCCTGAGTCTTTGGCTGAGTTTGTGTCATCATGGAGCGTGTAGAAGTGTGAAAGCTGGATCGGTTGATTGTGTTCGTTCGAGTACTGGCGAGTCGACATGCGCCTAGCATCGCAGAACGAAGCCCCAGGGTCGCCATAGTAGTCCGGTAAATACAGATCCGAGAAATTACGTATTCGATGTAATTGGCGCGTACTTCAATCTTCAGCCCATCACCCCTTGATATGGAATTCCAAATCAGTGCAATCTCTCAAGTCGGCGGTGTGGGGCCGGAGGATAATTTCGGAGGTGGGGCCGTCAACACGGCTAAAACGGCTGCACCGGCATCTCGGTCTTCCGAAGACCGGGTGTCAGCTTACTCCTATCAGATCAGTGGTATTTGTCAACCCGAGGAGATGTCTCTTTTCTCCTCGTCTCATATAGTCAGCAGGTGCTGCCACGGGATAAGCGTGGCGTCGGCATGTTGATTAATCACGACCAAACAGCGAGTGTCAGAAGCATGCTTATGTCCAAAGTTATGCCCAAAGTTGCGGATGAGGTGAGATTGAATGGATGTATAAGTAGCCCAAAGAATGAGACTCCAAGTTTATGGAAATCGTGATCATCTTAATTCCCTCTCAGACTGTTCTGCAACGGCAACGTTCATTTTACAATGGCTCTCAGCACTCTTGCCCAGAATTTGATCAACACCCTTCAAGATATTTTCGGTAAATTCCCCACGGTACGCTCGTGTAAGTCTTGGTTCCTCAATCTGCGTTGTCTATCTGACGATGTTGCCCCTAGCGCATGCCAAAGGCGTGTTCGTCACCGGATCCTTCACTCCAACCGAAGCGGCCAAAGAACTCTCCACGGCGCCGCATTTTCGACATCCAACTTTCGTCATCGCCCGGTTCTCTCTGTTCACTGGTATCCCCAACTTGCCAAGTACCGATGAGAGAGCGAACCCACACGGTCTCGCCGTCCGATTCGTCCTCGACCCGGCCTCTCGACTCGGTACCGACATCATATGCCATGCCTCCAAGCTCTTCCCTGGTTCGGATGGGGAGGAGGTGTTGGCCTTTTTCCGGAGCCTCAGGGATGGCACTGTGACTGAATATGCGAGCTCACACCCAGCTGCAGCCGCGTTTGCCCAGGAGCACCGGCCGATACCAAAGACCTTTGCCCACAACACATTCTACTCCATCAATGCCTTCAAGATGACCAATTCCGAGGGAAAGACGACATTCATCCGCTATCGCTGGGTGCCTTTGGCAGGCGATGAAAGCCTCACCCAGGATGAGCTCAAAGCCAAGTCGCCCAACTTTCTCTTCGAGGAGTTGCCCGGAATCCTATCCAAAGGTCCAATTGGTTTCACACTGGTTGCCCAGGTCGCTGAACAGGGTGACATTACCGATGACTGCACCAAGATCTGGCCTGAGGATCGCCCTCTGGTCGAATTGGGAACTCTGAAGATTGACAGAGTGATGGAGGCGAATGAGGCTGAGACTTGTGAAAAGGCAGTTGCCTTCAGTCCCATCCCAGGTGTAGAGGGCATTGAAGCATCGGCGGATCCGATTCTCGCTGCTCGTTCCGCAGTTTATTCGAGGAGCTCAAAGTCTCGCCATGACTCTGACCCATAAGCAGTCTTGCTAGAGGAAGATTGAGCCACAATTGAACGAGTATCTTAGGAACGAAGGTGGTAGTGGAGACGACATGCATGTTTAAATCTAAGTATCATCATCTATCTACCTTGTCATAAAGCTTGAAACAGTCTCGCTCGACATTGATACCTGCTGGGTCCTCAAAATCCCCCCAATACGATTCAATTCCACCTCGCTTCCTGTTAAATGCTCACCAGATGCCATCGCTGTAACACTGCTCTGATGGGCCCCGGGCCCTGTTTCCCAAAACGCCTCAAGGTCCCTCGTCCTGGTGGATGGTTTGCTTGGTTGACTCATTGACGAGATATTGTATCCTGAAGGGAGATTGCTGCCCGGATCCGTGGAAACCATGCCGGATAGCTTTCGCAGCAGAGGCCGAAGAGCGGAAAGGGCAACAACAATGACGGAGATGCAAATTTCGGCAGTGGCCCATATGTCTAGAAAGATCGGTTAGATGGTAGCCACGGTATCCTGGCTGAAGGAAGACTTACAGATAGAGATATCGTTGCTCACGTGGAGCATGGTGATAAACCTTCCAACACTAACGCCAATAGTAATTGTTCCTAGAGCAAATATGACGCCGAGGGCAACTTTTTCACGACGAGATCGTAGACTTAGATCAAATATCAACGGAAATGGGAATGCAACGTCTGAAAGAAAGGCAAGAAAGCATTAGATAGCCTGATTTACACAGTGGCCCTAGGGTTTGAAGTGTGAAACTGACTTAGCACTTCTGTGATGAAGTTGAGAGACCAGTTCAGACGCATGAGGTCCATGGCTGCGAAAACGGTGCAACTTTCATCACTAGTTCTCCTCCTATGAGTCGTTGGTTAGTTCAACTCTTTATCGTATAAGGGATCAATGCTATGTTGTTACTCACCAGTTGACAGATGGATCTGGCCCACACCAGAAGGTGTCTCCGAAGAAAGTAACAAGAGCGAATGACCCAGTGATGAAAGTCAAGATGTAAAGCGCTATTCTCATTTGAGGATGCGTCGGGGGAATCAGGTTGTAGTAGAAGGCGATGATGCTGAATTTGGGAAAGTATATGCCAGTGTCGAAGAAGTAGTTGGTAGCAAATCTTATCTGTTGGATCAGTCAGCTCCGTTGTGTGAGATGTCGTGGCCTCTCCCGCTCAAAACGTACCTTGTCGAGGGACACGCTCGTTATCGTAAAGTCATCCATAGCATTCATGCTGTACGTCAAGGTGTCGCATATTAGCAAGCCTTGACAAGACATCAGACCCACGATCAGCCAGTAGTCGGCCGAATACAGTCTGAGCCCTCGCATATAAAGCCGGACATAGAGGCGACAAGCGACAAACACGTAGGCAAGGACCATAAAGGTCCACTCGATACCCTGTGGGGATACAGTCAGCCTGATCTGTGCTCATGGACATGCCATCCAGATGACCGGAGATGGTGATGGTAGGAATTACTCACTATTACGGTCTGACTTGACACCATCTCGTCCCGCCAGCTGTCGCTTAGCTGATGGATCACTCAATGGTGATTATCGCAGAACACTCATCTCAACATTCGTTGCTGGGGAGAAAGATGAGGAGATATTTTCGGGGGGGCGACGTGACAGGAGAGATGGTCAGTGAAATTCCAGTCCAGATCTACCTGGTCCGGATGAGGCGCAAGCCACCCCCTTCTCGTCGAAACCCTATTGTCGGCCATCTCCAGATTGGCGGCAGTGTGGCGGCAACTATTGGCCATAGATAGCCCTAGGGGGGCTAGGATTTGGAGATGACATCTAGATCAAGGGCGACTGAGCTGATTAACGAAACATAGCCCGATTATGGCAGCTGAATCCGAGCATACTGAGAAACATCACACAAGATATCATCAAGCCGTAGACAAATGACTTGTATCATGTCAAGACCAAGGAGACAGTACCGTAGATAGTGGCAATTCTGTCCATCAACATTCCGTCGCTGATCTCTTCACCAACCAGCCTCCAAGGACGGCCCAAACCTTAATAGTCCGGTCGGTTTCTTCCGCAAAGCCACAATTCAATATCGCCCGCACTAATCAACTGGTTTCCCACCGTGAGACATCGATATCATCATGTCAGAAACGCGAATCCCCTGCCCCTTACGTTCCTGGAATGACGGGGCGGCATCTAGAGCGCAAATTGTCATTGGAATGTGCCGCAGTCAGGTCCCAGTATCGTGGACTCGGTACAAACCGAAAACTCTTTCGACGCTCCTATTGATTCCTAGTGAACGGACACAGGTTGGGGTTTAACTTCTGTAATACTACTTTCCCAGCTCACACAACTCATAATCACCTTTGCATTTCGTGTCATACCATTCTGATCTCGAGGGTGATTACTAATGAATACTTGCTCACTACTAGAAGAATAGTTATATCATACTGTAGAGGTACAGCATAAAAGTAAACAAATCTAATAACATGAAGGTAATTGTTGCTAGGTTCTTGCCTGCACTACCCTATACCAAGGATATATATTAAGCAAAGGCGTTACCAAAAGACAACTATGATACGATGACCAAGGAAAGGTCTGTATTTATATGACAAGCTAACCTCCGAGTAGGCGTTTTGCCATCTACATTTCATTGGGGGTAGGAATTTACAATGTACTACACTTCTTGCCCAGCTATCTATCTCAATATCCTACCTCTGATTGTGTTCCCTCCATGTGAGCCATGTGAATCTTTCCCACTGCTACATCCTCACCTCATATTTCCTAGATATCCAGGCTGGCCGCCGGAAAGGTACGAGGCGTTATTGAGGTAGATCAACCGTATACCACAGAAGATGTGAATTCGAGCTTGGCCCGATCGGATCAAGATGCCCCTCTTCTCTCCTACTGTTACCCCTGTCTATCTTACCCCTGAAGGCCTAGCCGAGCTTTTGATGGAAGACGCTCGCTCGTTCACTGAACTCACACATGACTAGCTGGTCGCGATCACTAACAAATTACCTTAAAGCTAGTCACAAAACACCACGCTCATGCGTCACTGTGTTCGCCGTCACTGGCCCAGCGCTCCCCTATGCATGCTGACCTTCTTGATCTATTTTATCAATGAGCTCCTGGACACCCTCTTGGAGTATCTAGCTGAAACGGCGCCCGATTCTTAGGAGATTCTAATATGATTGTAGCTCCCAGTCTCATGCTTCTGTCTGTGATACCCGGGCTTCTTAGGGGCGGTTCTCGCGTGGCTCACAGCTTGGTAGTTTCTAATGCTGCTTGTTAAGTGATACGCCGAAGTGACATGTCGAGCAGGCAGCATGGTTATGCTTATGCATGGATAATGCATCAACTAATGGGCCTCGTCGCGTGAGGGTTCTACGAGACAAATATCCCCACTTCTCGGGGTGGTACACAACGGGAGATCCCTGGGACTCACTCAGTCAGTTGAGCAAAGAATGGGTAGTGAGTCTCCGGGAAAGAATCCTCAGTGAGTCCCCGCGCCAGGTGGCTCCCTGGGGGTAGTCTGTCACAGCCTGGTCGGTCACTTCATGTCGAGCATGAAGGCCCTGAGTGTGAGACGTGATGACGAGTACGGTGTTACTGAAGGTAAGAAGCGACGGTGACTTAGTATCACTGACGACCTATGGCCACATATATCTACGAGAACGGTTCCTTTGCGTCTGTTGGAATTTGTTCGCTATACTAACCCAATGGTTAACTCCGAAGTTCCGGCCATGACCCATCTTCCTTTGTCTGAGGTAGGGCACAGTGCGGAGGCCCCTCTGCATGGTATGCATACTTCCCGAGAAAATATCTGTGTTGAATCTGACAATTCAGACCCCGGTTTCACCCAGAAAATGTCCCGATATAGAGAAATCCTCGAGGGATTCCGAGCAAACCTCGAACCCTTCGAGCGCATCTACAAGAACATCCATCAGAATCCAGAGCTGTCCCGTCGAGAGGAGAACACAGCAGCTCTGATTAGCAGTGAGCTCCGCAGCATCGGATACGAAGTCCATGATGCGATCGGTGGATATGGCCTCGTGGGCATTTTGAAGAATGGCCCAGGAAAAGTGGTGATGCTTCGCTCGGAGCTAGACGCCTTACCGATCGAGGAGCAGACTGGACTCCCATATGCCAGCACCAAGAGAATGAAGGACTGGTGGGGCCGTGAACAGCCGGTGATGCACGCGTGCGGACACGACATGCACATGGTTTGCCTTCTGGCAGCGTCACGGCTTCTCTTCGATAGCAAGGCCGAGTGGAGTGGAACCGTCGTGATCCTTTACCAACCCAACGAGGAGCATACAGGAGGCGCTCAGGCCATGCTTAACGACGGGCTGTACGAGCGGGTCCCTGTGCCGGATATCGTCATGGCCCAGCATTTGATGCAAATTCCAGCTGGTAGCGTCAGCATCAAGAGCGGCCATGTCCTGGTCTCTGCCGACACGGCGTCAATCCGCATCTTTTCCAGCGAAGGGTACAGCGCCAACCCACAAATCTCGATCAATGCTGCCGTCGTTGCGAGCCAGGTCATCGTCAAACTCAATGCTCTGGTCAAGAAGGCCCCAGGCGGCAGGTATGCTTCCATTCACGTTGAGGAGATACACGCCGGTGAGCCTGGCATGGATTGGGTACCCCATGTTGACCTGGTTCTCGATGTCAAGGCATATGATCCCAACGTACGGCAATACCTACACGACGCGATCAAAGAGCTCGTCGAGACCGAAGCTGGATCGTCAGGGGCTATCAAGAAGCCTATGATCAACTTCGTCTCCAGAGCGCCCTTGACCAGCAACGACATTGGAGCGGTTGAGAAAGTCGGACAAGTTTTTGGTGAGTTTTTCGGGCCTGAGAAGGTCCTTGACCAAGTACCAAGTCATCCATGCGAAGACTTCTCTCTTTTGGCGAGGGCGCACGGTGTTCCCTATATCTTCTGGTTTTTGGGTCGAGCAGACCCAGAGCAACTGGATCGCGCCAAGAAGGAGGGTAAGATTTTGGAACAGATTCCCATCGAACACTCACCCTTCAATGCTCCCTTGATACACCCGACTTTGGAGACAGGAATGAATGCTTTGGCGCTAGCCACATTGTCCTATTTGGTGAAGGAGTGAAGATATGGAAAGGAGGCAAATCAAAAAGGTCCATTATGGGGTCCGGTTTAACGGAGAGTTGGCGTGTTGCATCTATCAAGATGACTTCAGCCGAACTTCGTCCCACAGCGCCCCTACGTCGCTTGACGTTGCAGATAGCCTCAATTGAGAAGATCTCGCACCCTGTTTGACTAGATGCGGATATTCCCATGTATCATGTGAAGAGTACCCGATCAGAGAGCCTCATCGTGCTGAGTTTGTCACCGCGACCTGACAACTCCCTGGCTAGATCAATCATCACCTTGCCCTCACCTCCACGACAGACATGTCGCTTTATGGAATCATTTGTTCTCAGTCCAAAACTCACCCAATCAATCAAAACTCTGGATCAATACACGCATTCTCGTCAGGCTCCCGAATTCTACACAACTAAGATAATACACCATGACCCCGGAGCGGCTGGTGTGGAAGTCAATGAGAGGACCGAGCTTGCACGGGTACCAGCTTGGTGACTGTGGCAAGCCCTGTGCCGTCAAGAAGGCTTTAAATGTGGCCATTGAGTCAGTTTGGCATGCAAGATTCCGGATCCCATCGCTGACCCCTAGCTTAGTGTGGTCAATCTTCTGTCTCAGCCAACCCATCGAAGTTTGGGATTCGATCATAGTTAAGAACACGATATCAGCACATCATAGCATCAGATCCTAATGCTAACACAATGGGATTTTCGAAGCCTTTCTGCTCACTAGAGGACTCTTGTACAGTGCTCAAGGGCTCCAGGTAGTCGGCGGCGCCAAGCATGGTCGCGGTAGGTTGTTTGAGGGCTGCCTTATATATAGGCTAGATCATGGATATATAAAGGTCTCGCGCAGCGCCCTAGAGGGATTTGCTGCTTCACCAAGATACTAAAGCAAGGCGTAAGAGCTTTCCAATGCCGAGCCAAACGAGTGCTATAGACTCAAGTCTTGGTCTTTGTGATAAAGGTACAGGAAAGCTGCTGCTCCGCTATGAAAATGCATTCGTTGTGGAAGTGAAGCCGCCAGACGATCGACTTCGCCGTAGCCTTTGTATGAGCGAGTTCAAGGTCATGGAAACGGCTAAGGATGTCTTCCAATTCCACATGCCATGCATTCACTTCCTCGCGAATGATGGCTGAAGCTGGCTTCAAGATTATATCAAGCCGAAGCTTGGCAAGGGTGGAAGGTCTTAGAGCTCATGGGACCGAAGAAAGTCAAGATGCCGGCGCCAGAACTCTGGGTCAGCTCAAAAACACGAGCCCAGGGTTGATATTCACTCTGTTGAAGGGTAGCCTTGCAGGACCAATATCTGTGCGCAAGTCGGGCTAACCTAATCGCCGTCTACATACTCCTGCGGCGTGCAAAGTTGTCTCACCCGACGCTGGGATGCATGTTCATTGTCTTTGAGCACATCTAAGATCGTGAGAAAGGCAAACGGGCCGCCCTGGTTTGCAGCTAGACTCGAAAGGGAGCTTAGTGGTGAAGAGCGTGACAGAGACATGCAGTTTGCGGCTGCTGTAGTGGGCACCAAAGTGCAGATATTCGTCCTGTGAGCGGCAAGAGAAGCTCTGAATGGTCTCGAGGTATGCCTCTGACGTTTACTGATCGGTGTGAAGAGCGAGGGACATAGTCACCGACAGTGTCCTCCTCAGAATATGGAACATTCTCCAAGAGCGCGGCGACGGAGGCTTGTGGGCTTCGTGGGGTAGGCTCGAGGGCGTTTCGAAAATAATGGCCTGGAATCTCTGGCGACACTGCGCAGTCAACCAGCCACCTTCTGAGGCCTGAGACGCAAGAGCAAATGGCGATCCACAGGAACTGAGACTCACCACTCAGTGATTCAGTCGGGGAGCCGAGTTGTTGAAGCCACGAGTGACACGTACGGTAGCACGTGACCCAGCTGCGCCCAAGACTCATCTCAGTTGAGCACCTCGAGCACCTTGAGCCGTACACCTCACAGCTTCCTCCCAATCAACGGACCCTTGCTCTCCGATGAATGGTGTTTGTCGGGCAGGATCTCGTCTTTTCCTTCTTGCAAACTTTTTCTGTTACTCGACAGCGACAGCCACTGCTGTCTGTGAATGCACCGCCATGACTCGGACGGTGCTCCTCGTCGGTACGTACGTCTGCACACACACGCTCTTGTTGTCTATTTCCGTTGGGTCGCTCAGAAGCACCCCCACCGCTTCTTTGCAAGCTCGAGTTGCCTATTTGGGTAAAGCAATAACTAGACTGCCTAGTCTCGATGAATGATAGCTGTGTTATTTCCGTTGGGTTGCTCAGAATACCTAGTCTCGATGCTAATCACGGTGACCAACAGGCGCTAATCGTGGAATCGGGCTCAATTTGGCGCGAGCTCTCGCCGCCCGAGACTGGGACGTCGTAGGTTCTGTCCGCCCCGCTACCAGGGCGGCCGGCGACCCATCCATCAAGGATGTCAGTTCAGATTCTTTCCGCTACTAGCATGAGCACCTCCTAACCGTTCACGTAGCTGGAAGCAGTCACGAGCAGAATCATCGAGATTGATCTTGGAGATGAAAAGACTGTCATTCAAGCTGCTGCCGCCTATGGCACCGGACCTCTTGACATGCTGGTCAACATTGCAGGCAGGCCCTCTCTCCTCCACCTTTCCAGGCCCCATACAACAAAGCTGACATGCCGTAGGGCTGGGCCCAGAACCCGACAACTGGTACGAACATTCCCCCGAGATCCTGTTGGAAAAGTTCCGGATCAACACTGTGGTGAGTACCCTCCGATAGCTCTCTTCGCTACGTGGACACGCTGACCTGGCTCCAGGGAGCGTTCATGACGTCCAAACACTTTCACCCAAACCTGAAGAAGGCTGGAGGGACAATCATCAATATTTCGTCCAACGCAGGGTCCATCGGCAGTAAGCACTCCCATCGCGTCTTATGCTCTTGAAAACAACCTCGCGGCTTACATCCCCTTCAGTGAACAAGGGCGAAGACCTTGCCTATCGCATGTCCAAGGCTGCCTTGAACATGATGACTGTCACCATGTCAAAGGAGTTTCAGCATAATGGTGACAATATCGCCGTGCTGGCCTTCAACCCCGGGTACGTAGCTACTCGGATGACTAACGGGCGATTCCGCGACAACATGGACGAGTGTATCGAGAAGATGGCTGAGATCTTCGGGTCGGTTGGCATGGAACAGACCGGCCAGTTCTTGGACTGGCGTGGTGGAACCCTGCCATGGTGATGGGATACGGACTATAGCTCCTGTTGTCAAAGTGTGGCCCCCAGGGTTGCAATTTCCGTCAAGATGAACTGCCTCTGCATAGATAACTATTAGAAAGCGCTGTCCTTAAATCTGCAGCCACCACTCCACTCAAGAAATAAATGAGACACCAGAGCCATTGTGTTCAAAGATGACGTGTACCAGCCAAAGTTTGGCAATTCGCCGAGATGTTACATTTAAGCTCTAACACACACATTTTACCCTGTACTCCTCTGGTTGACTCATCCCAGCAGCCATAACCTAAACCTTTGGAATATTCTCTCATACTGAGGTTAGAGTAATTAAATAACTCATAAAAGACTTACCCTTTCATAGTAATATAATTAGGTATAGCTCTTCTTCTATGGGTTATAGAAGTAAAAAAAGGCCATTGTGTTAGCATTGGGTTATGATGCTATGATGTTTTAATAATCTATTCTTTATTATAGTTAAAGCCTGCCCCTTGATGGGTTAAGCAAGAAGACCGTCCTATTAATTAGTAAATAATTTTCTATAAAATATTATGAAAATATTATAAAATAAAATTTATATCTTAGATTACCTTTATTTATTCTTCATATGCTCTATTACTTACGTTTAAAGGGCATCTATTAGCCCACATCATCTCCCCGCAGTACGAAACCACGCGTTAGCCCTCGTAAAACCACCATCTGCGTTGTAGATTGCGAAGCTCATGAATCCACATGGACGGCAGGAGTTGGCGACTTTGATACCGGAATATAACCCGTCAGGCGAGCTACCTCTGATATAAAATGAAGCTAGATCTCAAAACGATGAGATAGATTTAAAGACACAAGGGTGATTATTTATGGCTACTCAATAGTTCACCAGGTACTCTACACCACGAATCCATCTGGCGTATAGAAGAATGGAAAATAGAAAAAAATAAGGCCATAACTCAAAGGAAACTATGAATCGTTACACAGTCCCTTGCATCGTTTAGTTTCATTCACTGTAACTTCATTAATCGTTGACACATTCGCGGTTTCTAGTTCTGCTTGGACAAGCCTTCGAATACAAGCTTCTCGCGTGAAACGCGACCTTCTCGATTCGCCTTCATCGCTTCTTCGACAGTAGAAGGGCTCAGCTGTCCAAGAATGCGGATCGGAATCGGCTTCAAGGAGCCATTCCCAAGCAAGGTTTCCAACTGGCCATGTAGTTCGGAACTAAGTTTGTGGTCTGCCATTTTGACCTATGAACATGTTAGGCCTGAAAGACAAATAGGGATTTAGGCTCTTACAGGCCAATGGGCTTTTCCACGATAGTTATGTTCTGTCGGGAATGCTGTGAAGACAAAAACATCTGTGACTTTGACAGTGGAGGGAACATTTTCTGTGTTCACCTTGCCAGGTCGGACCGTGCATAGCACACCTCCAGGCTTTCCAATGGCTTGAGCAGCAGTTGCAGATGAAGTGATGTTTCCGATGGTGTCGAAGACGTGTTGGATGTCCGGCACTGTGACCTTGATCTTTGAGGCAACCTCGGGGTCGTTGTAATCGAAAACGTGGGTCGCACCAGCATTCTTGGCCAGTTCAAACTTCTGGGGGCTGCATGTTGTGACGACTTCAATGTCATGAAGTTTGGCTATCTGGATAGCGAAGATACCCACGGCAGCTTTTATGATATTAGCGAGTCTATTTTGGCATCGGTGTTCCTGGGACTTACAACTTCCACCCCAAATTAGGAGGGGCGTCTTCTGAGCCGAACCGTCCCGACTGAGTGCAAGACAATCCTCGGAGAACAGAGCGAGCCATGCCGTATTGGCTGCCAAGGGGACTGAAGACGCTTGAGGAGCACTAATGTTGTCTGGGATCTTGAAGGACAGACGCTCGTCCGCGATGGTATAAGCTCTGTCGCTCGATAATCAGCGGGGTCAGAAGATATGGCTGAGTTTAGACACTCACGAATAGGCACCCAGTCCCTTGATCTCGCCTAATAAGGGTGAAGCAATTAGTTTTTATGATTAGGGAGCTTAACTATAGCAACATACCACCCCAAACATAGCCTGCAATCTGATCGCCATTCTGAATCTTGGTCACGCTCGGGTGGGCTTCGACTACCATGCCGGCAAAGTCGCAGCCCAGAACGGCCCCATCCCCAAAAGCATTGACATCGAGCGCAAGTCCTGGGCAGTTAGTTTTCGGGATGTATAACGTTTGTGGGAGGGCATACGGTCGGTGGGGTTGAATGCGGCATATTCGACCTTGACGTAGACTTGATGTTCTTGCAAAGGCGGCAATTCTGCTTCACCGAGAACGAGCGAGTTGCCTTGCTGGATGATGGCGGTGGACTTCATCTTGTTTGATGATATTCCCAGATGCGAGAGGTGGAAGAGGAGAAACCGGGGACGGAGTTGGATTTATAATAGCAATGCAGGGCCCCACGTGATGTCAATACTTCCAGAGATCCCCCATAATCTTCTCATCCACACACGTACGCCTATAAACACACTTGAACTATGGTCTCTGTCAGACGTTTCGGTCGCATCTTGTAGGGAATTGAGTGCTCACGGGAATCATTTGCACTTTGTCGAGGTCCCAAACACCGCTGCGGGCATAGATATCGGTCTTTAGGACTTCCATGACGTCGGCCTCACTTTTGGCGCGAGCAATGATGGCGCTTCCGCCAACTTGATCTCCTTTCAGTGTACCCCCTCCCATCTGATATAACCCAGAGTCGATATGTTTAATCATCTCTTTGATGTGTGTTCTGCAATTCAATTACTTATTCGAGGCTTTCGAAATAGGTGATCGAACTTACTCTCGTACCTTCATCCTTGTCTCTAGTGTTCCCTCGATATCGGGAATAAGCACAATCCACTCTCCGAGGGGCTCTGGTTCCGTCTTGGTTCCCATGTTGGCTCGGCGATCTGACAAATCGAATCTCTCGGGATTGCCATGCTCCTTACGCCCTGCGTTCCACTGCTTTATCGTGCCCCTCACTCTCTCAACGCGCCTTGAGATACGCCCGAATCTGCGCCTTTCACTACGCCTTATCAAGGTCAAAAATTACGCTGGTTCATGCGCCTTGAAATGCGCCCAACCTTTGCCCCACTCCACTTGCGTCTTTCCCTGTAGTCGAACGAGTCTCAGCCGAATGGGATCCCGCAATTGATTGCAGTCAAGCTATCTAGGCCCTCGGTTTTATACGGCTATGTTTCGGCTTTAGGGATGCTGAAGGCGACAGCCACGGGACCTGGGCTTCGATGCCGTTGTCGGCGCGCAAGCTAGATAACACCTTCACAAGGTCTCGCTGACGCTTTGTCATTGGAACTACAATGGGTTGAGATAAACGATATTGTCTATAGTTATGAATCTCCGTGAGCCTCATACCTGAGCCGCAGTTCAAGATCCTTTGCCAACTGCTCAATCAGTGATTCCTCAACCACTCCCCGCTCCCAGGTAATGCTGATGGTAAAAGAGCCACCGCGAATGCTGGCACAGTTGAAGCCAATAGCCGGTCCAGATACCATTCCACACTGCGTAAAGATCAACTTGTCCAATTTGAGGTGGTCGCTAGGTTGATTTGGGACACTGCTCGCTGAGCCCAGGTTCGATAGTTCGTATGTGTAGATTCGTTCTGTACCTGCTTGACTTTGACAGAGCGATAGAAGATCTTTGACGCCGTCGAGATGAGTGAACATGCTTCCGTGCGGAAATTGCTTGACCTTGGTTGCGATGTCGCTGCTGAAAAACTGTGCCAGCTGGATAATGCGTTGCTCCTCTGTTGTCGATCCGCGCTCGCTGTCCTCGACATTGCTGAGGTCCTCTCCAGGCACATACGTTGATAAAAAAGAGATGTGATTCACAATCTCTCTCTCTGACACACCTGTCGCCCTTCGCACTGAAAAGGGTGTCACAGCCCGAATACCCGGGACATCTTTGACACCACGACAGAGAAAAGTACAGATCAACGCGTGCAGAAAACCAGTGAGAGTAATGTTGGATAGCTTGCATCTTTTGAGCACGCTCGAAAGCATTTCCGCGGAGATGGAAAGAACCCGGACCATTGATTTCAAGTCAACCAATGGCGCAGGTGATATCGGATTCCCTGCCCAGACAGGTCCCTTGCAAGTGCTGGGGCTGTTGCAGATGGTACAGGTGCATGGGAGACAGCCAACTCGCTCTTCAACCGCTGGGGGAGCATTCTTTGGCGAAGATACAATGGGCCAAGTAGGCGGATAGGACAGTTCCGACAAATTCTGAAGGGCTTCCATCAGGGATGTGTGAAAGGCTATCCCGCTCAAGCCATCAGCGATAGCATGGTGTGCAAAAAAAGCAATGTCGAGCCTTGTAACTCTCTCATTCTCGGGATCCTGACTTCGGGGGCAGTGAATGTGCTCGATAACAACCACCTTCCAAGCCGGTTTGTTGTTCAGCCAAAGATCGGCGTGTCTTTCACCGAGAATACGACATAGCATGACATCGGCCGTTGTTTGATCCATCTTGGAGGCTATTGAGGCATGTCGACTATCAATGATCTCAAGGATGTCCTTTTTGTTGATGTAATCCAGCTTCCTGAACAGCGGGATGCCGGCATTTGTCTCGTCAGAAATCCCATAACATAAGCCAGGGTGTCGTCGAATGACTGCTTGAATGCACCGTTCTAAGGCAAAGTGAAGCCGATTTTGTGCGGGAGAAGATGGTCTAGGTTGATCTAGTTCCGGGATTGAGTAGGATGCTACGACGCAAGCTGAGCGATATTGGCCTAAAGTATGTCGTGCAGAGTAGTACCGTCCCAAGAGGCCTAGATAGAGATGTTATTAAGGTTTGCAGATGTCTTGCAGTTACTGAGACTGACCTAGGGAGGCTGGTTCGTTCGTGGGTGCCATTATCTTTGGCTTACCTGTGTCTTTCGTGGTGGGCTGGATGATTGTTGAGTGTGGTCAGCCGGGGGGACGCCGATGCATATTTATATTCCCACCAGTCTCACCTCCTCGCTTTTACTGAACTTTACTGGATCAAGCTCGCTAATAACTACGCTACCACCACATCAACGCATGTTGCAGCCGAGTCCCCTACATAGCGTTTTCACGTTGCTCACATTTTAGTCCAACCTGGCTCTACCGCACCCTAGTTCTCTTCTCTACAAAATCACTTCTAAGCTCCCCGCGCCCTTTCGCGAGACGATGGAGGCAGCATGGGCGGGAATCACAAACCTGGTTCTTATCTCACTTTTCTTTTTATAGGTACGGTGACTGGATCTTTGTGACGATGAACTCCTACATAATTCACTTGGCCAGTATCAAACAACCACGCCCCATTCGTGCTCCTCAACACCAAACATGATATCCTTCAACCAGTCCTTGATTCGCGGCCCAAATTTGCCAGTGCCATCCTGCTTCTGTGCCAAGTCCACATTCCGATCACCTACGCGAATGGTCGATACATCCTTGATGAAAAACTGTACGAGTTAGAAAATGTTGGTCAGAATGAACATCTCGTTACTCACAGCTGTGCCAGATACAAATGCCTCTATAAGACGGCCGTCCTTCCAAGCCTTCTCAAGATCCGACATGGTGAACTTGGTCTCCTTCACTTCCAGTTCGTCCTTCAGTCTGGATTCAACTAGTTCGAGGACAGATCTTCTAGTAACGCCGTCAAGAATGAGTTTGTCATCCAAAGGCGCAGTGAAAAGCAGCAATTTCGACGTGCGCTCATCCTTGACAACTGCAAAGAAGTTGCTCGCGCCTGCTTCTGTGACTTGACCATCATCTCCAAACAGCCATAGGATTTGGTCGTAACCGGATTCTTGTGCCTCGCAGTGTGATGCAAAACTTGGGCCGTAGTTGGCACCGACTTTGGCATAGCCGAAACCACCAGGCCACGCTCGGATAGTGTCATTTCTCGACGTGAGCAGACGGAGGTCGGATCTGGGGGTGACACCAGGTGGACTTTCGATGGAAAAGTCGGGCCAGCAGACCATGACAACGAATAGGACTGCTTCTCTGGGGATCTGAACGCCCAACTGACGCCCGGTTCCTATCAATGCAGGTCGGACGTAGCGGAAGCTTCCAGGTTCCGCAAGCCACCCTGCCAAGTGTCAGTAATCGTGTTTTTGACGTATCCTTTGGCCAAAACAATGTATACTCTTTGCATCCGTGCGTACAAGTGCCTTGATCAATTCCACGAGCTCTGCGTCGTCAAACTCGGGCAAGGACACTCTTTTTGCGCTCATGACCAATCGCTTCGCATTCCGGTCTGGTCGAAAAAGCCTGACACGATTGCCGAACCCTCGATAGGCCTTCATGCCCTCGAAACATTGAGTCGCATAGTGAATGCAGGAAGCGAGGGGAGAGATGCTAAAGTCGGCAAAGGGTTTGATCTCGGGCACGTCCCAGCCTTTCTCGGCAGTCCAGCGGCACGTTAATATGTGGTCGGTGTGAACATTCTGTGCCCACAGCTCGGGAGATCCAGGCTCAGGAACTGGGTGAAGCACTGTCGATTGTGTGAATCTCAGTTTGGATGCATCAAGCCGTTGTTTCGGGGCCGATGCACCGTTGAGTTGGGGCGGATCAGGAGACATGATGGCAGTGAAGATTTCTCAACAACACCCATACAAACAAAATGATTGACAAAAGATTTGGGATTAATAATATGTCACAGAATCTTGTCAAATCTACCCTTCCCCTCTCTCAAACACCCTGTTATGCCTTGGCTCCAACCAAACCGCATTGATAACGCTCTTCAGAGCTCCATACAGAAGCGGGGTTTCGTCAAGGGCGCAAAGTTTTACGCCCTGTGCTAAAAGCCGATGGCTCCGATAACGCTGAGATCAACGATGCCGCCCAATGGAGCAGCACAGTCTTCTTGCCCTTGTCAAAGCAAGAAATGGACTCCCAGAAATCTCCCTCCGACAGAGCTCCGGCTCATGTCGGTCAGTCGTCTGCTGACGAAGACTGGATGTCATGGCTTCCGGACCATGAGGTGGGGTACCTCGGGAGTGGTCTCTATGAGGCCCAGGATGATGCAGCCAATGCTGGAAAGACTTCTATTCATGGCATTGCCAACACTGAGTCTCACAGCAACACGTCCGTTACCGCCGTTGATGACATATTGAACTTATATCCCGACCCTCTACATCTCGCAACCGACCCATGGCAAAGGTAGGAGCCCATCTCGTTTATCGTCAACCGCTAATCGGTACCTATCCAGGGTATTCCAAACCGACGATCCGGATTCAACAGCTCTGCCATGTTCATCTGACCACATCGTCTCCCACGACTTATCATATCGACCCGAACTAACCGCCAACTTGCCTTATACTGACGATGTGGCCACCACGTCGCAGACACCCTTCAGTACAGAAACCGGAGCTCGCTCCGACTCTTCAGTTGGGTCTTGGGATTCCTTTACTTCATCACCCTCGGCATCGCGGAGAAGGCGTAGGAGAAGGCAACCTACAAGGTCAAAAAAGGTCAGAGAAGGACAAACAGAGCCCAGAAGGTACCAATGTACGTTTTGTACAGATACCTTCAAGACGAAGCATGACTGGCAGCGGCATGAAACAACCATGCATTTGAGTCTCGAACAGTGGCAGTAAGTCTCCTACACTACTTACTCATCATTATCAGCTATCTAACATCGTTCAGATGTTCCAAGTTTGGCCCGGTATTGCAAGAGTCGGATGGACGGACGTACTGCGTCTTTTGCCGCCAACCTGACCCTTTGCCCGAGCATCACAAAGTTCACAACTATGCCGCTTGCGTAGCGCAACCAGAGGAAGCCCGCCAGTTTCATCGCAAAGATCATCTATGCCAACACCTTCGTCTCTTCCATCGTGGATGCAACTTTAACGACTCGATGAAAAATTGGCTTTCGTCTATTGACGACGTCAAGTCTCGTTGCGGGTTTTGCGATGCTCGTATGAATACTTGGGCTGAGAGGCAGAAGCATTTAGCGGTACATTTCCGTACTGGCTCAGATATGAGGGAGTGGAAAGGTGAGAGAGGTTTTGAGCAAAAGATTGATGATCTTGTTGAGAATGACATGCCCGTTTTTCTCATTGGCACGCAGAGACACACGATGGAGCCCTTCTCTGCCTCAAGAGCAGATCACCGCATAGATTCGTCTGAGAATTTCTTTGGGCCGCTGAGCAGCGACGAGGTCAGTCCTGGGGTGGCTGACTCTACACCATCAAACAGAGACGAGACATCGGCGCATTCGTACCGGCAGATAGAACGCCTCCTGTTGAAGCATGTTTCCGACGAGATCTCGCAGGGACGCGTGCCTTCGGATCGCCAACTGCAGAAAAGGATGAGTGAGATGATGTACGGACCCGACAATGCATGGGATCAGACTTGGGCCGACAATCCGCAATGGTTGGATATGTTTAGGAGGAAAGCTGGGTTGATCAGTCTTCCGCTCAGCGGTGGCAAGAATGCATTTGTTGGCTTCGACGAGGTTTGAGATGCAAAAGAACTGTCCCTTACCATCAAGGCATACACATTAAAGCGTCTATTTATGATAATTACATGACTTTTGGAAGCTTATAGAGGCGTCATTCGTCATCAAGCGTGGGAAGCCAATCCACCCAGTATGCTGCGAGAAGGCCAGAGATGCCATTCACCAACTGTTTTCCCACATCTCCAAAACACCAGAAGCCCCGAAAACGATGCATTAACACGGAGTAATGGGCAAGAATTACGAGAGCCTCGGGGGTCTGTTTTTCCAACAGGCTGAGAAACCGCAGTGGGATGAGATTCGACCAGCCGAGGAGCGCGTGTATTCCCCACCCATTGGAACCCTGAATCCATCTATGTACGAGGTCGAGACACTCCCTCGCCTCTTCACATGCTTGGAGTGATTCTTCATTCAAGTCTGATTCTCGAAGCATTGTCGCCAGAAGAGTACAGGATTCTGACGGGGTGTATGCTTCCTTCTTGCTCTCCTCCACTGCGGTGATGAGCCATCCGACTACCGATGAACCCACAAGGTATAGGTTTGCTCGTTCGCTTAACACTCGTGCTCCACGATGAAGTCGAAAGTATTCCAGCATATGCCGAAGAGTGGTGGGGAATTCCTGTTCTGGAACGCCGCTTATGGTCTCGGCGAAGTAGTGCAGTGCCAGCAACGAGGCGAAGAAGAACTGTGATGTCGCGTTCGACTGGGAGGTATCGTCGAGCTCCTTATTGAAGCCGCGTAGTGCTCGGTGGCGGAGATTATTTGCCGTACTTGTGTAATGACTTGAGGATTCTTGATGGACGGTGCTAAGGTGCATTGCGGATAGAGCGAGTAGTTGATTCATCAGGTATGGTGTTTTTAACGCAGCGTTGACGTAGCCATTAGCGAGGGGCTTTAGCAAATCAGGCACCATCATCCAACTTGTCATATGTTCCTGGATATTGTATAAAAGTTGCAAATGTTCAAAGGTGAAAAGCTCATCGGATTCAATGTCGTGCAGATTCGGTGACGCTGGAAGTTCGGGGTCTTTCGATGTGGATGCAGTCTGGAGCCATGCAGAAGTGGTGAGCTCCTGTTCGTATGGAGATACTCCCATCTTGGCTTTTTTAGGCACAATATAGTAGCAGTCCCTTTCAGATATCTCGCAATGACCGCAAATGGGGCGTCGCTCGTCGCATTTGATGTGGCGTTTCTTGCAGACTGCACAGCCATTGCGAGACTTGCGATGGCCTTGACGCGGTTTTCGAACGCGGTTCGAATCCATGACGAAGAGGAACAACGGATCTGAATACGAGTAAGCTAAAATAAAGAGAGAAAGGAGAAATAATGCGAGGAAAAATGATCCGCAGGAAGTGGGAGGGAATGCGAGGGAAGACGAGAGGATGATAAACTGAGTATTTCTCCCTCGAGCCCCTGTCTCCGAGTCATGGGCGCTTTGCCAAACTGGGCGCAAAATGCGAGCACTAAACCCAACCTGGAATATATCCGAGGAAACTTTCATTTTGGTAAAAGTATACGAGGACCCCTGCGGCGTCATTCCCCATGGCAATAAGATAGATCCCCCAAAGAAAATCCATCTCGTGCGAGGACAGAAAAGCTAATGGGGGGGAAGACACAAACAAATATGTGTTGAATTATGGAGCTGATGAATACTTGGTGATGTAAGTTCTAATTAAAGAAGATAGTGTCTGGTTTCACAGAAGAGCGCTATTCCCACAGTTGAGGATTTATGCGATCACTCTAGCTTTCAAAACGTCCTTGTCAGTATGAATCAAGGTAGCAATGACGAGACAATGAGGCGCTATTGGGATCTAGTATTTAGTATAACAATAGCAATTATTAATATTATATATCTAATGTTTTTTCTTTTATTAATGCGAATAATATTAGAAAGTTTGGCCATTCTTAGTGTCCTGCTCTCCTACCCTACAAGCTTAAAGGTTCCCTTCAAGAAGGACACATCCTTGAACCTTTTCACATTGGAATCAGTAATAGTATCCTAAAGGGGCTTATCTAGTTCTGGAAAGCGACGAAAACCCGTGCATAGAGTTCCGACCCAACACGAATCAGAGTGGCGGTGCTTCGGAAACCGTGTGGCAGTCGTCGCGGGAATCTTCTGGATCAACGCTCTCCACAAGTTAGCATGTTCCCGCGTGTGTCAGGGGTTCCGCGTGTAGATGACCGTTCAGGTAAGTCTGCTCGTGTTTGTCAATCGGGGCCGCAGAGTATCTCGTCAATATTTGTAGACCATGAATATTTAAATATCGTAACGCGCTTCAAAGATCTGAACTTTTTGCCGGTCGGCATCCATCACTTCTCGCTTTAGCTCTGCATCTTGCATTTCTGCAATTGCATTTGTACTTGATTCTTCACTTTATCCTTGACCCCGACTCCCGATAGCGTCCTCTCCTTGTTTCATGCCGTTCGATTTGCGTCAGACAGACACAACCCAAAAATCGACTCCGTGCCGAAAAACGAACTCAACTCTCACTTCATCGCCAAAATGTCTCACTTTGACGCCCTCACCCCTAGAGGAGAACTTCTTCCGTACAAAGGCGACTTTTATCTATGGAGCTACGTTCCGTCAATGGCAGCTGCCGTCATTTTCACCATCGTCTTTGCCGTGATATCGGTAGCACACACGTGGAAGATGACGCGCTTTCGCCTCTGGTTTTGCATTCCGTTCACGATCGGCGGATATAGTATGTTCTCAAACACGCTTACGATGTTGAAACTCGCGTTGCTAACCGACATGTAATAGTGGAAGTCGTAGGCTTCATCGGACGAATCGCCGCGAACAATGCAACCGGCCAGCTCATGCCGTATATCATCCAATCCCTCTTCCTGCTCATCCCACCCTCGCTGTTTGCCGCCTCGATCTACATGACTCTTGGTCGAATCATGAGAGGCCTTGGGCCTAAGGGAGAGATGTGCTCCATCATCAAAGTGAAGTGGCTCACGACTACCTTTGTGGTTGGGGATGTCTTTTCCTTCCTGATTCAAAGTACTGGAGCTGGAATGATGGCTGCCGGGAGCGATCCGAAGCTGGGCGAGAACATCGTCGTTGGTGGTTTAGTTATTCAAATCCTCTTCTTCGGTCTCTTCGTCGCTGCATCAGTCATCTTCCATCTTCGCTACAGGCGCAACAGTGCCAACTGGCCCGGTACCAGAGCTGAAGGCAATTTTGATTGGGAAAGCATGATTTTGATGCTTTATGCGACTTCGGCCCTCATCCTCATTCGTTGTATTTTCCGAATCATTGAGTACGTCATGGGATCTGATGCTTACCCTCTCAAAAATGAGTGGACGCTATACGTTTTCGATGCCGTTCTAATGGCCATCACTATGGCTATCTTTTACATCTGGTATCCTTCTCAGATTCAACAGTTTCGCCCTCTTAGTCAGACAGAGGCCGTTGGCCTCGCCTACTGTGGTGGTTCGATGGAAGATCGTCAGATGAAGTGATGGGGCGGTGGACACTCAAGAAAGTCTCTCTCGAAGACAAACTACAATACCTAAGCGAAAGCGTTGGAATGATTAGAAGGCGGTATCTCATTTGTACTATCAGCGAAGACTGAAAAAAATCTTTGTGCTCAAATATTAGAACCTGGAGCCTGTTCTATGTTTAGTATAGGTGGATAGCGATAAGAACCACGGTGCCATATCCTGGCGTCAGAAGCGCGTGATAGCTTCCCCGGGCGTAAAGGAGGAATACAAGTCTGGGAATAAGGTGTGAGGAAACAAGTAGGCATAACTTAACGAGGCTATCGCGCCCCGTGAGGTCTCAAATGTGTAACCTGTCACTTGTGAAAAAGTACCGCAGTAAAACCTGCCAGCCTGCTCTCCCCTCTCTCCTCACTTATTTTGCAGTGCACTTTGTACCTCCGATAATCTTGCGCAGTTGCACATCCCATAACGCAGTAAGCTTATTGGCCCCAGCAGCTGAGCTGAGCAAGATGGACTCTTTTCATCTGCTGAGGCCTCCGCTCCCCGCACGAGACAGCCTAAACAAATATTGATGCCATGGTGGCATTCCATATTGCTGTCACTATTGTTCCGCATACATCGCCCCCTTAGCTAAGATAGCAGCATGTCTTCGAACACTCCGACCTACATCCCGTCGCCCAACTGGGACATCCCCGCCGACAGCGACATCGTAGTCCTTGGGCGCATGATCAAAGACCCCGGCAATCCCCAGAGCAAAATTCCCAAGAGCGGTATCATCCCCATCCCGCCACCAGCACCCTACGACGGAATAAAAACGGACTGGCAAACCACTCTTGAGCAAGTGCGCTCGGGTAGAATCGGACTCTGGGCGAAATGCATGCAGCTTATCCAGGGGGGGCTCAGCTTCAACCAACTCAAGTCCTCGGTGGAAAACCATAGTTTCGACATCCTGGAGACAAAGTATTTCCTGCCAGATGATGATTATTTGGCCCAGGCACTCGAGGATGCGGGCGTGCAGGCATACCTTCACGTAAATAACTGGCGGAAGCCCGTGTACTTGATCACAGGGATCAAGATTGCGAGGGGTGCCAGTGTGAGCACCGAGAGTAGCAAAGGGAGGTCGGCTCAGGCTGAGCTGAAAGCTGATGCAACGAGTGTAGGAGCACCCGTTGACGTTGGGCCCGAGGCAGGCTGGGAGTCGGAGAAGAAGAGAGGCATCTCATATGGCGGGTCGACCGACTACATCTTTGCCTACCAGCTCACGAGAATGACGCCAAAGAAGGGGACCAAGAATTCTAGAAACCAGGTCCATGTGGAGGGCGCCGTGTTTGGAAAGGAGGAGGGAGGTGCCGAGGAGGTTCAGGTTCGAGACGTCTTTGACATTGAGGAGCAGGTCGATCGAGGGTTCCTGGATACTTGGGACAATGTCGGTGAGCATGAGGTGTGAGGGTATCATTGTCTTGACTTGGTGAATTTGATGTCTATTGTTCATATTCTATTGCAAACCTTCCTATCGCTCAACAAATCGCCATCTTCTAGCTCAGTTATCTAATTAAGAGCCGGGCTTCAACTATAATAAAAAACACATTGGCTCAACAAGTCGCAGTCTGGTTCTGCAAGGCAGAGTTGATCCGCCCCCGTGATACAAACAAGACGACATCATCCTATCCCTTGCGCAACGTCTCAGCCACATCCCTTAACATCCTGTTGTTATCTAGTAGCTCAACGTTGAGAAAGTCCCAGGGTATTAAGCTCTCCACGCCGAAATGTCTCCTCTGCATGTGACGCCTCAGAACCGTCAGCATATCGCTCATTCGCTGAAGATTTCCCGGGACATGGCCGTATTTGGTTCGGTCTTCCAGTGGACAGGCTTCCACAAGCATACGGATGCACCCCAGAAGGTTTGCCGCCAGTGCTGCTGCCATGGGAGTGGCATACGAGGTCCCAGAGACATACTTGGTGGTAAAGCCATCCGGGTTGTCAGGATCAGTAACCTTGACAGGAACACCCTCTCCTAGAGCGTAGAGTATAGAACGTGCCTGATTCTCTGAGGGATTGAACGTAGATACGCCTCCATCGCCAGCGGTCGAGCTGATCCCGATAACCGACAACTCTCTTGCTGGCCACGCCATGCGTTTGTGGGCGCCGTCGTTTCGCGTAGCTGCGAAGAACAGTGGCGGCTTCTCAGCCTTTGAAGCCTTGTCTATTGCTTCACGGATCAACGGTATTGGCTCGTCGAAACCGAAGCACATGATGATCATGTCAATATTCCATTCGTAGGTTGCCAGATTGATGGCCTGGGCGAATCAGCATGCCATTAAGTCCGGTGTCTTGAAATTCCTTACCTTTGCTATACGTTTGTGGACTTGTGTGGCTATGTTGGGGTCTGCTAGATCATCTCTGGTTTTGAAAACCTTTGCAACGTGCAGATCGGCTGTTGGAGCAACTTGTAGGATAATCTGGCCCACTCGAGAGCCATGGCCGTCACAATCAACCTTCCACTCATGAGTATCTTCTCCTCCCGTGACCGGGATAAAGGTTGCAGACTGTTGGAAGTTGATTCGCTCCTGGTCCTCGTAATTTTCTTGGAGCGCTCCCGGCAATTGAAGCCCCGTGTCGAGAACTGCGATCTTGATCCGGGTTGCCTTCTTGGCCCCTTCTCTCAGGCCATGGCATCGATCCTGACATTCATAGAACAGCTCATGGACGCCGTCCAAGTAGCCCAGCCATTCTTCGGCAGCTTCTCGCCTATAAAAACAAGCTGATGTCAGTGAACTGAAAGCTTTGAGGAGATTATATTCGTACTTTTCCTGTCTACACTCATCTCGATGATCGAATGATCCAAGTCCCCTAGCCTCCTTCATCCGGGCGATGTCTGCATGTAGCGTGTTCAGCTGGATCTCGTAGGCGGTAGAAAGAGCATCTTCTAGTGGATATAGAATTTTCTCAAAGATGTACTTCCTAACCGCAAAGTCCTTGCCCAATGTCTTGTCAAGCACGTTGCTCCTGGACTCTTTTGGGTCGATACAGGCTGAGATGGCACGACAGAGGCCCTCAGGCACGGCTCTGGAGCAGGTTGTTTTGGCCCACTTGTCCATGTACTCGAGGGCAACGACACAGCGGTCTTGGGGCTCTTTAAAGTCGATGGGGGCCCCCCGTGCTATCTCAAGGAGAAGTATGCCTAGGGAGAGAATATCGGGGAACCGATGGGGCTGGTTGAGGTCTCTTGGTAGTTCTGGCTGTGCCAGAGAAGTAAAGCTCGTTGTCAAGTAAGGCCTAGTAATGTCTGGCGATGATCGACAGTTCGAGATCAAAAAACAGATGTTTTCGCTGCTGAGGCTTGTCTGGAGCCATGGACCATTGACGAAGTGTATGAGGGATGTTGCCAGGACGAATGACAGGATCAAGCGGTCCTTTCCATCTATCGATGATAGCACAGACACGTTCTTGCCTTGATCCGGTCGAAGTAGATCTTTCAGAGATCTGAACTCAACGTCCCGCACCTGAGGGGAAGATAGCTGATTTGTCTCAGGGTCAGCCTCTAGCTGCCATAGACTCTGTGCATAGACGACCATTCGTGGGCGGATCCCCGCCTTTACTCCTTGGATGATCCCACAGAGGCGATTCTTAGCTTGCGCATGCTCGGCTGCCACACAACTAGTAACTTGGTTAGCTAGACCTAGCTGAATAAAAGATCAGCTTACTCCCGTTCAGTGACGGCAATTTCCGTATCCTGCCACTCAAGATTACGAGAATTGGTCGGAAACAGGATCCTGAAACGAGTCTCACTATTCAAGAAGACCTGCCCACCGACGGGGGTTGTCTCAAACCGTTGATGCTGGGTTAGATTCAGCCTCGTCTTGCGGCTGACATGAGATTCGTTGACAGGGCATTGACAACACCAGTTCGTCTGTACAACACCGAAAAGTGTCTTTGCGAGTTTTCGTATATGCCTCAGAGGGTAGTCGGAGAATCTTATCGGGCATGACGAATCTGATTGAGTGGTGAACGGCTGTGTGTTGTAGAAAAAGTCAAGCGCTTGTCCAAGATTGCGCAACAGCCTTTCTCGCTTCTCGGTGCTCTTCTTATTGATTCGCATGATGTAATCGACATCATTCAAGAAATTTTCGTCCAGGACGTTATCTCCAGGCAATGCCCTTCTGAGGGCACGGAGCTTCGGGTAACTTTCGCCTTGTCTGCGTTCGAAACGGAGACGCTCAAACGCTCGCCCGGCTTCTGCCCCCTTGTGAGATACAAACACATTCTCTAGCTCGTCTAGAACTCTCATAAGATTTCTCTGAACCTTGACTTCGTCCGGCGAGAAGCTCTCAACGGTTTCTGTCGGGTCCCATTGCACGAGAACTGCATGGAGGTTGTAAACCTTGGTGAGGAAGTGGAGATAGAATGTCTGCGTCTTGTCGGAGCTTGAGTCGTCGGGTAGGTTGTTGCGTGTCCTTTCGGCTATGCTAATAAAGGTAGGAAGAACCGTTCTAAGGAGAGTATATATATCGTCTGTATCGCAGTCCGGAGCAGTAGCTCCGGGCCGGAACGCTGACCACAGGTTCATGGGAGTCGTTGTTGGATGTCAGATTGAAGGTGCTCAGCTGACTCGGCCATCACCCACCGAGATGGGGAGTTTCACCGCAACTGCTTACCTTACCGCCGAGGTTGGGCATCAATTATGGCGCAAATATGCAGGTCTCATTGGCTCCGAGAATGGTGTCAGCAGCGGCTGTGTTGCGGGGATATCTCTCTCATCGGGCGAGCCTGGTGGTACGGGTAAGCGTACACATGACACCCGAGCCCAGCTGTTAGACTGCTAGTACCTCAAGCGTCATAATGAGGAAAAATGATGAAGATCCGGCAGTTTCATCGACATCGGATGAGACCCTGTCAGACATCCGCAAGTTATCGATTCGATGCAGAGATATCCTCCACCAACTTTCCGCCGACGACGGCTCAGTCGACAGACCCGAGGCTAGAGAGGTTATGGCGAACTTCAATATCTGGGCTACGAATATGGGCGTGTTCCGCGAAGGTCAGCAGTCACTGGCATCTCGGTTGAAGAGTGCACCCCAGATCAGCGACTTGGTCCAGCAACTACTCGTGGCGCTTGAACGAGATCTTGGTAGCCCAAACATCCATCCAAAGGCGACTGATATCTAATGAGGTTGAGACAGAAAAGGATAGCCTGCAAGGGGATGACCAAGAACGAAATTCATCAGCCAGTGAATCCGAGGACTCTTCAGATCGCTCATCTGCCTCATCCTATAGGCTCCTTTCACCATCTGATGAGGATGAGGTTCAATCATCGCCTCCGTCTCAATCCACAACATGGAGTTCGATTCAGGATACAGTCACTAGCCTTCGACAACTGGCATTGACTGTTCGTCTAGCGGGAGGGCGGCATCGCCAGGAGCGAATTGAGCGCTTCAAGAACCTTGATCGCAACAAGCAAGTGTACCAGGTTATTGAGAAATGTGCCCGCCAAATGATGGACTTTCGGTTCCCTAAAGCAAGCGAACGCCTACGAGAGCGTATGGTCGAGTCAATTGCAACACGTCGAGTACGGTTCTTGTATCTTGAACAACACCAGAAGAAGACTTCGACGTTGAACGAGCCAGCTCCAGCGCTGCAACAGATCGAGGTCCCTGAAGATGAGGGAAAACTCCTGCCGACAATGCAACTAGAGCAGCAACAGACACCCATAGTGTTCGCCCACCAAGGCCACTTGAGACCACCTGTGCAGCCAAGCGTGATGCTGTCCGCCACGGACCGTACCAAGCTCGACCTGAAACAACTCCAAACACCTCAGAACAACAAAGAGCGCGCAGAGTCTGTCTCATCTGTCAAGATATCGATGGGAGCGCTTCCACCTATACCGAAACTAGATCCTGGAGGTGTCTCGTTTACTTGCCCGTTCTGTTTTCTGATCTGCCCAGCGAAAGAGGCCAGCGGACAAAGCCGGTGGATGTAAGTACACAGTTGGGGGTGGAAACCTTGCTTGGATGCTGACACGGTGTTTAACAAAACAAGGAGTCATCTGATTCCCGACTTTGAACCTTTCTTTTGCGTATACGACGACTGTTCTTCACCATTTACTTGTGCGGACACATATTCCGGCTGGCTAGCCCATATGCGCGATACACACACGCAACCAGAATGGCACTGTTGGCATTGCAAGACCGGTCGTCAATTCTCGAACTCCGCAGACTTGGAAACACACTTGGAAATACTTCACCAAGAGGAGGTTACAGACTCACTTCGTCCAACTCTTGTCAAACATAGCATGGTCCGCGACCAACCAGTCTTGCAGGACTGTCCATTCTGCGGTGGATACCCTGAAGAGATCGAGAAAGACGACCCTGACCGGAACGGGAAAAGGGCTCGCGAGGCCCTAGAGAAGCATGTCAGAGACCATCTCATTGCTGTTTCCATGATTCTAGCTCCGGTGGAAAAAGGAGGGGCCGACGGTGAACTCGACGACACGCAATCGGAAGCCCAGAGAGGCAATGACAGTGAACGTGACCTCGACGGACTCACTGAGGCCTACGATATACAATGTCCAAATGATTCCTGTGATTGCAGGGAGAGGGAGACGAATTCCGTTCTTGACTGGTCTACAGATGCCGGCCATCGCCCTGAGGAGATTGAAGACATGCAAATGGTCATTCAACTATGGCAAGAGATCTGGGATGAGAAGACCAGGCACCAAGGAGAAGATGAAACTCTACTAAACTTTGCGGCAAAGTTTCGATGGAACTTGTCACGCATCGAGCATACAGGAAACGAATTTACCCAGGAGCAGTGCGAGGCTGCCATGTCCGCCCTTTTCAAGGGAATCGAACAACGCGGCAAAGAATTATCCCCAGACGACATTGAAAAAATCCAAGACATTCTTCGCAAAGCCGGCAAGCCCAAATGGAGCGATCGGCCAAGAACTTATGCCGTATTACGGATGGTCAACATGGTCAACCTAATGGACGAACTGGTCAAGCAAGGACTTCTCGACTACAACTTCCCGTACAGTCTAGATGACATCCCGATCGAAGTCAAGCCTCAGTCCGCTCGAGACGAGTTTTTTGAGAAGCAAAGTCTCGTATTGACTGAGATCAAGGGTGCCGAGAATGGCGAACACGTCACACTAGGTGAGCAGTGCTATGCTTGTCGCTTTAATGGTTTTGATAATTTCAATCTCGGGCTAACAGCTTCTGTCTCGTCCCTTATAGCGACGAGTGCTGATCAGCATTTCACCAATATCCAACGGCTTCGAAGAGGCGCCCAGGGCGATGTTCAAAGAGTCACCAGCAAGTTGTCTCTAAGAGACTACACCGTAAGTTTCATTTCACCGTAGGTATTCGAACCACTCTGATCGCAGCCTTTTGCTAGCTGAAAACTATAATTCGGTCGACCGGGTCTAGGGAATCCCGGGACGCCGAGAGGGCATTGGTGAACGAATTGCAAAATCTCAAAAAGCTTTCACATCGCCATCTTGTCCAGTATGTTGGGTAAGTAGATATTCCATCACCCACTACTTTATCATCCCTGGAACTAAGTGTGGACTTAGTTCATTATCCGATCCCACGGTCTTTGCCATCCTTCTACTGCCTGTTGCAACCTGGACCCTGGAAGCCTTTCTGTCTTTTCCTGTTCGTGGGGCTAAAATTCCATCACTACGGGAGTATTTCGGCTGCCTTACAGCTGGAATTGCATACCTTCACCGGTCCTTCATTCAGCACAACAACATAACCTCCCGGAATGTTTTTATCAAGGGCACCCGGATATTTGTTGCCGATTTTGACCTTTCTCTCGACTGGTCGGAGGTTTCCAAAGAAGTCGCTGATCGCACTAGATTGCCATTTAGAAATTACGTTGCTCCCGAGGTTTGGGATGAGAGTGGACGAGGATTTGCTTCTGACATGTGGCCGCTTGGCTGCGTCTTCCTTGACATGGTGGTATGGGCAGTCCTGACAATGCAGGATGTCATATGCTAACAAGAGGAATCAAGACAATTCTAAAAGGGAGATCATTGAGAGAAAAGTTACAGTTCTTCAACTCGAATGGGTCAAATGGCATCTGCCCGAGGGACAACTACGACGCCTATCTACTCTGGATACGAGAATTGCGAAAGTTGAAACCAGATCAAGACAACAACCCCCTTCTATGGACAGAACAACTTATTCTAATGAAGAGTGATGAGCGAGAGACAGCCGACGAGCTGCTCTTTTCAATCATCAACTGCGGAGACGAGGAGGACGGGTTAATGTACCACTGCCCCTCCTGCGACGACGATTTCTGGAGTCAATATCCAATCATGTCTGTCCCTACTGGGGATGAGTCTGGCAATGATAACACGGGTATGTATAACTTCCTACAATCTGTTAGTCGGTCGCTTATAGTTAAACTGCAGGCACCGTGACTGGTCGGGAGAAGGTTCAGAGTCTCGAGGAAGGTCTATGCCAAGCTGTAGCCCACAAGGACGAGAAAAGTGTTCTGCGTTGGCTGAGAAGGTGGGAGAAGCGAGTCGAGTCTTCCACCGAGGTGCCGGGTTGCAAGGCCCTGCATATTGCTGCACAGCTGGGCAGAGCAAACATCGTGGAGGAACTCATCAGGTGCGGCTTCGATGTCAATTACAAGATTGACGGACGCACCCCTCTCCACGAAGCGACCTTTGGCTCCCAACGGGAAACCTTGATGGGTCCATTGCACCATGATGATGATCCAAACATTGTCGACCACAATCAAGAGATGGCTCTAACGGCAGCCACAAACATGGGATACACCAGAATCGTCTCCCAGCTACTCATGAATGGCGCAGATGTCAACGCCACTGGCCCCTTCGGTGAAACCGCTTTACACCAGGCTGCATCTCAATCCCACACTGATATTGTTCGGCTTCTACTGCAACACCCATACATCAATCCCAGCATACGAGACGATTCAGGCCACACGCCGCTCATGGTAGCGGCGACGGGGCACTCCGAGTTTGTTGTTGAACTCCTTTTGGCACACAGCACTGATGCTGAATTTAACGGTTTGCCCACGAGAGCGGCCTTTCCGCATTCTCTTCATATAGCTGCTAGGAGTGGAAGTCCTGGCATTTTACGAAAGCTCATGGCTCGCGGTGCCTGGGTCAACGAACAACGGGACGCTTGCTTTGGCAGGACGCCGGTTCATCTGGCGGCACAACGAGGAGACCTACAAGTGCTTGAAGCCATTCTTGAGGGCCCGGTCCAGGCAGATGTCCAGGATATCTATGGACAAACGGCTTTACATGTGGCAGTGGTAGAAGGCCACCGGAGCCTGGTACCCTTGCTGCTGCGGAAGGGATTCGATGTTGAAAAGGAGGATGCCCGAAACCTTCGCCCTTTAGGACTCGCTTTTAACAAAGGAGATCTCGACATGGCAAATGTACTCGTTGCCCAGGGTGCAGATGTTCACTGCATGCCATCCACAGGCCTGAGATACCAGGCATACCTTCACGTGGCTGCCCGAGATCCTTTGGGGTTGCCCATTCTGGATTTTCTCATCCAACATGGAGCATCTGTCGATATCTCCAACGATGATGGAGAGACCGCTCTAATGCTCGCAGCCATGGAAGGGAACTACGACTGTATATCGAGATTGATTCAAGCTGGCGCAAACGTAGAGGCACGTGGTCCACATCAATACACTGCGGCATGCTTTGCGAGTTCTCATGGTCGGCAGGAAGCCCTTCAGCTGCTCCTTGACAATGGAGCAGACCATCAAGTCCAGACCAGTGGATCCAACAACTTGCTTCATTTTGCTGCATCGAGAGGCGCGGTCTCCATTGCGAAGTTACTACTCAACGTCGGAGTTTCGATGACGGCAAGGAATGAAAAGGGCGACACCCCGTTGGACATAGGGAGATCCGAGGGCCATTGGGATCTTGTGGCTCTACTAGAAGGCCCAATTACAGGAGATTCGGGGGAAATGAGACCTGGGTCTTTCGGGCTCACTTAAGGGAGTACAGATTAATTGATAGGGTAGGGCTTGCCGGTTTCTTGTGCTTGCAATGTTCCTAGTAAATTGAACTATCTTGAAGATCTTTGCTTGATAAATGAAGCTTCGAGAAGCCGCTTACAGCTACTATACTATCGCTCCGCTTTGTTGAGAATGCGCTTTTACTGTTATGGCTGATGGCTTCTTATCATGGCGGACAATGGTAATAGAGAAAATAACTTCTAACTGGTATCGAGACAAAAGGACCTTATATTTCACTTTATACCCTCTTTCCCATCCCGAGATACGCCAATAGGTATGTCTCCCACCCTCACATCTGCACGCCAAACTTCGTCCAATACGGATGTTGCACATGACCTGTCTTCCTACCATCCTCCGTAGCACAGCGGCTGTTAGCCACCCACCAGGACCAACAGCTTCGCCTTGCTGTCTACTGCAGGTAAGCCGCCATTTCTCTTGGCAAGGTTGACAAGTGGTCTGAGTTCCCTTGAGTGCGGAGTACATAACAGCGCCTCTACAGCCCCAGTTTTGCGGGCTCTTCTCTTTCCGTCACTAACCTCTTCTGAGACAACTACCTGCCTAGCCATGAGTCGTCCATCTTACGTCGAGTTGCAAAGCCTCGCGTCCGATGCAGAGATACCAGGACAAGATGCTGACATCGATTATCGTCAAAAGTCGCATGGCACCTTGAAGGAGCAGTCGCCCTCTCGACTCTGGAGATTTGGGGTTCCAGGAGTCTTGCTCGCGATTCCCATTGCCTACGCGGGTAGGTTGATCTCGTCCCCCTGGCTTAACTACAAATTAATCTAGGTATAGTGCTACTAGGCATCGTGGCATCCCTCAACAACAAAAAACAAGACGAATTCGGCGATAACGTACGGGAAGTCCTCCAAGTTGCTTCAACACTCTGGCCCATCTCGTTCGCGGCTGTTCTTGGGCCATTTCTCAGGACCATTGCCCTCTACTGGGCCGAGAAAGGATCAACTCTTGGGGCCCTGGAATTTCTCTCGAATAGCCAGACCACTATCTCTGCTGTCATCAACTTGGTCACGTATGGATACACTTACTTTTGGACATTTGGCATTGTTGTCATTTGGTGTCTTAGTCCTCTCGGAGGACAAGCCGCCCTCCGCTCTGTTGATGTGGTCCCGAATTCTACCACCACGCAGATTCCTGCCATGCACTATCTCGGCAGCAACATTTCTGATATGAATCCCCTGTATCAGAGTATCCCTGGAGGTGACTTGGGCATCTTTGAGGGTGGAAACGCACGAGAAGACTTCATCTTCAACCTAAGAAACATGGTTGCTTCAGTGTTCTCAACTCCAGATGTCTTGATCTCCCACGCCAATGGTTCTAGTGACGCCTTCAACACCGCTGTTCAGACTCTTGGGGGCAGGTGGCAAGCTGCCCGTCTTGGGCAACAAGATCTATGGCGCAACGTGCGGGTTCCGTTCCTTGAACTACTGCCACACTACGACTCCAAGCGACCGGACGCCTGGGTTGAAGTTCCTATCGATATGGTGGTATCTTATGCGTCGTTTATCGGTATCCCTATCCGTGGAGGCACGACTTCTCGAGCCGGAAACTCCACAATGATAGTACCATCCCATTACATGACGCTCTCGTGCGGACCAGCTTTCAACGGATCGACCTGGCTCACCCCTACAGCACAAAAACTCTACTATCACAAGCTTGACAAGCACCTTTCCTATCAGTATGAAGGTAGTTTTCCCATAAGAACATTGCCCAACATGTTCTTGGACACGGTCAACGAGACCGAGACCATGCTAGAACATACTCGGCTTCCTTATTACCCCATAAATAATACCGAGCCCACCACGAAGCTCAAGATTGTTCTTGGGGGAGGCTGCCGTGGACCTCTTCTCAACAACTGGTTCTTGCGTACATGCGATGTCAGCACGTCCTATGTTGACGTCGAGGTCCGCTGCACGAGATTGACGGCATTGGATGATCAGAGCTGTAGAGCTGCTCGGGTTCGACACACGCCAGGGTTTCCCATGTCTGGCAACTTGACAGCTTTATCCAACTACAACGTTCTCAGGGGTACCATCTGGGAGCTTCCTTTCACGACTTCGGATTATGACATAGGCCGACCTGGTTTGATAGAGATCTATCTCAAGGACCCACCTAGGACTCTTGGACGCACGGCCTTGCCGACTGACTATCCAGGTTGTTTTGCCAATGTTTCTTTGCATGCACTTGAAGCCCGGTTTGCCACGGCTTTGAATACGTTTGTGACGGCCACGTTCAACTCCACGGTCCTCACAGGCGCAGATGGCACGAGCCTCAAGAATCGAAACATGATGTGGAAGAATACAACTGCAACGTGGTCTGAGTTCACAGAGAACATCTATCGCTTGCACAAGCCCTGGTTCTTTTCTTGGCTAGCCTCGACAATGATACTCTTTGTTATCACCATTACGAATGTAATTATTCGCGCAAAGATCAGTGCTCCTGACTTCTTGAGCAGTGTGGCAGGATTCACAAGAGACTCGCCGTTTATCGACGTGGCTCAGGATCACAGCGGGGAGAGTGGCTCAGATCGGTTGAAAAGGTTGAAGAAGACGGAGGTTCGAATTTGCGATGTCCAGTCTACGGAGGAGGTCGGCAGGATAGCCTTGACGACGAATCTGGATGGTGGGAAATTGGTTTGGGGGGGAGCGTATGAGTAAGGCGGTCTGTATATGTATGCAACACGTTTGAACTTCTCTTGAACAAGGAGGAAAGATAAGAGATTCAAAATTACCCTCGTTGTACCCTCTACCACTCCTTCTTAGCAGGTACCTTGAAGCCAATTCTGCTGAAATCCAACTCAGTTCCACAGCTAAGCACGATATTAATCAACACTATTCCTAAACCTTCTGTCTGAATAAAGAAAGCAAAAGAACACCAAAATCCATCAGAAAGCTCATGGCATGTGCATGCCGTCTTTGACAGGCTGGTAACCCCGCGTGTTGGGGCTCTGGGCCTGTCTTGCCCGAACTTCCTTGTCCTGTTGAACCAGAGCACAGCAGAGGCACCAGAATGAGGTGCAGCAATCGCCCATGCCACTTCCCTCGATGCCATACTTCTCACGTATCTCCCCACGTCTCATCATATTGTAACTATTCTACGTTAGAAGATATATAGTAAAGTTGACAGTCAAAAGAGACTCACATCCAAGCACAGCCAGTAAAGGACTGAATGCCACAGAAAATCATGCACTCAGAATTGGTGCTCTCGACGGGAACATTCGGGGCATTTCGCATGCGGTGGGCAGTTCGCCCAAAGACTAGATGATGCTGCGTTGAGATATTGTCGCGTTGATATTACGCGATTGACTTACGAATGCATGGCAGAAAAGTGCTGAGAAGACAGGAATCACAAGGTGAGCAGTCGCAGAGGCTGCTCTGCCATTCTTGGTTGTGCGACATGACGCCGATGGTGCTATTGCTGGGTAGAAAGGAGTGACAAGAAGGGTAGTGAAAGACAAATATGATATGCAAAAAGAGGGATCGACGAGAATAAGACACTCTAATAAGCTATAACAGAGTTCAGGAGAAACAGCATTCTTATAATCGAGGGTTATTTGTCGCGCCGACAAGAAAAGGGTCAAATAATCGTATCCGATACGATTTAACTTCTAAAGCAAAACAAGGACCCATAATGATCAGTTGTGGAGAGGGAGGCCTCCTAGTGAGTGTAGTTGAACTCCCAGATTCGTCATTTCCGCCTTAGTAGAGTGTAATTCCTGTTTATTTCCTTTTAGTCAAATTCCATGTCCATTCATGTCGTGATCAACAGTCGGTGACGCTGATCCCTTCAACCTGGCTGGACGATCAACCTCGGCATCATGGCGTACAGAGCATCGACGTAAGGGAGTTCACGGGCCATTAGACTAGACAAGCTATCAAAATTACGATGTAACCAATCCCAGTTGTACATCTCTCTTCCAGACTATGAGAATAGTGTGATGAGTAGTCTATAGCCCCATTTTCATCTGAAACGACTCCCACAACCCCCTGACATGGTTCTTTACTAGGTATACTGCAGTTGTAGTATGCAGCCCAGGGAGTAGCTAAGTGATGCTCCCCAAAGAATGCACCCCTTCTCAAACAAGCACCAACGACTCTCCTGAAAGTCTCGGGCTACTAAGCCATTCTTGGGGCAGGGGCCGTTAAGCCAAATCGGTACAATTGTTTCATGACCCAAAGTATTGATGGATAGCGAACTAAGGAGCTGTAACACATCATGATTGGGGATTGGGTGCCAGATGTTAGTCGGTATTTAGTATTCCGAAAAGAAAGAGATTGTTAGCGACGCAGTTCTGTTTGCACATACGCTGGAGGTTCTACTAAACTATTGAAGCTTGGCTATGTCCATCCAGCTATCTAGTGCGTAGATGAGAAATCAAAATGATCTGGCTACGCTTTGCTGCGCTAATATCCTCTAGCATGATAAGATGTGTTGTCTGTGAGCGTTTGATTCGTCAGGATCATTGTGAAGAGTATTCTTAGCTCAACTATCAAAAGCGAGAACAGACTCGACACAGTTTCATTGCAAGAATAAGCCACGTATAGAGTCAAAAATCCTAAGCAGCGCGAGAACACATATATATTTACAAAACTATGCCACTAACAAGGTGAAGAACACAGAAACAGATTGGTGCAATGCAAGGTCGCCGTGACGGAAATGAATTTGACAGAATAAAAAACGGATGTACGCGAGCCACAGAACTATACAATCTCTGAAGTGTTGATGGCAGGCCGAGAGGCCGTGTCATTCAGTCTTTCGACATCCCCTGTATCGTTTGCACACAAGTGGCAAATCCATCATCTATTCCTTACAAGACCAACACGCCGTCGAGTTGGCCTTAGTACAGGAATCATCAAACAGAGGCTTTTGGGGGTAAGGGCACAGAATCTGCTGCTGAGTCGAGTTGTCTGGCTTCGTCACCACAATAGGCGTGTACTCTGGCTCTGTACCATTCTCAACCCAAGCTTGGAGCTGAGAGAAGAGAGCCTCAGGTTGTCCACCGTTACCACCCCAGCAGTGTCCGAGACCAGGAACGCGGTAGTACTTGTAGAAGGAGGTGACGTTGCCGACAAACTCGGACACTTGCTTGTAGTAGCTTAGTGTGCCTCCGGGAGAAATGCTCTGATCAGCCTGAGAGTTGTTAGTTTGTCCATCGGTACACATCGACAGGATAGTATCCTTACCAGTCCGTGATAGGTAATGAGCTTGCCTCCCGCATCTCTAAAATCACGCAAATCAATCTCATTCGTCTCAAGGTTCGAGGCAAAGACCTGCTTGACAGCTTTATAAATGGTGTCAAACTCCTTGTGGGTAATTTTAGTGAGCGTAGCCGTGGCATCCTTCTTGACGAAAGCCTGGTAGGCAAAGACAACATTGGCTCGGCCTGCGCTGGTGCAAACCTTCCCGGTACAGTTCGTCGGAGCAATGGTAGGGAGGTCGGCGCCAATGTCGTAGCCATGGTACAAAAACTTTCCATTAGAGAACCGTGGACCACTCCAGGAAGCGTTGGCAACACTTGCAGCGGCATGGCTAATCTTGAGCTTCGATCCGGTGGTTGAGCAGTTGAACGACTTGCCAACCTGCTTGAAGGGGTCAAACTTCTTGCGACAGCCATCGACGTCGCCGATGAGGCCATCTTCAACTCCGTCCAGCTTATCGCAGGCGGAGATGGCGAGCGAAGTAATTTCACTCAGCTCACAGTCGCGAGGGAATTGTTGAGTGACTTCCATGTAAAAGCTCGGCCAAATAGAGTTGATGTAAAACTCGGCCCAGTTGATGGCCGGCGCACCGGCAATAATTCCATCAAAGGCAGAAGGATATTGCTGAGCAAGTTTCATTCCCTGGCGGCCGCCCTGTGAGCAGGCGTTCCAGTAGGAATATGATGGTGCTTTGCCATATAGACTCTTGATGAGTGACTTGGCAATAACCGCCTAGAAACATTCAGTCAATATGCATCCAGAGGACGGGCTGTCTTAGTAGGAGAGTGCACTCACCTCGTCGTTGAGAGAAACCTGGCCAAAGTTCTGCAAAGCGTTGGTGTTGAGGTTTCCAGGGCTGGTCAAAAGCCAATCCAAGGGGTTGGGGGACTCAGGAATGCCGGCATCGGTTGTGACAGAGGCAAAACCATTGGCAACAGCATTGATCATTCCCGCGTAGGTCAAGATATACCGTCCGGGCGTCCATCCCGATCCTCCGAGGGCCTGCAGTCGTCCATTGTAGTTCTCCTCAGTGGGCAGCCACGCTTCAACATGCAAAGTATCGTTCTGGCCTGGATGTGTGTACGTGACGGTGACGTTGCAAAACGTGACGTTCTCAACGTTCAAAGCCGGCTGTGAGTATGTCCATCCTTTGGGAACGTCGAAGCTGTAGTTGGGCACGACATTGGCCTCGATGGACAAAAACTCTGCTCCGAGGAGTGTTGGGGTTGCAAAGGTCGAGGCGACGCAGCGGGTCATGTTGGGGGAGAGAGAGGCCATGATGGGTTGCTGATCGAAGACAGTGACCATGTTTGTAAGAAGTTTTCACACTTCGACTTTTATAGAGTAAGAAGGGCTTGCAGGCTGTCGAATATAATATCTGTCAATGACGACAACTCCCGGTCGCTTGTCTGAGAGAATACCAAGTGGAACTGGCAAATGGGCCCATCTGAAGAGAACGTCATTTCGGGATTATTCCAACAGCAAGACCAAGAAAGAAAAAGTCTAATGGCTGCTATGGCCGCAAGTCTTGGCCTGAGAAAGCCTTTGTCGTATTTAATATCGTATTGAACACGATAAATAGGACCACCCACACCACCCAACAACCAATCCAACCACCCAGCTAGTCTCCCCTGCACACGTAATCCACAAGCCATACAAGCAGCTGGAAATTAGCGTCTTCAAGCACCGGCAGTTCTCTCGGCGCCCCTGCCTCTCCCTTCCATCATGCGAGTCAGTGCAACCATCAAGTGGAGGCAAGTTGTTCCATCCGCTCAATGTGGAGTGTCTCACTTTCATCTTGGATTTATCGTACTTCCTCTCTCGCGTCTTTCGATGCAAATAAGCATCACCCCTTGTCCAACCAACGCCCGCCCGCCACCATGAGCGAAGATCAACCTGTTGACCATGTGCATTCCTTTTCACGGTGTCCGTGCCGTCCCACACAGCGTAGGTCACACAAGAAGTCCCGCAACGGCTGCCGCAACTGCAAGCAGCGTAGGGTCAAGGTGAGTTCCTCATGCAAGCCAAGGTTATGCATTCTGACACGTACAGTGTGATGAGAATAAGCCCGTTTGCGGCAACTGCTCTCGCTGTTCAATCCCTTGCGACTTTGATCCCGCCAACGCATCTGTCTCCTTGCCGGCTGCGAATGGCCCGAGAAGACGCGGTCGGCCCCTGAAGTGGACTTCAAGTCCCGATAATCAGGCTCTTAAATCGACACCCGGCTCGTCCGAATTACGCGAACCCGAGTTATCCGCACCCGGGCCCGAGGTACCATTGAATGTTCAAGAGATGCAACTCTTCTACCACTTCATCACCACCACTTCACTCACACTTGGAGATGATGTCCTCTGGCATGACAAAGTGCCGCGTCTCGCTTTTGAGCATCATTACATCCTCCGACTCATGCTTGCCATGTCAGCACTCCACCTATCACGGCTACGGGCTATTGAGGCAGGTAAGTATGAGGAGCTCGCCGAGGCTCATGCTTCCGTGGCTTTGCGCCAGGTAACAGAGCTTCTCCCCCATGTCAGTCGGAAGAACTGTTCGGCGCTATACATAGCGACCGTTCTAGTTTGTAATTATACCTTTGCAAAGCCGCCAGGGAAGAATCACTTCCTTCTTGTGGCTGCGGGCACCAAGGTTGCTTGGTGGAATCTTTTCCGAGGAGTGCGCATTGTTATTGAGACCATGGGTCTACCAGCAATATTCTCTGGCGTTCTGGGCCCCTTCCCACCAGAAACTACTACAAAACTGCCGCCGATAGAGGACAGACAAGGATACATACCTTGGGAAGGGCCAATGTCCAGTTTGAACGAACTAATCACCGGTTGTAAAGAACCAGGGCTCGAGAATCTCAAAGGAATCTGCGAAGGACTCATCGATTGTTTCCGTGGTGTATACGGAACAGCCGAAGAGCCAGAGAGCGAAACCCATGGAAAGATGCACGTTGTCATGCGCTGGCTTTGGCTTTTGGAGGATGACTTCCTTCACCAAGTCAACAACATGATACCCCAGGCTCTTTTGCTTTTGGGCCACTTTGCAGTTTTGATCCAGACAGTGGAATGCTTTTGGTTTATGAAAGGATGGGCACGTCATATTGTAGAGGGTATCCAGCCGCATCTTGACTTGAACTACATTGGTTGGCTATCCTGGCCTCAGAGGCAGATAGAACAATGAGACGCCGACAGAACCCCAAACCGAAATTCCATGGATCCTTTGACGATCTATTTATCTTTAGCCCCCCCTCGATCGGTTCTCAACTTCAGCCACAGCCGCCAGTTCTCGCTCTTTTTTTCCCTTTATCATATCGAACCACCATTGAAGCACGCACGTCAAACTATTAAACAAGACAAATGGTTAGTCCCATAACGCTACACAGAAAAGAGGGGGGAAGGGAATGTTGAGAAGCTCACAAGTTAAGCAAGGAAAAGATGGCGCAGGCGTATGCAATGCTCTCCAACTCTACAGCATACTCAACCCCAACCTTGATCAAATCTCCCAAGCCTCGTGGCAGATTTGGATTCAAGTAACTCGATGTCCGAGGCTGAACCGATCTTCTATCAAGAGAACTCTCCGTGGTGTCAGCCCCGATGAACATGAAGACAGAGGCTGTGAGCCACATAGGCGTAACAAACACCAATCCCCATCGAGCTCGGGCTGTCCAATGGCCGTGAGAAAGGCGAATAGCAGTGAATGGCGATACTATAGACTATAGGACGGGATTAGCCGAGACTGGTATTTTCCCGTGTACTAATTACTGCAGGACTCACCACGACAAGGTTGCCTATGGCGGCATTTCTTAGCTCTCCATGGTCAGTCTTTGCAACGAGGGTCGCGGCAAGTCCAAGAACAACGAGAGAGAAGATAAACTTGGCAACTTCAGCCTTTTTGCTCTCCTCGTTAGCTTCCTCTCTTGGTGTTGGCTGAGCAGTCATTGTTGGACTTCTGAAAAAGTAAACAGGTGGAATAAGAAGGATTTTCGTACGCCAGGTCTGAGAGTCGTACCTGCAACCAACGTGGAACGTCCTTGTCACTTATACAGTGATTTCTCTCCGTTTACATGCGGGTGGCTTGCCTCTGAGCCTCAGTCACCTGGGCCGTCAAGTCCATGGCTGGCAGCCACAGTCCGCCCTGATGTTCGAGACCCCCAACACATGGACTATGGCGCTACATTAAAGTATAGTATCTCAGCTTGGCGCCTAAGTTCGCAGCACGTTATGACAATTCCGTGGAGAAGCGACCAACCAGCCTCCCCTTTTGGGAAGAATGAGGCTCTGTTAGGGGTTGTGTTCCACTTGGCTCGCTTGGGCGCTCTAGGCAGCAAGCGGCAATCAGCCTTGGCCGGCCTAGGCAGAGCTTTGTCACGAGATGAAATGTGATGGTAAACAAGAGGAACTTACCGAGGTATAACTGTGGCACGAACGTGTGCAACATCGAGTCTAGTGCCAACAGTTACTCTTGAGTGGTTTCCGTTGTTTATCCACACAAGACCGTCTGCTTCAAAAGGTCACTCAAAATTTCAAGAGCTACCACTGCTATCGATGCGGCAAAGACGATTTTTTTTTTTTCCTTCTCTTTGAATTCTTCTATGTGAAATATTGCCAATGCCTTGTCCAGTCAAACCCAGCCTCCTGTTTATTCAACACCCCTGCGAACGCGCTGACAAGTTCCTGGTTCTCTACCTCGGCGATGTATGCTGCCGGGCATTCCAAGAACCACATCTGGGGTTGAGACTCATAAAAAGCGTCAAACCTATTCTGCAGTGCCAATTTTAGACTATTTACACTCCCATCGGGATGCAAACTTGCCCAAGGCTGTGTGCAGGTCTGGCCCTTGCATGTCTTGAGAACCATTATGAGGGCATTGAGGCGCAGGAGTACATGCTCCAGGGGGCGGCCAGAAAGCTGATATGCTGACCGCGACTTGCTAGAAGCTGCAATGTTTAAGGTTTGGTGAGGGTCGGACTGGCCATCATTAGCTATGTTCTCCCTCGTCTTGGCTCGGGTGGCACATACCTGGAGGTCAAAGAACTCCGTCTCATTCGTACACCAAACCGAGTAGTAAAGACTGTACTCTTCCGCCACAATCCTCAGCCCCTTGAAAGTGTTGTTCAGATAAACGTTTTGCCAAACTCCAGCCTCGCGATGCCGGTCACTGCGACCGCCGTAAATTCCCTCTGGGACAGCCTGGAATGATGAGTATCTGGTGTTCACAAAAGACGGAACGACTTACGGCACCCCAGTACTCAATAGCAGCATGCTCATGTCTGTCTATAGAGGTACTGGAGTCTCCCAGAGGCATGATCGCTCCGTCGGTATCCTTGTCAACACCAGCAATTTGGAGAAGGGTTGATGAAACGTCTGTGTGAGTGGTGACGACGTCGACAGACCCTCCTACAGGGATCCCTGGGCCGCGAACAAAGAAGGGAATGTGAATGTCAGTGTCTAGACGATGTCAGTATTTCAGTTCATCACAGGGAAAGTGACATCCATACCATAGCCACACTCTTTTCCAGGGTTCATTCGGTGCTGTGAGATGTGATATCCGTTATCTGTTGTATAGAAGATGTATGTATTGTCCAGCTGGCCAGCCTTCTCAAGACGGTCAACAACTCCAGATACCATCTCGTCAACTGACTGGAGTGCACGAAGTCGCTGTCGTTGGTAGTGATCATTATACGTCAAGGTTGTCTCGTTCAGTGGAGGCAGATCCCCAACCCAACCGGCTGCTCCGTCGATTGCCACGTTGAAGTTCTTTTCTCGAGGAATGGCATAATAGGAAAACAGATGTTGATGTCTTGGTGCAGACTTGGGTTCTTCCAGGTAGGAGAGATCTCGCTCCGTATCGATGACCCAATTGGAATGAGGTGCGATTGGTGAGACGGTTAGGAAGAAGGGGTTCTCCTCTGATAAAGCTTGATCCAGCCAAGCAAGAGCCTTCTCAGAGATGATATCCGTTGAGTACTGGCCCGCATAGCTCACGGGCTCCTCGCCATTGTGCGTAATCTTGGCGTTCCAGTACTGGTAGGTGAACGGATCAAGAAGGAAGTCAGAACCGTTGAAGCCTTTGGCATAGGGCTGGTCGAAGTTGTCGACGGTGTGAAAGTTCCATAGCTTGCCGGTATAGTAAGTGTTGTATCCGGCTTCTTGCATCCAAACAAAGAGATTGTCGTCATTGATTCCTTGTTGTACAACCTTGGGATATCCTCCATGAGGTGGGGAGACGTTGGTCACGTTGTGGTTGTGAGCAGCTTGGCCAGTCCAGAGAGTGGCCCGAGAAGGGCAACATAGGGCTACCGTGCAGAAGTGCTGATTGTAGCTCGTACCCTCGTTGACGATCAGGTTCTAGGACAAGTTGTTAGTTAACTTCCACACAGTTGAGTATGTCATACGAACCGTAAGGTGAGGCATGTGCTGGACGCTCTCCATATGCAAGTCCTGATCATCAGTCAAGATGAAGACAATGTTGGGCCGGCTGCATAGTGCGGCCTGCACAAAGAGCAACAACCCTGCCGTGAGTCCAAACATGTTGACAACAGTGTTGTAAAGGAATCAGTATGAAACCGACATCACCAGCTGAATTCCCGATTCTACATAAACCACCTAAATAAGGCTAGTCAACATGCTCGATGTCGAGCCCACTCAATAGCGTCGCAGGGCCGATGGTGCAATTGGGGCCCGTCCGATGTACGACTCCGATCGCCGATGCTCAAGTTCCGATGGGGCCGATGGCTCCGATACCCGACGGTCAGCCCCCGATCGCATCGGCAGGTTTCTGGGACCCTTGTTCCGTGGCAACCGATTCAGCGCTGGCTTTACATGGGTCTTTGCGTGCCACAGTTATCGGCAGTTAGGGACCATCGAGGGGAATTTCTGAGTCGCAAAACACTCGAGAATCCTGGTCACCTTTGTTCCAAATTGTGCATCCAGTATTGAACGCGCTATCCCTTTTGGTGAATAGCAAGAATGGTTGCGCAAAAGAACAACACGATTGTCGAGGTAGACGAGCAAACTCTCTTGTTATCGCCTCATCGTGATGATGATAGTAAGTGAATCGTCCCAGAGAGCGAACCAGCATTAACAAGCTTCACAGAAGATGAAACACCGCCGTCGAGCATCACGCTGGTGGTCTTTCCGATCCTGCTGGCGGGTAGGTCCCCTATGCTTGACCAAAGAGCGTAGTTTACTGAATTTTACAGGCATCTTCTTGTCAAATGTGGTTTCATCGGTGGTAATCGCGACCAATCAGCGCATCGCGTCCGAGTTCAACGCCTTGTCTTCTGCAGCGTGGCTCTTGACCATTTACACGCTCGCCCAGTCAGCGAGCCAACCCTTGGTAACAACAAGAGGCCCCAATGAGAAATCCATGCTTATAATATGTACAGTATGGAAAGCTTAGCGATATTTACGGGAGAAAGGTTTGCCTGGTATTTTGCTGGATTGTCTTTGGAATAGGCTGCCTGCTCGTGTAGGCTAACCCCCCTCAAAGAAGGCAGTGGTACTAACTCCTTCTCACAGCGCAGTTGGTCAGAGCTACTGGCATCTACTTATGGGCCGTGCTATCAGCGGAATAGGAAGTGCCGGGAAGATTGCATTGACTTCAATAATTGTTGCTGGTGAGTTACAGTCCCGGATCAGGGACCAAGTTGCGTTGCTGAGATGTATAGATGTGATTCCTCTGCCAAAGGTTGCACAATATCGAGGCTATGTGAACTTGACGGCTACGATAGCCCGGTCTCTTGGAGGCCCAATCGGAGGATGGCTTGCCGGCAGTGTTGGCTGGCGTTGGTGAGTTGCCAGAGGCGCATGCCCAAGCGGTCGACGGGACTAACTCTAGCGCAGGCCATTCCTTATTCAACTTCCTGTGGCATTAGCCGGGCTTGCTCTTGTGCTTTGGAAATTGCCCGAACCGAAAGAAACAGCCCTCGAAGAGGATACGGACTCACAACCCATTGGGTCCAAAATATCCCGAGTCGACTTTGCAGGTGCAGCGATGCTGGTGGCTACTGTTCTCACTGGTCTTTTATCGCTGGATTTTTGCACCAAGCATGGCCTAGGCTTCGTGGTCTATAGCCTGGTTGGTGCATTTGTGCTGTCGCTGTTCCTTTTCTGCGCCATAGAAAAGTACTATGCTAAAGAGCCAATTCTGCCGCTGGAGCTCATCTTCAAACGGGAGGTTCTGACGTCGTACTCGATTGTGTGCTTCCAGGCCGCTGGCCAATTCGGAGTAAGTAGCCGGTGAGAATATGATAACGAAGCGATGAATGCTAACGTTGTTTCAGTTGCTCTACACGATCCCCATTTACTTCCAAGTCATTGGGCGGGAGTCCATTGCGTCTAGCAGCAGTCGCATTGTCCCGGTCGTGGTGGGCAACGCATTCGGGACAATCACGAGCCAGCGACTAATCACCAAGACACAACGGTATAAAGGCCTAACAGCTTTCGGGAATATTATCGGTCTAGTTGGATTTTCTCTGATCTTTCTCCGTTGGAGAGGGAGTACGCGGTGGTTCGACGCATTGCTTGTGTCCCTACCCGGTACCGGTATGGGTGTCATACAATCTACAACATTTGTGCACCTCGCTGCGTCTCTGGAGCGGTCCGAGATTGCTATTGCAGGAGCGTCGTGGTTTCTTGCTCAGAACATCGGGGTTTTGATGGGTGCGAGTATCTCCACGGCCACCATCAACTACGCTCTCAGGCACGGGTTGGAGAGACTGCTTCGCGGGATTGAAGGTCGAGACGAGGTGTGTGAAAATTTGAAGTCCCCCATAAAACAATGGGCATACTAACAATAGTAAGATCATTAAAAATGTAACATCAAACGTTGAGTATACTCAGAACCTCCCGGATCATCTGTGGGTTTTGGTGTCCAAGGCGTATGTCCGGGCGATTGCCTGTTCAAACAGTACGTCAATCCACCTCTAAAGATGTCTCCCACACTAATCAACTACTTGACAGTTTTATCAGTGGGATGTATCGCTTTAGCATTGGCCGTCACTCTCACCTTGCGGGAGAAGCCTTTGGGACGGTGAGCTACCAGGGAACAGGTGACTTCGTGCAGGTGGAAGACAGATGGGAGCAGGATGGAGGGTTACAATTGCGGAGCATAACAAAATGCGGGGAAGAGTTTTCTCACTTTCAATTGGCTTAGCACGACAGGTAGAAAGAAGATCATTGCTCCAATAGGTTTAGCCCCATGTTGTGACTCGCGGTCAAATGACGCTATTTCGGCTCCTCGTTGCGACATTGCAAACGTCGTTCAAAACAGACCGTGGCCCCAATTGATGGAGAAGAATCGTGAATGCGAATAAACATGGAGACCAGCGGCGTGCAAAAGAAGCGAGGCGCGACTGTCAAAGCCTGCCTTCGTTGCCACCGACGCAAGCAACGATGCGTCGGCTTCCCCGCCTGCTCGAACTGCGAAGCCGCCAACGTCCCTTGCAGTCGAATCTCCACACCGTCGATGAGACGCCTGGGGACTCTATCAAAGGAGGAGCTTCTCAACAGGATTGAGTTGTTGGAGAATCAAGCATCTAGCCGGACGACTTATGATGAAGGGAGCCCGATCTTGTCACAGCAGGATGACGATTGGGAGCCAAACTACGACTCAACTCAAGAGCTGCCTTCACAGGAGAGAACAAGACAGACCCCGCGATTCTCTCCCGAAATTTCTACCACATTACCCACCACAAGAGAACCCCAGCGGAGAAGCATCGGCATCAGTAATGAGCAGCAAGGGACACATCACCAGGAGACAATATGGAAGACAGATCCAGAGATTCGACGACAGATATTGACGACATATCTAGAGAGCATGCACCGACGGGTGCCCTTTTGCGATTACACCGAGATTCTTCACACGAATGAACTAGGTCCTGATACTACGATATCAACAGACGTGGGTCGCGTGAAACTACTCCGACTCTACATGTCCTGTGCCATTGGAGCAGCAGTCATGCAACTCACCGGTGTCTCGCCCGGGCCACGGCCAGAAATCTACTTTTCCAGAGCATTGGAGCTACGAGATGAGATCGAAGGGACAGACTTGGTTACACAGACTGAGATCCTTCTTTGGATTGTTCTTTACAAGCTCCGCGCCTGTTTCTCTTCCGAGGTCTGGTACTTGATCGGATCAGCTGTCCGTACAGCCATCGACGCCGACCTCCATCGAGAGCATCACTACACGAGCCTCGCTCCTGTGTCTGCCGAGCGACATCGATGTTTGTTCTGGGCTGTATATGTCATAGAGAGAAACATTTGCTGGTCTCTCAAGCGCCCTTTCAGCCTTTCCGATCACGACATAGATGCAAAGCTGCCGACCCCTACGACGCATCCAATAATCCCAGGCAATGACAATTCTATTCGCCCAGAGCTGCAAACCGAATCGTCAAGGCCCCTTGACACGAGGGTATTCATCTCCATAATCCAGCTTGGCAGAATCAACTCGAACGCTTTCACTCAGCTACACCGAGTTGATCGAGAGTTGATAGACCGAGAACAAATTCCTCCCCTCCTTGACCGTCTGTACCAGTTCGAGGCCTCTTTACCGGATTACAGTGCCCCTGATTACGACTTTTTACAGCTACATGTGAAGAAATCAGTCTGCGTACTTATCGAACCGCTACTCTCCACATTGCATCACTCAGATTACCTGATCAAGACTTGCCTGGAGGCGGCGGGCAGCGTGTGCCAGTTGTTCAAAAAGCTTCGCTTGAAGCGGTGTCTCGGGTATTCTTTTACAATGATCAACTCGGTCTTTGTAGCTGGGACGACTATATGGTGAGTTTATGGACATGAAGTCAATGCCACCGCATACTGACAAGACAAGCTACGTTGTATCAAAGGTCCCCAGCCTCTGGACTCCAGCAAGAGCCAACGACCTCCGCGTCTGTTCATCATCGCTATATGCGGCAGCCGAGAGGAACCCAGCTATTCGCAAGTACTGCGATACCCTTGACGCTATTATAGAAGCAGTCTCGGAATATGTCGAGCAAGTCTTGAGTACTCCCGGACCTTTCACTGGCACTGGGAGCACAATCAGTTCTCCAGCTGAGGACAAGAGTCCCCGCAACGCCTTTGAGAAACTTGGCCATTCTCTGAAAGAGCTCAAATTTGAGTTCCCTTCTCATGCTTACCCGGAATATCGCCTGGAAGATGGTCACACGGAAGCAGCATGTGTAAATGCGGATCTCAACTTGGCCCAGTTGGATGCAATCGGCATCTTTGGGGATGTTGACTTGTCGTCAATCCAGCATCTATGCAGCGAATTAAGTCCCCCGTGGATGAAAAATTAGTCAAATAATTAAACAACCTTCAAGGCCTCTTGTCCTTGGTCTACTGTAGCTCTTGGGATCGAGAATCTGCTTGAGTCATTGGGGAAGCCTTAGCGCCATTCTCCGTCTTGCGTCATCCGCGACAATTCTGATGCCATGGCTCATCTCCAATTCTCTGCATCGGCCATCGGAAACCACTTCCTATGGCCGACGGCTGCCGATACTGACATTGATTCGAGTTTGGGGTATCCCATGCGATGCTACAACACCACCAAAGAATTGCGCCATCCACCTAGGATTAAGCTATAACGTCTTGGCTGATGCGGTCAGGACTTATAGAAGGCCGGATGTCGGCATTCTATGCCAGATAGAACAACAGATCAGTCAGTCCCGAGAAGCGTTCAAGCCCGGCGACACTACAATGGTTACTCAAGTTTCTACCCGGCCAGAGGCTGCAACTCCAGTCGAAGCTTCACCTAACATGTCGACTGAGAAGATTCCTCAGAACCAACCATCTTCGGAGGCGGAGGCTCTCGTAGTTGCCGATTGGACCCCGAAGGCCGAAGCCCACCTACGAAGAAAGTGAGCATAACTCCTGTCCTTCAAGGCTACCCGGATACTAACCAATGTTAGACTGGACATAACGATTCTGCCCATGCTCATGCTAGGCCTCTTCGCTCTTCAACTCGACAAAGGAAACCTCTCTTACGCCCTGACTACGAGCTTCACAAAGGATCTTGGCATCGACAACAATAATGTCAACTATGGAAACCAGCTCATGCTCGCCGCCATCGTTGTCTTTGAGATCCCGTTCAACATGGTCCTTTCGAGGATTGGTCCCGCTCTTTGGCTCACCATTCAGATCTTTGCCTGGGGAACAGTTGCGACTGCTCAGACGGCGATTCATAACTTGGCGGGCTTTTACGCCACGAGGTTTATTCTGGGTATGTGGGAGGCTGGATACCTCGCTGCATCTTTGACGATCCTGGCATCGTTCTACACCCGAAGAGAGATGGCGATGCGAGTAACTCTGGTGTACATTGGCAACTACTTTTCCAGTGGCATTGGTGGCCTCCTCGCAGGTGCCATTTTTAAAATTCCAGAGTCATCGGGATTACAGAAGTGGCAGGTATGTCTGTCCTGGCTACGCAACTCGCTCTATCGCTAATGCTGACTTGCTCTTAGTGGTTGTTCCTTATCGACGGCCTATTTACCTTTGTCGTCGGAATCATGTTCATCTTCTTGATGCCCCGATCAACAGAAAACACTACCCCCCTCTGCGGTCTTCGATGCCTCAACTTCTTCAACGACGAAGAGCGCCGCATCCTAAACGATCGAGTCATTCTCGACGATCCTCGCAAGACGGTTCGCCTCGAGGGCATCGGTCCCAAAAGGGTCTTGCAGATTCTATTCACGAGCGTCCGCATCTGGGGCCATTTCGGCGTCAATGTCATTTCTCTCACGCCCAAAGGAGGACTCAGTGTGTACTCACCCACCATCATCAAGAACCTAGGGTTTGATGCCACCACCGCCTCGTTCCTCTCTTCTGTCAACAACTTTGGGGTCTGCATCCTTGCCATCGCTGTCGCTTGGATCAGTGATAAGACATCACGCCGAGGCCTTCTTTGCCTGATCTGCGCAATCTACTCCATCATTTTCTCTGGAGTTCAATATGCAGTCGTGAGAAGCAGCGATGTGTGGCTCAAGTACGCTATTCTCACTGTCCTCACATCTGGGATGGCTGTCTCTCAGAGCATCAACGATGCTTGGTTCAGCGTCAACACGGCTCATCCACAGGAACGATGTATCGGCCTTGCCCTCGCTGTCGCTGGCTCAAACCTCGGTGGTCTGTGCGGGCAGAACATATTTGTCAAGAGCGATGCGCCGTACTACTACCACGGATTTCTCAAGGTGCTTTGTATTTATGCCGGAAGCGTGGTGCTTATTGCTGGGCTGATGTTTTACTACTGGAACGAGAACCGGAAGCTTGCTAAGGAGACGATTGCGGGAGAACTGGTGACTGAGCATGGAGTATCGGAACTCAGCCGAGATGGTGGAAAGTCAAGGGTCAAGAATCAGCTATAAGACTTATGACGAGACAACGAGAGACAGAAATATTAGCCGCAAGAGAAAGTCTTTTCCCAGCCAGGGACCTTTGTATTATTCGTAGAGATGCAACAGAGACTATTATTCTAGGCTTCAACCCACAAGAAGGTAGGTGCTTTGTACAACAACAGAACAGTAGCCCATGAACCTATCCTCTTTTGCCATTACTGCGACCAGTTCCGCATGTTGCCCTCCGCATCCCCCCCAGCAATTTAATTTAAACCTTCTGTACCCAATGATTAGCTGCTGTTAGCACCAAGACCTTGCAAGATTAGTGACGGACCCTAACTAATGGATTAGAAAAAATTATTCAGATGATCCTGCCTCCTTGATGGCGGACACCCTCCATACTGCGGCATCCCGATGAACCCTGACCGATCAAGATGACAAGGGATGCGAGCGAGCTGGTCGAGATGCTCAAACTCTGCAAACTCGCTGCAAAACAGAGCCGGGTACGCGGAATTCGGCACCCGGGGCCGCGCCACGGGCACCTTCGGACACTGGCTGATAAAGTGAACCCTTCCGGCGCCATCCCGATGGGACAGCTGAACCAGCCGCTCAAACGACGCCTTGGAAATCTTGGCCTCCTTGCTAGAGCAGTAGTCTAAGATGGAATGGAATGTCCCCGTCTCGAGGGTTATCGGCCCCAGGGATAATTCCCGGGGTTTAGTTCTTTTGAGGATATCGAGGAGGTCGGGCGAGTTGGCGGGGAAGCCGCTGATACTCAGGCGGTTCAGAATAGGCAGTGTCTGCAACCTTGCCACGCGCTTCAGAACCTCCCAGTCGCGATACGGGACCCGGGTGGCGATTCTACGGTATCTCAGATCCAGGTCCTCAAGTCGGGGGCATGCCGCCAAGACTTTTGCAAGGCCGTCAAAGTTGCGCTCCTCCCGCCACTGGGCTGCTTCGATTATGCCGAGGCTCCTTCCTACCGGGCCGTCGTCCGACGGGTCTCTGAGGGTTTTGAACAAGGCGCGGGTGCAGATATTGACTGATAGAGATGTGAGAGTGGACAGGGAGTCAGCCAGACCTGGGTCGCTCCAATTGATCATGCTAAGCTTGTCGGAGGGCAGGTTGCACTCTTCCATGTTTGGGCCGTTGAATATATTGAGATGTTTGAGTTTCAAGTTACTGGCGGCCAGTGCTCGCAGAGACTGGTCGAGTAGCTCGACTGCACATTGCCACATGGCCCTCGATTGTGCGAGGTGTGTTGCAGCGCGCAGGACGTTGTTAGACAGGTTCTTGTTGATCCTTAGTTCGAGCGAGAGCGATAGGAGGCCGTCGACTCTGTGGGGTTTGGCAAGCCCGTTATATGCTTGTGTGAGCAAGCTAGTTATCTCCTCTTGGCGTTGATCGACCTGAGATGTCTGGGCTCTCTCGGTCTCCTTGTCGATTACGCCAACGAGGCATAGCCTTCGTACGCAAGAGCGGATACCTCCCGCCTCGACGTTAACTATGAGTTCTTGCAAGGCATCGGCTGTCAATACGACATGCTGCGTGTGGAAGAATGTCTTGAAGTGAGATGCGCAGCTTTTGTCTGACAGAGCCTTGCAGGTGAGACGAAGGTTGCGAATATCTTTGAGTGGTAGCAGCCTGACAATCAACTCGATGACCTCAGTTGGGAGGGTTACCAGCGAAGATGGCATGGTCACGGTGGAGATGGAATTTGGTATCGTATTGGTGAGAGTTGATGGTGCATTGGGTGAACTGAGAAGTTAGGTTGAAACAGTAGAGGGGAAGAAACTGCCTCATGATGTGACTTTCACGTGACATGTAAGTTGATGCCTAAAGTGGCCGTCAGCCTCTGAAAGGGAGCAAGGCAACTTGTGTCTACTAAAAGTTTTTGAAAATCGACGTCTAAAGTGTTTACTAAATCTCGGCCTATAACAAAATTAAGTGCATTTTAAGGTGGTTAGATGTACCATCTAGCGGTGATGGTTGATAGATCATACTCGAGATAATACGGATAGAAGCATATTAGCTACAGAAGTCTTTGCTTACCCGCTAACCTTCCTATTAATCCCAGAGATGCAACATGGAATATTTTACCCCTATGTTAGCACTGGGATATGATGCTACGTTGTATTAATAATGTGTCGTGTGTGATAGTTGAAACGCGACCCTCAATGTGATAAAGCCAGAACAGTGGGTATTGTTCCAATCCTTAACCTACGACAAGGCGAGTGCTTCGTATAACAGTGTTGTGACAAAGTTTATTTTATATTACAACCTTAAGTACAATTACTATTACTTTCAACTGAATGAGTAGGTTGCCAGCACCGGGGCTGCAGGGGGCATACCCATGTTGCGTGACACTGGAAAAACTCTTCTTCTATCGAGTGATATACCGGATGCCAAATCATTGCAAGTGCTCCTGATAAGTATTTATCCCGAGAGCATAAGCCGTGGGTTATTTTAAACCTTATTTGTGAGCAGCGCGTAAGCATATACGCTACTCTAGAAACGAAATTTGATCAAGGCCACACCAAGAATCTACCACCGCTCACTCGTACTCCCTGTCATCAAAGCCCTATACATAGCCTCTCATTACCGTTGGATTTCATATCCAATCCAATATTAGGATCGTCCCCTCGGGCTATCTAAGCGAAATCTCGCACATCTCTCGCATTCACCAACCAAGGACACCGCCCATTATAAACAACGTCGGCGAACCTCTCAGCCCGCGAGGACAAGGATGAAATAGACTTTTCAACGCTAAGGGGCAATCACATGTTACGCTACAGGGTGCTCAGATACCTTTCTCATCTTCAAAGTATTGCTCTAGTAAAATCCATACGAGTCGCTATGCCTGACAAGCACTCACCACGTCCATATCAACGACCAGACACCCCAATCGCCTCCGCTACGCACCCACCTCAAAGTCCTTATCTAGCTGCTCTTGGAACTTTTCCCACTGCCCCTTGAGCTTGCAAGCAGAAGTCCAGTAATTCCCCTTCTCATCTTTACCCAAGATAAAGAACCCATCCACAGGCTTAATTGGACCATGGTTCTCCTGCACATACACAGGTCGACACGGTCCATCACCACTCTTGAGCGCTGGCGAAAAGTCCAGATCAAACAGTCCTGCCTTTGACCAGTTGGACAATCCCACCTGAGCCATGTTTCCGTCTCCGAAAATAACTATCGGAAGTCCCATGCCGTGTTGACGGACCAGCGCAAAGTAAGCTTCGTGTTGTGCACGGGTTCCTTGCTCGTTAATTGCACGACGGACTTGGCGTGCGACGTAGCTTAGGGGTTTCGTCGTGATGTCCTTGGCTTGGAGGAGGATATTTGCCCAGCCGAATGCGTTGCCTACGTATGGGCGCTCGGAGGATGGGGGAATGAGGTCGTTTTCAAACGCCTTGCGTAGGGACATAGCAATGGAGATGTTGACCTGCTCACGAGTTAGCAAAAGGATGGTGTGTAGATAGGCAAGACACTTACTGGTCTATCCGGACTCATATCCAGAGGTGTAATGACAGATCGCATAATCCAAGCCGTCAAAACGTCGTTTTCGGTAAGAAACACCTTTGACACATCTTCTCCATTTGCAGCCGCCTCTTCACGTAACTCAGCCAAAGCCTTGTCAAGCTGCGCCTGCCAGTATGTCTGTGGTACACAAACCATGCGGTTCTCCTTGGCCCGTAGTAGCATATCAACACCATAGCCAAGACCCCACTTGAGCATACCTCCCAGGCCTACTCGCGTCTTTGACAAGACGTGTTCTTCCGTCGTCGGGCGAGTACCCTTGGCCAGAGCATCGAAGGGGTCGGGGTCCATTTCGCAGGGGTCTGGGATATCGTCTTCGTCCCCCCACAGCATCTCATTCCAGCCCTCGACGACGTATTGCATACCAAGCGCATCAAACGCGACGTGCTGCCATTGAAGTGTTGCAATCGTGATATCCGTGAATGAATTGACTCGTAGACCCAAGACAGGGCGATCAGCCGTCAAATAGTCAGAGATTCCTCCTGGTGTATATCCCGGCCCCCATGCCAGCTCTTCCAAGTCGTCCGGGTCCGACACTACGGCTGGTCGATCGCTTGGTCGAGGTATCTTCGAAGCTGCAGGATGTGACGATGCAGGCATGTTGTGATCGACGTGAGAAAAGGTTATTGCGGGTCGGTCCGCCGTGAATTCGGTGGGTATGTGCCATTCAATGTTACCAGAAGCCTACAAGACATTGTTAGCGGGGCCGTAGAGTAGGATCAAGTCTTCTCACGTTCTTCCTCAATCTTCCTCCCAGGCGCTCCCACCCTTTCCTCTTCACAAGCCCTTCGAGGGATCTGTGAAGCTTCTCGGGGTCCAGGACCGCATCAAACACGATGGACACGGCCATGTTGTTTCCCTGAACCAGAGGACTGTTCTCAAAGAAGTGGATCGGTCGTACCCGATCGCTCGGGACGAGCTCCACGGCTGGTGAGGATCCGAACCACATATTGACGTTTGTTGTTGGGAATATTCTGTTCCTTTCGCTTACTGTCAGCGTTTCGTTTCCCAAGACTTGGATCAGGGACACAGCCATGTCAAGTATCTTCCCACAGACCACATTCGGGTTCCCGAAAGGCCCCGAGTCCGTGGATAGGGGACGGTTAGGTTCGCATGGGACAAGGATAAGGCCATGCACGGCAGGGTCTAGGGCTGTTGGTGCGTCTCAGCTTTCCGTTTTAGCCGCATCCTCCCCAGCTAGTGACGGCTAAAGCTCGTTAACGGCCCTCATCCGCTCAGGGTCTAAGCTAGCATTGCGACATCGGGTTGCTATTGATTCGTCGCGGAAACGGGGACGATATGGGGCAGTGATACATTAGCTGTTTGGTTTGGACGATCAATCCGTCCCTGGCGTGGTCATCACCCTATGGAAATCTGGGCAAAATTCTTACATGGCTCCATATTTCTAGGAACTAGTAAAAGGAGTGCATGCCCTCACGCCAGTTTTTTCGGATAAGCATGTCTTTCCTTCCAGAAGTTTGTCCTCGTCTGCTTTGTTCGTCAAACGGCCTCAAAGACCAAGATGACGACCGAGATGCCGAGTCAGGCTGACCTGGCGAAAACGCCGGGGATGCTGCCCCCAGGCGATCAGATACCCGACTTTGATGCGCCCTACAACTCGCTTCAAATTGGAACGGTCATTTCCTTTGCGGTGACCTACTTTTTGGTGACGGTCTTTCTTGGTCTCCGATACTTTCAGTCTTTCAAGCTGATACAAAAAATTGAGATTGATCTGGGTAAGGACTCCTCCTCTTTCAAAGTCCACTCCAGCTAACGGGGAACAGTCATTATTACGATATCATATGGCGTCGCGATGGCCTATTTCATCACGATGGTCCATTGTAAGTTTCGTGTATATCCGGTCCGAACACGCTCTAACATGGAACAGTGATGGGCTACGGCTGGGGGAAGCACCTCTGGGATGTGTCTCTGGCACAACTTATCGAATTCAACAAGGCAAGTCAATGCCAAAGCGCCATTTCGATCAGCTACTAACAGCAACAGGGTCTTCTCGCCAACACCCTCTCCTATCTCATCACGCCTTCCGTCACGAAAATCGCCATCCTCGCAATTCTCTTCCGCATCAACCCCTCGATTCCCTATCGCTGCGCCGTCGTCGCCATCGCCGTCTCCATCTTCACATACACACTGGTTCTTTGCATCGTCGCCGGCGGACCATGCAACCCGCTAAAGGAAGGGACTTTGCAGTGCCTTCAGAATGTTGCCCTGTCGCACGCCGTGCTCAATATCGCGAGTGATTTTGCCGTCATAGCTATACCGATTCCGACTATTCATGGTCTGAATCTGTCTATCAAACAAAAGCTTTCGGTTGGATCTATTCTTGCTGCCGGATCCTTGTAAGTCTCACGAGGCGGATAGCGTCGATAAGTAGGGGTACTCACGATTTATAGCGTTGTTATTTGCTCCATTGCCCGACTACCTTACGTCCTCGTCCTCAGTAAAACACAGGACGCCACCTACACCCAAGCAATCCTTGGTATCTGGTCAATCGTCGAGATCAACCTCGGCATCATCTGCGCCTGCGCGATGCGCCTCAAACGACTCGTCACAACGTATTTGCCCTCATTTGCCGGCTTCTTTTCACGGTCCAGGGGTGGCAGTCAATCATGGAAGAGCGGTGCACTCAGGATAGACAACAGTGACGGAACCCGGTCGCATCAGCTCCATAGCATGAAGAGAGCGAACACTGGCGATGGTGGGAATGGTGGCGTGCAGGTATTCAAGACTTATGAAATTAATGTGGAACGGAGTGGAGGGAGTAACAAGAGCACAGAACAGATAATACCTTAGTTGGGGTGTTCTTAGCACGGAATTTAAAATTCCTGTTTAATTTAGATAGACGTTAATAAAGCAGTAAAATCAGTCACTTCATGTGTTGGGGAGGTTGGCGGGTGGTGGACGAAGGAAACGGGACTCAAGGGTCAAAAGTAGTGAGGTGGCAAAAATAAGTCAGTCGCTTCTCTGCGGCATATGTTCTAGAAGAGTCTGAGTATTTTTGTCGTTATCTCTATGAAGTCCCGTTTTTCCCCTCCATCGTGGTTGGCCAGCCACGCTCAAGAACGCGTTCAGCTGGCTCTAGGGTAGGGTGCGCCATTGATGAACCCAGATATTGTCCCATGTTTGTTTCAAGAATAGCACGGAAACCCGGCTCTGTATCGCGTTAATTGATGATGTGATCTATAATATGTTAACTTGTCGTTGAGAGCTGCATTTCCCAATTCACCTCGATGGGAAGTAGTTGGTAGTTGAGTTTAACAGAGTCATGCTTTCAACTTCCCCATTGATGATCACGTCAATTTCACAATGTTGATTTTTTCCTTGATACGGAGGCAATCTCCTTTATGCAGTAAATCAAAAAGAAGGCTTCATAGAAACTTATGATCCTTATAATGGAATTCTAGTTAGAAACTTAATTGTTATGTGTCAAGAGGTACCTACCTAGAGAGATACGTTGGAGATAGCCTCCAGCTCTACAACCAGCATTAGTCATCAACTATGACGGCAGAATTTTGGGTGAATATTTTTTTACTCAAAACCCAACAACGACCAACAATCACCTCAGACAAACCGACGAGCCAACATGTCAGCCCAAAATACCAGCAGTAGTGCTGACTCAAGCAAACCAACCCTACCGGCCAACGTCTGCATCTTTTCGCCGAAAAAGCCCTCAGCAGTTAAAGCCTTGCTGGACGCGCGTGTCTTCACACGCCTTGTCGCAAGCGCCAGCACCAAACCAGGACAGCTCGCAGCGGCCATCAAGTCATACCAAGCAGCAGACGAGAGTTTCTGCCTCGTCCACGGCGATTCGGTCCTTATCTTTGACGGAGGCGAAGGAGACAAGCAGGGTGACGAACTGGAGGACCTTCATCACGAGCATTTCCGGATCGTTTGTCTGGCTCTCAAGGAACATGATATCGGCCTGGATGTGACCGGATGCATACACGATGCCAATGATGCTCTTGGGGCTGGATTCCAGCTTGACAAGTTGAATGATGGAGCGGCGTTGGTTATCGACTTGGTTGAGCCGGACGAGGACAGCGATGATGAGGATTAAGTTGCTTAAGGGAAACCCCCATAAAAGAATTAACTGAGTTCTAGACCTGCTTCGTCTGGCGGCGCTGAATCTGTACAATTGCAAACCCTGGTGAAATTCCCCATATCACACTGTTGTTGTCTCTAGAACAAAACAAATCTCATTGAGTTTGAGCAAAACAACCATACAAAATAAATATTATAGTGATATTTATGCTTACTGTAACCGGCAGGCTATCTACACTCTAAGTCGTTAAAAAAGCAGTCTATGCCATGCGTCTAAACCTAACCAGAACTAGAAGACAAGGACATTTCTATTCCAAAACCCCTCTGCCACCAGAACAGAATGCCAGTGATAAAGCACAGGAAGATTCCAATGGAAAGGCCGATCATCAGTCTGTATGAGGTAGTGTGCTCCTTGAGCAGAGTGTAACCACCTGCCGCCCTGGTCTGCAAAGAAGTCCAGGCTGCCATTAGCTTGTCGACGCCGAGGGCGTAGTAGATCAGACCCATCAGACTGATGCTGTAGCCTAGGATTTGTATGGGTGTGATCTCGGTGCGCCAGATGGCAGTTGAGCAGGCGATGAGTAGGATGTTCTTGAAGATGCCCGTGAGTGTTGTGACCAGACCAGATGTCTTGCCAATCTGAAGCATGTTAGTAAGGTAATCACTGGACGTGAGAAAGCTGTAACTCACCAAGACCATACTGGTAAAGTTGACAGTAAAGCCAACGGCAGCATTGGCAAGCAGGATTAGTGGACCAACACTCATCGCTGTGTCAAATTGGAAACGCGGCAGCTCAATAGCAAGGGCCATGGTGAGGTTCACCAAAGCACAAACCGGAGCGGTGTAGTAAAGACAGACCAGAGGGTCCATGTTCATGCCTTCGCCACCCAGCATGACCTGCAGCATCACGACTCTGACAGCCTCAAACACCAGACCGGCAGCCTGGTAGGCAAATCCAGTCCAAGAGATGGCGATCTCTCCTGCACTTGCCATGGCGACACCGGAAACAATGACAGCGATGTTGACAACCATAGCAACGGTAGGTGTAGTCACAGCCCAGATCCATGACACGAAGAGTACGACAGCTGGTGATCCGGCCTTGAGCATCTGGATGAAGGCCACTGACAAGTACTCGTAGACGACATTGGCACAGACGAGAGACCCCGAAGAGACAATTCCAATCGGGATAATGGTACGGAAATAGAAACGACGGTTGATGGATAAGTCATGTCGACTGTTGAGGAGCTTGGTGGTGTGTGCGAGGATTTGTGTTACGATTGATGCGAAAAGAAGGTGCCAGCCTGTTAACAGAATAGCTGAGGGTCATGTTAGTAAACAGCCATCGAGATTGAATGCGAAGATACATACGATAATCTGTGAGATGTTAGCAGGGTACAGCATCGGTCATCATGAGGTCCTCACCAAATCCCGCAGTGTCAATGATCCATTTATTAAATATGACGGTCGCATTTGAGCTGACAATCCAAGCACTGCAATCACGTTAGCAAAAACACAGGTAGCGAAGCGACATACGTACATCATGTACAGTGCCGTATGCATCGTCGGGCTCAGCCAAGGAGCCCGCGGCACGGGCACCTCTTGTAGTGGAAGCTCATTCTGCGGAGCCATGGCTGAAAATGTGGTTGATAGTGTAGTGAAAGAAACTCCAAATGCGACAAACAAGAAAAGATGGCAGAAGCAGGTCTAGGACAAAGAAGCAAGGCTTGGGGAAAACTGGATGGACAATTCCGAGTGCAAAGGGGAATGAGGAGACACTGTTGAACGAGGTGGAAAAGAAGGATTCGGGGCTGTAATTGACTTTCTTGTCAAAGGCTCAGGGAGATGAGAGACAGAGTAGAAAGTGGGCATGGTAGATCGGGACCTGGACCATCGACTGCGCCCTTTTTTTTTTACTTCTTCTCCTTTCGTCGCCATGCAATCGTCTTTTTCAGGGAGAGGGTGTGTGGAATGTCCCGCAAAAGTCTAGGTTTATTCGTCAGCTAACGGAGTCTGGGAATGCAAGGGAGGATCGCAGGTGGTGGTGACATTTCAATGTCTCACCCAGCCGTGGATAGTATGAGAATGGCCCAAAGGACACGGTAGCCACCCTGTGCATTCTCCCTCCATTCTCGAAGAGATCTACTACACACTGTGATGAAACGAATACCTTGAGGAAAAAAGCTTGTCATGCAGGTCTCGGTGATGGAAAGGGGCGACACATTGTGTTCAAGGGAGAATCATGGCTCCACATGAAATTTGATCTTTTTTCCCCTGGCGATATCCTCCCGTCAAAGACTAAAACGGCGGCTTTCCTTCGTTTTTGATTCTCGTTTTCAATCATCGACAAGATTCACAAGTCGGCCGAGGCTGCAGCAGACAGTCATCATGAAGGCCGCGACCTTTTCCAGCTCGCTCATGTGGTTCTCACGCAAGACGACTGCCTTTGCCGCCGCCGCCGTCTTTTGCGTCATCTTTTCGCTTGTGATGCTGCATCAATACAGCGAGAGTCTTCCGCAAATCACTTGGAGACCGTATACCGCGCCGCAGAATGGTTGGGGTATTGACCTGGATACGCCTGCCTGTGCTGAGAGTCGGGATATTGTGTCGGAGGACATCTGGGCCGAGTCCAGAAGAAAGTACCAGCATCTCCGGGACGACAAGTTTACGTATGTTTCAGTCTTGCCTCTCATTTCTTCTTGACTAACCTGTCACAGTTTGGTCATCTCGACGTACAAGCGGCCCGATAGTCTCAACGCGACTTTGAGTCTGGTCCTGAGCGAAGAGATCCCAACGCTGCACGAAATCGTCGTCGTCTGGAACGAAGTCAACACTACAGCGCCATCCGACTTCATCTCAGATTACAATGTCAGAGTGCGGTTCCGTGTGTCGCCGCGCAACAGTCTGAACATGAAGCTGTGGGCCGATCCCGAGATCCGCACCCAGGCTATCCTCTTGTCCGACGACGACTGCCACTACGAGCCTGATGATATGGGTTTCATCTTCAACTACTGGAAGGAGCATGCCCAGGATCGCATCATTGGTGCATTCCCGCGTTCTTACACCATCGGCGAAGATGGGCAGTACAAGTACAGTTTTGCCAGAGGCTGGGACAGGTACTCAATGATCCTCACGGGTCTGGCTTTTGCGCACATCTCGTTCCTCGACTATTACTCGTCTGACGACCCGTTGATGACCGACATTCGAAACCTGATCGACGAGAAGTTCAACTGCGAAGACATTGCCCTCAACTTCATCGTGTCTATGTTGACGTGCAACAGCCCTCTACAGGTCGTGGGCCTTAAGCACCCTATTAACGCTGGTGGCAAGCACGGCATCAGCACCAAGAAGGGACACATTGGGAAGAGACACTCGTGCGTCAACGACTTTGCCAACATGATGGGGTACATGCCTCTGCGAAACGCGACGCATTACGTCCACCGCGGCCGCCAAAAGTGATCTGTTATAGTGTGGCTAGGGTGTTCCGGTTGTCGGGGAGTTGCATCTTCATTTGGCTCTATTATACGATTAGACTGCCTGTTTTTTCTTGCTTGCGTTTCAATAGAAAAGATGCATCGATTTATTGCTTTCAACCATACAAGTCTAGCTGTGAGATTTTCCATGTGCGGTGCTTGCAACGCGCCGAGCGGCCCCATCCTACAGGGCTTCACTCACTGAAAGCCACTCCGCAGGGAGAGCGACAGGCATTGAGACATGGACACACTGAGAGCAGCCAAGTTGCGCATCGAACGTGTGCAATCTCAATGCATCCGACGATCGCCACTGCATCGCGGTTATTTACTTCTTACATGAAAATACAGTAGCTTAATGTAGGGCTGAATATCTTCGAGGCACTGGCCACGGATGACTTCCATCTACATTCATAGACACAGACAGCAATGCAGCGCCTCCTCCCAAACCATCTGTCTCAGCCTCCACAGCCAAGAACCAACCGGATCCGTACACTTTTTGTTGGGACATGTCAAGGGATAAAAATGGCGTTTTCGTATTGAAACTAGATTTACGAGCTGAAATTGCATCGGGTACGAAAACATGTAATGCGTTGAAATGCGGCGACTAGTGTCAACGTTTGACAGGTTGATCAACGTGCAACCTTTCCCTTCCGTGCCTGGCAAAACGCCACGCGGAGGGGTTTTGACGTAGCTGAATCAGGGGGATCTGCTCCGGATGGGATTTTCTCCCTGCTTCAAACCAGTCAGTTCTAGACTTTTTTAGTAACAGGAACAGCCTTCATACCTTACCTAGGGCTGGCTGAACATACGCCATTCAAGACATGGCTTGAATATCTCGGAAGGAGGCAAAGCAATGCCGTCCCTCTCTCTGTTTTCGTCGTCCCTTGGTGTCGACTATTCGACCTCATCTGGCGTGCGCAGCCTGGAACGCCGCCTATGAATGAATGGCGACCTCATGATCTCTGGCTTTACGCCTCAATTCCTGTCATGTCTCGGACCTCTCCTGTATTCATCTTTTCCCGTCTTGAGAGTATGCTGCAAGGAACATCAAATATCCAGTGACATCCAAAGGGGTCTGCATCCGCGAGGCTTTAGATGTTTGGTTAGGGAACAGGGCGCGTGGCAAGATACATAAGGATCCGCTGGAATAGTTGGAGGATACGATAGCCAACTCTATCTCTTTGAATCTCTGATCTACCGCAATGAAGCCCTACTCTTTCCTACCAGTCCTCGCGGCTGCGGGCATTGATGCCCTTCCCCTGTCATCCAGCCTGGCCGATGAAAGCACATTTGGCATGTGCTTCTCCAACTCGGAGTGTTCTGGCTCAACTCCCATCTGTTACGAATACACTTCCACCTGCGTTGGCTGCGTCGTCAGCGGTAATTGCGGAGGGTTGACTCCCATTTGCGACACCGATACGTTGACCTGCGTCGCGTGTATTTCAAGCGACGACTGCCCTGGGCTGAACGACCTTTGCGATCCCATCAGTTTGAGATGTGTTGGTTGTATCTCGAATGCCGAGTGTTCGGGCTCGACACCTGTTTGCGACCCAGATAGTCGCGTATGCATTGCAGGAGACACCAGCTCTACAGAAGAGCCTCTGGAAGAGCCTCTCGAAGAATTCGAGGAGGAAACCCCAGAGCAGCCCGCAGACGACGCTGTGGAGGAATCAGAGGATGATGGTCTGGAGCAACCTTTAGGAGAGCCTCACCCTATACTCGATGACCCCAACGACTCGGATCTCCCTCCCCCCACTACAGATGCTGATCTCCCACCCCCGGATCATCCTCTCACCCCAGATCTCTAGCGGCTGGATCCCTTTGCGCACGTTGGATGCAGGGGTACTGGGGTTGCCCTACGGATGGGAATGAAGGGCAACTCGCTCGCTTATCCTTGCGGGGTTTAAGGCGTATTTTTGGTGCATGGATTGGCAGAATGATATGACTTTTTTCTAAATCATTAATGAGCATTCAACTTAATGGAAAAGATCAACACACACTTTCAGCTACAGTAACTGAAACCAAGCCTTGGCCATCACTTGTTTTCTGCGCATGTTGACACCTCGCCTAACCTTGAGCTTATGCACGCTGTAGCTTAGAGTAATTAGAGTAATCGAGATCTTGTCTCACTAGCTCGGGCTGACGACTCATGTAGCGAGACACATCATATCTTGGGCGAATGCAGGGAGACTCAAGGGCGGTGTTCCTGCAGCCCTAGTGGCCCAGCTAAACTTTAGTCACCCGTTGCGTGCCACAAGGTTGATTTTGCGGAGTGAGACTAGGACATTGGTCTAATGAATCACATCCTTCAAGGGCAGATCTTTGGCGTACTTTTCCTCTAATCTTGCGCCTGCAGGTACAAGACACAATTCCAGTGCCCTTGCAGCAGTGAGACAACTCATATTTCGGAGCTGCCCTACCGCAAAGCCGTGAGACAGTTGGAATTCGAGCCCTCCCTACAGCTGACAGCATTTCCGTCTGCCCTACTGTCAGTAGATCTCGGCTACTGTTTCCCCCTGGCGTGGCAATTCTATCGGTAACGGTCCTGATAGGATGTGGCAAGGTCCTTGCTTGTCCGACATTCCCATGCGATAGCTCTCGAGCGAGCATCGAAGAAGCAAAGCTAGTCGTGAACTATGAGGAAGCCAACCACCCCAACACCCGGTATTGGTCTCCTGTCTCTGGCAACAATGCAGGAACAAAGGGGTGCAGCGCCACCTTGAGTGTTTTATCCCTCCATCAAGAAGAATGAGACTGATTGAACCAACAGGGCCGAGACGCAATAGTTGCCACGACTCTGCCCTGGATGAGTTGGCGGGCACATATATAGACACTAAGTAGAAGTCTTGTTATGAACATCTCAGCTTTGATCCATCCTACAGCCACTGCAGCCATGAATGCTCTCAAGGCAAGCCTATCTCGAAGCCCTACGGGTCGGGGCTACAGTGCCATCTCCAACGACTCCAAGGCCGAGCTCATCACCCCTGGCAGCCATGCGCCTGGCAGCCAGTTCTTGCCGCGAAGGTTGCTCCGGTTGTCGACCAAGGGGCTCTTTCTGTTGGTCTGCACAGTCCTTACTCTGCCCGGCGTCCTCTTCACGATGCTCTTGAAGGTAAGTTTTCATCACTCACACATAGATCGGAGGTAGCTAACGGAACAACTCAAGGGCCATGGCCGCTATTATGGAAGGACTCCAGTACCCTTCGATACGCACCGCCGTCTCCAGATCATCCTTCCATGCAATGAGCCGAGCACAAACCTGTGCAAGTCAGTATCAAGCGCCCTCGCTCTGGGCTTCCCTGCTCCCGTCATTGTCAACTGGGGCAAGGACTACCAGGGCGGAGGATGGCATGCTGGTTCTCATCTCGACAAGATTATCGGCACTATCGACTACCTTGACTGGGCTGTTAGTCCCAATGCTACAGGCCCCAATGCCCTCAGGGACAGTGACCTTGTTGTCGTCGCTGACTCGACCGACACTTGGTTCCAGCTCCCGGCTGACGTGCTCATCAAGCGATACTACGAGGCCAACGAACAGGCCAAGGAGCGTTACGCAGAGCAGTGGTTGGGCAAGGGAGAAGTGCCAATGGAACAGACCATCATCGTGTCAACCCAGAAGAAGTGCTTCCCTCCTCGTCAGTCCGGTTCAATCCTCCACTGCGATTCCCTGCCCCAGAGCCCCCTGCGAGAGGACCTGTACGGCAACGTGACGGACAAGGATCCTCTTCGGTACACAAAGAACCGACCTCGCTATCTCAACAGTGGTAGCATGATTGGCCCAGTCGGGGACATGAGACGGTACTTCCATCGTGTCAGGGCCAGGATGGATGAGCTCCAGGCGAAGGGCACCCATCTCTACAGTGATCAGGGTATCTTTGCCGAGATTCTGGCCGAGCAGGAGATTTTTCGTCAGCAACTTCGCCGCAGAGAAGAGTGGGACGATGCCTCTATCAACATGTTCCAGGAGGAGCTCGAATACCACGTTGGACTCGACTACACCCAAAAGCTCTTCATCCCCACTGTCTTTGAGGAAGAGGATGGTGAAATCATCACCCTCAACAACGAGACTCATATCCAAAGGGCTTCCCAGCAGCGTGGTATCTACCCAGCCCGTCTTCACGGTGTCCCTGATGACATCAAGAACGCGACAAACCCGCTGCAGAATCTGGGAGATGAGGACGACTTCAACTGGGGCGACCTCCCTCTCTACGCCGACTACTATACGCGATCTATCCCCGTCATCGTGCACCACAATGCGCACAAGGACGGTGCCAAGGCGCGCCGCTACAAGTGGTGGGACAGAACTTGGTTCTTCCCTTATCTCCGACCCCTCCTCAACGCGCGCATCGCGGCCGAGAAGCCCTGGCGCCTGTCGACCGTGGAACTGCCCCAGGGCGAGGTGGTGTACACTGCGCTGGAGACGTATGATGTGAACCCGAAGCCGAGATTGTATAAGCATGGCCAGGGTATCGAGGAGGCGAGCTTTGAGGCTGTGTGTAGGACGTGGGCACCCGAGGAGGGTGAGAAGATGTGGTATGATGAGATGTTCCGAGATCGAAGGGGTCCTTTGTAATGGCGCATGGTTTACTTTGAGAGGCAATACTCTTTTAGATTTGTTTGGGAATATTGGCGGCTATGATGGTTAGATTGAATGAATATAACTATGATATGTAATAAGATGACGGCGTATCAAGACTAAGATCCTTGGAGTTTTATGTCAATTAAAAAGCTCTCTTGCTCTCTAAACATCTCCCGTGCTTCTTGAGAGTCCCACCTACACAACCGTCTTCTCGCTTGCATCATCAATTCACATGGCCACCCTGACTTGAAGACGTTGTCGGACTGTCGAGAGGAATTCCGTCTTCCTCTTTGTACGCTGGCTTCAACGCTCGCTTTCTCCACATTCTGTAAAATACAAAGCAAGCGGCAGTTGTTGGTACTGATAACACAGCCCATATCCAGAATCGTGATGCATGACCCATCCACTCCTCGTCGTCGAAGAACGGCATCGACAAGAGTGCCTGTATCACATTAGATTGGCTAGGATGTGAGTCCAAGATACTCACAGCAAAAGTAGCTCCGGGAAGGAAGAACATGGTGACAATGGCAATCTTTAGTCAAGGTCAGCGTCAGTCAACTGTTTCTACCAAGAGGTCTCACTGTTTTCATCGCAATGCTGTCCTTCTTCATCTCCTGCGCAAGGATGTGTGATTCCTTGGCCATCTTGCGTCCGAGGCTGGCATCTTCTTGCATAGCTTTAAGGATAGCTTGCATGGCCTGCCCATTGGCAACCAGCAGTCTATCACTATTGATCTGTATGCGATTGAAGAGCTGTATTGCGGTGAGTCACTAGCCCCAACGGAAGGCATCAATCGCAGAAACTAATCAACTTACCAGAGCCAAGATATTCTGAGTCTTCTTCTCAAGTTCTACCGCAAACTCGCGGGCCGCCTCCACCTGCGAGAGGACCTGGTTGTAGCCGCGAGCAGCTTGCTCAAAGTCTCCGACAGCACCGGTTGAGATCTCTCTCTCGTGAACAGTGCTGTAATCCGTCGACAACTCTACAATGATTGCCTGCAGCGACTTCAGTTCTGACAGGTAGCGTTGCAGGTGTGCCGCAATGGAGTGCAACGCCCTGCTCAGTCCAGTTAGTACAGGCTCCGGCGTTGTGTCCTCGCTGTCCAGTTCAATCTGCAGTTTCTGCTCGTAGGCAATGAGCTGCTCGTTGACGCTGTTGAGCGAATTGGTCCACCAGCGGGCAGCACTACTCAGATATACAAGATGCACACAGTAATCCCCCCCAAATTGGCTCTCGGTCTTGGACCGCCTCTTGAATACTTCAGTGATACGCTCTTTGGGTTCGAGGGCGACCCCGGGCCAACGGCCATCCATAAAGTCGAGAGCCACAAAGGTGAAACGCTTGGTGGTTGGATCGACGCGAGAGAAGATGCCAACACATGAGCGGTGGATGTCTAGCTGTACGTCAGGCAACTGGAGTTTGTGGAAAGGGTTCATCTGGGTCGACTTCTGGTCATCCCCGGCCGGACCGGCAGCTTCTGTTTGGACCTGCACCCGGACTGGTAGGAAATACCAGAAGTCAAAGGCAGTCGAGTCGGCGAGTTGCAGTTTGCGAGAGCCTCGCCCGTTTGGCAGGTAGTGTCGGGTGAGGGAAAAGACGAAGGCCGCGGGCAGCATCAACTGTTTTGCAAGACTCTCGAAGCACGCACTAGAGATGCGCAGTTTGTTCGAGTCAGGCGGCATCTGGTCCAAAGAATTATGCACGAGGTGTTTATATATGAAACTTGACAAATCAGGTGAGTTAGAGGTTTGACTTGTGAGGTGTCGGGGGAGCTAACGAACAAGAATTGATAGTGAGGAGAATCGACATCTGTTGGCTGGTATCAGTCAGCCCAGGGTTGCTCGCTTCCGGCATTAGCTGAAAAGATTCAGCTCTCACAAGTGATTGAATATGGTCTTGGCAAGTGAGGCTTTGTTCTAGGCATGATGGTGACCCCGACCGACAAGTGATGCGGGCGATATCGGTGAACTCTGATAGATGAGACTGGCGAAAGACTTCGAAGGACCTTGCGATCGACTTTGCATGCTCGCTAGTGCCGCGCTATTAGCCGCAAGACTTATTTGGGAAGCGGCTCTAAGAGATCGAAAGATCGACTGACAGTTCCGGGGCATAGTTGCCCTTGTGCAATTGCGCCATCGCGAGTCTCTGGTGGGGTGAGAATGTGAATATGGAGTACTCGTGCTTCACACGAAATAAATTCGCAATTGTTGTTTAGGAAAGGGCAGAAAACGTCCTCCAGATCTTGTTGAAGAGTCCGGGGAACATCTCTTAATTTGGGCCTCATGGTGAGGGGGTGTTGGTTCTGGGCAGCCTTGGGCACAGCCTGGACAGGGGTCCGCCTCAGCCGCCCATTGCCTGCTGTAGCTACTTACTTAAGGCGTACAAGTCTTGGGTTGCCCCTCCTGCGCCATTATCTTTCTTCTTGTAGGCTTCCCCGCTCGCTGGATCTCGCATGATGGGAATTCGACGTCGAAAACACAGACCTGCGGCTCGTCCTCTGGACGCCTCCTGGATCGAGTCCGATGATGCCGAGCTTCTCCAAAGCAGCTCGGCTAGCACAATGGACGACAGATCGACACTGTCGCAGAAGGAGGCCAACGCCAATAACGACACAACAGACAGCCCGGAAGTGCAGACACTGGAAGTCCCAGACGCCTCTCAACATGACTCCACACACTCTCGTTCCCCAGCTCCGTCCCAATCGTCTGGAGGATTCAGACCTTCCAGCAGCGTTAGCGCAAATGATGATGTCTCTTTCAACTCGGAGCAGGGCCCAGGAGCGATGGGACCACGCGAGCCAACGTCTGCGAAACCGAGAAAGCGTCGATACGCCACCAAGCACCATTCTCACTGGCTGGAAGAAGGTGGTCAGCCAAATGACGAAAACGCACAACTCCCAAAACAGCAGCCACAGGCGGAATCTGGCCGGCCACAGCCCCCGGCTGACTTTTCTCAGCTTGGCAGCGTATCTACACAGCAGCAGGACCATCACCAACACCGGGGCGAAGCGGCCGCCGGGGTCAAGGCTCCTCGGGCGCCGTCAACCAAGTCGCCCTCAATCTTTCATCTAGCACCACACGACACCAATCAGGGCTGCGACGCGCCTCCAATCACACCCAAGGTGCATGCCAATTACTCTCCATTTGGCCAGTAAGACGATGTGGGCGGATCCTCGCTACAGTACGGCTGCAAGGCCAAGCAGGCGTGCGTGCATCTGGCACAGCCTACCAGGCATAGAGTGGCGCACCACCACAATATGCTGCGGTTGCAGTCAAAGGCTCAGCCGTTCGATGCCTTATTTCAAGCCCCCTGTCTGCCCCTACCCCGATCGTGGTTCGCATTGGGCATCACCTTCACTCGCGCTATCTACATGCGTATTTCTTTTCTTGCACTCGCTAGCCCTGTATGAGCGGATGGTTTTCCTTTCCATACACATCTTCATACAACCGATCATGTCTTCCACCCCCGATCAACCTATCCCCCCAAAGACTGGGGGCACGAACGTTCTCCGGGGCTTACGAGATAGTCAGTTCCCCCTACTTGATGAGTTGCCGGTGCCAATCAAGCTAATCTTTTCAAGAATTCCGGCCTAGGCACCTGAGGAGTGCGTCTAGCACAAATGATGCCTCCCCGGGCAGTCCTACTCCTGGATCCACCGTCCCTTCTTCGTTGCCTGTGACACCGCTCTTCTCGCCTCAGCAAAAGAGCGTCGCCTCGCCGTCCCCTACTGCTTCCAGTCCCCCAGCTTCCTTCCCCGAACACGCCGATACTGGAACTCCGTCAGCACTGGCACTCAATCGAGAATGGGCTGAATTCTCGTCCGGCACGCCGTCCCCTACTGCCTCCAGTCCCCCAGCTTTCTCCCCTGATACTGGAACTCCGCCAGCGCCGGCGCTCAATCGAGAATGGGCTCAACTCTCGTCTGGCACGTCAGACCCTCGCGGGTTTGTGGATTTCGATGTACCTACGGACATCCGGAACGTCCCTCTGGTGTTTGCTGTAGATGTATCCGGAAGCACGAGAGGAAGATGCCTGGATCAAGAGAAGGCCACTGTTGCCTCCATGACGATGCGGCTTGAGCCAACCACGCTGGCTTACCAATCCCACGTCCTGCCCTGGGACAACCGATCTTATGGGTCCATGTCTCCAACCCAGTTCAGGGGCCTACAGGCCGGCGGTGGGACAGATCCATCCGTCGTCCTCGAGAACGCCCTGAGTCGACATCATTTACAACAAGCAAAGGTTTGGTTCCTAATGACCGACGGCTACATCGAGGAGCGTCTTGTCAACAAGTTCGCCAATGCCATCCCAAACCACGGTTTGCATGGCACCGCTTCCGTCATCATTCTCTTTGGTTACCGAGTTCACTCGCCGTTTGAGTGCAACGTGTCAGTCGGCCTGTCTGTATTCGCCGTCGCCCCGCACTGCGTCTTCCTCTTCCATGATGTGATGACCGGCCAGCTCTATGTTTTCCAAGCCAAGGGATCTTTTGCTAGCCTGCTCCCGGAGCAATCCAAATTCACGTCCTTCGTGCCGACGACACAGTGGGAAGACCTCACCCAGATCACTTATGACGACCTATCATCAGTGAAGGTTCCAAAGCCTACCACTCTCGCGAGAGATGTTGTGGCTCTTCCAGGGGGCAAAGAATTCGACATGTCCTCCATCTACAACAATACCGTGTCTCCAGAAAAGACGCTTGAGCTGTTGTCAGACTACGCCGCTCTGGACGTCATTCTACTTGCGGCCGAGACCCGTGGTCGAGGGTCCTCGGTTAGGGTGTGGTTGGAGACCGCCCGTCAAACTTCTAAGATGCCCGAAGTAGCCGCCTGGGAGCGAGAGGACATCGATTCCAAGGGTAAACAAACAATGGTTCGTCTATTACAGACAGTGTCAGAGAATGAAGTTTCGGACCAGCAGCCCGAGGATCTTTGGCATCACCTTGCAGGCCCGCCGTCTCACGAAACTGCGAACCTACGCAACACGCCTGGCGATTCTGCACCCACCGAAACAGACATTCTTAGGTCCAAGCTCCGACTTCAGCATGTGCACAATTGGCATCGTTTCGAAGCAAGGGTCGACGGCGACTGGGAGCTTTCCTGCAAACTTGACGAAACGTTCACTGATGTGCTCTCAACTATCAGAACTTACGAACGCGAAGGCCCAGCGACCCCGGCAGCACTGACGCCAGTATCTACTCCAGCACGAAGTGCGGTTTTCATCAATGGCGCCAGGCAGCCAGGGGCAAGGACAAGCCCGCTGAGAACTCTACAGCGAGCCGTTGGGGGTAGTCAGCTGGGACCCTTGAGGCAGCAATACAGATCCAAATGCATGGACTTGCTGTTCCTCCCTGGTTTCAAGGGTGAGAGGAGCTCAAATTCTGGCATCCAGCCCGCGCTGTACGACACCTGCTCAATCTGCAGAGAGCCCAACTCGATCCAGACCCTACTGCTGCGGGCCAGCCCAGAAGAGGCTGAAACAGAGCATCTTCCAAAACCCGGCCAGCGTGCTGGCCACAAGTACCCCTTAGTCCTCGGAAACTATCCCGAGACAGATGTCATACTTCCCATCACATGCTGCGATGCTTGCGCATTCCTCCTACTCCAGGCAGGCGAGCTGCCCAACGGCGACCGCGTCGCTATAGCCTTGCCTTTAGTATCACTCCAGATCGAGGAGAACCGGAACCTGTGGAAGGCGAAATTGGTAGAAGTGTACGGTCACCGCTTCCACCAGAAGATCGTATCCCTTGTCTTTCTCTCCACACTCTGCACAACACTCGAGGATGTGATCGAGGATGAAGGAGCATCGAACTCTCAGAGCCTGAGAAGAAGCCTGGCATGGTGTTGCAGGGAGTTATGCCAGCTCCCAGGGATATCTGTTCGAGCCGGACTGACGCCAATGGGGAGCCCGCTAGCTGACGTGGTGAATGACAACATGTCCCTGCAGGAAGCTATCCAGGTCGCATTCTGCTCGTCTCGTCCTCTGCTCCAGGAGAACCCCTTGCTATCGTACCCTATGGATGGCTTCTTAGTCCTTGTCCGTTTAGCGGGATTGATGGAAGACATCGAGCCTAGATACATTGCGCGGTTTGTCTGGAGGCGCCTTCTGTACCATTTCGCCGAACGGCATGCAGAGCTGCAGAAACAAGTCGGCGCTGAAGAAGCAAGGGTCACACTAGACGATTTGCTCCACGAGCTTCCAGCAGTCATGGGGACGGCAGCCGAGGTGGAGTCTGGGGCATCGCCAGAGCGGCCAGGGGCTCTCGCAAGCCGGATCCGACGTCATATCATCCCACTGTCATCCCTAGAGGGCACCTACCTCATTCCTTCATCTTCTGACACCCTCGAGCAGTTTGGGCGCATGGAGGAGCACTTCTCTGCCCTCCAAGAGACTACCAAAAACCACCCTGCACTAGCCGTCTTCCTCCACATCATGGCCACGATAGCCGATAGCTCCTCTTTGATCACGGACGTAGAGGACTTTTTTGATAGAATACAGGATAGGATAGTTGGGCTGGCACGGGAGCACAAAGACTTGAGCGATGCTTTTGAGCCGACAGGATCCGTCGATGAGGCTGTCGCTGTGAGATTGATTGCGGCCGCTTATGAGCCGACCAAGGATGTGTTCTGTTAGCTTGTTTACGATGTATTTCTTTGTGTATGCCTATAGATTACATGTTTTATTACGACTAATGTTGCTTTCATGCCTGTCTCTTATTGTGTTATCTGAAAGTAGAGTCTTGGATAGATATTGACTACTCCTGACGGCCCTAAATGTTTCGGGCTGTGTATGTCCTTTTCACCCCCCAGAGCATGTCTTTGTGCTGCTTCGTGCATTCATAAGTTCCGCTAGTCTCATAATGACTCTGTTGATTCATAGCGTTACGACATGCCGAAGCCAACCACCGTCTGTCTACTACTTAACTGGTAGTGGGCATTGAAATTTCATGCTTCGGCGTGCTCCTCTGCCTACAATATCGCCATACTCTGTGCAAGCTCGTCAGTATGCTTAGCAGACAAAGGGGGCTTGAGCTGTCCCACATAGATATTGTTGCTTTCTCCTGTCCCACCCTCACACTCAGCCACGCCTGAGCGTCCCCCGCAAAGTGGCCCACATGTCCCGTCCAACGACACCCTATCTGAGCAAGGAACAACGTCGCGCAGGTACAGGGGGGCCATCAATCTACCGGTACTCTTTCCTGAAATTGGATTAGCTCTATTCAATAGGTCGCCATTTAATGCATTGATATCAGCTTGTACTTGGTCCGGAAAGCTGATGTAACAGCGGACGAACCGATCGTCCCGATATGTGCCAAGAGGTCCAAGTGGTTCCGGGGCTCCCCGCTCACATCGAGCCCAAGGCGCTCAATTACACCCGGCGTCCAGAGACTAGGGGTATCACTGTATCCAAATGACGTTTAATGCCCTCCTTAGACTAAGCTGGGACGTCACCACCTGGGTTGCAAGACGATGGGCGCTAGGTGGACACATGGAACACGATGTCACTCCCGGTACATATGAGCAACCGATCAGATCTCTGGAAATTAACAAACATCTGTAAACCCAAAGCCGACTTTGCACTCAATCTAGATAGATCTGGGACTCTAGATCCGCAATGGGGATCACCATCAAAATGCTCAATCGCCCATGTACAAGGCTCCCCTGATGTGCAACCGTTGACGAATATGGCCGTTCTGCACGCTCAATTCACCTAGCCGATAGTATTGGGCTCCCGCGCTCTCTCCACGTTCTCCACTTCGACTCCATCCTGGCTTAATCCATCCTTCAAGCCTACTTTTTCATTCACTCTATTGTTCATTGCTGACTGGACGTGGTTCGTCATGTAGGGCTCAGGATCCTCCACCCACAATGAGCAGATCAAAGCAACAACGCTGAAGGGAATGGTGATGTAAAAGACGAATTGGAAAGCGCGGCCATAAGCAAGGCGCACCGCCGAGCGAAGAGTTTGGGCAATGGCGGGTGTCATGCCTTCAATGCCGTCAAGAGAATGGGGGACGCCAAGGTTGTGAGCAATAGTTCCTGGGATAATAGCACCAAGATCAGAAGCGTTCAGACCGCTTGCGAGTGCTGCTTTGGTGATCTCTTCTCCTGAAAAGTCGCGGAACTTGTCCTGGAACACAGTATTAAAGATGGCGTTTCCGACAGCACCACCCGCTGAGCGGAAGGTTCCTAGGAGTCCCATAGCTACTCCCAGATGTGAGTGCGGAACATGTAGACTAGCGATGGCGTAACCTAGAATAGTAACCATGAGGAACATGGGAACGCCAAAGGCTGGCACGAAAGTCCAAGCCCATCTATGGTTAGGGTTAACAGTAGCAGCACTGGCACCCATGAAGATGGCTTGGAAGGCCATGCCGGCCACGAAAAGCCACTTGATATGGCCTATTCGGTGTGCGCAAATGGGGACGAGGGCTCCAACAATCGTGGAGATGAGGTTGGTCGGTAGTGAGATGAGTCCGATCTGGATGCTATCTGTCGTGAACATGAACAGGGATCCCTGAGGGAAGAGAGCAGACATGGCGTGGAAGTTCATGCCTGAGATGAAAAGCCCAACCAGCAGCACGACAAAGCCGCGCCACATGCGAAAGAGCTTCGCGGGGAACAGAGGGGCCTTGGCGAAGTTGAAATCGTAGACGAAGGCAAGGGCAACGACTGCCAATCCGATAACAATGGGAACGATGGAACTCGCGCTCTTCCAGGGATGGGCTGGGCTACCGCCCCAGGTCAGACCAACAAGAGCTGTTGCGAGGCCGAGGGTGAAGAGCGAGAGTCCGATCCAGTCGACTTCCTTGAACTGCTGCCATCGAGTTTTGTCAAAGTCACCACGAGGTCGGGATGTTGGCCAGTAACACAGGGCTGTTCCAACGAGGGAGAGACCTTCGACGATGATGCCGAGATAGAAGATCCAGCGCCATGACGCATACTCCAATAGGGCAGCTGCAAGGAGTACACCGACCATTCCCCTGCAAGTCAACAATTAGCTTTCCAAGTTGGCACTCGGGGCTTGTGTTCCGACTTACCAGGGGACCATAATGCCACCTTCCAGGATGCCAACGCCCAGAGCACGCCACTTGTTGGGCAGCATCTCAGGAACGCCAGCGTATGCAACAAAGACGAACCCAGTCCCAAGACCGATGACCGTCTCGCTGGCAATCAAACTAGCAACATTCTGTGCGACACCGCCCACGATACAGCCTACCATTACAACAGCCTGACCGCCGAGAATGAGATCTCTACGGCCAAAGACATCACTGAGAGGCCCACCGAGGGAGAAGGAGCATGCCGTTGACAGAGACCAGGCTCCGACGACCCAAGCCAAATCAGCATCATTTCCAAGATCGTTGGTTATCTGGACGACAACAGCAGCAACACAGGTGAATCCTAGGCCAACTGCAGGGCCAAAAGAAGCAGCCATGGACTATTTTAATACCAGACGAATTAGCAAACTCCAAGGGCTCAAAGTTCTGAGGGAGACTTACAAAAATGGCGAGCCAGGTTTTGATGCTGACTTCGGTGTGCTCAGGATCATCCTCCAATGCGGCGCGGTGAGGGTCATCTTCAAATTCAATGGCTGCGCGAACATCTTCAGCGCGACGCAGGTTGCGTTCAACGTCGTTCGCCATGATGACGATGATGAAGGCTGAGAAGGGTATAATATGCTATGTCTGACTGTCAGGTGAGGTCTGGGGTTTGTAAGGTAGTTCAATCTCAACTTGCGAGAGCCCTTGGGGTTTAATATCCATTCTCTATCGGCATTGATGCTATACTACCCCCCCTTACGGTCAAGTTACTCTCCCCGCGTCTTCAACAACTGCCGTCCCACCTGCCAAAGTCAAAAGAATGTGGGGAAACGGGGAAGCGAGATGAGTCTCGCTCGGCACTCGGTTACAACCCCAGGTTTCTCGCTCAATCAAGCATAGCGAATCGGATTGAGTTTAGGCTCCTGGCTCCCCACACTGCGCTAAAGAGTGGCACCCGTGAGGTTCTAACTATTTACAGTTAAATACCTCAACTTGAACAGGCCCAGACCAACGGCCCTTGCACATCCTCCCCTCACTTGCTTTTCCCTTTGGAGGTCGTAATCTCTCATCAGTCCGTCCTCATTCCTCCTGCGGCACGACCGGATCTCAGACGCCCCTGAGTAGATATCAAGATGGCTACCGGGATAAGCTCATTCTTCCAGCACCCTGTCATTGGACAGATTCGCGTTAGAGACGGCGATGGGGTCGTCCAATGCCTCGGTCTCAAGTATGCTTCTCTCGAAAATCGGTTCGCTGACGCGCAAATCATGGACTACCCCAGCGATGGCCATCTTACCGCTACAAAGCACGGGTATGAGCTTGTCCATAGCTACTGGCGCCGTCGCTGACTGTAGCATAGTCCACCCGTTATCATGCCACATGGAGCGGTTGACTTTGAAATGCAGTTGATCCAACAGGCCGTCCCCAAGTTTGACGTTCCTCCCATGTCCGACTTGGATGGCTTGAACTTGAACATCACATTGCCAAGGGACTGCAATAAGGACCCCAACCACCGACTCCCAGTGTTGGTTTTTGTGCATGGCGGTAGCTTCACTTTTGGGTCTAGCTCTTATCCTCATTACGACCAAAGCCGACTTGTCAAGTTGTCGATAGAGATGGGTAAGCCTATCATAGCAGTAAACTTCAAGTAAGTCAACACCTCCTACTAAGACTGTTGCTAACCTGCCCAAGTTATCGATTGGGTATACCAGGGTTCTTGACTTCGAAAGAGCTTTCAGATGCGGGCTTCAAGCCTAATCGTGGCCTGCGAGACCAAAAGGTGGCACTACGGTGGATAAAGAAGCACATTTCTGGGTTTGGAGGCGACCCGGATAGGATCACACTCGTCGGGCAAAGTGCTGGCGCAGGTAACACAACAATCCTCCATATCTATTTCTGCTAGTCTCTGACCTCAAGTTTACAGCGTCGGTCGACTTCCATATGCAATCCGAGGAGGCTTTGTTTAGTCAAGCAATCCTGTTTGGAGGTTCCTCCGTCCTGTTGAAACCGCTTGAGCCAGAGGCAGCTGAAACCGTTTACAACTCTGCTATTCAGGCACTAGCCCTGGACAAGCAGTCTCCCGAAGGTCGCATCGAGTCCCTCTTGAGCATTCCTGTAGAGGTTATGCTGGCCAATGCTTCGAAGGAAATGATTGCAGCTGGTCCTGCAATAGATCCTGACCTGATCCCGGCCGCAGCAACTCTTGGAGAGACCAATGACATGGTGGAATCTCCAATGTCCCGCAATCGATGGTGCAAAAGATTGTTTTCCATCGACAGCCAATTTGATGTAAGGTTGACCCTGTTTACTTTATTGACGAATTTTACTCATGCCAGCCGCCCCCTAGGCATCCATTTTCGATATCCTCAACCTCCGCGCCCGCCAACAAGGCATCACGACAAGCTTCCGAGCTCATTTGATCAGGACTTTGGGGGAAAGAGAGGCTTCTAGAGTTTTGGATCATTACAGCATACGTGACAACACGCCGGACGAAGAATCCTTGCTCAGCATCGCTCAAGCCATCACCGATGTCGGTTATTACGCCCTATCTGTGAAATTTGCCGATTCATTCCCTGGAGATTCGGTCCTAGGTCATTTCAACGAGCCAAACCCGTGGGATGGTGTTCACGCTGGTCGAGCGAATCATATCCTCGATATCGCCTACCTCTTTGGCAACTATGAGGAGAGACTTGGCCCCCAGAACAGAGGCGTGGCTAAATCACTAGCTGAAGATGTTCTCTCGTTTGTACACGGGGGCGATGGATTGCCTATTTTTGGCAAGGAGGAGAAGAAAGTGATAGTTTATGGCCCAGGGATTGATGGTGTTTCTAGACAGATCTTGAGATGGGACGACAAAGCAGCCAGGAGAGACGGTGCTATATTCGAGCTGGCCAAAGAGGTGGGAGGTCTTGGGAAACTACTGCAGGCTCTCCTCAGCTTCTGTTAAATCGTTTAAAAACCTATAGTGGAATACATTGACAGATTTCATGGTGAATAAATACCAGTAGTGAGTGAGTTGACAAGGATCAGCCTGCTGGCAGTTACGACAGTGACAATAATGACCCTCCTATCCGACTTTGGCATGACAGCCAACCCGATCCTACGTTCCTCCAACGCTAAGAAAGTGAAGTGTAGGGCCCTCGAGATGGGCCAGCCGATTCGAGACTCGGTCCCTGTGTTCCACGTGCTTCATTCCCTACCAGTACGGGGTTCGAGATTGCAAACTCCTTGCTGTAGACTTCAAGATAGAGTCCCACACAGGTACCCCGCCTCAAGCCGTGTTTGGAACCTACAGCACCCCTTTCCCATGTGGGACCAACCTGGTGATCACACCCTGAAGCTACACACCCTTTTCCTCATGTGGGCCCGGCTATGGTAACTATCACATCCATGTGACGGTTTCGACAGACAGCACAGTAACCTCTGTGGGGCTGATGTGCATGGGGCCCAGGCTCCTTGCCGAATACCTTCAAACCGAGGTCGAATATCATGGTTATTTCTCCCCTCCGCATCGGCATTTAAATAACGGCAAATCGATGCAAGTCACTGAAACTTTATTCTTCCTTCAAGGTTACAATCACGCAAACACGATTACTCATCTTTCCTCCTCTGTGGCCCTCAACTCGTACCAATTAAACCATGGGGGAACACATCAACGACGTTCCTTTCACCCTCAAGGATGTGCCGGTCGAGAATCAGAGGCCTATGAAAGTCATCATCATTGGGGCAGGTTTCTCAGGCATTTACACTACCATCAGGTAAGTGCGCTTGCTTTGGCAATCTTGGCTTGCTCTCAAGGTTTTGTTCCTTGCCTTGCTTTCTTCCGTTGCCCATGAAGTCGACCCTAGGTTGTTCGATAGGCATGGCCTTGGTTTCAACGTTTGATATTAAAGGCCTGTGACCTTATGTGGAGCCTTTGAACCTGAAAGATGTGCGACAAATTCTGACATGTGAGATCACAGGATATCTCAGCGACTCAGAAATGTTCAGCTACAGGTGTACGAGCAAAATGATGGACTGGCGGGTGTGTGGTAAGCTAAAGAAAAAATGACATGTTCGGCTACGGTATTGATATTTACTGTGTCAGGTGGTTGAACCGCTACCCAGGGCTGGCATGCGATATCCCATGTGAGTTTATTCATCGGCTGTTAGGAAACAGTGATAACGATAGTCGGACAACTAATGATGCGGACTCAAAGCCTACTCGTATCAGTTCAGTTTTGCCCCGAACCCATACTGGTCCTCTCTCTACGCCCCAGGACCCGAAATTCGAGCTTATATGACGGATGTTGCTGAAAGATATGGTGCTACGCGCTATATCAAGACTTCTCATGCCGTCAAGGAGTGTATTTGGGACGCTGGGGAGAAGATCTGGTAAGCTTTTATGCAACCTTCACCCAAACACGAGAATGGAGTGCGGGATATGGAAGCTGATACCATCGATGAGTAGGAGAGTCAAGATCCACAACCTCAAGACCAATGAAGTCTTCGAGGACACGGCAAACGTACTTATATCAGCTAAAGGCGGCCTGAATCAAATCATGTGGCCTCGAATCAAAGGCTTTGGCGACTACAAGGGAAAACTCATTCATTCTGGCCAGTGGGATGAGAGGTAAGCTCCCGAGACCCAACAACACGATGCCAAACCGCTAACAGAGATGTAGCGTCGATCTTCGTAACAAGCGGGTTGGCGTTATTGGTAACGGATCTAGCGCTATTCAAATTGTGCCAGCCATCCAGCCGCTTGAAGGCATCAAGGTTTGGAACTTTGCCCGAAGCCCTACCTGGGTATCGAACTCCTTTGGGGACGTTGCGATGATGAAGCTTGGGAGAGAGCCTGGGGACTCAAAATGTGCGTAATGGCCCAGTGGAAGTGAAGCAACAGAGAAGCTAACCAGAAACCAACAGTCTCTCGCCGTGACCAGGAATACATGGCACGGCATCCGGATCACTACCACAAAATGCGCAAGACATTGGAGAAGGAAGCCAGCAAGAAGTACTTTTTCACCCTCAAAAACTCACCCGAACAAGCCAACGCGGTGGGCAAGTTCCAGGATTACATGAAGAAACGACTAGAGGGCAGACCTGATCTTTACGAAGCCATCATCCCAACATTTGCTCCTGGATGCCGTCGACTCACGCCAGGACCAGGATATCTGGAGTCCCTCAAGGAGGATAACGTTACATTCAGCAACACTCCTATTCAGGAGATGTCTGAGAAGGGTCTGAAGCTCAGCACTGGAGAGGAGATAGAATTGGACGTTGTGGTTTGCGCGACAGGATACAACGTTGGGGCACCACCAACATTCACAGTAACTGGCCGCAACGGCGCGACGCTAGAGCAGAAGTGGGCACCTCACCCAGAGACATACCTTTCTGTGGCTGTGGACGAATTTCCCAACTTTCTACTCATTGGCGGACCAAACTCAGGCCTCGGCTCTGGTAGTCTGCTCAGTGTTTTTGAAGGACAAGGCGACTACGCAGTCAAGATGATTCGCAAACTGCAAAAGGAGGATTACTCAACCTTTGAAGTCAGACCGGAGCGTGTTGCTGACTTTAGTCACTACATCGACGAATACTTCAAGCGGACCGTCTACACAGATGACTGTTCGTCGTGGTATCGGTCACATACCACAGGATCACGGATCGTTGGTTTGTGGCCTGGATCATCGGCACAGTGTCTCGAGGTCCTGCGGGCTCCACGATGGGAGGACTATGTCTTTGACAGCGCTGATCCTACTGGAAACCTCCTGCGATGGCTTGGTGATGGATCTAGCTTGACCCTCACAGAGGGCGATCCGTCCTGGTTCTTGGAGTATGAGGCTACTGATGCCCCTGAGGAAGGAAAGCCGGAGGAAGGCAAAGTTTACAGTCGTCGTCCATTTTCACACTAGATAACTAAGTGTCTGATATGGATGTTTAGGTTATTCTCGACGTGTTGTTATTCCTCGAGTTGTTATAATAGGAAAGTTGAATCATACGTGCAATATAACGTCAAGCAACATAATACAGGATACATGACAGCATAAAACTCAACGCTACGAAGAACCGCCACCTATAGAAGAATTTGAAGCTTCTATGGCAGCCAACAAAGCTTCTTCCGAGATGGACAAAAGTCACCCTTATGCTGGCTCAAATCACCCCCCTGTCGCCAGTTTCCAGTCCAGAACCTACCCCCGTCCTATCTCCGACGCGTCCCCTTTAACCGATGAACAATCAGCGGAACGGAAGAGCAATAACGCCGGGGTCATGATCACTATCTACCCCGCAATCTGAATCTCTCAGGAATCATGAGACTTCCAGCCACCAAGACACCTCGATATCATGGCTCCTGACAAGGACTCCGTTTCAAAACTTGTCGGCCTGCTAAGTGACGAGTCTCGAAACCCAAACTTGACCGTTGTCGACACGATTCTCTTTCACCTCGGAATTGCAGACATATACGCCTTGCATGCAACATGTCGATCGCTGCGTTGGCTGGTTGGTTACATGACCGACTCGCCACGTCTGCTCAACATCAACAAACAACTAGGGCCCTTTTTCAAGGACCCGATGCGCTTCCGAAGTGAGCTGGGGAAGTGCGATGGGCTCCTGGCGGGAGATTTTGTTCGAAACTTCTTCGAGTTCGGTCGTTGGGAAGTCACCTCAGTGCTCTTATACGTTGAAGGGCTCAAATCACAAGGCTTGATCGACTATTTGCAAGATCACGAGGGGTACAGGATGATATCACAGCACCCCAGAATGATGGAAAGAAAAGAAGCTCCAGGTTTCAAAATCTCTATGAGGGCTACAACCGGTCCTCCAATTATGAACCTCATTAATGAGGCATATACGACGGCTGGCCTCAACGTGATATCCTGGAATAAAGCCTACTCACTGCTCCCAATTCCAACTATTGTGCATCACAAGTTCTACCCTACCAAACCTTTCGACAATGGACTTGGCAGAGCACTTCGACACCGTTCTAAATGGGGTTGGACAACTCGCGATATGCTTTGGCCGGATCAAACAAGCGAACTCATTTCCCGAAAACAATGCCGTCAAGTTGGTGGACCACGCTCACTGGTCATAAAGCTTGGGAATGTGCCTCCTGGAGATTACACTCCTGACTATGTCCTTGATGCAAGTGTCTTCTCTCTTGTGTGGGAATCGAGTGCTTCCACGCGGCGCTTATCAATTAGTGCACAGCCTACGGTCGAATCCGCTGCACTGCGCTACAAATACACAACCGGTGCAGGTGGTGATGCTTGGAGATCTTGGGAGAAGTTCTTGCGCGACCGGTTAGACCGTTGGATCTATGTTGAGATTGCCAAGCTGAGCCGGGAGGATCGGCCACGAGGGTTCTATTTCTTGGCACCTGGGAACTATCGTTTCTCTTTTCCCTCTGGCTATATACTCCCCGATGCGTGGGACTATGCAGATGATCAAATGATCCCATGGTTTCAAGAGTGGGAGAAGGTTGGGTCAACGAATGATAACCTTGATGGGTATTGAGCATAATGTTTGTGACCTCCATGTAACCAGGCAGGAGATCAACGAGTTTGTGTTTTAGAGAAACTGTCTTGGAATTGATTTCACTATATTAAGAGTCTTATCATGGTCGTCAGCCCCTTGTTGCTGGTTTATGAGAACTATAGCGGTATTGGCCTTATACATGCCCTGCTGTCATAGAATAGAAACACACCTAAGCATTTAGAACTCAGATCTGAGGTGGGATAGTAGAGACTGAGCTCGATGCCGGGCCCGTTCCTGACACCTATAGTGACAGCAAAAGAATCATATTGCTATATCCCCCGAGTTTCCAGTACATTATCAAAAAAGGCAAGAGGAGAGCAGAAGCTGGAAGAAAAATCTGTAGTCTTTTGTTAGTCGCAATCGACACGGCCGGATGTGCTTCTCACATTGATTGTTGAGCGTTGCGCCAAACTCATTCAGAGGTATGGCATCAAGATCCGACAGAAAGTCGTAAGAACCGGGCCCACTACCGTCTTCGACAGATGCTCCTGAAGTTCCGAGGACGATGCTCAGAGCTTTTGCTACTTTCCCAGCTTCCGCCGATGTCGCACTTCTCTGATGCCAAATTTTGTGTGAGATGGTCAACTGCTGCCGTACCTCTCCAGCCCTAGATGTCTGTCCTGCGGTCTCGAATTTATCGACGTCTTGAAGGTAGAGGCAGAGCACGCTCGCCGCGAGGAGAACATCCTGGTTGAAAATGCGCGTGACCTTCCATCGAAGCTGACATAAACGGCCGAATGGCTGTGACTCTTCATGAAGCATCTGTTGAAAAGATAGAATCTTGAGTGCGGAATCTAAACAAATCCATACCGACTCCCTGTCCCGCTCTTGAGGGTGTTGAACTGGGTAACTGATCAAAGATCTCCGGTACAGGAGGATACGTGATTTGCGGTAGGTCGTTTCTATACTTACCCGCTGTACCACAAGGGTTGGACTATCTGTGATGGGGTGTGGCATAGTTTCCCAGCGCAGCACAGGCGGGATAGCACGATTGTGTACATCTTCAAGAAGTTTGTCAACCCTAGTGAGTTCATCGTATGAAGGGGGGTTAATATCGGTGTTGATGTCGCAAATCAAGCCGAGAGCTGTTATCAGTCGCCCTCTCGCGATAAGAGGGAGCACCGGCGTCCATTCTGTTTCTGGCCTCGGTGGAGGCATCTCGGTCGTGTCCTCGTCAAAATCACAGTCACGCAGATTACGGGCCGGTTTCGTATCGATGTGCGTATCCGTGGCACTTCGAGGAAGGCCCATCTCCAACGAGATGACGAGATCTAGTTGAAGAATTGTAGTCCAGATGCGTCTCCGCATCTCACACTCGAATGGAGATATTCCGGGAAAGTGATCTGGGTCCCGGTGATAGCCCATGCGCATCGCAAGATGGAGTATCATACCGATCGAAAGCCAACCGTCAGTAACGCCATCTTTCAACAGTATGAATTCTCCGGTAAGGACCGTAATAAGCGTTTCCAGGATATATGGTCCTCCCGTCGTATACCTGGCCAGAATAAGACACTGGACGGCCTTGTCCCGGAAGACATCCTTCATGGTGAGATATTCCGCCTTCAGAGATTCGGCTCGTCCGTCAGGGAAGTCGATGGCAAAGGTCTGCAACTGAGCAGCGATATATAGCATGGAGAACATGAGACCGATCCAGGCGATGGAAGTTGTCGACGGATCTTCCCAAAAGGCTTCATACTGTCAACTGTCAGACTGCTTGGAATCGGACAGGTCAGAGAGAACCCACCTCTCGGAGAAACTTCTTGGAATGAATGAGATCTATAGGACAGTTAGTACCTATGAGAGTGGAAAGAAAGTTCGGATGTACTGACACGGAGTGATAATGTATGAATCGAAGTGAAGGGCCATGAGGCGGTCAACAACTGAACGAGGAGGAACAGCAACCAATATTTCTTCTCTAGTCGCATGACGGTTTGGACCATAGAACAAGTGTGAACCGAGCGGAGCCTTGCTATCAGTGACTAAGTCCTCCTTGAGCCCTCTGATTTTGGTGAGAACGGCCTCCCAATGCACACTCTGGACATAGCTGGTTCCAGACTCACGCACCTCCAGGGTGCCAGGGTCTGCCGGGGATTCAGCTTGATCTTCGGATTTCTTCGACCTTGGGACCTCAGGGAACACATTTGTAAAGGATGGCGAGCTTGGTCTCGGCGATTTCGGTGCGGGCTGACTTGGAAGTGGTTGACCTTTCATGAGCGTCACGACAAGGCTCTCGAGTTCAGAGATTCTGTCCTTTAGGCTGGTACCTTGTTGCAGAGCAACGGAACGTGGAGCATCGGACGGAGAAGAAGATGCCGCATAATTGCACGAGTTGGTGAGACCACGCCTTGAGCAAGCTCCGCATGGTTGGTGTCGGTCGCACCTCAGCCTGGCAAAGTTAAGAAAGAGTGCACGGCTTTGAGAGAGTGATCAAGTACGTACTTTCGATGTCTGCATGGGTCGCAGGAAAGCTGGACTTTGTCTCTGCGTCGATTCGGGGGCGGACGCGGACGCGGAGCATCGTCGGCCATGGTGTGGCTGAATTTGGGTACTCAACCTCGTCCACGGAGGGTGGGCAATATGGTATGTCCAAAGCGGAATTATCTCCCAGTCCGCTCTCAAACAATTTCACAGCCGCTTCAAGAGAAAAGAAGATGTCGGGCGGAGCAAACTGAGAAACAATGGAGATAGCAACGACCATCCGACCCTCCGTCTGACCCTCCGCGTCAATCCTCCGTGTCGACCATCCGGACGGACATAAGCATGTTTAACTCCGCATGAACATTCATACCCATGTTACCAAATTAGTAGCTGGTGAAATTAGCTAGACGTTACCCAAAGAACTTTCCTACCTTTAAATGGAGAGCAAGTTACAATGAAATATAAAACTAAACCGGCTTCTAAGGCTCTAACCGTTTTTATTTTGTCAAGAAAAGCCTAGCAGCGGTGAAGAAAACACGTACCGAGACCACAGAGCCACACCATCCTCGACAGCATATCATGGCAGCCGACTTGGAATCCGCCCACGAGAAGTCGGCTTCATTGGAAGACGGTCACCATGACCAACAATCTAACGAGTCTGACCAGACCGCAATTGAACAAGAACAAGAGACAAAGGACAATGTTGTCGACTGGGATGGACCAGATGATCCCCAAAACCCCCGAAACTGGCCACAATGGAAACGCATAACCCAAGTTGTCCTTGCCAGCGCCTTCTTGCTCACCGCGTAAGGCGCTCCTTCGATGAATCAATTTTTGTACTAACTGATACACATATAGCAACCTCGCCGCCACAATGTTTGCGCCTGGAGCTGCCGCGCTTGCCAAGGAGTTCCATATCACCAGCTCTACCATTGTCAGTCTCACCGTGTCCATTTACCTCTGTGGCTTCGCCGTTGGGCCAATGTTTATTGCACCGCTATCCGAGTTGTACGGACGCCTTGTCATCTACCACACCTGCAATGTCATTTACATTGGCTTCATCATCGGATGTGCGCTGAGCAAAAACACGGGCATGTTTCTTGCTTTTCGATTTATTGCCGGATGTGCTGCTTCGGGTCCATTGACTGTCGGTGGAGGAACTGTCGCCGACGTCGTCCCGCCTGCTCAACGTGGGAGGGTAATGTCTCTATGGATGATAGGGCCTCTTCTGGGACCAGTAGGTGGCATTATCCCACGGAAGCCATAGTGATGCTGACATTCCTCAAGGTCTTGGGCCCAATTATTGGTGGCTTTGTGTCCGAATCAATTGGCTGGCGATGGACGTTTTGGATCATCACAATCCTGGTAAGTAGAGCATGACCCCTAATATTTTCGAGTCGCTGACTTTTCGGCATAGGCAGGAGTATCGTTTTTCATATCAATATTCTTCCTCCACGAGACCAACGCTGCTGTGCTGCTAAAATGGAAAGCTGCTCGCCTCCGAAAAGAAACCGGCAACAATACTCTGGTTTCCAAGATGGATAGAGGCCTGGCCCCGCGCCAGCTATTCCTCCATGCTATTACTCGACCAACGAAGCTTCTCTTCTTATCGCCAATCGTACTCCTCCTTTCCCTCCTATGTGCTTTCGTTTTCGGCCTCCTCTTTATCCTGTTCACCACGTTTCCCACCGTCTTTGAGGAACAATACCACTTCTCCGCCGGTGTTTCTGGCCTGTCATATCTCGGTGTTGGAATTGGAATGCTCGTCTCTCTCGTAGCCTACGCCACCGTGAGTGACAAGCTGCAAAAGGCACTTGGAGATTCACCAAAACCTGAAGGACGCCTAAAGCCTATGATATGGGCCATGCCCGCTGTGCCCATCGGCATCTTCTGGTATGGCTGGGCAGCTGAGAAGCAGACTCACTGGATTGTCCCTATCCTCGGTACCTCTCTCTTTGGGTTCGGCTTTCTCTGGATCATAACACCAACTCAGCTCTACTTGGTGGAAGCTTTTGGCCCTGAGGCTGCCGCCTCTGCGTTGGCTGCCAACGTGGTTCTCCGACTTCTTTTTGCAGCCTTCATTCCTTTGGCAGGGCCATCTTTGTATGCGGACCTAGGACTTGGGTGGGGGAACAGCGTCCTGGGTTTTATTGGTGTGGCTTTTCTGCCAGTGCCAGTCTTTTTCTATCGTTACGGAGGGTGGCTTAGGGAGCGTTTTGCCGTGAAGCTTTAGCATGCTATGTTGAGAAAGAGTCCCTCTGAGCATACAATTGAGGCTGGGGTATTCGAGATGTCAGTGGTTGTGTTAGGCCAACTGTCACTGAGGGCGCAAATGTCTTAAATAAAAGACAAGGATCCCGGTCAGGGAAAATATTATAGTATTCGTGTTATATATAGATTGATAGATACTCTCCTATTTAGGTATAATTTCCCGCTTTATAATATCTCTATAGGGGAACACAAAGTCCCTATTATTTATCCCTGCGTATTACTCTTGTTGTGGACATTATGCAGCATAGCAAACTAGGACAAACTTTAGTCCGGCCGATATCGCTTCAAAATCCGGATAGAAGCGGCAAACAAGGAAGAGGCGAGCGGTGAAAATTTGACTGACCCAGGAGTAAGAACATTTTGACTTGCAAAAACTCCAGAATAACTCAATTAACTTCCGCCATGTCGTACGGCACAATCAAGACCCCAGCTCCGGCATCAAATACTCCGGAAGCCTCCCCCCTTCTTGCCGCCAATGGGAACCCTGCGGCGTCCGATGACGCCTTGTCCGGCCCTGAGACAAGCCAACAGAAGTCTCAGGATGATAACGGCCTGTGGGTAACTCTCAAGTCGATCTACAACAACAACATTGGGCTGTTTCTTGTCTTTTTGGCACAAATGTTTGGGTCTATTGTGAGTGAAATGACACTCTCGCAGTTGCGGAGAAACTGCTTGATGTGCTAACAAACACAGATGACCATGACAACGCGATTGTTGGAAACTGGTTTTGAAACAAAGTATCATGCCTTGCAGGTCATCTTTGTGCGCATGCTGGCCACCGCCATTGCTGGATCTCTGGGCATGTGGTACAAGAAGGTTCCTGGCTTTCCCTTTGGCCCACGTGAGGTCAGAGGATTGTTAGTTTTACGAGGCTTTGCCGGAACCGCCGGGTTGATTGGCCTATACTGTGAGTCAATCCAGGTGGATAGACCAGTCGAAACACCATGTTCTAACAGTCTCGTCCAGATTCGCTATCGTACTTGGCCATCTCTGATGCAACCGTCATCACGTTCCTTGTCCCTACAATGACGGCATTCATCTCTTGGGTCGCCTTACATGTATGTCAAATGTACCTTGCATTATGAACTTGTTACCAACTCTTGTCGATAGGAACCTTTTACTTTGAAGGAAGCTACGGCAGGCTTCATCGCCTTCACAGGCGTGCTCTTCGTCGCCCGACCAGCCTTCTTGTTCCCTGAAGGCCCCAATGCATCAGCGTTGTCTACTGCCGTGGAAACCATCGTTCCCGGCGTAGCTGTTCAAGGAGGCATTCTTCCACCGCCAGAGGTGACACCCACTGAGCGTGCAATCGCCATCTTGTGTTCTATCTTCGGTTCATTTGCGGCGGCCACGGCATACAGCACAATCCGTGCCATCGGGAAGCGAGCGCATTCTCTCGTGAGCGTCAACTACTTCGCCACGTTAGCGACTGTCAGCTCGTTCCTCATCATCATGATTCATCCTGATCTCCAATTTGAAATCCCCAAAAGCACCATCGAGTGGTATGTGGTCCAGGGTTGACAACTTGCCTTTTTCCAGGGCTAGTGACTGACTGCAACAGGGTTCTGCTCCTTTCCATCGGAGTCTCGGGTTTCCTCCTTCAGGTCCTTTTGACAGAAGGGCTGCAGAGGGAAAAGGCCGGAAGAGCCACAAATCTCATTGTAAGTTTCTTACGGGCCGCAGAAGCGAGCAAAAGTCATCTGATTTGTCACTAGTACGTTCAAATGGTATTTGCGCTGATTATTGAGCGTGTCGTCTGGGGCACCACACCGCCGGTTACTAGCTTTGTCGGCAGTGCCCTGATAATTGGAGCTGCCATTTGGGTAACGTTGCAGAAGAAATCACCTGTGGAGCAAACAAGGCTGCTGGACGAGGAAAGGAGACCTTGAAATTCACGCAGAGGAGGGAACTTTTTAGTAATTACTAAAAATCATTACTATTTTTACTCGATATACAGTCGCTGTGTTTTTAAACTCATGGATCAAGGTTTAACATTAAGTTGGTCATTAAGGATAAGTTAGTCATTAAGGATAACTTAGTGCTTATTAGTGAATATCTAGTTCAAATCCAGAAGGTGTCACATGTTTCAAGATTCATTACAATTGCTATAGTAATCGCTAAGTAATTCCCTTCCCTGGAACTTGAAACTTGGCAGCCTCTGATAGTAGTTTTGTCAGCATTCCTGGCATCGCGCTGATGAGTGGTGCCGAACGGTCTTTCGCACGGTGGACTTCGTGCATGTTGCTAATAGATACATGAAAGACTTGGTCTTGGATATATCGCCAAGAACACCAAGGACATCAAATACCATAGACGTGACGTTGGCCACAAATAATATACCGATCAACATTGGTCACTGCTCTTGTGTAACCTTTCAAGCCCATCTGTGTCACGTAAGAACTCTATCGAAACCCCTTTCCCACCAAGCATGCTGGCCTCACAAGGTGCTTACACCAATTACTAATGTCACCAGAAAACACTGTGTGACAAACCTGACTATCAATGGCCCGGGGACTCTGGCTGCATGTTGCCAAGATGATTCGCTGTGCAACAGTGTCAAGTGGTTGAAGGGTGGGAACACGTTGCCACATAGGGCGAAACTGAGCGCGGAGCGAATCATGTCTCTCCAATTTCCATCAATCAATGCATCCTCAATGCAAGGCAACCCCTGTTGTGTATCCCCACAGGTTCGCCCAAACTTGCTTATCCGCGTATCCGAGTCTCACTGGCAGTGCCAAGACGCCTCAGTTAGACCCTTCTCCAGCTGGGTTTCCAACAGGAACGGACCCGGCAGTTGTCCGTCTCACCCCGGCCCCGCACCTCTGGGACTGGCCTCACCTGCAAGTCTGCTGACAGCCAAGACTCCAGCCTCATGAGAGTCTCTCCGAGCCGCGCGGTGAATGTGTCAGTCGGACATCATTTCCGCTCGTGCATCGAGTCCCAACCTTCTTGGCCTTGCGTTCGCCACTTGGGTTTCCGCAGTCCTCACGACAAGGGCCAAGATGAGGGGAATCAACTCCACGATGGCTTCCAGTGCGACCCCAGTTCGGGCTTGGGGGTTGCTTGGAGTCGGGAGAAGGCCCGCTCGTGCATTGAACGAAGACGGGGGATTGGCTCTTTCATCTCTCTTGTCGGCCCTAAGTCGTCACGCCCGGTTTCACCGGATGAGGAAAGGCGATGAATATCGAGGCTACGAGAAGCAAGCAATCGATATAAAACGTGGCGGCCACATCAACCTTAGAGGTATTCATTAAGCAGCATCAAGCACATCCTCCCATCCATCTCCTATCCTCAAAACATCCCTCACGACATCTAGCCAACATGAAGTTTCCCTCTCTTCTCGCTGCAGCAATGCTCCCCGCGGCCGTTTTCGGCGCAAAGGACGCGGGCTTCAAGTACGAGCGATTGGACAAGGACGATGCCGTAAGTCACACCTCCAGAAGCCAAACTCTCCTCCTTCACTGACTTTGCCAAGGTCCTCCTTGTCGTTGATATCCAGGAGGGTCTGATTAACGTCGTGAGGGACTTTGATCCCCTTCTCTACCACCACATGGCTGTTGCTCATGCAGCCATCGCCGACGCCTTTGACATCCCAGTCATCATGACCACCTCAGCCGACACAGGTATGCAATCTTCTCCACTCCTAATAGGGGTCCAAACTTTGCCCCAAGGCGGTGACTGATGTGTGCTTTAGGCCCCAACGGCCCTCTGGTCCGCGAGATCAAGGAGATGCATCCCAACGCCCCTCTTATCCAGAGACAAGGCGAGATCAACGCCTGGGATAGCGAAGACTTCCGCAATGCAGTGATCGCAACCAACAGGAGCCAGGTCATTGTTGCCGGTATCGTCACTGACGTGTGCACCACATTCCTCGCCCTTTCTCTCCGCGACGAAGGCTTCAAGGTCTGGGCCAACGTTGAAGCATCAGGCACTAGCTCAGTTCTGGTTCGCGAGGTTGCCAATGATCGCATGGCAAGGGCTGGTGTGCAGACTGTCAGCCTGTATACCATTATTGGAGAGCTTATGCGTGATTGGCGAGGCAACCCTGGTGCCGAGAAGATCCTCCCCTGGTCTGATAAGTACATGCCTCTCTGGGGTCACCTTATCCGAGCCCACGGTTACGCAACTACCAACGGAACTCTCCTCCCTGGACAGAAGGAGCTTCTCTAAACGGGCTTCATGGAACGGCAAGGTTGTAAGCAAGCAGGCATGGAAATTGCTCACCGCCATTGTTCCATGCCTGAGCCAGTTCACACATTCAGTGTCTCTTTGGCCAATGTGAAGGCACTTCGCCCCGAGAGGAGCAAGATGCGGGTTGGATGGCACAAAAGTTCATTTCTTCAATCGCCCCATGTCGATTCCTTATAAGGCGATCTTTTTACACGTACATATTTCGCTTCAACTCTCGACAGTCGACAATGCTCAAAGCCATATCACTTGGCCGCGAAGGATCGAGTTTTAGCCATCAATAAAAGCTGCATCAAAATCTTCCCATATCCAGCAAACTTTGTGATCTCATAATGAACCCTGTAGTTATGCACATGACCTTAGCCGAGCGCCGGCATGACAAGCTTGTTGCCTCCATTCGCACTGATAGCAGCACCATTGACCCAACGGCCCTCCTCACTAGAAAGGAATCCAACAATGTAGGCAATATCTTCAGGAACACCAATTCTATCCGCAGCTGAAGTATCTCTAATCTGTGCGTCAAAATAACCCGGCGGCATCAAGTCCTTGCTGGCCTTGATCGAATCAGTGAGAGTCAACCCCACAATGACACTGTTAAAGGTGGCGTGGGACTTCTTGGAAAAGGTCTCGGCAAACGAGCGAGTGTAGCTCTGGAGAGCGGTCTTACTGGCTCCATAGGTCATGGTGGGATCAGCATTGGCCTGGTAGGCGAGAACACTTGAGATGTTGATGACACGACCTCCGTAGGTCGGGAGATGAGGCAGAAGCGCGGTGGTGAGCGTGACCGGGGCGTAAACATTTCCTTGCATCACGTCAAGGAAGCTCTGCAGGGTAGTCTCTTTGACGGGAAGGACCCTCGAGTGATCAGTCAAGACGGCGTTGTTGACGAGGATATCGATGGTGGTTGTGTTGAGTCGTTCAACAACTTGGGTGATGAGCTTTGGGCCGAACTCGGGGTCGAGTGCATCTGCCTGGATCGCAACCGCTTCCTTCACTCCCAGGCCTCGGCAAGTTTCAAGCGTAGCCTCAGCGGCTTGAGCATTGGTGGCATAAGTGATGGCCAACTTGGTGAGACCTTTGCGGGAGAGGTGAATAGCGATAGCTTGTCCGATGCCACGGGAACCTCCAGTCACAATGGCCGTCTTGTCAGCCAGGGACCAAGGAGCTTGGAAAGAGGGTGGTGAAGACATTTTGATAAAATTGTCGCGTGTAATAGGCTTCTGTGTTCAATAAACCTTGGAAAGAATGATGAGTAGATGAGCCTCTTCTTTGGGATAATGTCTGGTCTTATTTATACAAGAATCACATGTCCAAAACACAACACATCGCATAGTCTTTCGACGTAGTGCTTGATAGCTCCAAGCGTCTCCTAACCGAAGCTTGCGTAGTCAGTGTCAAGCGGAGCGGACAGCGGAGTTAGAGTGGAGAAGCGGGATTCATTCCATGGTGACAAAAAGCTGGTCTCAACCTGGTTTGGGGTGAGACTCGCGAGCTGGTAGCGCCATGCTCTGCTAGACTACCGGTCTGAAGGCCACTTAGTGCAGTGGCATTAAGGAATCCCGAGTGAGCGGCAAGGCTAAATTCAGATTTCTTGTCAGCGTCGGCAACTGGGTCTGAACTCGCGGAGTTCGTGGGGTGGCTGCAAGGGGGTATGGAGATCGCGGACTCGAGAATCATCCCGGCAACCCGAAAGGTTTGATACCGATCTTGGATCAGTTCAGTGCCGAACAGGAAGGGTCTTCGATTATGGAATTTGGACACGGTCAAGCTTTCTGCACAGTGATAATACTCCACCCGTACATACACTTGTCAAGCCATGTTCGAAAATATCCCCCCACCAGGATTTCCTTTCCACAACATTTCAGTTACAGCCAAGTTGTAACTCTACAGAAATCTCAAACATCTGATCGACTGTGCACTTTACTCAGTCCTGGATGAACATGACATGAAACCAAATATCTACCTCCACGCTACTGCTCAGACGCATCAATCCAGCAAACTGTTGCATAATCCAGTCTTAACTCCATTATCACCGAGTGAAAGACGCCATCATACGAGCTAGACAGGATCGATGCCCATCTAGGCGGGACATATTTGACAAGACCGAGCAATCGGTGTGATTCCGGAGACTTGCATGTATTTTTCGTTTTCCAATACGAGCAAAACCCCTGGCATGGTCTAACTTGTGCACTAAACAAAGTTTCATCCTTCCCGAGAAAGGCATAGCGTGTATCAATGCTGTCACGGAGGAGCGGCACGTTCTCACTCAAGCAACGAATCATGCTGCTACGCCGGAGCAATTACATACGTCCCAGAGGGCGCAAAGAGAAACAACGGCAACGGACTTAAGTGCTTAAGCCCGCAATTATCAAGGCAATATCACTACATCCCAAGTGACGCGGTGCAGTGGACGTCAAGGGAGTTCAAAGCTACATATGTCTCCGAAGGCGGCACAATTCTATCCCGACTTTCAAGCAGCAGTGAAAATATCCAAGATGAGGTATTGACTCGGCTTTTCCCTGTTTTATGAAATTGCATAATTATGCCAAACCTACAAGCCAGTAGTGGCGGACCCAGCCACACAGATGGGATCACGTGACTGTGTTATCTTCGACAGGGGCCATGTGATCGCGTTTGCACGTGCACTTACTGCATCGATCAAGCCCCAAGCACAGCCACAGGCATGAGCCACCCATTTCTCTGAAACGAGAGACTCCCGACCTAGGCAAGAAACCGGACTTGCTAGAGAAGACGTAATATAGGTAACCAGGTAGAAATAGATAGATCTTTTTAGTCTTGAGTACTTTTCCCTTCTCTCCTCCCTAGCACTTGTTGATGACTAAAAACTGGTCATGCTCTCTTATCTCTTTGCCTTGAAGTGAGGTGTGACAAAACAAAGGGCACAAGTCTAGGAGTAACGCATGTTTCACAGCCACCTTGCGTGTAGTCCAGGGAAGGAACATATGGAGAATTTATTAATAGAGAGCTCGCATACATAACAAGCTCCTAATCCAACGTAAATGAAGCTATGTTCAATACCATTGCGAATAACCTCATCGCGTCAGTGCAGAATGTAGGGTAGCATAATTTCACCAATGGCGAAGCGGTTCTTAGCTGGTGGATCCACTCTGTCTTGACTCTTGATTGGTCAAGAGCAGCGAGCCAATCAAAGCATAAGAGAACTTGGAAGTCATATAAAAAGGACTTACACCACTTTCACCGCGAGTTAACTCTGACTTCTTTCCATTTCTAGACCTCATTAATGCATTAACTACTCTGAAGAAATCTTTTCAATCATAAAATCTTTCAACGATCAACCAACCACCAACCCATTGACTCACCATGCCTCGTATGGCAGGTCTCGCTATCCATGACTCCCCAGCCTACCAGCGCTACCTGAAAGGCGAGCCAGGGAATCCGGGAATTGTCAAACGCTGGTCTGGTCTGAGACCCTTCGAACGGGATGTGAGTGCTAGAAGATCCACTAGGAGCTAATGAGACCTGAATTGACATTTTCGCATAGGAGCAGGGGAGAATTATCCTTCCCCTGGGTGAGCGGTTCTGTCGCATGCCTCACCGTGGAGGCGATGGCATCCAGCTCTGTAGCAAGGTGAGTTCTTCCAAAAACCATTCTACAGCAATGGACTGATAGTTATTACTTAGGATGGCTTGTTCTCTGGGTATGCGAATTTGAAGGTGCACATTCGCCTGGCGCACAAGGAGGTGGTTGCACCCGCTCACAAGGGCGCCAGTACCCAAGCTGAGATTGATGACGCCAGCAGTACGCCTACACACTATAGATATCTACCAAGTATCTGCTGACCTGTATTCAGATTACTACACTCTCCTTGTTGCTCGACTTACTGGCGCCGACGATGGTGAAGGTGAGATCATCACCCCGCGCAAGGCCAGTGGTGAAAATGAGGTTGTTTAAAGTTTTAGAGGGGAGTTTATGCATAAATGATACATTGTCAACAAAAAACGGAGTTCAAATTAGTCCAAGTTTTCCCGTGGGCGGCAGAGACCTCAGACGGACTTCAGTCAAGTAGCAATTGATATCCATGAATTCAATATCATTGTGGAACTTGCATCCGTTGTTTAAGGCTAGCACTTTATTTCTTATGAGCGGATAAGTACACAAGCCACTTGGGCTTGTGAGCGGCGTAACCCACGCCACTTCATATAACCGCTTTCTCTCCCGCATGTTGTGAACACTTTAACGGAGCAGTGCTCAGCCGATCATGAGGAACATTGAGACGTGATTTTGCATTCTTCGAAGCATTGGAGTATTTTTGTTGTAAGTAGATCAATGCAGACCTGTATTTTCCACAGATGCAATAGGCTAGCCCAGCACAAACATGGGATATCCCTTGATCATCTCTCTTACATCGACCCTCCGGCCAGTGCTCTGCTGTAGAGCTATAGCATCCTTGAGAAAATTGAACGCCCGTTTTAGATGTTCCCCCATCTCGCTCATCTTTTGAAACCTCTCAAGAATCCATTCCCGATGGAGTAAATCATCCGTCTCCAACCCAGCCAAAAAGAGTGGCCATGCAATCTTCCTTAACCCATCGTCGCCCCAGTGACTGCGCAGCTGGAATGCCAACCTCATGATTTCTGAAAGAAGAAACCCCTGCCTTTTCCCTTGCCCGAGAGGTGAGTTTGGTTGTGTGATGCGGAGGAATTCGAGTTGGATTGCGTAGAATATGGGAACGATGTATCGAATATTGGCGACGAGTCTTTGGCTGTGATCCGTCTCTGTGCACAACTCGCGAGAAACTTCCAACAGCTCTGCATAGGTGTAGTTAGCGTTTCGAATCGCTGCAGAAACGCTTGCTGCCCGCTGTTGAAACTCGTTTGATGAAATGTCGGGGATGGTAGCCAGTTCGGCCACCATGAAGCGCAGCAGGTTGCATACGGTCAAGAGATTGTAGATGTTGCGATTTTGAAGATCGTCGAGGAGTTCGGATTGGGGATATGTGTGGCCCCAAGCAACGCGGTATAACGGGTTCGAGTAGCGGTGCATGCGCATGTAACTCTGTAGAGGGGAGAGCGGAGGAGGCCCAAAAGGGTCATTAAGATTGACGCCGCTATCCTCCTGTTGCGTTTCAGAGAGGAGAGACATCAAGGTCCGGTTGAAGTGGCCACCTGCCCCTGTGGAAGCTGCGGCAGCATCAGATCCAGAGATCCATACCAGCATACGGGCCGAGTATAACGAAAGCATTGACCTTGTATCTGAGCCTGACCTTCGTGTCAGAGCACAAGCTGGAGCATCCACGTCTTGGTCGGATGTTGGGAACCGGAGAAGCTTGTTCATACGGTGCTGAAGAAGGGAGGCTGCCCCCTTGGTATGATTGGTACAGCCCTGGCTCTGCGAGTGCCCGAACTGTTGCTCGTATAAAATCATGAGCCATAGAGTCGTGAGGAGGGAATCAAAGTCTTCACATGGCTCTTCGTGGCCAACAGCATCTGCTAAGAGACGCAAGGCAGACGAGTAATGGTAGGTCGGTCGCTGGCTGGATTTCGGGGATCGATTGAGACGTCTCAGATCCATGCCCCCGAAGCTAAGCGCTAGAGCCATGTGCATGACCATCGGATCCTCTTGCGCAAGATTAAACATGATGGAAATACATGAGTATTCCTGGTTCTTCGTATGATGAAGGCTGGCGAATGCCGTCCGGAAATAACGAATAGCTTCATGGTCAATCTGGGCCAGGGATAGCGAGCAGGGGGCTTCAGTAGGAGGGGCCAAATTGGCGGCCGGCTCGTCATCTTCTGCGCAGAATACGATGCTCTTCCGGACATAGGCCATGGATGCGGCCACAACCTCATCGCAACCGCCTCCATCGCCGCCTTTGTCGGGGCTGCAAGCGCATTACTTGCTCTGGGAATTGCCGGTCGCGTCAGAATTCTCGGAACTCCTGCCGAGGAGGGAGGAGGCGGCAAAGTCAAGCTCATTGACGCTGGCGCCTTTTCTGATGACATCTCCGTGGCATTGATGTGCCACGCAATGCCAGCACATCAGGTCAAGGGCGGCAAGGCTGAGATCGCTGCATTCCGGACTCTGGCATCTCGGCGTCTTGGCATGGAGTTCTTTGGCAAAAATGCCCACGCCGGACAGGAGCCTTGGAACGGCATAAACGCTCTTGATGCTGCTGTCAGTACCTATACAACAGTGTCTATGCTTCGGCAGCAGATCAAACCACATCAGAGACTGCAGGGTGTTATAGAAGAGGGAGGAAAAGTCCCCAACATCATCCCTGACTATACGAGGATGACATGGGGGGTGAGAAGCTTCTCCAGCAGCGAGGTCGACGCCTTATCTGAAAGAGTGGAAGCTTGTGCAAAAGGCGCCGCCAAAGCGTCAGGGTGCACTGTAAAAATCACACCGTATGTTTTGACGATCTCATGTTGTTGACTCACACCACTAACTCGAGGACGAAGAGCGATACCGTATAAAGAGTTGCGGGTGAATGAAGCCCTGTCCATGACTTTCGTCAGTGAGATGGCATCGCTGGCCAAGGATGTTCTTTACGAGGACGATGAGCCCTCATCAGCAGGAACAGACATGGGTAAGTGTCCCTAGCTCCTCCGGCATCAAAGCCCGTGACTGACAGCACAATCAAGGCAACGTTTCACATGTTGTTCCAAGCTTCCACGGCATATTCGCCATCCCTACACCCCCCGGAGTCCCTTGTCACAATCGGGCTTTTACCGATGCGGCCGGCACTATTGAAGCCCATAGAGAAGCTGTGAAGGCTGGAAAGGGCATGGCTATGGTAGCGATTAGGGTACTCGATGATGCAGGGTTGGGAGCCAGGGTGAAAAATGACTTCGATAGACGGAGCGGTTAGCATTGATGCAGAGAGGGTCTTATAGGGGTCTAGAAGGTTAAAAACTTATGGTCTTTGATAGTTTGAATTGACATTGGGTAAATATCAATACATGTTCTCGATCATCACGACTGATTCTCAGTTTCCCTAACTTCACTGATCCTTCGGATGGTATAGCTCCTTCAATTGCAACCTTGTAGCCGTGTTTGTATCATGGCTAACCAGAAGGACCACCTTTTCCTGCCTTGAAAACTCCTTGATCAGTTGTAAGCTCTTAAACGCGGTCATCGGATCCTGGTTGATGCCATCCGGCTCCCCTCTTTCCAACAACTCCAGACTGTACGTAGCGTCGCCGGTAATAAAGTACTTCTCACCATCATCTGTATTTGGGCTGCTGCCTTTCACAATTACAGAGAGGTGCCCCGGAACGTGTCCTGGTGTCTCTACTGCGACAACTGCCCCGTCGGCGGTGATGGCGTCTGACTGACTCCATGGTCCCATGGGCCCTCCTTCAAATTTCAGCAACTTGAGGTTGAACTCCTTTGGCCAGTGATTGGAAGCGCATCCTTGCATAGCAGCATAAGTAGGGTGCTTTCCGAAGGCCTCCCAATGGGCAGTGCTGATGTAGACGGGCACATCCGGGGCAGCCTGCACGATTTCCTTCAGGCCACCAGCATGATCGTGATGCAGATGAGTGAGAACCACAGCTTGCAAGTCTGTTGGACGCACGCCCAGCTTTTCCATTTGACTCACGACGCCATCTTCTGGTTCCACTTCAAGCTGGTTGAGCACTGTGGCAACATAGCCCAGGATTGGAAAATACCCTGGTTCCATACATTGAGGTGAGGCTCCGGTGTCGATCAAGATGGGTCCATCGGGGTGCTTGATGAGGAAGACACCAATGGGCATCCATGGTGTCCACTCTCCTGTGAAGGAGCGGAGTAGGCGGAGCGTGGTGTTCCTGTTGGTGATGGGTTGTCCGCTCATTGGCTCTCTCATTTTGACCCTGCCAGTCGAGATGAACTCAACCGGAACGCCAGGCATCTTGAGTGATAAGAGTGTGTTGCCAGCTGATGCTGGGATAGGCCGGATGAGGAGGGGTTGGCTGGAGAGGCTTTGGACGGAAGGGAACAATACACAGCGTAGCAGCAGCTGGAGAAATTTCCCTGACGTTTTGTAGCAAGACCAAAAGGAAATTGGGGATAGAAACTGCTGATGGTGATAAGATCAGCTTGTGTCGGGCCATTCGGAGGAGCAAGCGCAGACTACTGGTTAGGCGAATGCCGACTACCGACTACCGAGTGCCGATCAACAAGGGCATCAGACTAAAACAGTAGTTATTATTTGATGCGATCTATACACTCTTCGCTTTGGATCACACCTCTTTTAGAGAATGGTCTATTCGGGCAAAGACGGGAATGGGGTGATTTCTTGGAACGGAGCCGTGGGGGATGGTGGAGGCCGAATGTCTGGCTTCTGTCTGTTCATCGAGTAGAGACCATTGCCCAATATCGCATTCATCCAGTGGAGTCATGGCCAAGTGAAACATTTGAGAATGAATGCATGCCATGATAGAGATCTAGCTTTCTAATTCCAGTAAATAATATAGCTCGGGGTGTCTATTGGCGAATACAGGATTTCAATCGAGATGCCCATTGTCCGCCGTCCTGACTCTTCGTGACTGAAAGAAAAATGTTGGATGAAGAACTAAGAAAAGAAATGAGAAGAGAAAAGAATGAGAAGATGATAAAAGCTGCTGAACAGAGCAGCGAAGATAAGTCCAAGCCCGTAAGTCTACACCTCCAAGCCTCAGTGCCACCATCTAGATAGGACAAGCGGCGTTGTACTCTTCATCAGACATCTCAGTGTCGCTAACCTTGGTGCCATCAGGGCAGTATACTCCAGACTCTGTGATAGCTCCAGGAACAAGGAGGCCCGGGGTGTCATCAGTCTGATCACCACCATCGCCATCAACGACTTGGTGGTTGTCGGTGGCTGGAATCTCGACTCCTCCAACGTCCTCAGGCTTGACATCCTCGCACTCGGTCCAGGCCTCGGAGTGGTCAGCATCCTCAAGGAGACCGGTGACCTTGTATTCGTAAGAGGTGCCATCCTTGAACTTGTTCTCAAGCTGCAGAGGAAGCGATTAGCGGGTGTTCTGTGAAAGGAGAGGAAATGGAACGTTGAACTTACCGTGGCTCGGAAGCGAAGGTTGGCTCGGCTCTGGAGAACAGTGGTCATGCATCGGACCATGCCACCTCCGGGAACCAGATGGTTGACACGGAAGCGAACAGTCTCCTGTTGGCAGTATTAGCGCTAGATCCTATTACACCCTCTATATAACAACTTGCCTTGATGATGTTGGTGTTCTCCTCGCCAACAATCTTCTTCTCGACCCTCTTGCCAACATACTTGCCCGAGGCCTCCAGGCCAGCCTTGCTACCACCAGAAGCCCAGCCGGGAACACCAGCCTTCCAGGAAACCTCACCCTTGGCGGTAAGACCGACCTCACCACCATGCTCAGAGCCTTCCTCCTTGACCTCGCTGATCTTATGCTGCCTCTCGGTGGCGATGGAGGAGTCGATCCACATGTTGGCCTCGCTCTCTGACTTTCTGTTGTCGAGAACGTGGGTCACCTGGACGGCATCAATCATTCTCTCGCTGCATGAGGATGTCAGTATATATTTACATGGCCAAGGAAGTACCACTTACGAGAAAGGCTTCTCGTTGAGCTGTTCAAAGGTGGGGTCGAACTCGGGGTCCTTCAGAATAACCCTGTCCACAGCCGTCTTGGAGAAGATGGGAGTCATCGAGTCAATTCCGTCGCCGTGCTTGACGGAGAAGCCAAGAAGCATTCCACTGCCGTCAATTCCATGAGGAACATCAAACTGAGCCGCGTCGGGTACCCAACCACCAGCGTCTCCCTCGCAGTTGTCGCGAGGGCAAGAGTTGAGACGAAAGACCAGACGGCCGAGACCACCGCCCCAGCCGTGATCGTACATGCTAAACTGAGAGAAGGTGTCTACCCAAGGGTCCCAGATAATCTTGCCCTCTCGCTTGTGCCAGTCAAGATCAGGCTTGGTGCCAACCTCACGCTCAGAGCCGTCAGTGAATCGAACACGGATCCAGCGAAGCATGTTCTCATCAGCACGAGCTTCGATCTCCGTGGGGAAAGCGCCGTGGCTCCAGCCACCGACACAGGTGTAAACGCCGCCATTGTCGTTGCCGACAGTCACCTGGCTGTCGATGAAGTCGCCGAGTCCAGTGCAATCAGCGTTGGCAGGGTCGGAGAGGTCCTGGCGGCGGACTCTACCGCTGCCGCTAGGGGCACCAAGCGCCAAGCCGTTGGTGGTGGCGAGAAGGGGCGCGTAACGAGTGAAAGATGAAGAAACCTTCATTTTAACGAATGTTGTAAGGAATGTATAAGAGTTGAACGAATTGAAGTGAAGTGAAGTGAAGTGTTGAGATTGTTGGTTTTCTGACGGATGGTTACCGTTTATCTTTATACTCCTCAACACATCTTCAAATCGCAATGGTAGCCGCTGAAGCGTATGTCGCCCAATGAGCAAGCTTCCTAGAATCTCCAGATAAGAAGACCATTAAACTGGCTCCAGCATACGCACAAGCGAATAGAACTCTTGGAGCATATCCCCGTGCCGACAATCTATAAGCGCCTATGTGTAGAGGATTTGATTAAGGTCTGAAGGATTCGGGAGCATGGCTCCAAAGATCCCAGAAAAGATCCTTCTACTATGGGCCGGGCGACAAGGCTGATCCTTCGACTCCCAGGGTCCAGTCAATTGCCTCTTTTGACTCAGTCTCTCACCAATGATTGGCCAAGGTACGATTCAAAGTCATCCCACACTCACGGTCACTCAATCAACTTAAGTGCTGACTCGAGTTCGTCTCGCAGGAACGCCTTGTTTCAAAGATCAACGTTAATTGTTGAAGCATAGCTAAATGAACCAAGGTACACACAGGAAGGTCATTGGCCTTCTAATTTAATCTTACATTTGTGGATGGCATTTGTGAAATCTCGTGATCTGTGTTACACGTGCCCGGGATTATCAGTCTTACTGGGTGGACTCTGAAACGACCACTTAAGAGCTAATCTGCAATAGAACCCCAGTCATATAAGCTGTTTCCTAGGATGCCTTGCCATATGCCGTTCCTTGGACTGACAACCTAAATGGAGCCGGAATTGGGCCAAGTCTCTCGAGCTGAGTATTGATCGACTGTCAAATTACCCCTTGTCGACTGATGCCAGTTTGGAATCCTGGATGGGATGGAACGAGCACGTGGTCCTACCAGAACTCTAGTGCTAGCTACATCGAATGCAGAATGAAGAATCCAATCTAGGTTTTTGTAATTATCATTCACTTTTATTTAGTGAGATTCATGAGCTTGTAGCCTGAATTGTGTCAAAACCTTCGAGGTTTTGTGAAGGTGTTAGTTCGATCTTCGCCAACTGATTGGAACCACCCTTTTAGCCATGTCTGGTAGGTAGTATAGGTCATGATTCTAGATAGGATTTTAGGATCAGGTAGGGCCGTTGTGGGATTCCTTCATCAACGGGAGCACCGAAGGAATGGCCCTAGAACGGCCTTACATTCATTCCTTTCATTCTACATTAGTCTTCTCCAAGGTGGACCGTCTTCAAACTTAGCAAGCATAAGGCCTAATCTCACATCTTGTGACTGAAAGTGAAGCAGCTGGGAGGTTTGCTGGCCCCCAACCTTCAAAAATAGTTAACTTAGTATCCTTCTAGCATGCAATGCTGTGAAAGACTCATCGACGACCATCGACCCTTCATATTTAGTAAAAGTCCGTCCGCCGTCTCCTGTCTTATCAATAAGATATGAAGCAATGATATCTTGATGGCGTGTTATTTATTGTCAGGGTGCTAGAGGGTGAACTACCTGCCTTCCATCACGATGTGCAATTGACCTTTTCTCTTTTCCCTCTCACACCAACAACCACTATCCGCGGCGAGATATGCTTCTCTCCCGCTGAATGTGTTCTTCTTCAATCGCTGGTCTTTTTTACTCAGTCATTGACGGTAGAAACGTGCGTCTCGGATGACCTCCCTGTCCTCTTGGCCCTGTTCGCAAACGGGCAGTTACGAGAAGACTCCAAGCTTCACGTTCTCGTACGTTTAGACCATCTTCGCTACGTGTGATAGAGTAACTGACAATTCTCTCGTTGATAGCAATACACAATTGTTTTTCTGTAAGTCATGCCCCTCTCCTGGTACCAAATTGGACTATCATCCTGACTTAACAATCAGCAGCACACACGCAACAGTAAGATCTAGACCCCATTCACAACCACCGATTCTCAAGTTATTGCTAATGCTTAGTATAGATGCCAAAGAAACAAGCAGTACGTATACACCAGCCAATCTGTCCCCAGCGTCGTATACGCATGCGCAACCATCGTCGGCCAAAGAACTCAGTTTGTTAACATGCTTATAGAACGTTGCCCCCAATGACGGTGTGAGCTATTGCTTTTGCTCGTTCGATAACCGAAACACGATCGCCTTGAGCCCGGAGCTGCGAACAACCATTGATACAAAGACGCCAAGATGACGCGTACCGGCGTGGAACCAAAACGGTGTGCGACGACCACCCGGGCGACCGCCAGGTTCGGGGACCCAACACACATTTTTCCCACGACGACATCGACACTTGCGTGCGTCCGTCCAACGCTTAGGTAGCAGACCTTACTAGGACGTTGAAGAGCCGGACAATGTGTTCTGATTATAGTTAAAGCCCGGCCTCTGATGGGTTAACCGAGCTAGGAGATCGTTGAAGAGCCGGGAATACAACAAGGCTCTTGGCTTCTGAGCTTTTTCGTGGATGAGGTGCCGTTTGAGTGCAGACAGTGTATGGCTTGTCTAGATTGTACAACTCTACTCCGAAAAGGCCCAGGGGTGGCTCTGTCACATGCACATCGTCCATAATTTGGGTCGCCGGTAGGACGGTCTCTTCTCATAACAATGGTATCAATCTGGTCATCAACAGTCTGAATTGACAATCTTCAAACTTCCTCCCTCAGTGTGACCCAGGTCTCAAGCCACCATCCGATGTTCCCTCTTCAGAGAAGCTCGCAAGCCAGAACGCCAAAATATGCTCTGCCATAGGAGAGAGTCTCATCAGCAACGCTAGGATATCTCTGCCTGTGCCTAGTAGCCCCCTCTATTGCCTTGTAATATTGGAGGCAGCCAGAATCAGTCTCAAAATCGTCGTGAATGTCCGTCACATCCTGGTGCCAGCCAGCAGCCACTTCGACAAATCGACGATCTGCGCCCTCAAAGATCTGTCTTCTCGGGCAACTCCAGCAAAGTATATGCGTCATTTGTCCATATTAGCCCGGTGCTAACACAGTGGCGCAAAATTGGGGCACAATCCAAATCCTACCCCGCTGAAATGGTTGCTTAAAAAGTTATCTAGCGATCGTAGGAAATGTTGCCAAAGATACGTCCACTTCGTGTGCACTTGGAGTGAGACCATCCACGAGGTCTCAAGGAACATCATGCTGGACATACCTCTGCCAAAGCGTGCGTTCAAGAACAAGGCATATGCACGGAACCAGGCAGTGTGAATAGAAAAGAAACCGCGAAAGTGCCATCAAAAATGAATGGATAAGCACTGCTTCCGCCTGGGCTTGAACCAGAGGCCTTCGCATTACAGAACACTCTGATGGAGTATTAGTACGACGCTCTAACCAACTGAGCTACGGAAGCTGACTAATCGTTGAGGAACGGCTTCACTAATTCGCCAGAATGGTGCCGCCGCGGTGACAATTGCAGCGGCACAGGGTAAATGGCACCGAGTGCAGAATCAAACACAAAGCATGGTACCCCAGCAGCTATGTACAATGCCCTCGGACTTTGTCTCGGACTATATGTTATGGTTGCATTGAGCTGACGCACCTCTATGCCAACAAAGGCCGAAATCGTCCCCATGTTGCGACTACTTGCAGCTCGGCGTCAGCATCAAGACCAACCAACACGATCTAATTCGATCCTTTGTAGATGACGTGAGCCCACTTCGTTTGATTTGACGACAGTCCGAGGCGGGGTTATCTATATAGCTTGATCACACCTCCAGTTATTGAGTTCCTGAACAATCCAGCATTACTCGTAACATGGCATCATCCACCGAGACTTCCGCAACCCGGGTTTCCGGACAGGGCGACTTTATCCTGATCAAGGGCGCGACAATTATCACCGTCAACTCTCAGGAGGATATCTTTGAAGACTACGATATCCTTATCCAAGGAGACCGCATTACCGCCTTAGGCAAGAACCTGTCCCAGCCAGAGGGATTAACCGGCGAGGTCATCGATGGCACGGACGCGATTGTCATCCCGGGATTTGTCGATGGCCACCATCATATGTGGCAGCACATGCTCCGTGGCGTTGCTACGGACTGGTCGTTGCTTGACTACATGATCAGTATGCGGAGCGTGTACGGCAGTCTCTTTACGCCTGAGGATGTCTACTCGTCTACCTATATAGGTGCACTGAGCCTGCTCAACAATGGCATCACTTCGGTTCTTGACCACTGTCATATCATCAACTCCCCGGGTCATGCCGATGCAGCTGTGAAGGCGCTCAAAGACGCTGGTATTCGAGGGACATTTTGTTACGGATTTTACGCCAACCCCCCGACCGATGATCCTGGAGCCTCTACAGCTAAAGAGTTTACCCACTCAGAGCGACTGGCCGACGCCGCGAGAATCCGGGAGAAATACTTTGGCGATAACCATCCAGGCCGTCAGCTTTTGACATTTGGTGTTGCTCCCAACGAGGTCGAAGTGCAGGAGTTTGACGACACAGCCCGTGAGATTGCCGAAGCCCGTGGTCTCGGGGCTCGCATCGTCACTATGCATGTCGCCCATGGCCCCATGGATTTCTTACACAAGGAGACTGTGCAGAAGCTTGCAGACGCAGGCGAACTAAAGTCTGATCTCGTCTTTGCTCACGGGGCTTCCCTCACCGACAGTGAGATAAGCGCAATTAAAACTTCGGGAGCGGGCGTTGTGAGCACCCCCGACACTGAACTTCAGATGGGAATGGGGTTCCCTGTTGCCTTCAGAGCCAGCGACTGTGGGTGTCGGGCAGGTTTGGGTATCGACATCACGTCAAATCAGGGAAATGACTTTATCGTACAGATGAGACTCGCTTTGCAGGTACAGCGTGCTGTGGAGAATGAGAAGCGCGTACCGGTCACTGTGTCGCGCAAAACCTCCGAGGTTCTGCGATTGGCGACTACTGGTGGAGCTGAAGTGATGAGAATTGATGACTTGGTTGGCAGTCTTACTGTTGGGATGAAAGCAGACGTGGTCATGATTAAATGCAATGACATTGAGAGCAGTCCCGTCGCGAGTGCTACAGGGGCGGTGGTCTTCAACGCTTCAGTGGGGCATATCGATACTGTCATTGTGGATGGTCAAGTGAAGAAGCGGAATGGAAAGCTTGTGGCAGATTGGGAACCATTGAGGGATGAAATGCAACGTCGTGCGGCAGCCATAAAGACGGAAGCATCGGGACATGACTTGGCAGCCGCCCGGGAGCGTTGGATGAGCTTTGTCTAGCTGTGATGATGATGCCACTGATTAACCTAGTCTCTATGATGTATCGAACGGTACTCGATTAGTTCTAAGCTAACGATTTCTCCTGACGCTTGTGCCGGCCCTGGAACGCCGGATGCCAGAACCCGACTCAGTTGCAGCTGAACATGCCTGTCGCGGGAACTACGGATCCAGGGTCCTCTTAGGCTCAGAATACAGCCCCGGACGATTAGTGCCGCTGTGCCGTTCTTAGTCTTGTTTAGTATAGACTGGCTAGAGACTAAACCAAGGCTCTGATGGAACACCCGTTTGATGCTGTGATCAAGAAACTGGTAGGGAAATGCTCATAGACGTGCTCGGCTCGAAGGGTCGCAAAGCAAAGTGGCTTTTACTATAGATGAACTGAGCAATGTTTTGCAGGTTACGAAGGCAAGGTGTTTGGGTATTATAATTAATAGCTAAAGCAAGAGAAGAGAGGACCGCAGCCAGGATATAGTTGCAAGCTGGCAGTTCTAATATCTTGCAAACTGGACTTCGGAAGAGGTAGACGATGCATCTCCATTTGCCTTGTCCGGTGCCCCCCGGATACTATCGCTATCCCGATCGCTATTACTCCTCCTTCGATGAGTGTGGACTGTGATTTCGGTCGTCTTCATGTAGGAATCAGGGCCGTGAGTATGGGCCTCTCCATGATTTTGGTCTCCCTTTCCAACTCGAACCTCATACTCGGGGGCTGTTTGTCCATCGGTTCCGGTGACGTGTCTGGACCTCTCGCCGTTGAAAGTCTCCAGAGCCACATCATGGTGGCTGCGAGTGTAGGAGCTGCCACCTCTCCCGCCACGAGTGAGCTCAACCAAGCGGTTGAGGATGCTGAATTCAAGCTTGAGCTTGACGCTGTAAACGAGCGCCTTCCACGCTGTTTGGATACTGTATAGGTTCGCAAATTCGAGGGCGAGGATGGTAACATCGAGTAGAATGACGATAACGTTGACGTAGATCAGATGGTTCATGACGGTTCGCGTTCGAGTGTTGCCGATGCTCTTCTCTAGGTTGAGGCGCTTGGTGGTCTCCCACACGTAGAGACCAGAGATGATGAGTTCTTGGACGAAAAAAACACTCAGTTGGATCTTTTCGAAAACCTCGTACGGCTTCACAAAAGGAGCCGAGTTCTTCGAGTTAGAACCATAGACCAAGACAATGATCGGCAGATGCAACCAGATAGCATTGACGATGATCATGTACAGCACCAACCGCAGTCGCTTCTGATTATGCATAACAATATGCAGTCTCGAGTACAGCACAACCGATTGACCTGTAATCATTGTACACCAGCCGATGAGGATAAGAGTCGAATACACATGCGGCTGGGCCACGATACCAAGGTGTCTGAACAGAAACCCAGTAGCATTGAACGCAATACCCCATGTCGCAATGAAAAAGCTCCAGAAGTAAAGGCCGGTGCGTTTCTTGAAGGACGTGAGGATGTGGACGTTGAGCTCGAGGACATTGTAGTAGGCGATGCTGAGGAAGACGCAGATGACGACAGCGACGACGCCGTTCTTGGTGTTGAGGTCAATCTCGGCCATGTTGGGCTGTTGGTTGTGCCCCTGCTCAGGTACAAGGCATAGAGAGCGAGTGCTGTTGGCTGGGAAGACGGAGGGTTCGGGGATGGGAGGGAGATCAGAGCCAGAAGTAGCATTTTAGGGCCAACAAGGGGGCGTCCATTTGACAGCAGCAAAGTGTCAGTCAGTCGCTTGACACGCAGGACATGCTCATCACGACGATCCGGCAACAATGGCCGAAAGAACATTCATCCTGTTAAGGCTGTTACTCGACACGAGGAGATCCTTGGATGTATGGTGTTGGTACCCCCCGGTTGTGGGTTGAATTAGAGTTCCCACCTTGCCCCATTCTGCTTGTTCCAAGGGGTTCCGTCGGCGAGAAAAAAGCACGTACAAAGTTTAAAATGGAGAGGCTAGGCCGTTGGGAGAAAGTGTTGCATGTTGACACGAGGATAATCCTTCCAGATGGTTCCCTGGGGCTTCGGAGTTTTCATTTCTTTTTTTGCTCTCGAGTCCTGTCGCATCTAGACTCCCATGAACCTGGCTACCGGCATGCATGTTGCAAAAGTTCAGCTCAGGGGCCACCTGTTCGAGAAGCGGTGCAAGCACAGACACGAGGAGGATCGACTCCCCACAGTCGCTGCTCATCATCCCGGGGAGAGCTACTCCAAAGGTGTTGCCCCGAGCGTCATGCTCTTTATACTTTTTTCTCCCCCCCTCCGTGCCCATTTCGGAGAAGCCGTCGGTATCCATACATATGCCTGTTTACCCCAGGCGGCACTAACGGGTATTCGACTGCCATCTTCCGAATGGAGGACGTACGAGCTAGTATGGAACCGGTAGTGATTAAGGGATGTCGTGATAATTTCTGTCTTGACTTTGACAGGATCATATGTGGTATTCAAAAGCGACAGCCAGCCTCTTCATCAATCTAGCCAAGATATATACGCGGCAAGGTTCCACATCGACCCCTGGAGTCACCTCTTGTCAAACCACCTTCAACGCCTTCTATCGCAACTATAGATCGACTCGGCAGCTCAGACCGCGCCGAGCCGCTTGTCAAAGCCGATTGTGGAGCCGAAGCGTTTACGCCATCCCGGCGACGTAGCACTCCAACACCTGCCCGAAATCGTCACCTCGTACGAGGACAGGGAGTGAACTGTTGAAAATGACTAGCGGTGCAGGGGGGCCTGAACCTTAACGATAGGCAGACTGTAAGCTTGAGTTCAAGCTTGACCAGCTGAGCTCCACAGGTCGAACTCCGGATGCTCCGTACCTGCATACACTCAACCTTGTCTGGCTGGTGCGCCTATTATTGCTTCCGTGATGAAAGGTCCTTGCATGCTCGGTTGATGCACACTAGGATGAATCCATATCGAACTCCGATCTAGCAATTTTAAAACCGGTAAGGATCAACAATCGCACAGCAACCTTCAGCTCTGTATTTAAGCCACCTGCCTCGAACCTGCATGAAGGAAGCTTTCTCCTCACGCCACGAGCTCCAATCAATCTCACACATCTACCATGTCGTCCTCTCTCGCTGTGGTTGCCCTCGGGGCCCTCGTCCAGTCGGGACTGGGTCTTGCCGCAAAAGTTCCTTCTACGGCCCAGGTCGTTGACTGGAAGAGCTTCAACGTTCTCGAGAACGTTCTTCCTCCCGCCGAGGCCAATGATTCTACAGTATGTCACCTATCTGATGATCAGTCAGCCTTGCTCACATTTGAATAGACCTTTCTTTGGCCTGGTGTGACTGAAAAGTCTCTCCTGGAGAAGCCCTTCCACATCTACGACGATGAGTTCCTCGATGTCATTGGCTCTAACCCGTCTTTGACCCTCATCGCAACCTCTGACACAGATCCCATCTTCCACGAGGCTGTCGTCTGGCATGCTCCTAAGGATGAGGTCTTCTTTGTTCAGAACGCCGGCGCCCCTGCTGCGGGTACTGGTCTGAACAAGTCTTCTATCATCCAGAAGATTTCCCTCAAGGAGGCTGAGGCTGTGCGCAAGGGCAAGTTGGATGAGGTGAAGGTTACTGTTGTTCCTTCCAATCCCCAGGTCATCAACCCCAATGGTATGTTGTCTATGTGATGCAAGTCATGATGTACGCTTACACTTCTAGGTGGCACCAACTACAAGGGCAACATTGTCTTTGCCGGAGAGGGTCAGGGTGACGACATCACCTCTGCTCTTTACCTGATGAACCCCAACCCTCCCTACAACACCACTGGTAAGCACCTTGAATCTATACTCCTTGATCATCTGCTAACTATGACCAAGTCCTTCTGAACAATTACTTCGGTCGTCAGTTCAGCTCCCTCAACGACGTTGTCATCCATCCCCGCAACAAGGAGCTCTACTTCACCGACACTCTCTACGGCTTCCTCCAGGATTTCCGCCCTCCTCCTGGTCTCCGTAACCAGGTCTATCGGTACAACTTTGAGACTGGTGCCGTTGCCGTCGCTGCCGACGACTTTGCTCTGCCCAACGGTTAGTCCATATCTCAACTCCATTGTCAAAATAACCTGCTAACTCGACCAGGCCTCACTTTCTCCCCTGATGGCAAGAAGGCCTATGTCACCGACACCGGTATCGCCCTCGGCTTCTACGGCCGCAACCTCTCTGCCCCCGCCTCCGTCTACTCCTTCGACGTGAGCAGCGACGGCACCTGGGGCAACCGCAAGACCTTTGCCTACACTGCCAGCTTCATCCCCGACGGTGTCCACACCGACTCTGCTGGCCGCGTCTACTCTGGCTGCGGTGATGGTGTCCACGTCTGGAACCCCTCTGGCAAGCTGATCGGCAAGATCTACACGGGCGCTGTTGCTGCCAACTTCCAGTTTGCTGGCAAGGGACGCATGATCATTACTGGTCAGACCAAGCTGTTCTACGTCACCCTTGCTGCTTCTGGTGTGAAGATTGAGTAATTACGAGATGCTAGATACATAGAATAGACAAGTTGGGCTCGGTAGAGCTACTAATGCTACCTAACTGACCCAAATTTTGCCAATAACTCCAGATGCACACTTTTGATCGACTATGTAGTGAATAATTTGCATGAAAATCGTAATTAAAACACCTCTTCATAACATTATGATCGTCTTAATGCTCATGCTAACGTTAGCCCCTGCAGGACTAACAGCACGCGCCCCAGAGTTGCCCGTGGAACGCGCGGGCACCGACATCATCGCAACAAGCTCCCTTTGGAGCCGATCGGTAGCTACCCCAGATCAAGCGATGTCATAGTCTCAATCGTAAAAAAAATAGTAGGGCTAGGGCTGTGGAACTTGAGCTGTCTTAAGCGAGAACAGTAGTGCATAACCCTTTCTGTGTGTCCTGTATTTTACCCTTGCGCTATTAATGCCTATATATCCTCGTCATGGCACCTTACGAACTATCATCCCCTTGCCTCTTTGAGGACAGACTCAACCTTGCTCGGAATAATGTATCTGCATTCTGGGAAGAGGATTCTTGGAGACTATTATGGCCTGGCAGAACCCGCGAATCAATGATTGAAGCTGTCGCAGCCCGAATTCCAAAGAATCTCTTGTCTGATCGAGATGTACGCAGACATCAGAAGGTGGTCGATGTCGCTTCAGGCGAGATTGTCGGATATGCTCGATGGATCCTGCCCAAGCCTCAAAAGAATGAGTGGCTTGTAGCTCAGACACCAGAAGCAAGTGACGCCGAACGGGAGCACTTTGAAGAGCTTCATGCCAAGGCAGACTTTAACCCTCGAGACGATCTTGGTGATCTTGACGAGCATATCCCAGCGCTCCAGGAGAAGTACAAGCACGATGAATGTCTTGGTGGGTCCATAACCGAAGCGTCAACGTGCTAAACCTCATGCTTTAATAGTGCTTGATTATCTCGCCGTCCACCCAGATCATCAACGGAAGGGAATTGCTCGTATGCTCACGCAATCCGGTATAGATGAAGCGCAGAAGTTGGGTTTGGATGTTTTTCTGGTGGCTACGAGCTCGCGTGCCCCAGGGATGTATCAGAAAGTGGGATTTGAGATTCTAGATCATCACAGTCAAAGCCTAGCTCCATACGGATCTGACCAGCCGTATGAGACCTTTTGCATGATGAGGTATGCCAAGTAAACTAGGATGCAACAGATTAAAGGCTAGATATGGTTGGATGCTATTGGTCTATACTATTTGTGTCGTTCAGGTCTATTTCCGCTCTATGCAGAATCTATACCGGCGCTGCTGTGCCAAGTTCTGGGCAAGACAAATATAGTCATTGCCGGAAAACAACAGCCCATCCGACCAAGATCTACCTTCCAACTATCATAAACTCACCGGTCTCAATCGTCAATACAAGTCTATAATTTATTGTTGGAGGTTGATCACAACAGGCCCGGGGATAATGCATGCCTTCTCGGAGAGTCATTCTTTTTCGCTAAGCACTACTTAATCTACAGCTGCACCACAACCTATGTACAAAGAATTATTCATCTCAAAGCCACCACCTCTATGGCAGGGGAATAGACTGCAGGTGGTTTGTGAACAGACCCTCGGGGTCGACAGCAGCCTTGATCTGCTTAAGACGCTCATAGTTGGCGCCATAAAGACGCGAGCTCCACTCCTCCTCGTTAAGCTCAGTATCGGCATAGTTGACGAATCCGCGAAGAGCAGCTCCTCCCTTGACCAGAGAGTCCTCGAAGGGCTTGATGAGAGCCTTCATGTAAGCGGGGCCATCGTCAGGGTAGTTGTTGACGTCGACAGAGTTGGCCTCCCAGCGGATCAACCAGAGGTTCTTTCCGTGGGCGTAGGCGGTGTCGCTGTCCTTGATGTTGCGGGAGACGCCGCCCCAGAGGTCGAGGAAGCCAGACTTTCGGAGGTCAGTTCGGTTGAAGGAGAGGGTGGTGCTCTCAAACAGAAGCTGGGCCTGCTCAAGAGTCAAAGGGTGGTCGGTGGTGGTGGTCAGAGCCTGAGTGTAGAAGGCTCGGCCACCAAGGGTTCCTCCAGTAGGCGAATTCATGCCAGCGCCAGCAACGGCGACTTCGAGATCCCACCAGGGAAGAACAGTCTTGTTAAGAGAAAAGTCGGGGCTGATAGCCTTGAGCTCCTTCACAAGGGGTCTGACAATGTTGTCAAACTTGTTGGGGTTGCCATAGAAGTATCCACTGCCGGTATAGGGAGGAGCACTCAGACTCCAGCGGAGGGCCAGCTCATCGGGGCAGTGCTTGCTGGTAGCGAAGTTCTGGATGGCAACGAGAGCCTTGGCGCCGGCTTCGGGTGTGACACTTCCGATACCAACGGTGAAGTTGATGGCCTTTTCGAACTGAGGCTTGTAGGTCTTGGTCGTCATGGACAAGATGATACCGTAGGAAGCTCCGGCGCCCTGTGCAGCCCAAAGGAGGTCGGATCCCTTGCCGGCCTTGACAATGGTGCCGTTGTACAGCATGTACTCAACCTCGACGATGCTATCCATGGGAGTACCGAGATGCCGAGAAGTACTACCGTAACCTCCTCCAATGCTTGAGCCGGTGACACCGACGTGGGCACCACGAACGTGGGGAATATGTCGGCCAGCAGTATCCCAAAGATACTTGAGGACAGGACCGACATGGGTGCCGCCACCAAATGTCAAAAGCTTGCTCTTGGTGCTGTAGCTGACATCGTCGAAAGCAGCCATGTTGATGACCAAGTTTCCAGGGTTACCGAAACCATTGCCCTGGAATGAGTGCGCAGGACCAAGAGCATTGGCCTTCACGGAGGACTTGCGGGCGCACTCGAGTGCGAGAGCGACTTCATCGCGGTTCTCGGGGAAGGCAATGCACGCGGGGTCGGGCTTGAGGCGCTTCTGGAACTGGGTGGTCTCAGTAGCCCAGGTGCTATCGGATTCGACGATGCTGCGAACGCCGGCAGCAGTCAGGCAGCTGTTGAGCTCAGCTCCCTTGTTGGTATCTTGACCAACGGCAAGAGAAAGGAGTGACGCGACGACGAGGCGTCGGAGAGAGCGTGGGGCGTCCATTTTAGAGGATCGAAAAGGGATTGAGAACTAAGAACCAAGAGGGTGGGTTGATCGCGATGATCATCTTCTTATATGGCATTCGCATTGACCTTGTGTCCCAGGACACTTCTCTAGTGAAACCTCGTGTCCCATCGCGCGGCAACTACGGAAGAACCTTTCCGTCGGTAATTGTCCGTTTTCGACTGCCGTGAGGACTTCTTGACGGAAGAATAAAGTTATCAGATTAATGGCATGTTCCCTGTTTAGTAGGTCCCCTGTCTAAGCCACACCTTATATGGCAAGTCGGGACCACTTGAGCCGTGTAATTGGTGCGCAAATGCATCAATGCAACCTCTCTTTGCCTGATGAGGAAGAGCTCTCGAATAAGCTTCTCGGGATGACGTCTCGAAATGAGGTTGAAGGACCCTTTAATCTCCGTGATACCCGGCGTTGGGTCGGAGGAATCGACTCCGAACAAACATTCCTTCTGTTTACCTGCTCGTTTTGTCTTGTGCAGCTTGATCGAGCCGAGAACCGGCTCGCTTACCCCCACGCTGCTTTATCATCAGGTCTTTGTGGGAGCCGAGGTACTTCAAGTCCTACTACGTTCTTTCTCATACATTCCGAGTGAACAATTGGAAGTTGAGCTGGCATGCTCGATGGACAGGATCATCCAGAGTGTCGGGACTGTCGATCAGAGAGTAAATAGGTGGTACGTAAGTTTGAGGCCAAGCCGTGGCTGTGTCTTTTGGTGTTGAGCCAGAAGTGGGGGTCCGGCAAGTTCCTCCAAAGTGGACAAGGGGTCAAGAGTCCATTCATCTTAAGATCGGTTTATTATGAGACGAGCAACGCAGGGTCATTTAGATGAGCCGATAGGGGATGCAGCATTGAGATCGTTCTTTCAGTAGCAGAAACTAAGCGAGGATAGTATTCCAAGGCGATATCAGAAGTGTCCATCCCAGATTCGCCGAGACCAGATTATGGTCTAGGGTAGGAAAACGAGAAGGTCAAATACTGGCACGCTCACATGAACATATTCCTCGAGAAAATGATACCCAGACCTAACGTATGATTTTCTAGGGCTAAGTCAATACAGCTCAGAAATTATCTGGTTTTCGCGCCTGTGTTGAACGTCTGGCATGCGTAAGTGATCGTGTCCTTTGTTATTGATGGCTGGTTCACGAAACATCCCAGATACAAAGTGGAGAGCACATCACAACACTCAGGTTAATGGAGTCCCCAATTCACATAAAATTCGTAGTATAGATTGCATAACCTACCTTCATTGACCTAAAGCATAGTTTGGCATAGCATGGAATAGATTATGAAAATGTATGTAGAGAAGCCTTGCGTTCGTAGCAAGGGACAATGTTAATCACGTTGCGAGAAAGCAAAGGTAGATTAAGGAAAGTAGGTGAATTGATTAAGAAAATATTACAACATCCGGATACCAAAGAATGACTCCTATCCAGCTTTCCATCTTTCAATTTCCCAGTTAACCCCTTATGATTGCGCAATCATGAATCTTAAAGGAACGACAACCCTGACACCAATGTCCAAAAATCCTCCTCAAGTCAACTTCCGTGAGAGACAATCTCTCTAGCGGATACAGCGACGGCTGCGGAGATCCCAGCGGAAACCGGGCTGGCGACAGAAGCAGTTGTTAACCCTCCAGAAAGCAGTAGGACCACAGTCGATATGACATCCGCGGAAGACGGGGTCGTAGATCCAGCCAACTGATCGGCAGAGACATCGTCCATTTCCAAAGTAGGCACCGATACCACAGTTCCGGGGGTTCTGGCGAGCCTTGAGCTTCTTCTTGTCGGACTTGTAGTCGTCGTCGTAGTCATCATCATCGTCATCATCATCGTCGTAGTCATCGTAATCATCATCGTCGTCGTCGTAGTCACCACCGCGGACTTTCAGCTTCTTATCGTCTCCATCATCATCATCATCATCATCATCATCGTCGTCGTCGTCATCATCATCATCGTCACGACGGACCTTTCTGGAGTAATAATCATCGTCGTAGTCATCGTCATCATCATCATCGTCGTCGTCGTAGTCATCGTAGTCACCACCACGGACTCTCAGTTTCTTGTCATCGTCGTCGTCGTCATCGTCATCATCATCTCGGACTTTGAGCTTGATGCGATATCCGTCATCGTAGCCGTCGTCGTAGTCGTCACCACGAACGGCAAGCTTTGAATGCTTGGTGTTTGGGCTAGGAAGAGCCGAGACGGAAGTCATCGCCAGTAAGGCGTTGACAAGAACGGCGTTGAGAAGCATAATGAAGGAGATGAAAGATTGAGAGGTACTGATGTGATGAGTGTTGTATGTGATGAAGATGCTTTGTGATTGTCTGATGAAAGCGTTGGAGTGTTGATGAGTTGAGATTGTGTTCTATGCCGTTCAACGGCCTCTCTTTATAGATGTTTCTGTCTCTCATCTTTCCAAGGGGCTTCTGTTGAGAAGACCCGCCAGACAAGCTGTCAACAAGCTTGATTGACAACGAAGGGAACGGAGCTTCCCTCTGCAACTCCCCGGAGCGGTCGGCTGCTGACTGGCTTGAACCGATATCTCATCAATGATAAAGAATGATGGTGATGGCGGGAGGTGCTTGCCGTGCCGTGGGCCCGCCGAGTCTAGATGCCATCTCGGCTGCTTACGGTGACTGAACATGACGAAAGTTGAGATATACAACAATCATGGACACGGAATGGCATATTCGAGACGTCAAGCAGTTGCGTTAAGCTGTCAGCCCTTGTGTTAGACTCTTGCGGCTGAGCGGCTCGGAAGACTCCGAACCTCTTCCACTCGGAGTTTTCCCTGGCCGGCAACTCAAATCAAACGCCGGGACGGAAAGATTCGAAGAGATCGGACGCTAATTTCTTAGGTCCCGGACCTTGTTAGAGTGATGGGCAATCGAATTGCCATCTTAATCAGTAATCAGCTTGCGTCATGTTTATTCGAGCTCCTTTTTCATTACCATCCATGATTCACTACAGTATCTACAGTGTTGACAGGAGGAATTGTTCTTGATTCCATCCCAGATAATTCCAAGTCAAAGTTCATATTCTCACACTGCCCCCAAAGATCGTTCCGCCACTGCCGAGTTGCAGCTGCAACAGAAACACTCGATAATCCGTGGAAGCTCCCGCAGACCCACGCCGATGTTCCGAGATGGGATACAGTGCAAATGCCGACTAAATTTCCAACAGTTTGGAAGCACTCACAAATCACTGTATCCGATTTGAGTACCCCTCTTTCGTTCCAGCCCCTCCGGCCGTGGCGTCCTGCATCCTTGATTCCTTATCTCCGTTCTTGACATACCCTTCACTAAAGCCCGATGAACGACTTCTGAGATCAACATTTGCATATCCTTACTTGATCCAACACTGATGCTAATGATGGTACCGCAGTCGTTCCCCCTCAACCCCAACCCTTCGACCCTGGCGGGAATCTCGACCGTGTCCCACCCACATCCCCGGAACACCCCCTGCGTGTTGTAGGCATCGTCCCCCACTCAGCACTCTTGGCCCTCCTCCACTGGTATCTTCTGCATAGGAGCCTCCATTTTAGCCAACACACACATATCATCCTTCCGTCTCGATTCGGGATCAGTTTTGAACACATGCAGGTTACCGAGGTCAATAAATGCCATTGCCGGCCGACGGAGCCCGCGGCTAGCTGAAGGACCTTTGTGGTTAGTGCAATTTCAAGTCAGGAGAGAGAAGACCTACCTTGCCGTCCCCGTAGCCAGCAGCGTCGAGATGTCGTTGGTCACCTATGCCGCGAGAATGCCCGCACCCGCCACCGGCGTCTCGCTTCCTATGTAGAGTGTGGTGAGTGGATATGGTGATACTTAGGCCACAGACGAGGCACCGAAAGCACCATGTTCGGGGAGGAAAGGTGTCGCCGATCGAGGAAGGGTGTCATCCGCCGGCCACAGCCTGGCAGATCTTCCAGATAGCGTCCGTCCCGGCGCCCAATGACTCGTATTCCCGCTTATCCATCTTGTCAAAAATATCGAGCGCGGCCTGGCTGCGTCTCCGCTTCGGGGTGGTAGCAACATCGACGGAGTGATCGGGGGAACCTGTTGTAATAGACATCTTTGCTTCAGTGGTAGAAACGGAGTTCTTTTGTGGTGAAAGTGCATTTGATAACGTAAGTCGTTTTGAAGTTTCGAGCCCGCAATTTTGGGTCTTTGCTGATGATCAGTGTTCATGACTGTTGTTAAAGCAAGAAGATTTCGGACGAGCTCAGGGCTTGGTGATGGTGCCTTGTTTTTATTGTTTTCAATCCTTATACAAGAATTATTGTTCATGCTGAGGGAGGAAGAGGAACGGCATCGAACTAAGAGTTATGAATAATTCTCCGAAATGCGACTCACGAGGTTCCATGCTTTCCATGATGGCTTCAGCAAACTTATATCACATATATTTATACGTAGAGATGGTTGCTGTCTCTCAGTCACTGCCGCCACCTCGTCCGTATCGAGACATATTCTGGAGGCCCATGTCATGCCCCTGGACTGCTTGTATCGGTTGTCACATTTTCTGCCCCTATGGAAGTGCTCCATGAGAGGGGGATATCCAATTTTCGAGACTATCCCAGGCAAGAAGCCCCAATGGCCATGGGTATTCCGGCTCCATTGATAATCGGCAACATGGTTTACCCAAATAATGTCTATCAAAATAAAAAAAAAAGTCGATAAACTCAATGCTGTATGACACCGAAACTTCCTCTCCTGGCGCCGATATCACTAAAGGATGTACAAAGCGGGCTCTCTGTGCTCCAGAAGTGTAAGAACTGGCGCCTCATCGATCATGCTTGCGCAAATAGATGTTCTACTGTGCTAGTTATAACCCCGTTCCTTCACGTCTCCCTCAGCAAGCCCCAAGACTTGTGGCATGACTAGGCAGTCATCAACCCTTTCCCCCCTGATGCCAGCTCCTTACAGCTCATAGCCTAGCTTGAGGGAGCGAATATGAATACCCTCCTTGGGTGCAAGTTTGACTCCAATGCGCACCGCGATCGCGTCTCCAGTGCAGGTGCGTACATGATCCTCCTCCTCCTCCAGCGGAAACCTCCACTCCCAGGTTCGCCTATCATTGGGGACGGTATCTGGTCCCTTGGCGTTGACGGCTGGGAGAGTGTCACAGCCGATAGCAACGCGGGCTTCAATGTCCTTGCTAGCGTTTCCGATCTTGGCACAGCGCAGCCAGGCCTTGGTCCATTCCACTGTCAGGTCCGAGTCAAGAACGATTTCCTGACAGTAGAACAGAGCATGCAGCTGAATTTCTTCCTCCCCATCGTTGAAAATTGCAATTTCGCCAACGTTGTCGTCGGGGAAGGTGACTCGGTATTGTGCACCTTTGTCCGGGGAGCTGACGCGGCAGCTCGCTCCTAGCAAAGTGACAGACCTCATGCCTTGGTCGTGCTTGAGGATGGTTAGCCCTGGTAGACTTTTGATCAATTGAAGGAGGAATGCCATTTTTGGTAAAAAAACAAAGGGGAGCTCACTGGATCAAGGTTTGTTGATTGTGGGAAAACTTCCAAGGGCGTCGGTAGGTATTAAGATGTTGGTGTTGATGGTAGAGTGCGTGAAGGGCTTGGAATTAAAGTATGCGAGCTCGTCGATAATGTTGAGAGTTCTAAGAAGACATTGGAACCGAAGGGCACAAGACGGGTATTTGTATTAGTCGATCCCTAGAGCAAAGCGTGCCCAACACCATCATCATTGTACAAAATCGTCATCAATCTGCCCAGTCATGACCTGAGGCCCGGTCGCTGGTCTTTCCTCGTTGTGGCCTCACTGACTGCATGTTCGTGAACCAAACGAGGCATTTACCCATTGGCGGTCATTTATAGGGGTCTGCAGCGAATCCTGTTGTAAAACCATATATGTGACGTGGCGCAGGCTTGGATAGAGCTTAGGCGCCAACATCGCCACAACAGATAACAGTATTACGATGTGTGCCTGTCGAGAACATGGATTGCTTGTGTAACAGAGAGACGCCTTTTGCCAGTGATTATTGTCGCTTCACTGTATTTGGGCAGCCAGTAATTGTCTTGGCAACCCAACAGCATTGGCCAACAAGAAGATGATTGGACGGGCAAACAGTGGACTTGGCAAAACCCGAGGTGCGGCCTTTATCTACCACAATGGCACATGCAAGACCTGATCTTTGAAAATGATGATCGATTGCATGTTAACACACAGACAAGGGGGAAGTCAGGCTACGTACACATGGCTGGTCCAGCATCCAAATACCATCTTGCCTTGCCGCTGATTCAATGCCGGCCCCATGACACTAATCGTTCGTTCAACGCCATACCTCAACATAAGATGCATTTCCATCTTGCTCGCTCGGGCGAGGATAGAAAGGAGTTGGAGGAACGGGTGTTGCTCGCCACATAGCCACGATATGAGCTTTAGGAACTCGATCAAAAAGTCTAGAACAAAAGAGAACTCATACTGGGGCCATGCACTGTCCAGCTTCAACAGCACATGGCAGATGCGCCAAAATCTGCTAACCATCATATGGTAGTGTAGTTTTTGCATGTTCTTGGAAGCATCAGGCCACAGTGAGACCAAAATGCGTAGCTCCAGATGGGCTTTCTTTATCCCGTTGACAAACTTCCTCATGCATCCGCCCCTGAAGTAACCTTCAGAGCTTTTGTAAAGATCGGCGATTCCCTGCCAGCTGAGGCAATAGTCTTCCTCAAATCTGGGGCGAATCAAATCTTTGTGAGTGAACCTTGGCGTGGAATCTTGGAAGACGGCATAGACGAATCGATCCACTGAATACAGAACAAGCTCATGGGACTGATATGCAGCAGGCGCTGAGAGACTGTAGGCGGCAGGACCTTGGCCGAATGGGCCTCCAGAATGGGTTTGACTCTGATACCCGCGTCCTCTGCGCGTCCGGACAGGTTGGGTCGAAGCGTTCCGTCTTGCCTGTGTGCCAGATTTCTGGTAGGTAGATAAACCCCACAGCTGAATCCGAGTTCGGCAAGTTCTTTCGCTATTGACTAGGTTAAAAGGGATCGAAAAAACACAGTCAAGGCGGAAAATACGTCACAGCGAGTCCATACTGGGTGCGAAGGGTGTTAACCAAGTCCTTCAGGTGACGCGCCTGATGGAGCCAGATGTGGGTGATAATTGGTCGGAGTCTCTCCCACTCGGCGTGAGTTGGTGCCTTGCTGTAGGTGACCGAATGCATCGAGGTCGTTGGGGCCGGGAACATTGTTGGACTGTAGGCAAGGGAGTAGACGCAAATGAAGTTGAGATGGAGATAAAAGCTGAGGGTTTGGAGAGTTTACCTTGAGAGAGGGGCTGTGCGAAACACGTCTTCCCTCTACTAATATCGATGCACACCGTAATGTTAATAAGTACATAGAATAGAACCTATATTTGGAATTTTAACAAGTAGCTTTTATCAGCAGTGTGTCCATTTTCCATTTGCTCTTGGCTACGCCATTCCCCACGCATATGAACAGTGGCATTGGACAAGCCGAAATGCCCATGCAGAAACCGCCTCGTTTAATGCAGGCTTTGCTTGAACCGATCAGAGCCCGTTAGACCGATAACCCCAATCAGGTAACCAGTTGCTGATCCAGGCGGACCGTCTAATGGCAGTTGATACTGAAATGCCCTCGCATATTCGGCGCATGAGGGGTGATGGTGCCACTGTGCGCAAGTGAGTTGGCCTCAAACGCCATCCATAGAATGGGATGGGAAAGGCAATGAGAGTCTGATATGGCTTGGTGACATTTGATTGTAACTATCTGGCCCAAATGGCATAAATAGGCCTGTAATTCTTCCCGAATGTCGAGCAGAACAGCAGCAATCAGACAAGACACCACAAATCTCACTCCAACCTGAGCTATCCCTCTTTTTCAGTCACCCAAACCCAACTTCACCATGTCTGGAGCCTCACACTCAAACATGGAATTTTTGACCCAACTTTCAGACTCGTACGCAGAAGTCTTCGATGCCATCGACAGCCTCCGAGATGCGGGTATCCGGAGCGAGCTCATCCCGAAGCTCGTCGTCATCGGAGACCAGAACAGCGGCAAGAGTTCTGTGCTCGAGGCTATCTGCAACATCCCTTTCCCAGTCAAAGATGGTCTCTGTACTAGATTTCCCACCGAAGTGGTCCAACGCAAGTCGATCGAGGAGTCGATGGCCGTGACCATCGCCGCCGGAGATGGCGCTGCGGGGAACAGCGTTCTTGCGCAGTTCTCGAGGCAGCTCTCCTTGGACGACTCGGATGGCTTGGCTGCTGCGATTGAGGAGGCATCCTCTCTAATCATGGATCACTCGTCAGGCTCAGCTGGCCAGAGACATTTCAGCGGCAAGGTACTCAAGATCACAGTATCAGGTCCTGAGAGATACCCACTTACCATTGTCGACCTTCCTGGGCTCTTTTACTCATCTACGAGCGTCCAGAATGAAGACGACAAAGGCTTTGTCAGGAACATGGTGCAGGAATACATCAAGGAGCCCCGGAACGCCCTCCTCCCTGTTCTCAGCGCCAGTGAGGCGTGGACAAACATGCTCATCCCTCAGGTGATCAAGGAGACCCGTGCAGATTCCGACGGCAAGAGAAGCCTCGGGATAATCACTAAGCTCGACAAGTTAGCCGACCGGCAAGAGCGTGAAACATGGCTCACGCTCACAAACGAAGTAGACTGGAAACCTCAACACGGCTGGCATTTCCTCAGAAACAGAACCCACAAGGAGAGAGCGGGTGGACAAGATCGCGACACGATTGAGGCCGAGTTCTTCAGGGAGAATCTCATGGAGACGGACGAAAACTGCAAGGGAATTGAGCATTTGCGACCAAGGCTCAGCATATTCCTGGCAAGTCAGATCCAACGGCACCTTGGCAGTCTTATGGTCGAAATCAAGAGGCAAAGAGACAGTCTCACCCGTAAGGTCAAGCTCTTGGGAAAGGGGAGGACATCGGAGCGAGAGCAGCGTGACTATTTGGCACACATGGCCGGAGACTTTCAAACGTTGTGTTTCAACGCCGTCAGTGGCCACTATGGAGAGGGAACCGTGCCAGCTCGACTGCAGACATTCTTCAACGATCCAAAGGACCCACAAGGCCTCAGCCAAAGAAGCCAGGACAAGAGGCTACAGGCTGTGGTGAGGGTTATGAATCTGTTGTTCAACTCTGCAATGAAGGAGAAAGGGAAGCTTACGAAGGTGTCGGAACCCGACTCCGATGACGAATCTGGAAGCGACAGTACCAGAGACTCTATCGGCGACCCTGTTTTTCCAAACAGAGGTCAGAAGAATGCTGAACTTGGAGACCAAGGAGATCCCAAAGGTCACGACAGCGAGGCTGACAGTGAGGCGGGATATCAGGAAGAAACTATAAGCGATTCCAGAGGGGAAAATGACGCTGGCGAAGACGGCCAGTATCAAGGGCGCGTGAATTGGGATATCTTACGGGAAGAAACCTATGAAGACTACTTATCTTTTGACGATCCCTGTCAGGAGAGCTATGAGAGCTTCAAAGAGAGAGTGATGGATATGGCAGCCAAATGGAGGGGGACGGAAGGCTTGGATGAAGTCAACCCGGCGATGGTTTCCCGCCTTTTCCGCCAGGAAACGTCTCGATGGGAGGCCATGTCCAGTCGTCACCTGGGGCTTGTGTGGGAAGCCATCGATCGGTTTGTGAATTTGGCGTTGCAGCATTCCGTTCAGCCTTCACTCCTTCCATACCTCAAGCAGTACATCATCAACGGTCGCCTGGAAAAGCTTCGCCACAGCGCAGAGAAGAAGTTACAAGAGCTTCTACGATGCCACAACGGAATGAATCCCGCTTTCCATGACTTCCTGTGTGAGCTAGGGGATGACCCTTTTGAGCAAGAAGCTAGCAGAGGCCGGCCATCGCAAGTTATTGGTGAGAAGGTTCGAGAACAGTGCGAGAATGCCCTTTCGTCCGAAGTCATGGAGAATATCGTCCGAACAGCTTTCACTTCTGCCGGGCTCAGCACTCCCCAAGTCGCAATCGCCAATGTATTGCTAGACAAGGTCAAAGAGACCATTCTGGGACCTGCCGTCAGGGATGGTGGTCAAGACCAGCCCGATGCCCCCAAGCAGCCCGGCCCCCAGGAGGTTGCGGTGCGTCGTGCCATTTCTACAATGGATAACTACTACAAGGTATGTGACGAACGACACTACTCCCATGTGATTGATCCTCACAAGCAACTAGTTGTCTTCCTTATCTTTTGTGCTGTATGTCAATGCTCTAGTGATCCAGAGCGGTCTGCTAGAGAAGCTCCCGTACGAGATTTTCACCCATGGTATAATCTCAGAGCAAGATGCAGACACAATTTCAAGCATTGCAGGCGAGAAGGAATATGAGATCAAGAAGCGCACTAGATGCGAAAAAAGGCTGGCTATCTTGACGAGGGCCCAGACCTGTCTTGAGGACTTCCAAGTCAAGTTTTCTGAGCCGGCTGTTTAGTGATGGGCTGGGTTGAGGTACCATGCTTTGAAGTATTCCTGATACTTTTTTTGTGCACCTTTTTTTGCATTTCTTCTAGTATCTAGTACTGCTATTTAAATACGTGAACAATGACTTTGAACAATACTCGTTTGCCTGAGCTACCCAGTAGCCCCGGTTGAATGCCACTGTTGAATGCCATCGTTCAAGGTCATGTCAGACATGAGGGCGGGGACGAGATTGTGCACCTCTTGTTGGTTTTAGTGGTCGACAGTTCGTACTGAAACGGCCTCGCATATATCGCGTTTGGGTGTCCCAGGAACAGGATGGGAATAAGGATGAGGTGAGTTGCCAAGCGAACCAGGTATTGATGCAGGGCTGATTTTTCTTTTATTGTCTGCAATGATGACAAGAAGCCATCAGCCACAAGAGTAAAGAACACAGTTAATGATACACAGTATATCCGTACATATAGGGCTGATCCTGTCTGACAGCAAAAGAGCAGAGGCTACCCTAGCCCCCTTGGAGCCTACTCCATTTTGGGCTACCAGCGCGAGCTGCTAAGTCCACTAATCCACTGACAAGGGTCAAAGCCCACAGCCCAGCAGCGCTTGATCCTTATCTACGCGAGTGTTACTGTGCCATGCCGGACCCAGCAGGGATCAATACGAATTCTGTCTGTGCCCTTGGCAGAATTCCTTTTCCAATGCCAAAGCAAAATCACATTGACCCCCCCGGCAAGATCAGATATCACCCGGCACAGAATGAGAGCACTCATTCAGCCAGAGCAGAATGAAGCAGTGCTGATTTCGACCCTACTCTCTCCAATTGTTAGTTTGTCACCGAAAAAGGCCGAGAGCTGCCTGCGCTCTAGGACAACACTCATTGGATATGATACCCTTGCAGCTGCCAAACAAAGGAGCAAGGGTCAAGCTGAAAAAGCAGGGTCTTGGCATCACCCCATCACAATTACATGGGCCTTTGATGTTAAGTGTTGACTGATAGACAGGTACTGGTACTCACCTCCCCATAGTACTCCAGCGCTTGAGAAAGGTACTATCCGTCTCTTGTCGTTAATCGTCAAGTCCCCTGTTAAGAACTCCCTGAATCACAGTCAGGCATTTTGCCCTGTCAGCCCCGGAAGGCCAGCTGCGGGCTGACATCGTATAGAGAGTCACCTTTAATAGGTATCTGAAACAGCTGTGCCTTGAAGGAACATGAAGGACGGTAGGCAGGTAGATTAAGCATGTTGAAAAATAAATACCCCATTTCCCTCTTTTAATACGGGGTTTGCCTCCCAAATCTCAGCTAACCTCTGCGAACTCTTGCCATAGTTCTCACGTAAAACATTTCTAATTCTTTAACGTGCTTCAAGGTCGATCAGGATGGCCGTATTGTTGCACCCTCAAAAGCGGGAAGGGCCCAGTGCGGGTGATTCAACCTTTTGGTCAGAATTCCTGGAGACACGAACCGAAATGACCTCACTTATCCCCACGGCCCGTCCGAAACCGAATGAAAATGTGGTCGGTTCCTACATGCACAGCGGTGGAACCGGTATCTCTCCCTGAGATGCTCCTTTCGACGCCGAGACGACGAACTGACGGTTGCGTCATAGTGCAATCTTTCATGTGCCGGGAGGACTCGAGCTTCTGGACGGGTCTCAAGGTTGCCGGTGACACTCGGATATTTGCACGATGCGATAAAAGCTGGGAATGGATTGCTACTGAATGCAACGACAACGGCTATGTGCAATTCACCAACGTGATAGAGAATACATCAGGCACAAACGATTGGTAACAGGTCCCGTCACTGCACTTTGGCTTCACTTGACTGACATCTGAGCTCAGTGGTGGCGACTATTGCACAACGCTCACCGTATACGACTCTAACGCGGAAGGCGAAAAAGGAGCCCAGTATATGATCGATTGCAAGACGTTTCTACAACCCCCAGGCAGCAACAACCCTTATACAAAGTTTTACCGAGAATACAAAACAGACCGTAAGAAGAGTTTTGCCTACCGTGAGAGGACTCAACCCGCTGACTCGTAATCTATAGTAACGACTACCGATACCTCCACGGCCACCGAATCGCCAGAAATCACCCAAGACTCGACAACGGCCGGCTCGGCGACATCCTCGACTTCAAGCGAGACGGGAGATCCTGGAAATAATGATGGGGCAAAAGGTCTCAGTGGTGGTGCAATCGCCGGCATCGTAATCGGGGCAATCGCAGGGCTCTGCCTGGTCGCCTGTGGTTTCTACATTGCCTACCGCATAGGAAGAAAGCGTCGTCACGACGCAGAGAAGTCTGACCAAGGCTCCATGGGCCTCCAACACAAGTTTGCCGGGGATGATATCCAAGGGCCCCGCGAAATGCTGGCTGACACCAAACAAAGCGCCCCAGTGGTAGAACTCCCAGCTGAACACATGGCCGAGATGGAAGCACCGGTAGATAGGAGGCCCGTTGACGCCAGGACTGAAGCGCAACACTAGTCATAAGCTGTGAACACGACTAGCCATAAGCCGTCTGATATTTGAGGGACGGAGTTGGAGATGATTTGATACCATGTTGATTGATATTAGTTTAAAATATTATATACCGATATGAAAGAAAACCACTAATAACACGTTGAGGCAACTATAAGCAGACATTGCTGTTAAACATTGTTTGATATTATTAATATTACTAGCCTATATGTTTAGGAGGAACAGCTCGGTGCGAGTAGGAGCTAGTAATATTAGCACTTATCTTGTTACGTGCCTATATATATACTATTAAGTCCTAAATGCTTTGCTAGAGAAAACTTTTTATAAAACTCTTATATATAATATTATACTAGGTAATAAATATATATTATTTTTAATATTTTTAAATAAAATATAAAAGATAATATTAAAAAGTACTTTAAGTATTAAAAAAAAACTTAATATATTAAGAAATAGCTTATATATATTAAAAATTATTAAGTTAATTTATTTTAATTAGCTTTTTATAAATAAATAAAATTAAGCTTTTATATTTAAAATATATATTTAATAATTTTATAATACTTTTATTATATATCTTTAAGTATTTATATTTAAGTAATTATAATAAATTTAAAAAAAAATTTATTTTAAAAAATTAATATTAATATAATATATTATTATTTTTTATAAAATATAACTTAAGTTTATTTTAAATATTACTTAATTTATTTTTATTTTAAATTAATTATTTTATTAAAATATTTAAAATACCTTAAAAATATAAATAAAAATATTTAAAATTTTAATTTTTTAATTTAATTTATATTTATATTTATTAGCTTAAGAGTATTAATAATAAAATTTAATAATTTTATTTTATTTTATTAATAAATTTATTAATTATTTAACTTAATTACTTAAGGTTTATTTTTTTATATTTATAAGAGGTTTATTAAGGAAATTCCTAGAAATTATATAATTAAGAAATCTATAAAAAATTCCTAGGAATTTCCTAGGAATTTCTTAGTAAATTAAACCTACTTTTTAAGAGACCTTTTAAGGAATTCCCTTATAAAAACCTTAATATAAACTTAAAAAATCTTTATTAAATTCTTATCTTATTATTATTTCTTTTAGAAATTAATACCTTATTTAAGGACTTATAACTTTTAAGAGGCTTAATAAAATAAAAATAAAAATATCTTATTTTATATATATTTAATTTAATTAATTAACTTATAATTACTTAATATACTAGCTTTTAATAATAAAATTAAAATACTTTTAATATATTAAATTATAAAAAATAATTAAAAATTAAATATTTAATAAGTTATTATTATTTATAAAATTTATTATTAAATTTTATATTATTATTAAATTTTATATTATTATTAAATTTTATATTATTATTAAATTTTATATTATTATTAAATATTATATTATTATTAAATTTTATATTATTATTAAATATTATATTATTATTAAATTTTATATTATTATTAAATATTATATTATTATTAAATTTTATATTATTATTAATTAAGTACTTAATTTAAATATAATAATATTTTAAATTTATAATATTATAATTATAATATAAAGACTAAGTAATAAAACTTAATAAAAAAATAATTAAATTAAAAATTAAAAAAAAAATAAACTTAGTTTTAAACTTAAAATTAAAAAAATTAAATTTTAATTTTATAATTTTATTATTTTATTTTAAAGCTTTATTTTACTTAAAACAAAAATTAAAGTATCTTAATTAATTCTTAGTATATTTAATAATAAAAGCTTTATACCTAAAGCCTAAGGTTTTAATAGGCTTAAATTAATAATATTTATTTATATAATTATTAATAGCTTTAATAATACGCTAAAATTAGCTTTATTTATAATAAATAAGTAATTTTTAATTATTTAAAGAGGTTAAAATCCTTTTTATATAAGAGTTCTCTCTTTTAATATTAACCTTTTAATTATTTTTATAATTTTTAATTACTTAAAGAAATTAAAATTACTTTTATTATTCTTATTAAAAGAGGTTTAATTATAATTAATAATATATTAATAAGAAAATTATAATAATTACTTTTTATAAAGATTTTTAATTTAATAATTAAAGTAATATAATTAATACTTATTAATATCGCTTTTAATATAATTAAGATAACCTTATAAAAGTAATTTATAAGCTTTAAAAAAGTATTAAAAGTACTTATAATAAGTTATAAAAAGTAATCTTAAATAAGGCCCTTTAAAATATTAAATTAAATATATTACTAAATTATTTAATATAAGTTAAACTTATAATCTTTAAATATAATATTTTTTTTTACTTAGTTTTTTTTTACTTTATTATTATATTAATAAAAAATTAATTTTATTAAAATAAAGCTTTTTTTATTAATAGCTTTTAAATAAAGGCTAAAAAAAAGGTTTTTATTAATAAAAATAATTAATTCCTCTAAGACTTATAAGGTAATAATTAATAATAAATATAACTTATAACCTTTTTTATAAGTATTAATACCTTTTATAATATTAAATAAAAAAATTAAAAAAGACTTATAATTAACTAAGATCTAATTATATAGCTATAAATATAATTATATTAAGAAATAAAAGTTATTAATATTATAGGTTTACTTAGAGGTATTAATACCTAGAGTTAATATTAGAGCTTTATAAGCCTAAAAAATATTAATATTAAGGCTTAGTACTAAACTTAATAGTAAATAAAAATTAATAAATTTAATTAATTAAACTTATTTAATTAAATATATAATATATATATCTTAATTTATATAAATATCTAAAGAATAAGAATTTTAATAATAATTTTAATAATAAATAATTTTATTATAAATTAAATTCTTTAAGGCTTAGTTTTATTTAATAATAATTATTTTAAAGTTTTATTTTACTTAAAATAAAAATTAAAGTATTTTAAATTAATTTTTAATATATTTAATAATAAAGGTATTATATTTAAAGCCTAAGGTTTTAATAAGCTTAAGTTTATAAGGTTTATTTATATAATTATTAATAGCTTTAATAATATATTAAAACTAGCTTTATTTATAATAAATATATTACTTTTTAGCTATTTAAAAAAGTTAAAATCCCTTTTATATAATAGCTTTTTTTTATTTTTAATTTTTTTAAATATTTTTATAACTTTTAATTACTTAAAAAAACTAAAATCTTAAAAGGTTATATTTTTATTATTTTTATTAAAAGAGGTTTAATTATAATTAATACTATATTAATATAATTATAATAATTATTTTTTAAAAAAACTTTTAATTAATAAATTAAAATAATATAATTAATACTTATTAATAAGTCTTTTTATATAATTAATATAACTTTATTAAAAAGTTTTATAAAAATATTAAAAATATTTATAATTAATTATAAGAAATAATATTATATAAAGCTATTTAAAATATTATAATAAATATATAACTTATTAAATTAAAGGTTTAAATTAAACTTATAATTTTTAAATAATATATTTAATAAGTAAGTAAATTAAATAAATAAATAAATAATTTTTTTTTACTTTTTTAAATAAAAATTATAATAAAAATATTATAAATTATTTAATTAATTAAAATTACTTATTATATTTTTTTTTAAATATTTTAATTATTATTTAATAAGTTTTTATATTATACCTAGGCTTATTATATATATTATAGCACTAAATCCTTAATTTAATTAATTTCTTTTAATTATTATTTTTTAATAATTTTATTATTACTTATATATTTATATTTATTTATTTAATTAATTATTTAATTTTTTTTTATTATTATTCTTTTCTTATAATTTAATTTTTTTTATTTTTTAATATTAATTTTATATTTTATTTACTTTTTAAAAATCTTTAATCTTAGTAATTAATAAGGTAATTTTATATAGAATAGCTTTTATTTTTTTTATAAGAGATTATAAAGCTTTAAGGATTAGCTTTAAAGAGCTATTTTAATATTTTTTAATTTATTTTTTAAGGTATTTAAATTAAAATTTAATTTTAAATATAGTCTTTAAGGTCCTTAAAACCTAAGAAATAAAAGTTTTAATTCTTTTATTAATAGATATTAAAGTCTATTAAACCCGTTATTAAGTAAATTACTTAATTAATTTATTCTTACCTTTTTGCGGTATTATCTAACTTTCCCCTCTTTTTATCTAATACTTTATATTATTCCTCTTTAAGACTAGCCTTAATTATATAACCTCCTTTTTTCCTTCCGAGGCTTATAACCTATTTCTAAAGTGCATATATATAATAGGTTTAGTTTAATATACCCCCCTAGATTAAAAACCCTTAATAATCTAACTATCCCTAGCCCTAGCTAAAATACCTTTTATATCTTTAAGAGTTAATATTATTATTCTTCTTATAATTTTATATATCTTATTATTATATAATTACGAGGTTTAAAACCTTAAGATAAGCCTTATATAACTTATTTACTTTTCTTTCTTAGGCTTCCTTAATTAGACTTATAGTTTAAAAGGCCTTATTACCTCTAGCCTCCTCCTAGGTAGTTTTATATCTTAATCTTTGCCTTAGACCTATTATTTAATTAGATTATTATTTAAACCTAGTATTAAGTAAATCCTTCCTTTAAACTTAATATAAAGTAAATCTTTTAATAATCTCTTATCTATTAGGAATAAGAGTTATTTAAGTTATTTATACCTTATACTCTAGGTCTTAGCTTATATTTCTAGTATTAATAAGGTCTATTTAGTTTATTAATAGCTTATAAGCTTAGATTTAAGGGCCTTTTTTTAATTTAATTATCCTAGGGAGATATAAATAAGCTAACCTCTCTTTTAAGTCTTTTTATTTTTATTAAATTCTCTTATAGAGTTTTTATATTTTTTTATTTTCCTTTAGGGATTTTTCTTATTAATCCTTTTATCTCTTAGATAAATAATACTTATTTAGAGCTTTTTCTAAGAAAATTACTTAATATAACCTTATATTAGGGTATTTATATTATTTTTTTTAAAATATATATTCCTCTTAAGAGTATTAAGGAGTCTTTATAGGTTTTTTTACTTTTTTATTAAGTAATAATAAGCTTTACTTATTATATTTATTATCTAAGCTTTAATTCTATATTCTAAGGCTCTTTTTTATAATTAAGGTATTATTTTTTATTTTACTTTTCTCTTAAATAATTTAAAACTCTTATTAAAATTAAATAAAAAAATCTAATAATTAATAAATTCTATTTTTAATTTTTTTTTTATTTTGCCTTTCTTTAATTTATATAAATACTTTAAAGTAATTATTAAGGGCTTCTCTAAGGTTATTAAATTATATATTTAAGTATATTATTTTAATTATTTCTTTAAGTTTTATAATTTATATTATTTATTCTTAATTAATAATTTAATTTCCCTAATATATTATAATACTTAAAGCTACTTTTAATACTTTAAAATATTAATTCTAATATAACATAGTAGCCCGGCCGCTATATAATAAGTCCTATAACCCTAGCCTATCGGCCTAGAGTTATAAGCTTCTCGCTAGGGAATAGCTATATTAAAGCCTTAAGCTTTAATCTTATTACGTAATAAATTATTACTTTTATCTTCGCTAAGCTATTATATTATATTACTTACCTTATTATAATTCTAAAGCTTCTCTATATAGCTTCCTAAAGATAAAATAATAAAAAAAGTACTTAAAAACTAAAGAGGGTTAATTATAACCCCTTAATCTAAAAATCCTATACTTAAAGGCTCTCTTATACCCCTTAATAAATTAATACCTATAATTAAGCTAAGTAATAATAACCTTATTAAGACCCCTAGGAATTAAAAAAATAACCTTAATAGGCTTTTATAATAAGTCTAATTATATATAAAGTAACTTAAGATATTATAATACCTTTAAGAAAAAAAAGTAAAGCTTTTAGCTAAGATCTAAGGGTTTAAGAGAGGTAATATAATACCGAGATATAACTTATACTTAAATAACTTTTCTTTAAGTAATAGAAATAAAATATAAATTTATAACCTTATTAAACTTATATTATTAATTATAACCTAGAAAAGAGATATATAATTAAATAACCTCTAATAAGCCTTTATAAGCGCGAAGTAAAAATATAAAAAAAATTATAAGAAAATCCTCTTAGCCCTTAATAATATAGATTAAGAGAGCTAAATAAAATAAGATTAATACCTTAATAAATTATTATTAATAAAGAGGGAATTAATTAAAAAAAACTAAGAGGGCTTTAAAGAATAATCTTTAAGCCTAATTAAAAACTCTATAAACTAAAAGCTAATATTAATAAGGTAGCTTAAAGAGATAAAGTAATAAAAAAGCTAATCCCTTTAAGCTTTTTATTAATACCTTAATTCCCTAGAAAAAAACTTTAAAAGGTAAAATAAGCGCTAAAAAGCGCTTATTTTTTATATTAAGCTTTTACCCTCCCTCTAAGACTATCTTATTATATATTCCCTAGAGATTCCTAATATACGCGAGGTAGTAATTACCTTAGCTATATAATTCTAAGACTTTATAAAAAGTAAAGAAAAATAAAAAATAAAACCTTAAGGGAAGGGCTATATTAGGAAAAGCTATAAGTAAAACTAGGGTAATAATATATATAATTTATCGCGATTTTAAAGGTACTTAAGGGCTAATATATTAAGGCCTAGCGCCTAGGCGCCCCCTAAGACTTTTATAGCCCTAAAAATAAATAAAATCTTTATTTATTAAAACTATAAGAATAATAAATACCTATATAAGGATTATAATTAGCTATTTAAGTCTTAGTTAAGCTCTTATTAAGGAAAAAAAAAAAAGCTAATAAAGTAACTTAATTATTAACTTAGATTCCTTAACTTTAGGTTAAATATATCTTTAGCGCTATAATCTTTATTTAAAGATAAAACCTTATAGATATTAAGGCTATTTTAGACTTAGGGGTAAAAGCTAATTTAATTAATAAGGACTTTATAATCTAATATACCTTATAGTAGACCTATATAAAGAGACTAAACTTTATAGTAATAAGTAGCGTATTATTAAGGGTTTAATATATATAAGAAATCTTTATTATTATAATTAATTATAATAGGGTTATTTATATCTTTATATATATTTATCTAAGTATTAATAAATACCTAAATAATAAGGGAAACCTTTTCTTATTATTAAAAAATACCTTAATAGATATAAGTATTATAATAAATTATATTATTAAGGAGTAATAATATTATTATAATTAGAAAAAATCTAAGGTTTTAACCCTAAGATAATTTAAAAAGGCCTATAAGAACTTAGTAAGAGTTTTTATTATTATCTAGGTAAATAAGATATTTTTATTACTAAGGGATAAAACCTATAATCTAAAGGGGCTTAATAGGATTCCCTTAGAGTTTTAAGACCTTATTATTATTTTTTCCTTTAAGAAAATAAAAACTATCTTAGAATATAAACTTATAAACCTATAAATTAACCTCTTACTAGGGAAATAACCCTTATTTAGGCTTATTTATTTATTATTTTAAGCTAAGCTTATAGAGCTATATAGCTACCTAGAGGAGAACTTAGCGCTAAGGTATATCTAATTATTAATTAATTTAGCTAAGTCCCTTATTTTATTTATCCCTAAGAAAAATAAGATATTATAATTTTATATAAATTACTAGGGATTTAATTAGGTATTTATTAAGAATTAATATTTTTTCCTTTTAGTTTTAGAGATTATAGATTATATCTAAGGGGTATAATTTTTTACTAAGATTAATATTAAGGATACTTATTATTATATTTAAATCGCCGAAAGAGATAAATAAAAGATTATATTTTATATATAATATAGCTATTTTAAGTATATAATTATATTATTTAGCCTAATAAATGCCTTAGTAACCTTCTAAAATTATATTTATTAAGCGCTTAGTAGCTTAGTTAATATTATATATATTATATATCTAGATAATATTTTAATATTCTTAAAGACCCGCGAGGAATATATATAATATATATAAATAGTCTTAGAATAAATAAAGGAAGTAGAGCTATATATTAAGCTATCTAAATATACCTTTTACTAAGATATTATTAAATTCTTAAGGTTTATCCTCTTAATTAATAATATTTTAATAAACCCTAAATAAATTAAGATAATTACTAAATAAAAAGAATTAGAGACCTATAAAGAGATTTAAGTCTTCTTAGGTTTTTATAACTTTTATTAATATTTTATTTAGGGTTACTTAGGTATTATAAGGCCCTTAATTAACCTTATAAAAGGTAATAAAAATAATAAAAAACTAAGGAAAGTAAACCTATAAATAAGTAAAAGGTAAGTATTTTACTACCTTATTAAGGCCTTTTAAAAAGCCCCCTTATTATAATACTTTAATTTATTAAGGTAGATTAAGATAAAAACTAATATATTTATATTTATAATAATAAGTATTTTATCTTAGCTTAATAATAAAAGGTAATATTACCTTATAGCCTTTTAATTAAGGAAATTTAAAGGGCTAGAGCTAAATTATAATACCCCTAACTAAGAGCTAATAGTAATTATAAAGTTATTTAAATATTAGTGATATTATATTAAAGGGGTAATAAACCTTATAGAGGTTCTTAGTAATTATTATAACCTCTAGATATTTATAAAAATACCTTAATTAAATAAGTAATAAGCGAGATAATATATATTCTTAGTACTATATAACTTTATAATTAAATATTAAGTAGGTAAGATTAACCCTATAAATAGCCTATTAAGGAGACTTAAATATAAGGGTAAAAAGCTATATAATTAAGAGTTTTTCCCTAAGCTAAAAAAGAAGCTTATAGTATTATAAGCTATTATAAGGTTATAAGGCTAATAAGGATTAAAGATAGGGGAAGACCCTCCTCTATATAAAGAGGCCTTTATTAAGCTATCCCTAATAAGGGTTAACTTAGACCCTATCGAAGAGGTATTAAATCTAGAGAGATTAGTAGACTAGGCAAAGAATTATATTAATTATAAATAATTAGTCTTACCTAAATAGGCTAAGAAAGTAATATTTAAGGAAGATATATATAAAAGTAAGGCCTTATAATTACTTATTAAAATAATTAGGTATTTATAAAAATATAATACCTAAACCTAAGAATAAATCTAAGGCTATTAAATAAAAAATACCCCTTAAGGCATAAAGGAATAAATAATAAGGCCTAATAATCTCTTATAGTTTAAAAACTAATTATATATACCTAAAGATAAGTCTATAAGATATAAGATCTTAGAGCTATATTATAATAACCCGCTAATAAGGTATTTTAATATTAGCTATATATTAGACCTTATCTAAAGAAAGTTTTACTAAAAGGGCATAGATAATAATATTAGAAAGTATATCTAGAGCTACCTTATATATTAAGGAGTAATACCTAAGAAGTATCGCCTATATAATAGGCTTAAATTACTATTAATTCCCTAGAAACCTTAGAATAAATTTATAATAGACTTTATTATAAGACTTCTTATCCTAATATAAAAAGATAAGATTATAAATATAATTTTAGTTATTATAAATTAGTATACTAAGATAATTAAGTTATTCCTAGTATATATAGAAATAATAGCCTTAGACCTTATTAAGTTATTTTATTAAGAAATTAAGCTTAGCTATAAAGCGCTAAATAAAATAATCTCTAATTAAGGGCTAATATTTATAAGTAAATTTTAGTCCTAAGTCTATTACCTCTCTAAGATTAAGAGGAGACTTTTAATAGTATTTTACCTATAAATTAATAAATAAATAAAGTAAATAAATTAGATATTAAAGTATTACTTAAGGTATTTTATTAATAAATAATAAAATAATTAAGCCGCTTTATTATATATAGCTAAATTTACTTATAATAACGCTAAAAATATAATAATAGGTATATCTCTAGCTATAGTATTAATAGGCTATTAACCTAAATTTTATATCTACCTTAAGGATAAGTCTAAAGCAAAGAGGGTACTAGAGGTATACCTTTAAATCTAAAAGCTAAATAAGCTATAAGATACCTTAGAGAATTATTAATAAAAAGCTATAAAGAGCTAAGTAAAATATTATAATTTTAAATAAAGGGAAATAAAGTTTTTATAAGGGGTATTAATAGCTTTATTTATAAAGAACTTAAAGTTTAAAGGAGAAAAAAAAAAACTAATCCCGCGATTTATTAGACCTTTTTATATCCTTAAGAAAATAAAATAATAAGCTTATTACCTTATTTTCCCCTAATAATATAAGTAAATTTATAATATCTTTTATATAAGCCTCTTAGAGCTATAATATACTTATAAGGGAAATAAAGGGGAATTATTATTAATACCTAAGCTAAAAGAGGATAATATAAAATAAGAAATAAAAAGGGTAATAAACTAAAGGATTATTTAAGGTAGCTTTTATTTCCTCGTAAAATGAAAGGGCTAGCTATTAAAATATAACTAATAGGTTAATTATAAAGATATAATTAATATAAAAATAGCTATTAAGGAGTACTAAGGAAAAAGGATTAAGTAAGGTATAAAAATTAAGAAGTAATAAATAAAGAAGCGCAGGAGGCCTAAGAAAATATAAGTAATTATAAAGGGAGAATTATTAGTAATTTTAAGGTAAAAGTAAAATATCTTAATTATTAAAAGCTATTATTATTTAGGCTACTTATAGCTAAAGGGAAAATTATATTATTTTTTATTAATTAAAATTATAACTTAGATTACTAGATAAAAATAAATATAATAAAATAATAAAGAATTACTAATAAAATATTAATAAAGCCTTAAGGTATATTAAGGGTTTATATAGGTAGGTTCTCTATTTTCTTAATAATTTACTTATTATTAAGATTACTTATATAGTTTAATATACTAGATATAATATTATAAAAGGCCTTAATAGCTATTAATTATACTTAGTATTATATATCGCTAGGCTTTAAATAAAGAAAGGTATTAATATATTAGGCCTTATATTTAGGTAAATATTAATAAAATTATTAATAAAAGCTTAATAATTAATAAAAAAATAAGTAAAGACTTATAGGGTTAAGGGGATAAGGGCCTTAAATAATAGCTAAAACTTTTTAATAATAGAAATAATAAAAGTAATATTTTATATTAATTACCTAGGAATTATTAATAAGTTAGAAAAAAAATAATAATAAAACTAAGGGGAAGTGCTATAAAAAAACTTAACCTTAGTTTCCTTCTTAGTATTATTTAAATAATACTCCGAGCTATAAGTACTATAAATAGCGCTAAAAATAATATATAAATCCTAAATAGCTCTATATAGAAGTATTTATGAAGTATAATTAATATAATAAAAAAAGTTATTACCTTTCTTAGGCTAAGTATTAAGTAGAATATTATTATTACTATTATCTTCTTACTTAAAGTTAATAAGCTTTTACTTAATATATATCTCGAGATAATAGATATTATAGGTATTACTAGAGAGGAAGGTATAAATACTATAGAGGTTAGCGAGATATAAAAGAAAGCCTAGGGAATTCCTAAAGAAGAGGCATTAAATATATAATAAAAAGGTAAAATTAATATATCTATTATAGCTATTATTATACTAATTATATAAGGCATAATAAAAGGATATAGCGCTATTAAATTAGTAATTAATTAAGTTAAAATTAATAGGTTTTTAGGCTATTAATTTTTTTATTTTATCTTTAAGAGTAAATTATATAAAATAAAAGTAAAATATATATTAGAGATTACCCGCGGAGTAAGGTATAATATAAGAGAAAATAGCCTTAGCTATATAGCGCTATATATTAATATGCTTTTAAGTAATAAAAAGAGGTATTATAAAGTTAGTCGTAAGATATAAGTAAAAGGATAAAAAAACCTAAGAGACTTATAAGGGAATAGCTATAATTAGATTTTACTTAGTTATTAATAAAATTATAAGAAAAAAAGAAAAAAAGGTAAAAAAAACTTTATATAAGGTTATAATTAAAATAAATAAAAAAGTATATTAATAATTAATATTAGTAATTAAAGCTAAGGCTATTTATAGAGGCTAGAATTATTAATTATAATAAGTAATTTCTTAGTAAATTAAAACTAAGAGCTTAATGCCTCGCGGCTATTTAATAAAGTAGGGCGATTTTATAATACTATTTTTTACCTATTAGGGATAATAGGCGCCGGGGGGGGGATAATTATAATATAATAGCCCGGCCGCTATATAATAGGTCCCGTGACCCTAGCCTATTAGCCTAGAGTTATAAGCTTCTTACTAGGGGATAGCTATATTAAAGCCTTAAGCTTTAGTCTTATTATATAATAGATTATTACTTTTGTCTTTACTAAGCTATTATATTATATTACCTACCTTATTATATCTAAGCTTATTTTTATCTTAAGGTATTATTTATATTATATATAGCTTTAAGGTTTAAGTAAAACCTTAATATATTATTATAATTATTTAATTTATTAATAATAAGAGAGTATATTTTAATATAATATAAATTAATCTTCTTAATTATTTAATTAAATATATTATTAATTATATTTATTTACTTATTATATTTATATTAATCTTATTAATATAAAGCTATTTTTACTTAATATAACTTTAGGTTTTTAAAATATAATTTATTAATTATAATTATAGCTTATTTACCTCTTTTAAGCTATATAGTCTTTAATCTTATCTTAGGACTTACTTTTATAAAGTAATTAATTATCTTAAGTCTTATTAATATCTATATATAGCGAGTATTAAATTAGCTTAAGTTATTTAGTCAACCTAGCTTATAGACCCTTTTTACTAAGATTTTTATAATATAAGATTATTTAAAGAAGTCTTAATTATTTAGTTTATTTAAGAGGTATATATTTTTTATATTCGCGATAGATATTATCTTATTATAGTTTAGATATTATTTTCGAGGTTAATTTTATTAATTTAATATTTATTTTAATAATTATAATTACCTTAAAAAAAATAGCTCTAAGACTCTTAATTATTAAACCTATTATTAAGTAAATTACTTAATTAATTTATTCTTACCTTTTTATAGCATTATCTAATCTTCCTCTCTTTTTATTTAATACTTTATATTATTCCTCTTTAAGACTAGCCTTAGTTATATAACCTCCCTTTTTCCTTCCAAGGCTTATAACCTATTTCCGAAGTATATATATATAATAGGTTTAGTTTAATAAAGTCTATACTTATATATTAAGCTTTAAGACTATAACTTTTAAATTAAGAAAACTAAACTTAGTTTTTTAAAAGCTTTTTTAATATTTCTTTTTATTATAATAGTCTTATATATAATATAAAAAACTAAAAAAAAACTAATTTCTAAAATATAAATTATAAAGTATTTAATTAATTATTTTATTTTTTTATTATAATATACTTAATAAGTAAGTAAGCTATATAAGTAAGTATATTAAATTACCTTATAGTAAGATTTCTTTTTTAAAAAAACTTATTTTAAAAGTTTTTAAAAAAATAAATTATAGCTTAAAATAGCTTATATTTATAAGAAAAAGCTTATTTATACTTAATTAAATATTATATAATTTTTTTAGATTTTTAAGAAAATCTCTTATAAGGTAATTTAAGAAAAAGCTTATATATATTATATAAATAGCTATTTCTTTATAAAAGAGATTCTCTAAAAATTTATAAAAATTATAATAAGATTTAATAAAAAATTAAGTTTATAAAAATATACTTTCTAACTTTATAGCTACCTTATAATAGATTTTAGAAATCTAAAGCTAGTTATTTTTAAATATATAATTATTTTATAGCTTTATTTTACCTAAAATAGGGATTAAAGTATCTTAATTAAGTCTTAATAGTTTTAATAATAAAGGCTCTATACCTAAAGCCTAAGGTCTTAATAGGCTTAAATTAATAAGGTTTATCTATATAATTATTAATAGCTTTAATAACGCGCTAAAATCAGCTCTATTTATAATAAATAAATTACCTCTTAACTATCTAAAGAGATTAAAATCCCCTTTATATAATAGCTCTCCCCTTTAATATTAACCTTCTAATTATCTTTATAATTCTTAACTACTTAAAGAGGCTAAAATTACTTTTATTATCCTTATTAAAGGAGGTCTAACTATAATTAATAATAACTATTAATTAATTAACTAATTAAAGATTAGCTAACTAATTAATAATATATTAATAATAAGATCGTAATAGCTTTTTATAGAAATCTTTAATTTAATAATTAAAGCAATATAGCTAATACCTATTAGTATAGCTTTTAATATAACTAAGATAACCTTATAAAAGTAATTTATAAGCTTTAAAAAAGTATTAAAAATACTTATAATAAGCTATAAGAAATAATCTTAAATAGGGCTCTTTAGAGTATTATATTAAGTATTAAACCTATAATTAAGTAAAATTACTTAATTAATTATATCTAATTAAATCTTACCCTTTTTTTAGGTTAATACTTTATGCTATTTCTATTTAAGAATTACTTATATTATATAATATTACCTTTATTAATTCTAAGGTATATTTTAGTAAAATATATTATAAAATACTATATATATACTTATATATATATAATAGCTTCAATTTATATAAAAGACTAAAGGATAGAGGCTATATAGTCTTTAAAGACTATAGGGTAGGTAATAGAAATAGGAGGTAAATAGGCAGTGGATTTAGTTTTTATAAAAAGCTAATTAGCTAAGTAATAAATCATAGAGGAAGAAAAGTAAGTCACAAAGTAAATAGGCGTATAGGGTAAAAGGCTAGCTTCTTAATAATAGTCTTTATATTCTTATTAGTTAAGTATATATTATACTAAGAAAGAAAAACTATTCTAAGAGAAGGCTATTCTTTTATAGCTAATTGCTCGGACCTTATTAGCCTAATTCGGATAAAAGTTATACTATTAGATAGCCCTTATCCGAGGCTATCTAACTATATAAGGTATATATAAATTAAATCAAAGGTAGCTGAGTTATAGTATAAAGAAGATAAAGCTTATAGGGTTTTATATTTTAAATATTAGAAACTAAATAGGAAATACCCGTATAGGAAAAATAGATTTAATAGAGTTATCGGGCTTTAAATAAAGTCTTAAGTCTAGGTTATGTAACTTACCCTATAGGGCTAGAATAGCCTAGAAAGAAAGTTTATATAACTCCGTGATATCTAGCTTATCTAAGTAGCTATAGCTTAGATAAGCATACTATTAAAAAGCGCTAAGAATATACTATAGGGTAGTAAATTATTAGGCTTATAACTTATAAGCTGAATTTCCTAGAGTTATTTATATAAAAGACATTTCTTATAAAAGTCTTTAATAAAATAAAAGAAAAATAATAAAATATATAATTAATTAATATAAAAAAGTAATTAACTTAATATTTTATATAAGTATTATTAATAGATTAGATATTATATTTATTATCTCTTAATTAGCTTAATTTATAAATAATCTAAGGCAAAAATATATTAAATTAGCTAATTAAGTCTTATATTACCTATATATAATATATTTCTATATTTTATAATTTAAACCTAGAGAAAGCTTTATAGTTTATAGTAATATATTATTTATAAATAATATTATTAATTAAAAGAATTTATAAGGATTTATAATAATACTTTTTAAAAGCCTAATTAAATAATAAGCTAATAAGTAAGATATTATTATAACCTTAATAATAAAAATAAAATTACTTAGATTATCTTAAGCTATAAAAAAGGGCTATTTTAATAAAGGTTACTTTAAAATTTAAGACTTAAGGGGTAAAATACTAATTTATACCTCTTTTTAAATAATAAAAATATAATTTAGTTATTAAAAAATCCTTTAAGAAAAATAAAAATAAAATTAAGGTATATAGATATTTATAATTATTAGCTATAAAAATATATTTAAAATAAAAAGATTTTTTTTAATTATAAAAAAAGCTTAAAGCTAATTACTAATAATTTAATAAAGGCTCTATAAGGCAATAAGTAAAAGGAAAATTATAAATAATATAAGCTTATTAATATCTAAGAATATATTATAAAATATTAAAATAAATTACTTAAAAAGAAATTAATTAAAGAGGTTATAAATAAGCTTTAATTATAAAAAATAAGTCTTATATTAATATATTAAAGCTTAAAAGTTAAAAGGTTATATTAAAATAAAGAGATAAAAAGTAAAAGTAAATATTTTTTTATTACCTAAAAGTAATTATATTAATATAAATTATAATACTTAAATAAAACTTAAATAAAAGAAATAACCCTTATCTAAGCTAAATAAGGATTATTAGCTAAAAGAAACTCTCTAGCTATAATACCCTTTAATATTACTTTTATTATAATATAATACTTATTTTTTTCCTATAAAGCTAAGGTTAATAATAAGGTTTAAATAATTAAAATAAATTATAAATTATACTTATATTCTTATTAACCTAAGTAAAATCTTATTAGATATAATTTAAGAAAAATAATATTATAAAAAAGATAATAATAAAACTATAAGGTTTAAATTAATAAAATAAATTATAAAAATAAAAAATAAATATATTTATATTAAGCGATATAAGCTACTAAGATTATATTACTTATAATAATATATACCTAGCTAAGCCTAATACTTATTAATATTTTAGCTAGCTAAAGCGCTATTAAGATATACTAAGTATAAGGGGTTATATCTTTAATTTTAGTTATATAAAAGATTAATATAAGTTATAAAATATAAAAATAAGATATAACTTATATAATAATAGTAATAATAATAATATTAATAACTTATTATATATATATAGCGCGCTAAGTAATAATATAAGTTATGCAAGGGGGATTATCTTATTATATACTTAGAATTATATTAATATTATTATATATAAATTAATATTATATTTTTAATATTTAAGACTTAAAATAACTTATTAATCTTTAAGCTTTAAAATAAAAAAGGGAAAAATAAAAAAGTAATTTAAATTAAATTTATTATTATTAGTATTAGCTAATTAAACTCTAAAGGTAAAAAACTATAAGATATAAGGTAATTTATAATATCGCCGCGATAATAAGAAAAGCGAGGAATTAAAAGAAATATAATTATATATAATAATTAATAAAGGTAACTTAAAAGCCTTAAAGTAAGCTTATAAAATAAGATATAAGGGGATATAAAAAGCTATATATTAAAAGATATAATAATATTAAAGAAAAAAAAAAAAGCTTATAATAAGAGGTATTATTTATCTTTAAGCCTTAAAGGTAAATTATAAAAGGTAATTAAATAAATTACTTATTATTTATTAAATTATTAAACCTCATAACATACCTATAGGTAAATTAAGGCAACCTAGTAAGAGAAATATAGTTTTTAATACGATTAAGCTATTATACCTAATGCCTTTTAACGCAAGACTTAATATTAAATAAGCTCTATAGATACTTTTATACTTAATACTCCGCCTTAATAAACCTTATCTCACTAAGAATATATCGCTAATTAGTAATAATAAAAGGAGCCTAGTCTCTATTCTAGAAATAGCTAGTCACTATCACTAATAATAATATAACACGAGATAGTAACTCCTATATAAATCACTAAGTATATTCTCCCACTAAATAACCTTAGCCTAGAGGTAAACCAATATAGGACCGCTATAGCGTATCTCCCTTATAAGCTAACCTTATTAAAGTAGTAACTTAAAGCTACCCTAGATTACTTAAAGGCGATAGGCCTTATAAGACTCCTAGAGCCAAAAAAGCTCCTTATAGTCTTATGGCCTTTATTAGACCTTTAGAGAATTAATCTAGTTTTCTTTAATTACCTCTTACTTAAGCTTTAAATTATTCTCGCACCTAATAAATAAGACTTTATAAGTTATTAAAAGCTACTTCTTAATAACCTTATTAGGTATATCGAGATCGGTTACCCTTTAAGTAATAAAGAGTTAATATTCCTTACTACCTTGCGGCAATAAGATATATAGTTATAAGAGCTTTTTTACTCTATAGAGTAGGTTTAGATAGAAAGTCAATAAGCTATAAGCTTTACTCACGACCTTCTTAATAAATAAGATAGGGTTTTAGATAAAGTTTAAATAAAAAGTTTATTAACCCTAATTCCGAGCATAGTTCTAAGCGTAAAAATAGCAAATATAATATATAAATATAATAAGTAACCTAATTAAATCACTAAAGTACTTATTATTTATAATTTGCGATTATTAAATAAAGAAATTAACCTTTTATTTATTTAAATAATACTTTTTATTTTATTTATAACTATAAATAATTACTTATAATATAATAAATATAAATACTTTATAATTAAAATTATATAAGGAAAATAACTTTAAAGATATAAAATATATTATAAAAGATAAAAGGTATTATTTAAAGTATTAAAGGTTTTTACTCTAGGGGGGTATATTAAATTATTAAAGACTTTTATAAGAAAGGTCTTTTATATAAATAACTCTAAGAAATTCAGCTTATAAGTTATAAGCCCAATAATTTACTACCCTATAGTATATTCTTAGCGCTTTCTAATAGTATATTTATCTAAGCCATAGCTACTTAGATAAGCTAGATATTATAGAGTTATATAAACTTTCCTTCTAGGCTATTCTAGCCCTATAGGGTAAGTTATATAACCTAGACTTAGGACTTTATCTAAAGCCTAATAACTCTATTAAATCTATCTTTCCTATATAGGTATTTCTTATCTAGTTTTTAATATTTAAAATATAAAACCCTATAAGCTTTATCTTCTTTATGCTATAACTCGGCTACTTTTAATTCAATTTATATATACCCTATACGGTTAGATAGCCTCGGATAAGAGCTATTTAATAGTATAACTTTTATCTAAATCGGGCTAATAGGGTCCGAGCAATTAGCTATAAAAGAATAGCCTTCTCTTAGAATAGTTTTTCTTTCTTAGTATAATATATACTTAATTAATAAGAATATAAAGACTATTATTAAGAAGCTAGCCTTTTACCCTATATGCCTATTTACTTTATGACTTATTTTTCTTCCTCTATAATTTATTACCTAGCTAATTAGCTTTTTATAAAGACTAAATCTACTACCTATTTACCTCCTATTTCTATTACCTACCCTATAGTCTTTAAAGATTATATAGCCTCTATCCTTTAGTCTTTTATAAAGACTTAGCCTTAATAAACCTTATAGGAAATAAATTAAGTTAATTTATAGGCCTTATATAATAATAGCTTAATAAGCTATCCTTATATATCTAAGAAGCTAAATATATTTAAATAGCTATTAATAAGTATATAATAAATATATTTATACCCCTTTAGGAATAAGTTATATACTTATTTATATAATTTAGGATATTTTAATAACTTTAATTTATTTTTATTTTTAAATAACCCCTTAATAACCCCGCTAATAATATATTAAAAATACTTAATAAATAAGCTTTAAAAAATACTTTAAATATCTTAGACCTTAAATTAATTAATATACCTAAAAGGTATAAATCCCTTTTTAACCCCTTAAATTTTTTTAAAAATTATTATAATTACTTAGTATAATTATAATAAATATATAATAAATTACTCTTTAATACTAAGTTTTACTTTATAAATTAAGAAAAGTTTTACTTAATTAATTTATACCTCTCTTAAAAGGCTTAGAGTTTAATAATTATATTTTACCTCGCGGGTAACTTAAAAGCTTATTATAACTTAGTAAAGTTTATAAATTACCTTAATTAATTTAATATTAATTAAAATATATAAGTATATACTATAAATCTATTACTTAAATATTAATAAATAGCTATAAAGTCTTTTATTACCTTTTTATTTAAATTTAAATAATATATTATAAAAGCTAAAAGATTAACTTAAGAGAATTAAATTAAAATTCCTTTTTAAAAGGCTTTTTAAATAAGTAGTTATATTATAGCTTAATTATAATAAAGCTCTTTATAACTTATAATATATTATTTTATAGCTTTATTTTACTTAAAATAGAGATTAAAGCATTTTAATTAAGTCTTAATAGTTTTAATAATAAAAGCTTTATACTTAAAGCCTAAGGTCTTAATAAGCTTAAATTAATAAGATTTATTTATATAATTATTAATAGCTTTAATAATATACTAAAATTAGCTTTATTTATAATAAATAAATTACCTCTTAATTATTTAAAGAGGTTAAAATCCCCTTTATATAATAGCTCTTCCCTTTAATATTAACTTTCTAATTATCCTTATAACTCTTAATTACTTAAAAAGGCTAAAATTACTTTTATTATTCTTATTAAAAGAGATTTAATTATAATTAATAATAACTATTAATTAATTAATTAATTAAAAATTAACTAATTAATTAATAATATATTAATATAATTATAATAATTACTTTTTAAAATAACTTTTAATTAATAAATTAAAATAATAGAGCTAATACCTATTAATAAGCCTTTTTATATAATTAAGATAACCTTATTAAAGAGCTTTATAAGCTTTATAAAAATATTAAAAGTACTTATAATTAGCTATAAGAGATAATATTATATAAAGTTATTTAGAGTATTATAATAAATATATAGCTTACCTAATTAAAGGTTTAAATTAAACTTATTATCTTTAGATATAACCTTTTTTTTTATTTACTTAACCTCTTTTTACTTAGTTATAATACTAATAAAAGATTAATTTTATTAAGGAAAAGCTTTTTTTATTAAAAGCCCTTAAAATAAAGCTTAAAAAATATAACTATCTCGCCCTAGAGGAAATTATATTCCTCTTAGGCTTAAGAGTTAATATTAATAGAAATATAGGCCTATATAAGGCATAGCTTATAACTCTTATTATAAATATTAATACCTTTTGAAATACTAAATAAGAAGATTAAAAAAGACTTATAGCTAGCTAGGATTTAGCTATATAGCTATAGGCATAACTACTATAATAAGCTTAGGTTAAGGCGTTTATATAAGGAGATAAAATATAGTAAATCTCTTATTATTAGGAAATAGAGGTTATTAGCGTTATAGGTTTACTTAGAGGTATTAGTGCCTAGAGTTAGTATTAGATATAAGAAGGTAAAGGCATTTCACTTTATGCAATAGACCTAATTAACCGTTATGCTAAAAGATCTGCGAGTAACCGCAATTGCCCATTGCGGTTGCTTATGCCTTATACTACCTATAACGGCCTTATAATAAGCCACGTTATAATTATCCCCTCTCTATAAAGGCATAACCTCGGGCCTAGGTTATAGAGGCTCTTCCTCTATAGCTCAGGGGCTCTTCCCCTATGAGTCAGCAGTGCCTAACCCAACGCCGACCGCTAACCCCTAGGTCACGCGGCTAACTGACCAATCAGAGCCGCCGCGCGTACTCTCGATTACCCGATTTAATTAATATAAGGCCTAGCTACTATATTATATTACCCACCTTATTATAATTCTAAAGCTTCTTTATATAGTTTCCCGAAGATAAAATAATAAAAAAAGTACCTAGAAACTAAAGAAAATTAATTATAACCCCTTAATTTAAAAATCCTATACTTAAAGGCTCTTTTATACCCCCCGATAAGTTAATACCTATAATTAAGCTAAGTAATAATAACCCTATTAAGACCCCTAGGGATTAAGAAAATAACCTTAGTAGGCTCTTATAATAAATCTAATTATATATAAAATAGCTTAAAATATTATAATACCTTTAAGAGAAAGAGATAAAGCTTTTAACTAAGATCTAAGAGTTTAAGGGAGGTAATATAATATTAAGATATAACTTATATTTAAATAATTTCTCTTTAAGTAATAAAAGTAAAATATAAATTTATAACCTTATTAAACTTATATTATTAATTATAACTTAGAAAAAAAATATATAACTAAATAACTTTTAATAAGCTTTTATAGGTATAAAATAAAAATATAAAAAAAATTATAAAAAGATTTTCTTAGCTCTTAATAATATAAATTAAGAGGGCTAAATAAAATAAAATTAATATCTTAATAAATTATTATTAATAAAAAAGGAATTAATTAAGGAAAATTAAAAAGGCTTTAAAGAATAATCCTTAGGCCTAATTAAAGACTTTATAAACTAAGAGCTAATATTAATAAAGTAACTTAAAGAAGTAAAATAATAAGAAAGCTAATCCTTTTAAGCCTTTTATTAATACCTTAATTCCTTAAAAAAAAACTTTAAAAAATAAAATAAATATTAAAAAATACTTATTTTTTATATTAAGCTCTTACCTTCTCTCTAAGATTATCTCGCTATATATTCCCTAGAGATTCTTAATATATATAAAGTAATAATTACCTTAGCTATATAATTTTAAGACTTTATAAAGAGTAAAAAAAAATAAAAAATAAAACCTTAAAGGGAGAGCTATATTTAAAAGAGCTATAAGTAAAACCGGGGTAATAATATATATAATTTATTATAATTCTAGAGGTATTTAAGGGCTAATATATTAAGGCTTAGCGCTTAGGCGCCCTCTAAGACTTTTATAGCTTTAAAGATAAATAAAATCCTTATTTATTAAAACTATAAGAGTAATAAGTATTTATATAAGGACTATAATTAATTACTTAAGTTTTAGCTAGGCTTTTATTAAAAAAAAAAAAAAAAGCTAATAAAATAACTTAATTATTAGCTTAAATTCCTTAATTTTAGGTTAAATATACCTTTAGCGCTATAATCTTTATTTAAGGATAAAATCTTATAAATATTAAGGCTATCTTAGACTTAGGGGTAAAAGCTAATTTAATTAATAAAAACTTTATAATTTAATATACCCTATAATAAACCTATATAAAGAGGCTAAATTTTATAATAATAAGTAATATATTACTAAGGGTTTAATATATATAAGAAATCCCTATTATTATAATTAATTATAATAAAATTATTTATATTTTTATATATATCTATCTAAGTATTAATAAATATTTAAATAATAAAAGAAATTCTTTTTTATTATTAAAAAATACTTTAATAAATATAAGTATTATAATAAATTATATTATTAAGAAGTAATAATATTATTATAATTAGAAAAAGTCTAAGGTCTTAACCCTAAGATAATTTAAAAAGGCCTATAAGAACTTAATAAAAGTCTTTATTATTACTTAGGTAAATAAGATATTTTTATTACTAAGGGATAAGACTTATAATCTAAAGGGGCTTAATAAGATTCCCTTAGAGTTTTAAGACCTTATTATTATTTTTTCCCCTAAGAAAATAAAAATTATCTTAAAGTATAAACTTATAAACCTATAAATTAATTTCCTATTAGGGAAATAACCCTTATTTAGGCCTATTTACTTATTATCTTAAGCTAAGCTTATAAAGCTATATAGCTACCTAGAGGAAAACTTAGCGCTAAAATATATTTAATTATTAATTAATCTAATTAAGTCTCTTATTTTATTTATCCCTAAGAAAAATAAGATACTATAGCTTTATATAAATTACTAGGGATTTAATTAGGTATTTATTAAGAATTAATACTCTCTCCCCTTAGTCTTAGAGATTATAGATTATATCTAAGAGGTATAATTTTTTATTAAGATTAATATTAAGGATACCTATTATTATATCTAAATCGCCGAAGGAGATAAATAAAAGACCGCATTTTATATATAATATAGCTATTTTAAGTATATAATTATATTATTTAGCCTAATAAATACCTTAATAACCTTTTAGAATTATATTTATTAAGCGCTTAGTAGCTTAATTAATATTATATATATTATATATTTAGATAATATTTTAATATTCTTAAAGACTCGTAAGGAATATATATAATATATATAAATAATCTTAAAATAAATAAAGGAGGTAAAGCTATATATTAAGCTATCTAAGTATACCTTTTACTAAGATATTATTAAGTTCTTAGGATTTATTTTCTTAATTAATAATATTTTAATAAACCTTAAATAGGTTAAAATAATTATTAAATAAAAGGAATTAAAGACTTATAAGGAGATCTAAGTTTTTTTAGGTTTTTATAACTTTTATTAGTATTTTATCTAGGGCTACTTAGGTATTATAAGGCCCTTAATTAACCTTATAAAAAGTAATAAAAATAATAAGAAACTAAGGAAAATAAACCTATAAATAAATAAAAGGTAAGTATTTTATTACTTTATTAAGGCCTTTTAAAAAGCCCCTTTATTATAATACTTTAATTTATTAAGGTAAATTAAAATAAAGATTAATATATCTATATTTATAATAATAAATATCTTATCTTAGCCTAATAATAAAAGGTAATATTACCTTATAGCCTTTTAGTTAAGGAAATTTAAGGGGCTAAAGCTAAATTATAATACCCCTAACTAAGAGTTAATAGTAATTATAGAGTTATTTAAATATTAATAATATTATATTAAAGGGGCAATAAACCCTATAGAGGTTTTTAGTAATTATTATAACCTTTAGATATTTATAAAGATACCTTAATTAAATAAATAATAAGTAAAATAATATATATTTTTAGTATTATATAACTTTATAATTAAGTATTAAATAAATAAAATTAACCTTATAAATAGCTTATTAAGAAGACCTAAATATAAGGGTAAGAAATTATATAATTAAGAGCTTTTCCTTAAGTTAAAAAAAAAGCTTATAATACTATAAGTTATTATAAGGCTATAAGGCTAATAAGGATTAAAAATAAGGGAAAACCCTTTTTTATATAAAGAGGCCCTTATTAAATTATCCCTAATAAAAGTAAACTTAGACCTTATTAAAGAGGTATTAAATCTAGAGAGATTAATAAACTAGGTAAAAGATTATATTAATTATAAATAATTAATTTTACTTAAATAGGCTAAGAGGGTAATATTTAAGAAAGATATATATAAAAGTAAAGCCTCGTAATTACTTATTAAAATAATTAAGTATTTATAAAAATATAATAATTAGACCTAAGAATAAATCTAGGGCTATTAAATAAAAAATACCTCTTAAGGTATAAAAGAATAAGTAATAAGGCTTAATAGCCTTTTATAATTTAAAAACTAAGTATATATACCTAAAGATAAGTCTATAAGATATAAGATCTTAGAGCTATATTATAATAATTTATTAATAGGGTATTTTAGTATTAGCTATATATTAGATCTTATTTAAAGAAAGTTTTATTAAAAGGGTATAAATAAGGATATTAGAGAGTATATCTAGAGCTACCTTATATACTAGGGAGTAATACCTAAGAAATATTACTTATATAATAGGCTTAAATTACTATTAATTCCTTAGAGACCTTAAAGTAAATTTATAATAGATTTTATTATAAGGCTTTTTATCTTAATATAAAAAAATAAAACTATAGATATAATTTTAATTATTATAAATTAATATATTAAGATAATTAAGCTATTTTTAATATATATAAAAATAATAGCCTTAAACCTTACTAAGTTATTTTATTAAGAAATTAAGCTTAGTTATAAAGCGTTAAATAAAATAATCTCTAATTAAGGGCTAATATTTATAAATAAATTTTAGTCCTAAGTTTATTACCTCTCTAGGATTAAAAAGAGACTTTTAATAATATTTTATTTATAAATTAATAAATAAATAAAATAAATAAATTAAATATTAAAGTATTACCTAAGGTATTTTATTAATAAATAATAAAATAATTAGGCTACTTTATTATATATAGCTAAATTTACTTATAATAATACTAAAAATATAATAATAGGTATATCCCTAGCTATAATACTAATAAGCTATTAGCCTAAGCTTTATATCTACCTCGAGGATAAATCTAAAGTAGAGAGGATATTAGAGATATACCTCTAAATCTAAAAGCTAAATAAGCTATAAGATATCTTAGAGAATTATTAATAAAAAGCTATAAAAAGCTAAGTAAAATATTATAACTTTAAATAAAAAAAAATAAAGTTCTTATAAGGGGTATTAATAGCTTTATCTATAAAGAACTTAAAGTTTAAGGGAAAAAAGAAAAAGCTAATCCTATAATTTATTAAACCCTTTTATATCCTTAAGAAAGTAAGATAATAAGCTTATTACCTTGCCTTTCTTTAATAATATAAGTAAATCTATAATATCTTTAATATAAGCCTCTTAGAGCTATAATATACTCGTAAAGGAAATAAAAAGGAATTATTATTAATATTTAAGCTAAAAGAGGATAATATAAAGTAAGAAATAAAAAGGGTAATAAATTAGAGGATTATCTAAGGTAGCCTTTATTTCCTTATAAAATAAAAGGGCTAGCTATTAAAATATAATTAATAAGTTAATTATAAAAATATAATTAATATAAAAATAGTTATTAAGGAGTATTAAAAAAGAAAAGTAAAATAAGTTATAAAAATTAAAAAATAATAAATAAAAAAATATAAAAGGCCTAGAAAAATATAAATAATTATAAAGGGAGAATTATTAGTAATTTTAAGGTAAAAATAAAGTATCTTAATTCTTAGAAGCTATTATTATTTAGGCTACTTATAGCTAAAGGGAAAATTATATTATCTTTTATTAGCTAAAATTATAATTTAGATTATTAAATAAAAATAAATATAATAAAATACTAAAGAATTACTAGCGAAATATTAATAAAACCTTAGGGTATATTAAGGGTTTATATAGGTAGGTTTTCTATCTTCTTAATAATTTACTTATTATTAAGGTTATTTATATAATTTAATGCGCTAGATATAATATTATAAAAGGCCTTAATAGCTATTAATTATACCTAGTATTATATATTACTAAGCTCTAGATAGGGAAGGGTATTAATATATTAGGCCTTATATTTAAGCGAATATTAATTAAATTATTAATAAAAGTTTAATAATCTATAAGGGAATAAATAAAGACTTATAAGATTAAAGGGATAAAAGCCTTAAATAATAATTAAAACTTTTTAATAATAGAAATAATAAAAGTAATATTTTATATTAATTACCTAAGAATTATTAATAAATTAGAAAAGAAATAATAATAAAACTAAGGGAAAATACTATAAAAAAGCTTAATCTTAGTATTTTTCTTAATATTATTTAAATAATACTTAGAGCTATAAGTATTATAAATAGCGCTAAAAATAATATATAAATCTTAGATAGCTTTATATAAAAGTATTCGCGAAGTATAATTAATATAATAAAGAAAGTTATTACTTTTCTTAGGCTAAGTATTAAGTAAAATATTATTTTCGCTATTATCTTCTTACTTAAAGTTAATAAGCTCTTATTTAATATATATCTTAAGATAATAGATATTATAGGTATTATTAAAGAAAAAGGTATAAATATTATAGAGATTAGTAAGATATAAAAAAAAGCCTAGGGAATCCCTAAAGAAGAGGTATTAAATATATAATAAAGAGTTAAGGTTAATATACTTATTATAATTATTATTATATTAATTATATAAGGCATAATAAGAGGATATAGCGCTATTAAATTAATAATTAATTAAGTTAAAGTTAATAGGCTTTTAGGCTATTAGTTTTTTTATTTTATCCTTAAGAATAAATAGCCTAAAATAAAAATAAAATATATATTAAAGATTACCTGCGGAGTAAGGCTAAATATAAGAAAAAGTAGCCTTAGCTATATAGCGCTATATATTAATATATTATTAAATAATAAAAAGGGGTATTATAAAATTAGTTATAAAATATAGGTAAAAAGGTAAAAAAACCTAAGAGACTTATAAGGGAATAGCTATAATTAGATTTTACTTAGTTATTAATAAAGTTATAAAGAAAAAAGAAAAAAAAATAAAAAAAACTTTATATAGGGTTATAATTAAAATAAATAAAAAAATATATTAATAATTAATATTAGTAATTAAAGCTAAGGCTATTTATAAAGATTAGAATTATTAATTATAATAGATAATTCCCTAGTAAATTAGAATTAAGAGCTTAATGCCTCGCGGCTATTTAATAAAGTAAGGTGATTTTATAATATTATTTCTTACCTATTAGGGATAATAGGCGCCGAGGGGGGGATAATTATAATATAATAGCCTAGCTGCTATATAATAAGTCTTATAACCCTAGCCTATTAGCCTAGAGTTATAAGCTTCTTGCTAGGGGATAGCTATATTAAAGCCTTAAGCTTTAGTTTTATTACGTAATAGATTATTACTTTTATCTTCGCTAAGCTACTATATTATATTACTTACCTTATTATATTAGAGTTTAAACCTAAAAAGTATTAATACTAGGGCTTAGCGCTAGACTTAGCGGTAAATAAAAATTAATAAGTTTAATTAATTAAACTTATCTAATTAAATATATAATATATATATTTTAGCTTATATAAATATATAAATAATAGTAATTTTAATAATAATTTTAATAATAAAAAGGAAATAATATAAATTATAAAGCTTAGAAAAATAATTAAAATAATATATTTAAATATATATTTTAATAACCTTAAAGAAATCCTTAATAATTATATTAAAGTATTTATATAAGTTAAAAAAATAAAATAAAAAAAAATAAAAATAAAACTTATTAATTATTAAATATTTTTATATAATTTTAATAAAAAATTTAAATTAATTAAAAAAAAAAAATAAAATAAAATAAAAATTTTTATAAAAAAAAGCCTTAAAATAAAAAATTAAAGCTTAAAAAGTAAATATAATAAATAAAGCTTATTATTATTTATTAAAAAAATAAAAAAATATATAAAAACTTTTTAATATTTTTTAAAAAAATATATACTTTATAAAAAATAATATAAATACTTAAATATAAGGTTATATTAAGTAGGTTTTTTTTTAAAAAAAAAATAAAAGAAATATTAATTATTTAATAAATAAATAAATTAATAAAAAAATTATTTTTTAAAAAATTATAAGCATTTTATAAAAGACTTTAATAAAAATAAAAAAACTTAAAAAAAATTTAATTTATTTATATCTTTCTAAGATAATTAAATTAAAAAAAAAGCCCTTAAATCTAAGCTTATAAGCTATTAATAAACTAAATAAGCCTTATTAATACTAAAAGTATAAAATAGCCTTAAAGAGTAAAAAAAAAGACTTATAATTAAAGACCCTTAAAGGATTTACTTAGTATTAAATTTAAATAATTTTAAATATAAAAAAAAGAAAATATATATATATTAAGGCTTAGACTTAAAATATAAGATATAAATAACTTAAATAACCCTTATTTTTAATAAATAAAAGGTTATTAAAGGATTTATTTAATATTAAGTTTAAAAAAAAGATTTATTTAATACTAAGTTTAATTAATAGTTTAATTAAATAATAAGTCTAATATAAAGATTAAGTTATAAAAATTATATAAGAGGAGACTAAAGTAATAAGATATCTTAAATAATAAAATTATTTAAAGAAATTAAAAAAAAAAGTAAATATATTATATAAGACTTATCTTAGGGTTTTAAACCTTATAATTATATAATAATAAATTTAATAATTAAATATATAATATATTAACTTAAAAAGCTATAAATATATTAAAAAATTTTTTTTATGCTTAAGATATAAAAAGTAAATATTTTAAGATAAGGCTAGGAATAATTAAATTATTAAAAGATTTTTAATCTAGGGGGTATAGTAAATTAAACTTATTATATATATATATTTTAGATATAAGTTCTAAGCCTCAGAAGGAAAAAAAAAAGTTATATAATTAAGGCTAGTCTTAAAAAGAAATAATATAAGGCCTTAGATAAAAAGAAGGGAAGGTTAGATAATGCCGCAAGAAGTAAGATAAATTAATTAAGCAATTTTAGAGGCCATAGCTAGTTAAACACATATTGTATTAACCCCTCACCATAATCTCGGAGCCCATCCTCGGTCCGTACTCACTAGAACCGGAGTTGCGGAACGGAGTAGAGGCGGAGGGCGGACTTTGTTGTGGGGAATAAGCCAAATTTGCTGCCGACCTCCACAGAACATGGCATGCTAAATCAGAGCCTAGTCACTATATATCCCCAATCTTCAAGGCGCATGACGCTGGTCTCACACCTAACCGGCTCCAGCTAGTGGGTCACATATTAGAGTTTCCAATATTCTCACCGACATTCTATTAAATCAGCCGGGTCCGGGCTTTACTCAGGCCCGTCCCCACTATAGAAATTCTTCGATAAACAACTCTATCCCCTCTCCCATCCGTTTCGTAGTTCATGTTACATGCTCCTCGTGTGACGGTCAATGTTATCAACGTAGCAAACCGTAACCTGATTGGTTTATGTTGGCAGTTGTGTCGGGGCGTAGTGTACTGAGCGTAAGGTGGCGAGTCACGTCTGATGATGTCAAGAAGTATTCTTGACTAATCAAGTTGTATTGAAAGCTGGAGAGCTAAGTAGACGTAGGGTTCATGTGAAGCGAGCGACTCTACATATACTACATCTCGTTGTACGGGAGCGACGTTGAAAAGTCGCTCCTGGGGGGTGTAGCGACTCTGGGTGATCGCTCCTTTCATGATTGGTTGCTGACCATGTCGGAGCGATTCTGGGTATTCGCTCCTTTCATGACTGGTTGCTGACCTTGGATAACGGGCGGTAGGGAGGTCTTGTGTGGCGGCGTTGTACCACCTCGCCCATTCCCAGCACAGCGGATCGAGTTAGCCTATATCCCAATGTGCGTGTACTTAGGAATTACCATCAAAAGGCATGAAAGGTTTAGCTATCGCGTTGCTATGACAGTGTTGGGGTAATGTGCTCAGCGCACGGTGGAGGATTCTTTGAAGAGCTGCTAATGATGAATCCTGACAATAAATCTCGATGCAAGTCACAACGCATCCAGTCCAACACAAACTCTTCTTGTTACACTTATAGACTTATACCCGGGCTCGAAAGGTCGTCTTGAATATTTGCACCTCGATCTGAACGATCTTCGTACAATCCAATGATCTCCCGAGAATTCCTGGAGGAAGGAATCGCCTGGATGTTCTTTGGAACAACGCAGACGTGATGGTCCCGGAGCAAGGATCCAAAACAGCTCCAGGGCTACGAACTTTGTTGAGACCGTATGACTAAGGTGGTCCGATCTGCTGATGGCCGGGATTGGATACTATCTAGTGAGCTGTGCTCCTCACACAATTACCACTGTCTTGGGCCGTTTAATAACGCCACCTTCTGTCGCAGGTACTGATGGGCCATGAGGATCAAATGAGTGCTTGATTTTCTATCTGAACGAGGGACGAAAGTCGGTCTCTTATACCTGTGTTCAGTCTGCCGATCTCATAGGCAGCAGGCTGTTACCTGACGCTAATGATGGTGTAGCGTTCACGCTGACCGTGAAGCTATTCACGAGGGTTGTGATGTGTGTGATTTTTTGTGACTAGCTGGAGGCTGCCTTGAAGTTGATGGGCGTCCCCCACGCTAGCCAATGGGGTAAATCATTAACCAAAATAAACTTTAGCTCCTACAAGTTCCGGAGTTTACGGATTTAAACCATATCCTCCGAGCTTAAACAGAAATGCAGCTTCCGCCCGCATGGACGACCCGAGCTCTCTCCGGGTTTAGGCATTTAACAGGAGTCCGCTGGGTTCTCCTGTAAAGTAACAAGTTCCGATTCTTCTTCGACCAGGCAGACCCATCAAGCCGAAGAGCATTGACTGATAAAAACTTATATAAGTGCCATCCTCTTTTCCAAAGTAGAAACTCACAGCATATTGACGATAGCCATATCATCAGTACTACAGTATCTCATTATTCTATTGCATCCAAGTCACCTGATTGAAGTGGCAATGGCTCCTGTCAAGCTCCCTACCCGAAAGCTCGGTCATGACGGGCCCGAAGTTGCCGCAATCGGTTTCGGCCTTATGGGCCTTAGCATCGCGTACGGCAAAGTAGAGTAAGGCATCCGATCAGCGCCGCAGTTTCTCAGCTGATAAGCGAACCTTTGTAGCTCTGATGAGGAGCGTCTGAAAGTTCTAGATCATGCCTGGGAAATCGGCGCAACAAACTGGGACTCGGCGCAGATGTATGGCGACAGCGAGGACTTGTTGGGCAAGTGGTTCGCGTTGCACCCTGGAAGGCGCCAAGATATCTTCCTAGCCACAAAGTTTGGTATCGATGTCTCCATTGGACCTGGAGGTATTCCCTCCATGACGGTTGACTCGTCACCAGAATATGCGCGTCAGGCGTGTGAGCGGAGCTTAAAGAGGCTCGGGGTAGACCACATTGACTTGTACTATATTCACCGCCTGGACGGCAAGACTCCAGTCGAGAAGACTATGGAGGAACTGGTCAAGTTGAAAAAGTAAGTGGCTACGTGATAAGCTGATTGAGTGGCCTCTGGATACTGACCTTTGGGTAAAAGCGAGGGAAAGATCAAGTACATCGGCATCTCGGAATGTTCCTCCCGCACACTACGCAGGGCATACGCAGTTCATCCGGTTCACGCTGTGCAGGTTGAGTACAACCCATGGACTCTGGATATTGAGGGAGCTCCAGGTACTCACCTGCTGCAAACCGCGCGTGAATTGGGTGTCGCCACTGTAGCGTACTCTCCGCTTGGCCGTGGTATGCTGACGGGACAGTACAAGTCACTGGACAGTCTTGACAAGGACGACTTCCGTCGTATGATTCCGCGGTACCAAGGCGACAATTTCGTCAAAAACTTGACGCTAGTTGACGAATTCCAGAAGATAGCAGCAGAGAAGGAATGCACGCCAGGTCAACTGACTCTTGCGTGGCTGCTAGCTCAGGGCGATGATATCATTCCTATTCCGGGAACGAAGAAGATTAAGTATCTAGAGGAAAATACGGCCGCAGTGCATATCGAATTGTCAGCGGAGGATCTCAAGAAGCTAAGAGACCTGGTGGATGCGGCAGATGTTAAGGGTGATAGAGGTGCTGGTGGCATTGCTTTTGCTGATACGCCAGAACTCTAAGCTGTCAAGATTGTACGAGCTCACTGAGTTCCTCTTGGAGGACCTAAGCTTTGAATTAAACCGGATTCGGCTCGAATACGTTTCCAAATGGAGCCACAGCTGGTAGTTGAGGGGCACCTCATCACTGGAATGGTTCCAGAAATTTGTTACGACCTTCGCGGTTACCTCACGTGCACTCTCACGGTCTTCTGGCTTAACCCATCAAGGGGCAGGCTTCAACTATAATAAAGAATAGATTGTCAAAACATCATAGCATCATGACCCGATGCTAACACAGTGGCCTTTTCTTTTTAACTTCTGCAGCTCGCAGAAGAAGAGTCATACCTAGCTGGTGCACTCCCACTAAAATCAACCAACCCCCATCCGACCCACGCTTGGACCAGCCCGACTCGCCATGAGGCTATCACCACGAGCCGTGAGTCAAGCGTGTATAATAGAACACGCTCATTGCACTTATTTATGTAGAGATACCTCAACTATCAATACAACTAAGTTACCTGAAGTACCTTCTTCAGTATTAGTTGACGTGACAACACCGTTCTCGCTCAGCAGCACGCCCTGATCCTATGCCGACATAAACCAACCCGGCTAGGTTTATCACCCTGGGAAACCCAACTGTCACGGTAAATAGGTCCCTCATCGTCGGCCAAGACAAATGGCCTGGCATCGGCAGAACCCTCGGAATTTTAGAGGGTTTGATTGCCGACAAAGCCTCCGACGTTTCTTTGACGTAGTTCGTCTGTTTCCTCTTCATCTTCATCACATTGGGAAATACAAAAGAGAAATGTTTGATCAGTCTCAAGGAAACCAGTGGTAGTTGACTCTAACCTGGAGACAATACTAGGAATAGGCCACAGCCGAGGAGCTACTGGATCTAATCCTGATTCTCAGTAAGCCACTCTATCGCCTTGACTAAATCCTTATCGCTCTTTTGGGCACTATTCAGAGGAAAATTCATAAAGGCATGTGGAAAGCCAGGGTAAACACTCGTCTTCACGGGGATCCTGGTTCCTAAGTTAGCAACCATAGTTCCCAGAGGCTCTACCTAGCCAATTTCTTGTGCATTCACCCACCCGGCTCTGTGTAGTCTCTCAGCATATGCGAATCCGTCGTCTCGTAGCGGATCAGCCCCAGCGATCTGGATGTAAGCAGGAGGTAGTCCCGATAAGTCCTTTGCCAAAAGCGGAGAGATGCGGATGTCCTCGGGAGGGGCCCCGTAATAGTTGAGACACTGAGCGATAGCGGAAGCAGGTAGAACCGGGGCGTTGACGTTTTCCGTGTAGCTGGAGAAGTCGAGATCGGATGGTAGTGCATTCGTATGTATAACTAAAGGAACTCTCAACATCTGCCCGGAAAATACTACCGGTACATTCTCGGCATCTCGTGCTCTCTGGGTAAGGATGGCTGCCTTGAGGGGATTTAGTAGCTCTTCCGTTGGTATTGGAAAGTACCAATAAAACTTATCATGTTTGCACCAGCACTAAGCCCACCGATAATAACCTTATCCCTCGCTCCTCCTAACGAATCAATGTTCTCGAACACCTGTACTCATTAGAGAATAAGCCTCAGTTTTGAGATGAAAGGCCTACCCAAAGCACTCCTTCCCAGATATCTTCTAAGCCGACAAGGAAGGGGTTTTCAAACGCCCTAATGAACGTGTGAATACTAAGAGGGTTTTGTGTTAGGAGCGCTCCAGTGGAGGAAAAACTCACTTGCGGTAGTCCACACTAACAACGATCACGCCTGCGGACTTACACATGGTCCGACAGACCTTATCCTCAGTATCCAAGTCTCCCATGGTCCAGCCTCCGCCATGTACACTGGTTCTAAGTTAGTATGAAGGAAAAGCGATTCCACTATTCAACTGCTATTTCTTACTAGATCACAACTGGAAGAGGTACAGAGCTTTCGTCGGGGGTATAGAGGCGCACTTGATTAGTGGCGCCTTGATAACCAGGGACCTTGACGTCTCTGATGGAAAACCTGATAGGGAGGCTAGTATCTTTTGGAAATCTGATTTGGCGAAGTTGCTCAGGAGTACCAAGCAGTGGGGGGATCGGAAACTGTTTCTCGAACTAACGGCATGTTTCAGTGACCTGCGAGCGCGATGCGAAACCAATGGCACGTACCGCTTCCCACTCTGGACTGATCCTAGCGAGGCCGGGCTCACGTATGATGGGCGTCGACATGGCTGAGGGGCTTGGCGTGAGGTAATCGGATGCAAGAAACTAAGAGCTAAGGAGGGAATGGCAAAGTCTGAAATAGAACGTAAGGCGACAGTTGCAATTATGGCAACCTGTGTACAGAGGCACCGGCCTCATTTTTATAAACATTGAGGACTCCAAGTAATCCGACGATAATGCCCTGGATAACATGCCCGAGAGCCCCGCCCGCATCTAACACGATATTCATGAAAGCTTATCTCCGCCCGTGCCGGACGTGTGACAGTCTACACCTCGGAGACTCGTAACGGACCGAGAGTCCCACACCAGCCATCCCGTTGCGACGAGCGAGACGAACTGCCAAACGATCACTAAGCCGACCCGTGTACAAAGACCTACTGCCTGTTAGTTACGGCTCGATCTTTGTGGACTTTGCGCTTGGCTTACCCGACAAAAACTCCGATGCAGCAGGACACATAACTGAGGCCGACCTTGGATGAGCTGGCGCTGTTAGCTAAGACTCGTGACACATAGCTGGCGCGTTTCGGCATACCCGAAGTTATAGGGTGACGAACCCAGGATGTAAGAGGAAGTGGCATTGAGTACGTTGAACCAAATGACATAGGATCCGTAAGAGAACCTGGTCAGTGAGTGAGAGTTTCAATCTACTGTGTTAGCATCGGGTTATGATGCTATGATGCTTTGACAATGTGTTCTTTATTATAGTTGGAGCCTGCTCCTTGATCGGTTAAGCCAGAAGACCGTACAGTTTCAAGCCTTTCATCAACCGAATACCATACGGTGGCCAGCAAAAGTGCGCAAAGTCTGGGATTCCCGGCTTTACCCCCGTCGCTGGCCCTCTCTGTAATGGCCTTAAGGGTTTGAAGATCTTGACAAAAGTGGTGCTGGAAGCCGGCCCGGCTGACTATGACTCTACAGCCATCGATGTGCCATGGAGGAACGTCCCGGATGTTTCTGAAAAGAAACTGAGTATCGGTTTACTCTCCGAGGACTCGGTCTACTATCTTCATCCTCCAGCCGCCCGCGTGCTGGCCGAAGCTGTCAAGATACTGGAAGCCAGCGGTCACCAAATTGTGTGCCTACCATCCAAACAATGTCATATCGCCAATGCGACCAAGTTTACCTAGCCCATATTTCTCATTGGCGATACTGCTTACAAACACGTGGAAGGTGGAGATGAACCTCTGGTTCAGTCTGTCAAGCATCTTCACGGCATGGCCAGGGATTTGGAACGTCGCTTCGTTCCAGAAACAGATGGCCTCGACCGGCTGGATCGCTTGGCAGTTTTGAACACGAAGAAGGCTGAGATCATTAAAGATTGGAGATGTATTTGGAATGACGTTGACGGACGTGGTGCTTTCTCCACCAGCACAAAGTACCGCGGTCGAACATGACAAGTTTGGGCTGCCACCTTATACAACCCTGACTAATCTCGTTGATGTGAGTTTTCATAAGTCTTCAAAAGGCTTTACTAATCATAGACAAACAGTCCCCTTCAGGCATCATCCCCTTTGATCAAGTCTCAGACAAAGACCTTGGAGAGCCGTTTATCAAAGGGCCAAAGCAGATTGGACCAGAGTGTGAGTGGCCTAGATCGCAGACTTCGACTACGCAGAACTAACATCATACCAGATAATCCCCACCTCCTTCGGGGTGCCCCTTGCTCGGTGCAGCTGTTTACAAAGACGCTACATGATGAGGAGTGTCTTGGGTCGTTGATAGGTGCCTTCAGGCTAGTCAAAGGCGATAAGAAGTGAACGACAACGCAGATTTACCAATTCAATACTGCTTATTACATATGTCTTGAATACCACAATTTAAATAAGTGACAATTCTTCCCAAGCCGTACTGTTTGAGTTAATTCTTGGGGTTGCAATCAGCCCTGAACCCTGAGAAACTCTCAATCCTATCATTTCTGACGAATGACAATCTCAATCACTTTGCTTGGCATCTCGTTGATTTAGCAAAAGTCTATGGAAATGAATTTCTCTATGTACCAAATACCTCAGATGGTCATTTGCGAAACCGAATCCGTCACTTTAAGGAGGCCAGAGAGAACTTTGTCCATAACTGCGATAATTCCTTTAATCTCATCAACTAGAGCGCTTGGTTAGTATGAGCACTCTGCCTGATGATTGAAGGACTCACCTGTCGTGTAATGGGCCATGCTGATCCGGACAATACCATCATCTGTCTGGCCAAGAAGCTCGCAGACCAACCTGTTGGAGTAGAAGGCTCCCCAGCGGAACCCATAGTTGGACTGGGCTTCGACCGTTTCCACAAACTTTCGAGGGCTCCATCCGTCGATGCTGAAGCTCACTGTGGCAAGCCGCTTGCTTGGGTCGGCACTCGTCTCTCCCCTCACGGTGATTTCTGGTCGCGAGTTGAGGTAGTCGAGGAGGACAGATGAGAGCTCGGCCTCGTGCGCGATCATGCTTTCCCACTCGTGAGCTCCGCTAGTGAGATACTCGACAACCTTGGAGATGGACTGCACAAGCTCGTAGTTGCCTCCGGCCAGGGCTAGCTTATCCTTGAGGGTGGCTGAGGGGTTGAAGAAATGACCCAATGATTTCATGTGCTTCTGTGCGTCACGGCTAGCGTATAGCATAGAAACATGTGGCCCGTACACTTTGTACCATGAGAAGCAGTAGAAGTCGACGCCAAACGCCTTGACATCGATGGGTCTATGGGGGGCATACGCCACACCATCTACGCAGAGCATTGCCCCAGGAATCTTGTGCACCTCGCGGGCGATGGCTGGGATATCGTGGATGGTGCCCAGGATGTTGCTCGAGTGTGTGCAGGTGACCAGCTTGGTGCGTGGTGACAAGAGCTCAGGAAGGTCACTGGCGTGGAGCTTCGGGTTGCTGAGGTCCTTTGGCTTCCACCACTTGAGCACCAGCTTCTGCCGAGCGGCCAGGTCCACCCAGGAGGCGATGTTAGCCTCATGGTCGACCTGAGAGACAACTAGCTCATCTCCCTCATCAAACTGTAGGGTGAACGAGAGGTTACGGAACAGCTGCGTGGTTGAAGACCCAAAGACTGGGTCAGATGTCAGCATGTGGCTTGTCCAGTGCAAAACATGGCGGGGAATACAAACCGATCTCATCCGTTGAAGCGTTGATGTACCTCGCACCAGCGGCCTCGCCCTCGTCGAACAGAGCATTGCATTTCTGGCCCACGGGGTAGGTAGCTCCCAGCTGAACGTTATTGTTGGAGAGATAGTCCCGGATGCTAAGTCTGTTAGCTAAAATGGTTACCGACCAAGTCATGCGTAGCAACTGACGAGTCAATGACGGTGCCCAGCGTCTGGCTGCCGCCTGCATTGTCAAGAAAGACCTGATCCTGTTGAAGAGCGGGAAAGGCCGCTCGGATGGCGGAAACGTCAAGTTTGGACATGTTGGCGAGTTTTTGTCGTTGTCGACCTGGCAATAGGGAGTGGCAGGTGGCTAGAAGTCCTCTGTACAGACTGCAAAGTGTCTTTTATGCCCTCAATTGTATGATTTTGCTCCGCCACCGGCAGAATGGTCATGGAAGTTGGCAGATGATAAGGAGTGGGGTGTAGAGAGGGGATGTGCCCTGAAGGATCCTCCCCCGCTATGTGTGGCCAATCAAGCAGTGAGAACCTCTTTTGCTTGTGCTTGGTGCTGTAATGACAGGTTGGAAAACCTTCGGATTGCCTAAAATGGCCAATTGGACCAGAGTAACTAACTGTTGGCAGGATTGCAAAGGCAGCTAGATCACGTATTATAAGAAAATGGGTCCTCTAAGACACACAATGGTATCACCACATCCATACACGAAAAGAAAACGCATCTAGAGGACGCGGCGGCTCTTTTCTTGGGCGACATTGTTATTTTGGGGCTTCGGAAGAGTGACTGCGCTCCTTGTTCTTCTGTTAACGATGGCTTTAAATTCCCTTCCCCTTTGCTCCCCAGGTCGGTTACCGTGCCTTGGACTTCTCCCTGCACCCTTACGTACTAGCCGCAAACTAGTTTGAGGAGGCCCGTTGTGACAAGTAATGGTGTCGTAGGGCGCAGATGACATCTTCAGGCTGATTGCCAGGGTTATCGGGATGAGCGAATCAGATCCTTCCACTCTCAATCTACCTTATCGGAAATATCAGATCCTCCACTTACAGGAAAAGTCATCCCCGCGTGTGGAAACAGATAGCAATGTTAGCGGCTTGCTTGGATGGGGCTCTGGTGCTGCCACGATACGACGGAGCTAACGACTTGGATATTGACTGATGGGCCTGATTTGGAGCTATTGGAACGCCAAAGGCCACTTTGTTAGCATTGGGTCATGATGCTATGATGAGTTGACATTGTCTTCTTTTTTGTAGCTGAAGCCCGGCCCTTGATAGGTTTACTGAGCCACAACATCGGGAAATGCACCCAAAGTATCGCGAGTAATTGTGGCACAGAATTTTGAGGTCGTGATATTTGCACAAGTCGTCTGTATTCTCGAATGCTATTCTTTTAATCATGGCAAGATTCAATCATTTAACACAGAAGCTCTACTCGCAGCGCCCTTGCCTTCAAAATAAAGAGATCTGTTTATTCTCTCCAAGAAAACTGAGTAACTGGCTAGGCCTGTTACGAATCGTATTTACAAGGTCAACAACGATACATGTGTTGGCTGCCTACCCTACACCCGCTCCAATCTCAAAAAGATGAACGAACAAACAACATCTTCATCCCGATGATCCTTATAGAAGAACTCCTTAGTTCTCTTGACCCAATCCGCCAAAAACTTTTCAGCATCCTCATCGGTAAACGTGTTGTCGGATCCCACCTTGACAGCCTTGAGGAAGTATCCGGCACACACAGCCATAAGCCAATCAACAACCACATCAGCGTAACGACGGCTAGCCTCATCACTGTCATGGCCATCAGAGCTTTTCTGTAGTTCTAGGTCCTTCTTTGCAGGATGGAGACAGTCCTGCTCAAAGACCTCATGGGCGATCCATGCTGGGATCACCTCCTCAATGACCTTTTGGACATCTTGCAGCGTCCTATTATACGTCGGGACGTAAAAGGATCCAGCCACCGAACCAGGAAGCGTTCCATCTTTGACCATGTCAATCATGGCATTGCGGCAAGCGTCCACAAGTCCGGCATAGTTCTCCCTGCCAGAAGATGACTGAGATACAAAGGAAAGCACAAGAGAGCCGCCAGATACGATCTCATCGGCGCGCAACTTGAGGAATTGCAGGAGATCCAAATGAGCTTGTCTCTTGAGCAGTACTTGATGATCTATCCCTTCTTGGCCCTTAGGCACATGGTCGAGATGGTGCAGGGCCGCTAGGGAGAACCCTATATCGGCGGATCGAGAGGGCACGACTTGGCGATAGAAGCTGCGGGGGATCATGGCCGGGAAGATGGAATGCGGGAACTTGGCCTTGTCTAAGCCTTCAACCCAGGTCGTGACGGTTGTTGAGAGAGTGTTGAAGTCATTCTCTGGACGATCGCTGAAGACCAGCTGGATGTCTCCAGGTGGAGTGGAATCCAGAATGGTCAGCATGGGTTGGATACTGACGAGGATGAAAGATTAGCAAAAAGGCGATGATGGTGGTGCAAGGATGAACTTACGAGTTGTTCCCGTGTGCAGAACCATACTCTACAACCGTGATAGGTCGAAGATTGCGTTTGACGTTGGTCACCACAGTGTTGATCGCCTGCTGCAAGAGTGGCAGAGCTTTCAGCATAGCCTCGTGCTGCAGAGCAGCATGAGAACTGTACAGGCCCTTACCCTGCATGGGCACGTCGTTGATATGCGTAGTGTCCGCCATTCTTGCAGATGGTCTGATAAATTACAGGGAGAACTTTCGAAGTCCCCAGGGGGAGGCACAGGGCTGTTTATATACTCAGATGTAAGACCCAGCGGAACAAAACTCGGAACAGTCTTGGGGGCTACACGTGGTTGGCTACCCATTCCGTGAGAGAGAAGCCAATCATTTTGATTCATCATTTACAAGATAACTTCTCAATAAGAAGGCCTAGAGCAGTCCAGTATCACATCATAATCTATCATAAACGAAGTCTCAAAAGACACCTCGCCCACCCGTCCCAGCTCCAAAATCTAGGTCATGCTGGCGAGCTACACTCATCTCTTCGATACCTTCATCCGGTATGATTCAGCCTTGAGCTGCTGCGCAACACGAAAGACAGTGCTCTCATCCTGGCCATCTACATACTCAAACTTGAACTTGCGTAGCAACGTCACCAGTGTGAGATGCATCTCCTGAAACGCAAAGTGCTTGCCAATGCACACGCGGCTTCCCGCCGAAAACGGCCAGTATGGCATGTTTGTCGCCTGAGCCTCAAGCCACCGCTCTGGCACAAATTTCTCAGGCTCTTCCCAGTGCGCCTCTTGGGTGTGGCCTTCTTGTGTGTTTGGGAAGACGGTTGTGCCTGCGGGGATGCGATAACCGAGGACCACGTCGTTCTTGGATGTTTCACGTGGGCTTCCAGTTGCTTGGCCGGGAACAAGACGCATCGTTTCGTCGATGCAAGCTTGGAGATACGTCATGCCGGCTTGAGAGTAGCCGCAATCTGTTTGACGGTCTGGTTCCGAAGGCGGATACCACTGATCGACTTCATCGACGAGCTTCTTCATGACATGAGGATTCTTGAGGAGCATCATGAGTGTGAACAGCTCAGCATTTGCTGTAGTCTCGCTTCCAGCCGTGAGCATGATAACACTTTCATCCTGAACATCTGAAGTGCGGAAGTCCGAGCCAGGAGAGTCATCACTCGCCTCGACAAGCTTCTGCAGCAGGTCTGAGTGTTGGCTCGACTCTAGCTCCTGGCGACGCCCATCGACAATATCGTACGTGAACTTGTCGACGTATGGGTCGCGAGTGGGGAGGAAAGGAATGAAACGGATCCAGGGAATCAACTGCATCAAGCCAGCGATTCTCAGTCCAGCCTTGAGGCGTGACGGAAGTGGATGGCTTCCATTGTCAACGACGTTAAGACTGCCTCCAAAAGTGGTGATGCCAATAATGTCAATGGCAAGACTGTGGATGAGATGCTGCATATCCACGACAGCAACACCTTGGTTGCCTTCATCGCAAAACTTGTTCAGCTGCTTGACGGCAGCTTCAACGCAAGTCATCATGATGGGCTCCATGCTGCGGATGTACTTGATGCCAAACATGGAAGACAGCATACGCTTGCGCTTGGCATAGGCCTTCTTGTCCGTGTACGCGAGGAGTGTCGGACGTTGAGGGTCTTGACGAAAGTTGCCATAGATGGCTTCAGATTTGGTCCAATCCTCGGTCTGGATGATGCGCTTGATCTCCTTTGTGTCGGCGACGGCGATCATGCCTGGCGCAAGGACCACGATGGGGCCATATTTCTCATGGAGAGAACGGGCAAAGTGGTGACTGAAGACATGTAAGTATAATTGTGATGGAACGATGAGGAGCGAAGCTTACCTTGTTCCTTTGATGGTTGCAATGGTCAATGGCCATGGACTCAACTTGTTCAGCAGAGGGCCAGGAATGGAGCTAATAGGAGAGAAGGCATTCTTGATCACCTAAGAGAACAATTAGACGATTATAAAACTAGATTGGGATAAGGCTGCGCTCACAGTAAAGACTCTTGGGACAATAATGACAATAGTGAGAAAAGTGACCAAGACCTTGGTCGCTGTGAGCTCCTCAAGAGACACCAACGACGGCATCGACTCAGGCAACTTCAGGCGGCCCACAATGGGAGATGGCTGGGCGACCATGATGTCAAAGAACTGAGAAATGAGATTTCAAGGGTAATACAGAGGCGGGATGCCTAGCATTGGCATTGAGGCTGCTAAGACCAGACCAACAGAGTGGATGTGATTTTCAATTATACGACCCCGAACGGTCTCACCAGCACTCGTCTCATCCCAATTCAGTTCGCCTCTCTCCTCCCCTGCAACGATGAATACGCCGAATCGTTCAATAGCTAAAATCCTCCGGCGGGTACCGTAAGAGCAGGGGGACGACACAAAAGGTCCACAGGGCTGAGTTGCCTCGTCACGCCACTCTCACGGGTGTGTAGATCAGATAATCTCCCGCACACCCCTGCCACGCCCTCGCAGATCCCCATGTGCCGCATCCTTTGTACCTCACTTGTACAGGTACACAGCCTTGGTCTGGCAGAAGGAGAGCAACCCCTGCAGCCCGTACTCCACACCCAGGCCGCTCTGCTTATGGCCCCCGAACGGCACCCGTGGATCCGGCTGCGGAGGTCCGTTGATGTACACGCTTCCCACGTCGAGCCGTGACGCGAGTGCCTTGGCGGCGGTTGAGTCGGTAGTCCAGATGCTCGCGGCGAGGCCCGATTCGCCGGCATTGGCGAGTCGGACCGCTTCGTCGGCATCAGAGAATCTGACGCAGGTCACGATGGGTCCTATTTGCCATTAGTTCATGAAAGAATAGGCTATGCAACGGAGTGGGTGCTACCGTACCAAAGTGCTCCCCGCTGACGATGCTTGACTCTGGTGAGGCGTCCTTGATTATCGTCGGATGGAGAAAGAAGCCTCCTGTTTCGGATTCGGCTAGTGGTCCACCTGTAGGCATGTCGTGTCCGGCAGATTTGGCGTCGTCCAGTATCTTTACGAGTTTCCTAAACTGGAGCTCATTCTGCACTGGTCCGATCTTGGTCATCTCCTTAGTTGCCCCCTTGGTAGTCTCCACCAAGGCGTCAACAAAGGCATCAAAGATGTCGGCGTGGATGTACAGCCTACGGGGTGCGATGCAGACCTGTCCGGCATTGAACCATAGCCCACCGGAGATATGCGGCACGGTGGCTGTGACGTTGATATCTGGGAGAATAATGGCAGGGTTGTTTCCGGCGCTTGCATTCAGGATTAGCCATGCATCGGGCAAACATCAAGCTATACGTACGTTTCTAGAGTGATTCTCTTCATCGTATCAGCACCATCCTTGAGGATCTGCTTCCCTGTGGCCGTAGACCCGGTGAAGGAGATTTTCTGGATTCCAGGATGCTTGACGAGGACTGGGCCAAGGTCGTTCCCGCCGCTGAGGGCTTGGATCACCGATGGAGGGAAGACTTCCTGGGCAAGTTCGACAAGCTTCAGGGACGTATACGGCGTGAATGGGCTACGTGTACCGTTAGTGGATCCTTCACGACTGGGAATGTGCTCCTTACGAGGGCTTGAGGATGACGCAGTTTCCGGTAGCAAGAGCGGGCGCAACCTTGCCGATCGCTGTAGCCGTGATCAATATGCTGAGCAGCTTTTAGAGAGTATCCAAAGTACCTAGCATGAGAGGGACTAGGACTTGTCAGCATGGTGTTACCTTGATTCACGATGGGGGGAAGTACAATTCCAAGGGCAGATGGCGGCGACAACACCAAGAGGCTCGTAGGTGACAAGAGCTGTCTTTGTGTCATCCTCAATGTGCTCTTCGGGCAGCTTGTAGTTTGCTTTTGATCAATTAGAACGGAAGTTGGTAAATATCCAAGAATGAGCGGCTCATAGAGTCAACTTACACGGATATCTAAGCCATTGGGCAGCCCAGTATACTTCAATCGCAGCATTTTCAACCTACAGTGGCCAACTTAGTGCATCTCTAACGGGCTCTATAATTACACTCACTGTTCGCCCACATTCCGAGGCGAGCAACTGACAAATGTCGCCAGCACGTGAAAGATACAAGTCGGCAAAATTCTCTAGAAGCCATGTTCGCTCATCGTACGACATCTGCGACCAAGCAGGCAGCGCTCGCTGAGCTGCCTCAACCGCATCGTCGACGTCTTGGAGTGACGCAGTAGGAACGGGCCATAGCGGAGTACGGGTGAGAGGATCGACGCCAGAGTGAGAATTGTCACTCCCACGAGGCTTGCCGCCGATGATGTTGTGAAAAGTAGTGAAGTCCATGATAATACGAGGTAAGTAATGTCAGATTGAGATTTGTTTGACTGATATGGTCAAGTGAGGTGGTTATTTTATACACAATGTGAGCAAATGTAAGCAAGCAGTTGGAGACGGTGCCCACTGTAACCCAAGTTTTAGAGGGCAGATCAGCCCCGGAATTAGTGGCCTTTGCAACCCCATAGCGGAATCAAGACTGCTGTGATTCGCCACTTCGAGCTGGGTTGAAAGAAGGAGACAATGCGTAGTTATGGCCCAGATGAAAGGGATTTTTATGAACTGCACGTTAAGGCACCAAGATCTACAAAAACAAAGGCAATGGTATATGCTGTACTATGGGGTAGAAAGAAATGTCAGGTTATCCAGCAATATTGTCATGCAAGTGACGGTTGACGGCACTTGATTAAGTGTTGACTGTACACATTTACGAGGCATTTCCCTCCTCGCTTGACTTCTCCTTAGATGCGTCCTTCTCCTCCAGGCCATATTCGGTGTTGAGTTCATCGCGCAGCGTCAACGACTTGACCAAAAAGGCCAGAACAAACCCGAGTACTGAAAACGCAATTGAGACCTGCCAGACCAGCTTCAGTCCATCCATGTAAACCTGGACAATCTCCGCCTTGAGCCTGGGAGTGTTGTTGAATGCCTGGATAAATGTCTTGGTCGCGTGCTCGTAGGCTCCGCCGTTGACGAGCATCGCTCGAACAGTACCGTCCGACACCTTGTCAAGAGATGAATTGACACGCGTGTTAAAGGCCGCGGCTGGGATAGCAATTCCCCAGATGGAGCCAAAGTTTCGCAAAAAGGTCCACGCGCCCGTGGCAGTGGCGACGTCAGAGTCGGGAAGACTGGCCAAGATGGGCGGAAGGCAGCTTGTGAAGACAAAGCCTGTGCCGAAACCGAAGAGCAGCTGGAAACCGACCCAGCGACCGATTGACGACTTGTCGTCAAGAAGGGTGAAAAGGCCGCACGAGATTGACATGAGAGCGAAGCCGACAAAGTGCCAAACTCGGTATTTGCCCGTCTTGGTGATGAAGATACCGGCAATGACACCGCCTGGAGCGCTGGTGGTGGCGATAGGGAAGAGCATGACAGCAGAGCGAGCAGGGCTAGCCTCTTTGACAGCTTGGAAGTAGACGGGGAGGAAATAGCAGACCCAGAAGAGCAGCATACTATGAACAAAGCTGATGACGAAGAGAGTGGACGAGGTCCGATTGCCAAATAGGCGGAGAGGCATCGTTGGTTCTTTGAGCCATGGTGCGCCTTGGTAGGCGAAGAAAGCCAATTGACCGACCAGACCAAGGATCAAAGGAACGAGAGTCCTCCAGGAAGACCAAGGATGCTCAGAGCCTCCCCAGCTCAAAGCAAGAACAACGGCCGTGACTGAAGCGATCAAGAGGACGCTACCGCCCCAGTCAATTCGTGACATTTGTTCCTTGAACGTACCGGCTGGCGGACGAGCGAGCTTGAGGAACACGATCAAGGCGACGAGCACGACACCCGAAATGGGGAGGTTGATGTAAAAGATCCATCGCCATGAAATGTTCTGAGCAAAGGCGCCGCCCATGATGGGAGCGATGACTGATGCAATAGCCCAGACACCACCGATGATTCCAGCGTACATGCCTCGCTCGCGAACAGACACCATATCGCAGACGACGATCTCTGACATTGTCAAGATTCCGCCGCCGCCGACACCCTGGACAGAGCGACCTCCGATCATCATGGCGGTATTATGAGCACCGCCACAAAGGCCACTGCCGAGCGTGAACAGACACACGGCGATGAGTGTAAGGCCGCGTCGTCCATAGATGTTGGCGGCTTGCGCAAAGATGGGAATGGTAGCCGTTGAAGCGAGGAGGTAGGAGTCGATGATCCAGACGTAAAGAGAATTGGATCCGAGATCTGATGTGATGGTTGGAAGGGCCGTGGAAATGATGGACGTGTCGAGGGCGGCGAGGAAAGTCGTTAGAGCGATGGCGATGAAGACGAGCCAGAAGCGGGCACCTTTCTTGGGAGCTGCTGGCTCAGACTCGGGGGGATTTTCATTGGAGGACATGTCTTTTTCTGCTGGAGGGGAAGCAGTTGTAAACTGTGTATCGTCTAGAGATTGGCCCATTGCAAAGACTAAACACAATGTGCTGTCTTCTTGACCATTTACAACTGATGATGGTGTTGACGCTCTCATGAAAAGAGCCAAGAGAACAGAGCAAGCGCCAGACCTCCCTCTTTTCTGCACCTCCCCATCTTCCCTGCAAATGATCGTCCTGTGATCCTGGGCAGGCCAAGCGCAATTGAATTCCCTGCCCGTTAATCGGCGACTGAACCGGAGGCTTCTGACAATTAATGTTACCCAGCGTTTGAGGAACCGTAGCTGAGCCCCGCCCACAGCGATTAAAAACCCTCCGGTGCTGCATCGCATTGAATCAACTCTCCACCACCGACATTCCTTTATCTTGATCCACCACCTTCACAAGACATTTCCAGTAGCACGATTCTCACGTCACTGCCGAGAAAAGAGAAGCAAAAGTGCTGTTCCGTCACAATGGCGTCTGGCCTCTTCTTCGACCCCCTCGTGGCCCTCCGAGCCGCTCCCCTCGTCTCTACTACGTGCTCCCTTCTCTATGCCTGGGATCAGCACTTCTTCCTTGGTCTCCTCAATCGACCAGAGAACCGCGCCACCAGCAAGCCCCTCCTTCAATCCTACTTTACCACCTTCCACCGCGGCCTACCCTTCGTCGTCAGCCTCGTCGCCGTCTCAACCTGGACGGGCGTGGCCAACCTGTACATCCAGCGGCCGGCGCTGCAGGCCCGCGGCTCGGTCTGGTGGTACCTGTCGGGCACGGCGCTCGCCGTGGGCCATCTGCTGTTCGTGCCCTGGATCGCCCCGAGCTGTCAGGCCATCATGGAGGGCACGGATGTCAACCGGAGCCTCGATGAGTGGCTGACGGTCAACTCGCGTCGGATGCTTTCGGTGGATTTGGCTGCCTGGGCTGCCTTTGTCGTTGCGGCTGTAAAGACGCTGCGTGTCTGAGACTGAATGTGTTGGTGGATGGGGTCGAAATTAAATGTCTCACTCATGGAGTCACTACGCATGATTGACTCAAGGTTAGCAAATCGTGGTTCGCCGGTTCAGAGCATAGCATGAATTGTATGTAGGCGGCTAAATGATGCCATTCAGAGAGCCGAAAACTTATCTTTGTCTTGTCTCTCTTCAATTCTCCCAACTCATCTCAGCCGGCGTCCATAACTTTTCTTGGTGAACAATGTCGGTTATAATGCTTTATCTGTAGTTTTGTCTGTATTTTGTCTGTAGTTTTTAAACCCGAATTAATGTCTGGACCAAGAATTATTCTCTTCTGTGCTGATTCCAACGTGCAAGCGGACGGCTCGACTCGAGTAAGGGGACGGATTCTGAGCTTCACCACCATTTACTACAATATCAACGCTGCAGTTAGCAACCCCTCCCCAAATGCTTTCGCCAGTACAGAATCGTCTTTTTACACGAGCTAATCACTATTTAAGATCAAGAAGAGGTTCTGTAGTCTTTTTTTTAAACCCGCTCCGTCATCATTCTAATTTTGAACAACCTTTTTCGATGCACAAACACCGAAACATGTACATAGAAAGACAGAAATAGCCCATGAAAAGACAATCAGACGCCCGTACAGTAGAAATCAAATCCAGTCAGACACCATAATACCAGCCACCAAACAAGTTACCCATCTCCTAACCTTCCCTACTCTGCCTTTCGAAGCCAAGGGACAGTACCCCCATTCTCACCACTCAACATCTTCTCAACCAGCAGGGCCGTCGTTTCGTCCAAACCAGTGCTTCTTGCTCGAGCCAACCATTCATCAATTCCGACCATCTCAATCTTGGCACCAATTTCGGCCTCAAGGTGCGCAGGAAGCTCGCTGACAGAAATCTTCTGATCGCCGCAGTGATGCCTGTAAACTGGCACTGGGCTTTTGCTTTCGTGAATTGAAGCAGCGATTGCGTCAGCCACTTGCTCGACAGGAACGAAGTCAAATGAACCCTTCCAGTTTGAGATCTCCGGCAGAGACTGCATCTTGGTTGAGTGTTGAAGGATGCTTCCCATCAGGTCGGTAGTAGGTGCTGCGGCCCCGGTGATGTTTGCTGGACGGTGAATCCAAACTGGCAAATGAGCTCTCTCTGCGTGACTCTCGAGGATAACCTCCGAGGCCCACTTCGAGGCCGCGTAGCCCTCCGTTCCGTCAATTGGCGGCTTAAAGCCAGACACAGAGATCTCAGGCAGGCCGTCGTGGTCAGTGAGGTTGACAACACCACCAGTTGAGACAAAGTGGAAGGGAATCTGCCGACCACTAGCCAAGCGGGCAAGCTCCCTTGTCGATGAGACATTGGCCCTCTTCAGAGACTGATAAGACTTCAAGAACGACACCTCGGCTCCGTTGTGAATGATGCTATCGAGCTTCTTAGACAGCGCGTCGAACTCATCCTCTGCCAAGCCCAACCGGGGAGATGATAGGTCGCCAGCATGAACAACGACCCGAGGGGATTTAAACACATCATCTCCCGCTTTGCTAGGAGACCTGACAGCGAGACAGTGGACGCGAGAAATTCGCTCGTCCTGCAGTAAGGACTTGAGGATAGCAAGTCCAAGGAAACCAGTGGCACCAGTTAGAGCCACCTCCAGTTCATCGCGGTCAAGAATAGCAGGCTCGTCCGGCGTTTCGAGGCCGGAGGGGATATCGACTCGGGTTTCTTCCTCCCAGTTGATCGACTGATCATCTGCTCTAGTAGAGCCATCAATCTTTGCGGCCATCCCGCCCAATGTGCTAGCCTGGAAAAGGTCAAACACCGAGACCATAACTCCAAACTCACGAGCGATGTGCTCCCTCAGCATGACGATGCGGAGGGAATTGCCACCAGCCTCGAAAAAGTCCGTCTCAGAGCCGATGAAAGCACCAGGTGCAACAGCAGGCAGTGTCTCGAACCACAAGGCCTTGAGTCTCTCTTGGGTTGCTGTGAGATTCTCTTCGTGAACATCCTCATCCTGTGGAATGGGCATCGCATCAAGGGCGTTCTGATCCAGTTTGCCAGTAGGACCCATCGGCAAATGCTCAACCTGGACGATCTTGGCAGGAATCATGTATCGAGGAAGAGAGAGATCCTTCAAAAGCTGCTTCAAGAAGGCGGATGCATCCTCCGGGCGGTTGGTCTGGGAGATGATGGCGAAAGCGACGAGAAAGGCGCTATCGTCTGGTCCATTCACGCCCTGTCGGAAAGAGACCGCCGCCTCAGACACGACACCGCCTGAGCTCTTGACGATGGTGTTGGCAATATCCTCGAGTTCAATTCGGAATCCTCGAAGTTTGATCTGTGAATCGCCTGCAATGCGTCCCAAGAAGACGATTCTTCCATCAGGGAGGAACTTTGCCTTGTCGCCCGTGCGGTACATACGCGACCAACCTCGAGCGATATCTTCTGGAGATGCAAATGGATCAGGAAGGAATCTTTCCTTGTTGAGTTCATCCCTTCGCAGGTACCCGACTGCGATGCCTGCTCCGCCCACAAACAACTCGCCCGCATGACCAGGACGAACTGGCTTCAGGTCCTCGTCCAGGATATAGCAGGAGTAGTTGGGTAGTGTGAGACCGATTGTGGGATTGCGAGTGTCTCGAGGCGCAGCAGGATCAAGTTCGTTTAGACCACTGCTGCTGTTGATGGTGATCTCAGTTGGTCCGTAGCCGTTGAAGAGCTTGAGTTGCGAAAGACCAAGTCGTTTAAACTCGCTGATGACATGCCCGCGGAAGGCTTCACCAGAAAGAAGGGAAAACTCCCAGTCGACACACTTGACCAGGTACTCATAACCGTGGTGGATCAGGGCGACGGCTAGAGTGGGCGTCATGAATGTGTGGGTGACCCTTTCAGACAGCATCAGCTTAGCGAGCTGAAGAGGGTCCTTCCGAGCTTCACTGGATGCTACCACAAGCGTTCCGCCTAGCATGGTCGATAGAGACATTTGGGTGAGAGACATGTCAAAGCCCAAAGGGGCCTGCTGGAGCATGGTACCTCGCTTGATGTTGTAGAAGTGAATGATGGCGTCTATGTGGTGAACAAGGTTGGCGTGAGTGAGAGCGACACCCTTCGGAACACCTGTTGTGCCACTCGTGTAGAACATGTAGGCCATTCCCGATCCTTGAGCATGGTTCGTGACGGCCGCGCTTGATGGCAGTCGTCGAACATTGTAGATGTTGATGAGGGTTGCATTAGTCTGAAGTCTAGGTGCTAACTCCTTGGTCGACTCATCGAAGAGAAGGATCTCTGGCTCGCAGTCATCGACAATGAGCTGTAGTCGCTTGATAGGGTTCTGAGGATCCAACGGCACATAGACCCCACCGACCTCGGCAATCGCCAGCAGGGACGCAATGATGAAGATGCTCGGCTCGCAGTAGACTCCAACACGTGCACCAGGCGTCAAGCCAGACTTTTCCAGTGTGGCAGCGATGTTGTTGACAAACGACCTGAGCTGAGAATAGGACAGCATCGTTCCCTGATCATCGCGAATCGCGATGGCATCGGGTTGCTTCTTGACCCAGTCCTCAAAGTAGTGCGACAGGGTGTCAAACGATGGCGATGGGATCCTTTCTCCACGTCCCAGTGTCAGAGTCTTCTGAGCCTCGTCAGGAGTGCATTGCGAGACTTCTCTCAAGGTTTTGGACGAGTCCTTCTCAAAGAGACTGAGGAGGTTGATGTAAGACTCGAGGATGAGGTCGAGCTCATTCTTGGTGTACAGGTACTCTTGGCTCTTGACACTGATTGAGGTTGACCCATCGGGGTACGTCTCAATGTCAAACGCCAAATCGTATGGGTTATTGACATCCTTGAAGTCGATGACCTCAGCTTGGCAATCAGCGAGAGGCACCTTTTGTGTCGATCCCATCTTGAAGTTCAATACGACCTGGAAGAGCGGGCTGTGTGAGGTTGACCGGGGAATCTTGAGCTCATCCAGAAGAACGTCGAAAGGCAGACGAGAGTGAGTGAGGGCGCCATTGGCCTTGGCTTTGGTGTTGGAGACGAGCTCAGCCAGTGTCTGGGAAGCCGAAAGTTGAAAACGCAATGGAAGGAGGTTGACAAAGAAGCCAATCGTGTCCATGTGGGCAGCATCGTTCTTGTTGGCATCAGTGATGCCAATGCACACATCTTGAGTCGAAGCAAAGTCACTCAACAGGACCTGCAGGGCAGCGAGGTAAATGTGGAAGGGTGTCGCGGCAAGAGCCCTGGCAGCAGACTTGGCCTTGCCAGCAACATCCGGCGGTAGTGTCCGTTCAGATACCCGCGTCTTATAGTCAGTCAAAGGTAGCCGGGTCTTGGTCTCGGCCAAGTCAAAGACAGGCAGAGCCGGGGGAAGAGTCCCAAACTCTGTCTTCCAGTACCGCAGGGTTTCGGCCGGGTAGACCGCAGCTCGTTGGTCCACGGCAAAGTCTAGGTATCCCTTGTCCAGGGGGGCAAGATTGCCTCCGGAGTAAGCGATTGCCAAGTCGCGGACTAGAATTTGGGCACTGAAGCCATCCAAGGCGATGTGATGGAAGCCAACAAGCAAGATATGCTCGCTTTCCCCGGGCTCAGTCAACAGAGTGGCCTTGAGCACACGACCATTCTCCAAGTCGTAGTGAGTGTTCTGCAGTTCCTCAAATTCCTTGGTGACATCGGAGTCGTTGCGCCACTCCAACTTAAACGACGACTGCTCATACACGGCCTGAGTTGGGACGGTTATCTCAGGATCCACGTGGAAGCCGGTTCGGAGAGACTCATGGCGCTGAATAACCTTCTGGAAAGCACTCTCCAGGTCATTCACACGGAGGGGTCCAGTGATGCGATACGCCATCGAGACGTTGAATGTGGTGGCATCTTGCAGATACTGTTGCAAGAACCAAATTCGCTCCTGAGAAAATGACAGTGGTCCACTCCGTTCGACCTTGGTGCTTCCATCAACAGAGCTCGTATCCTTGTCACCAGAAACGCTTGTTCCTTGGGTAGACTGCGCACCGCTCTTGAAGGTGGACGAGTTGAACTCGGTAGGCGCTCGAGAGGACGAGGATCCGTTTCCAGAGACGGCATTGAGGGACTGCACAGCCTGTTTTATGTTAGTATGGACGCTGGAACAAAGGTTTGACACAATTAACTTACTTCACTCGTAACCAGGGTCTTTGTGTCGGTTTGCTCCTGGGAAGCAAGAGTAGCAAGACTTGCGACGGCAGTCGAGCAGATCTCGGCAACCGATGCAGTGTTGAGAATCTCCAGAACCGGCATATCGACATCAAGCTCCTTGAAGAACCAAGACCGGATCTCAGCGGCGATCAACGAGTCAACTCCCAAGCTCATGAGGGGCTGCGAGACCTTGATCGTGCCACTCTCAGCCTGAAGCATTCGTTCCAACTTGGTGCAAAATTCTTCTTCCACGACTTCAAGCATTTCAGCGGGTGTTTGAACCTGAGCAAGGCGCTGAGAGATGGAGGCCTTAGTAGTGGAAGTCGATTCTTGATGTTGCTCTTCCAGGGTGTGGTGTGAGAAGCGCATGTTCTCATGCCAGAAGAACTTGGGGGCATCTTCCTGCAGGCTGTATCGGTTGAGGCCCGTGATAAGCTCCGGGGCGTGGCTGGATCCTGGCTGGCCAACCAGGATGGCTTCAGAGAACATGTTGAGGAAGTCAGGCTCGGAGATGGGCATGTAGTTGTACTGTCTCAATGTCGCCTCGTATGCGCCAGTAGACGAAACATAGCCCACGCCGAGAATCATGCCGATGTGGATAACCGACGCAGCGAGGCTCTTCGCACGTCGCTGCTCAGCAACTGCTGTCATGAACAAGTTGGCGGCGGCATAGTTTGCTTGTCCTCGGTTGCCCACCACACTAGCTAGTGAGGAGAACATGATGAAAAAGTCCAGTGGCTCATCTTGGAACAGGTCATGCAGGTTTTGGGTGCCACGGACCTTGGGTCCAAACACCTTGTCAAAGTCGCCAACCTTGAGTTCACCGAAGGAGCGATCAGACAGAACCATGGCAGCGTTGGCAACACCACAGATTGGAGGCATTTCGGCCACGACTTGAGCATGGGCATGCTCCAGGGCAATCTTGTCGCCCACGTCTACCTGGAAGAGTCTGACATCAGCGCCCTGCAGACGAAGGCCTTCAAGCCAGACCTTGTCGATAGCTTCGACATTTCGGGTGGTGAGGGCGAGATGCCGAACACCGGCGGTGACCATCCATCGGCAGAGAGCCTTTCCAAGACCACCCGTGCAGCCGGCCAAGAGGTAAGTCCTGTCGCTTCGCAGAAGACGGCTTGCCCGCAGCGGCTGGACTTGAACTGGGATTGGCTTCTTAGTCGACCAGTCTACCACAGTAGCATAAGCAGTTTCCGATGCCTTGAGGCCGGAAACCTCCGAGACATTGATGACGGGGCCATCGGAAGGAGACTTGAACGAGGACTCAATCGCGTCTTGAACGCGTTTGATGTTGATGTCACGAAGGTCACACGTGACGTCACCAATCAGGTCTGAGAGCTCGAGGAATTTGGCGGTTGATGGCACGTGACGTCGCAGTGGGGAGTCGACAGCGCTGTAGTCCCTACCCGAGAGGTCGACGACAACTGCAACTTCAACATGCGGCAACACCTTCTTGACGACTCGCTCGGGAGCAAGAGGATGGATGAAGATAGCATCATCCTTGTGATCTGATTTAGAAGTGGTTCGGATGATTTTGAGACCAATCTCACGACACTTTGTCTCCCATGTCGATCCCAGATAATCGTCTGCCTCATGGATGATGATGGCAGCGCCAGGATCACACTCAGCCAACACACTATCCACGATGACCGTGAGCGTAAGGCTGCGCAGCGAAGCTGACTGATCGACATCGAGAGCTTGTGGCACATCAAAAACTTGCGAGTCAACCACCGAGATGATGGACCCGGCTGTCTCAGAGAGAGCAATGACGGGAGTGGTCGGTCCGGCCACTCTATGGCCGTAGCTCAAGTACATTCGACTATCTCCAACGCGCACAGCGTGCAGTGTCGAATAGATGACTTTGATGCGTACATGGCCTGCTTTGTCCGAGATTGGTAGCGAGGGAACAGACTGAGAGATGACCCATTGGCTGCCGGGCTGCTGGATCTCGACAGGCGTGTCCAACGAAGTGGTGGTCTTGATCTTCATCTTGCCGGCATTGAGATGGTCATTGAGTTTATCATCGGGGAGGATTCGGGGAATCAGCCATCGTCCCTCGTCGTCCAAAATGAGTTCAGCCTCATGCGACCATAGGAGGTCATCGTCTTGCTTGAGCGACGCCTTGTACACAATCCTGATCAGAGCCTCAACGATTCGAGATACAGCCAACGAGTTCAGGTCGGTCTCAATGTCAATGTGCTGGAGCTGGATGTGGGGATACTCCGAGGCGAGACTGCGGCATAGACCCGTTGACATGTTGGCATATGGTTCATCCTTCTGGCAGCCCTTGGACACCCAAAGGATCTGACGGGAGTCGTTGATAGTTCTTTGCAGACCGGAAAGCTTCTCTGGCGTCATATTCTTCAGAACCGGCTCGTCGAGATCCTCGAGGATAAGAACAGCTCGCAGGGGCAACTCGGGCGTGGAAGCAAGCTGCTCGAACGAATCGACATGGTTGATCAGATCTGGCGAAGCGCCCTTCATCCCGATCAGAGCTTGTGAGACTTGCTTAGCGATACCGCTCTTCCCGCCGATGATCGTGATGCATCGTTGAGAAAGCCAGTCAAGAGCACTGGCAAGCGGCTGTCGAAGGACAGGGACGTGATTGTCGTCGACAGCCTGCGACAGCATCACTGAGGTCATGTACTTTGAGGAGTCGTAAAAATCGTTGACTGTGTGATCAACACCAGAGAATCCAGTTGATCGCAGCAAAGAGTCCCATTCAGGTACAGTGATTGTTGGTGCATATCGACGACCATCATCACCACCAAGCCACCATCCAGAAAGGCCGGACATCATCAACCTCACACGCACAATGTCACTGGTGACTTCGAGGAGCAAGAGCTGACCGCCAGGCTTGAGCAGTCGTCGCACGTTGCGCATCGTGGTCGAGAGCGACTTTGTGGCGTGGAGCACGTTGGATGCGACAATGAAGTCGTACTGGGCCTCTGGGAATCCCTGCTCAACTGGATCATTCTCCACGTTGAGAGGTTTGAAGATCATCTTGGACACCCACGGCTCGAAAGCCTCGGCAGCAGCTTCGAAGAAACCAGTGGAGATGTCGGTGAATGTGTAGCTCTCAAAGGTGGTCCCGAGAGACTCGAGGATGCCCTTGGTCGCACCACCAGTTCCGGCACCAATCTCGAGGATCTTCATCCGGGGATATCGATGAGCAATCTGCTTTGAGATGCGGCTTAGATAGCCATTGGCACGCTGGAAGCCCAGACCAAACTTGTAGAAACGGTTGAGCACATCGTTGCGGACCATGTGTTCCAACATGGTAGTCTCCTTGCGCACAACTTCGGTGAGATTCTCACCAACGGCTTGGATAAGCAGAAGATCGACTTGATCGGGGAACTTGGAAGCCTGCTGCAGGAGCCACGACCCTTCATCTGCTGACCACTCCTTTCGGATCGTGGTGTGCTTGCCGGCTTCGATGATTGGAAAGAGGTAGTCAATCCACTCAAATATTCGCTGGAAGTGCCAATCCATGGCTGGAACTTCGCTGCGATCGACCTTTCGGTTGAGCTCCCGCAAGTAATAGTACGACAGGCGCTCGCACAGATCGACGAGGTCTAGGTCCTCTGCAGCATCGTGCTGTTGGACATCGAGTGAGGCAACGGCACAGCTGATGTCGACCTCCCACTTGGTTTGTGTGTATAGCTCCTTGGCGTTGCTGGGCCCGGGCCTGAGCAATGATGTGCAGGTCAAGCCTTGAAGTTGGAGCAGGGGTTTCTCATTGTCGCTGGTGAAGATATCGAGGTCGGCAGTGATCTCTCGATCATTCGTATCCGTCAGATATGAGTCAATTGTCAGCTCTCGGCCCTTCTCGATGTGGTCGAGGCTCACGATGCGTAGACTCTTGAAGAATGTTGGCACAAACGGTGCGGCAAGGCTACCATCATCGGGCCAGCAGTATGCCGCGAAGAGGGACTGAAAGGCTGAATCAAGGAGAGCAGGGTGAATCATGGCCGAAAAGTCAGTGCTCATCTGATTGGCCTTGGCTGTAGCAAAGCCCGACTGTCTCTGAACATCGGCTAGATGCTTGAAGGCGCCTGTGTACTCCAGGCCAATCTCGGCCAGTGAGGTGTAGAAGCGCTCCATGTCGACAGAGGTTAGGGACGCCACAGGAGGGTTACGTGACGGCAGAAGTGAGTCTTGTACCTCGGAGCCTAGCTCAACACGCAGGTGGCCCTTGGCATTGCACTTCCAGTTACTGCCTCGTCCGACCAAAGATGTGAAAAGCGACCATCTCGCAGTGGCAATGGTGGAGCTGACATTGTCGATTTCAAGAGTAAACAATGTCTCCACGCCTTGAGAGTCCTGACTCAGCTGGATGGCACTGAGGATTTGAACGTCGAAGAGTTCGACGAGTTGGATGGTCTTGGTCTCGTCGATGGACTTGGCAGATTCCATCGCCATGACAAGGTATGCAGCGGCAGGGTAGACCACAAGACCTTCGACCTTGTGGCCCTCGAGCCATGGGGCATCATCAAGGTGCAAAATGTTCAGCCATCTTAGGTCTTGGGTTGCATCTTCTGTCGAGCGAGTGCCTAGAAGCGGGTGTGGCGGGCTTGAGCGTTGACGGAAGTTGGCCGACTTGCGAGATTCCTTCCAGAAAGTCTGAGAGTGATCCCATGGGTAGGAGGGCAGACTTGTTGACAAGGTCGTCTTTGACACCGAGAACAACTCGGCGTAGCTGACGAAGTTGACAGCAGACTTGCCAAGGCGAGCCCAAACGAAGCCAAGAGCATCGCTGAGAGCATCGACGTCATGCACATTTCGAGTCAAGGCTCCCTGATACGGTAGCTGAGAACCCGTGGCCCGTTTGTAAGTCTGGCTAAAGGGGCCCTTGAGAGCGGGATGCGGGCCGACCTCGAGGGCGACATGACATGGCAAGTTGCTATCCGCAGCGAGCTCCGAGGCAAGCGTGAAGAGGACGGGCTTGACCATGTTCTCGACCCAGTACTCGCCTGTCAGAAGCTGACCGTGAGTGAAGGCACTCATACGCTCCCCAATGACACTTGAGAACCACTCGCAGGAGTCATCGCCAGGCAAGAGCTGGATGTTTGACTCGCGAAGAAGTGCCATATAGGGCTCAGCACAAGGTTGCATATGGCGGGAGTGATACGCCGTGTCCACCTTCAAGACGCGAGCAAATGTTCCTTGCTCGTCCAGAAGTGCCTTGGCCTCCAAGATGGCATCCTTGTCTCCTGACAGTGTAGCACTGCTGGGAGCGTTGCTAGCAGCCACGTCGATACGACCAGGAAAATGGTCCTCACAGAAGCAAGCAGCCTCTTCATAAGACAACCCCACGGCCATCATGGAGCCCTTCAGTCCCTCTTCACCGCCAGCAAGCTTGGCACATACACCACGGCAGTAGGCGATACGGATGGCATCCTCTGGTGTTAGAAACCCGGCTGCATAAGCAGCGGCAATCTCTCCGGATGAGTGGCCAATCACCGTGCTGAAGGTGATGCCAGCTTGGCGAAGTAGCTCGACCAGCATAAGTTGGACCGCAGTACAAACGGGCTGGGAGACGGCGGCCTCACCCAGCCGAGAACTCTCAGGGTCTGCGAGAATCTGTTCGGACAGTGTCCAGGTTGGCGGTTCTTGAAGACCCGCAAGCGAGGTCTCTAGCCTTGAGATGAGATCCCGCGCAAAGGCAGACGCCTTCAAGATTTCACGACCCATGGTTGGCCACTGAGCACCTTGACCAGTAAAAACGCCAAGGATGCGTGGAGTCTGATTTGTAGTCTCTTGACTGGCAACTGTAATGGTGGCATCCTCAGCTAATGCAGCACTGAGTTTCTTCAAAAGCTCTTCTTGAGTATGACCTGAGAAGTAGGTTCTGGCTGGAAGCTGAGACCGTCTCTGTGCTAGGGTGTAGAGAGTGTCCTGGACTTCACCTTCTCCAGCGTTTTGCAGTGTGCCATGAAGTTGAGAGATCTGTCTCCGGAGAGACTTTTCCGAGTTGGCAGAAAGAACAAGGGGATAAGAGAGGATGCCTCCTGTAGGAGGTGGTTGAGGTGTGTTGTCAAAGCTTTCAATGATGGCGTGGGCATTGGTTCCTCCAAAACCAAAAGAGTTGACACTTGCGCGACGGGGTGTTCCGGGAGCGACTTGTGGCCAAGGCAGTGTCTCTGTGGGAATGGAGAGGTTTCCTGCAAAAGGCTTGAGGGCAGGATTGAGGTTCTTGAAGAGTTGGTTGGGAGGGATAACGCCTCTCCGAACGGCCTCAAGAGCCTTGATGAGGCCGGCGAGACCAGCACAACCCTCGAGATGTCCAATGGCGGTCTTTACAGAGCCGACAAACATCTGATCTGAACTGTCTGCAGCGTCTTCAAAGAAGGCTTCATGGATAGCACGGGCCTCGATAGGGTCGCCAGCTGGTGTGCCTGTCCCGTGAGCTTCAAAGAACTGACATCGTTCTCTGGAAAGGTCTAGACCGGCATTGGCATAGGTTTGTCTAATGAGAGTCTTCTGGGACTCTGAACTTGGTAGGGTAATGCCATTGGTATCTGACCAAAGTTAGTCCTATTCTGAGGTAAATGCGTAGGGAAGGGGACACCTACGTCCATCTGAGTTCACACCAGTCTCACGGATAATTCCATAGACATGGTCGCCATCACTGAGTGCTTGAGAGAGAGTCTTCATCATGATGGCTGCTGTACCTTCACCTCGGGCATAGCCGTTGGCCGATGCATCCCACATCTTGCTCCGGCCTGTTGGCGAGAGCATGTGGAGCTTTGATTCTGAAATCATCATCTCCGGGCCGAGGATCAGGTTGGCACCGGCAGCACAGGCAATGTTTGATACTCCTAAACGGAGTGCCGTGACGGCCTCATGCACGGCAACAAGGCTGGACGAGCATGCTGTGTCAATGGTCATGGATGGGCCTTTCCAGTCGAAAAAGTAAGATACGCGGTTTGAGAGGATGCTTCGGGCAGTGCCTGTTGCCATGTACTTGGGCATGTCTTGAGGATCACGAAGGAGCATCTCATGGTAATCTCCTGTCATGGAGCCAACGTAGACGGCTGTGTTCGACCCCTTGAGGCCTTCATAGGGGAGACCGGCAGCTTCAGTCGCTTCATAGACAGTTTCAAGAAGCAGCCGCTGCTGAGGGTCCATGGCCTCAGCCTCCCTTGGGTTGATCTTGAAGAAAGACGCATCAAAGGCACGAATATCCTCAGTCAAGAGATAGGCCTTCTTGACGTCTGTACAACCGCTCTTCTCCCCATTTCTGTGGTAGAAGGCATCTGGATTGAATCGTTCTGGTGGGATGGGCGTCTGAACGTCTCTCTTCTCGCAAAGTAGGTCCCATAGCTTTGATGGGGTGTTTGCTCCACCAGGGAAGCGACAGGCTGTGCCAACGATGGCGATGGGTTCTCTTGTTGAGCTTGGAACCCCCATTGTGACCAGTTGATGGGTATGGATTTTCAATGTCTTTGGTATGAGTAAGGAATGTGTAATTCAAGATGGATAAGATGGTCAACGAAGGGTTGGCTAAGGGTTACTGGTCAGGGGGTTGATATCAAGTGATCAAGTCGTCCAAGTTTGTAGACTTATACGGTCTGCCTCCTCAGAATTGTATAGGTACATCACGATACGCGAGGAAATACGCAAGAGCTGTGCCGTCTCATAGCCTCCTCCCTGATTCATACACGGATTACTGGATTCGTTTCATCTGGGCCGATTCATGCTGATGGGCTGAGCACGATAGTCCCGGGCTGTAGATGTCATAGGAGAACTCCGGGTTACAACGGCCGGGTATCATGAGAATCGAGGGCTGAGGTAAGATGGAGATAGCGGAGCCCGGGACTTTGTGTGCCCCATCGAGAGGTATCTCTCTGTCCAACCGATGCATATTTACCCCCTTGGGCGTGTTCTTTCACTTCTGCCTCACATCTTCCCACACACACTTCCCAGCTCACTCTACGCTTCTCCCGGACATCTCTGTCATCCAATTCTCGGCAAAATGCACCAAATCTTCCCCTCTACCTTTTTCAATTTCGAGTTTCTTCGCCTTCTCGGGACCGCCCCATATCTTGGTGCCGAGACCGGAGAGTGCCTTGCCACGGCGGCACGCATCAAGGATGGAGATCCTGAGAGCTGGTACCACGCCTGGTATGAACAGGCCCAGAAGGCACTGGCCCTCGCTGATGAGGCCAAAGCCGTTGGAGACGGTCCCGGTGCCGCGTGGGGCTACATCCGAGCGTCCAACTACTTTCGGGCCAGCGAGTTCCTCCTCCACTGCACGCCAGAGGACCCGAGGATCCTCTCGTCTGCCGTGGCCAGTGCTGACGCCTTTGACAAGGGCTGGATCCTGCTGGATGGCTCGGTGAGGAAGGTCGACATCCCTTACGAGGGTGGCAACACCCTGCCCGGACGGCTCTACCTCCCGGCCCCTCATCATCAAGTCTCCGGCAAGATCCCTGTTGTTATTCAGACCGGCGGTTTTGACTCGACTCAGGAGGAGCTCTACTACTACGGTGCCGCTGGCGCCTTACCACGTGGCTATGCCGTGTTTAGCTTTGACGGACCCGGTCAAGGCCTATCACTTCGCAAGGACAAGCTCTACCTACGCCCCGACTGGGAGCATGTCACCAGCAAAGTCCTGGATCATGTCATTGGGGAGCTTGCTCCGGTGCATAATCTCGACGTTGACCGCTTAGCCGTGTTTGGCGCTTCTCTCGGAGGCTACCTCTCCCTGCGCGCTGCTGCGGATGCCCGCGTCAAGGCAGTCGTGTCATGCGACGGGCCGTTGGACCTCTTCGACATTACTCGCAGCCGCATGCCGTCGTGGTTCATCAATGGCTGGCTGAGCGGATGGCTGAGCGATGGCTTCTTCAACTGGGTCATTGACCGGCTGGCATCAGTCAACTTTCAGCTCGCGTGGGAGTTCGGTCACAGCAAGTGGGTATACGGCGTCAAGACACCTGCAGACGTCATGCGGACCATGCAAAAGTTCTCCCTCAAGGACGGGTACCTGTCCAAGATCAAGTGTCCTACACTGATCACCGGTGCAGCTGATTCATTCTACTTTACGCCACAGCAGAATGCCCATCCCATCTTTGATAGCCTTTCTGCTCTCGGACCGGCGGAGAAGCACCTGTGGATCGGCAAGGGCGGTGTCGAGGGCGGTGGCCTACAGGCCAAGATTGGAGCTTTGGCTCTCATGCACTACAAGATGTTTGCCTGGCTGGATGAGACATTCGGGATTCAACGGGACGAACTTTGAGGCTGGGGAAAGAGACAATACCAAGCTTTTCCGGAAATAGAATCATCTTTTGGGCCTGAGATTACCTGTACGTAGCATGTACCTGAGTGAACACGAAGATTGATCTCCGCTATTACATCCACCCCCTGTGCTCGGCAGATCCTCCGACTGGGGAGCCTTGCTCGAGTCGGAAGTAATTTGCCTAGCTCCGAAACTGGCATGATTAGGCACGGGAGCGCCCGCTGGTCTCTGCTGTGTGGACGAATAAGTTTAAGGTTACGAGTCGTCAGCACGAGTGGATCTGCGGTAATATGCCAGGGGGCGAGGGCCAAGGCAAGGAAATGCCGCAGTTGCACGGCTCTTGCAAGGGGAAACAGGGCTGAGCAGGGGGAAACAAGGCGTGTTGGTTCGCGCATGTGAAGTTAGATCTAGATATGCCAAGGTCCGTTTACTGTGAGTGTGGAACTGGCTTATCCCTCGACACTTGGTATTAGTCGTTGTTTTGTTGCAAGAACAATTTTGACATTCGCTCACAAACATCACCATGGCACCTTTTGGAAAGCTGTATTCTTTCATGCCCAATGGCCGGGTCTTCAAGGTAACGACACCCTTCTTAGCTACTGTTGCAATTCTAACATGGGCAGATTCTTGCGGCCGCAAAGCTCAATGGCCTTGAGATTGAGATCGCCCCGTACCAGCACATGGTAGACAACAAGACACCAGAGTTCCGGGCCAAATTCCCAGCAGGAAAAGTCCCAGCTTTCGAGGGAGCTGACGGGCTTCTCCTCCCTGAGTCGGATGCCATTGCGCAGTACCTGGCTCAGTCGGGGCCTTGCTCTGGACAACTACTTGGCCGTGACGCCGCAACTTCAGCCAAGATTCGACAGTGGATCTCTTTCTTTGATGGCGAAGTCTACCCACATATGCTAGACCTTGTCATCTGGCGAGTGGGAATTGCACCGTTTGACGAGTCTACTGAGACTAAGGCTCTGGCTCGTCTCGAGTTTGCCTTGGATGTGCTTGAGAAGCATCTTGACGGCCGGAAGTGGTTGGTGGGAGGTGAGCTTACGCTGGCCGACTTGACGGGCGCATCTTCTCTTCTCTGGGCATTCATGCACATTATCGATGCATCTCAGAGGAAGCGTTTCCCCAACGTGGTGACCTGGTACTTACGGACTATCGAGACAGAGGAGGTCAAGGAAGTGTTTGGTCCACCAAACTTGATTGACGTCAAGCGTGTCCATGAGTAGAATGTCGAGAAACTTGGTTACTCCGCCACAGTCAATGCAAAGTGTTGTTTTGCGTCTTGATTCGTTGGGCCCTTTTGCGTGTTTGCTTATGGCTACATGTTTGGGATAACGCCACATTACCGGGTCGTACGCAGAAATTAATATGCAATATTGATTACATGTGGGAGCACTAAAGTACCAATCTGTCAAGACAACGATTGAAGAGAATGTGACGATTGGTTACTCCATCTCATGGTCTTCATTCTCTTGTGGAACATGTAAGTCGTACAGCCTGAGTCTTACGAAATCTTATGAAGACGTCATCTCAATTCCATTATGACAAATATTATAATTCTCTAAAAATGATGTAAAACTAAAAAAGAAAGCTGTCCAGTAGCCTCATCTTAGGTGGTCAAAGTTGGTACCACTCACAAAAAGCTGGTATGGAATGGATACCAAATAGCCAGGTTGGTGTGTTGAATCTACTGCCAAAAGCAAACACGTCTTCAGTGGCATTCAGGCTTCAGTGAACAATTATGAGCTGATTGTGTAAAAATAAAGCTAATAGTCTACATAGAAAGAGGCGCAAGACCGAAGGATTGAGTCTCAAAATCCAACACCACGTACAGCCGCTTCAAGAACGCAAGACCCAGCAGAGCCACCTTGGCGTTTCCATCTTCAGTGCGACCATACTTCCAAACATTGACATTCAGATAGCAGGTAGACGAGTCACTAAGCTTGGTGACATAGTCCTGTGGGGGGACAGTGTAGTTGGTGTGCCCATTGAGCTCGTAGACAAGCTCGGGGTAGCTGTCGATGTCGTTACAGGATACGGTGTACCAATCCTGCTCGGCGGTATTGAATCCTGATGATCCTTGGGCATGGATATCATCAATGGTATCGTTTGATGCAAGAGTGCCTCTTACTTGATCGACTAGCCAATTGTATGCGTTGAGCGACAGAGGTGCACCAAGACCTTCAGAGCCCTCGTCAAGAACTGCAAGCGGAGTGACATCGCCGCCGTCAGAGCCACTAAAAGGAACCGCAAAGTTCCGGGACTTTTCCTTTGAGGTTCCAAGGATCCAACTGCCTGTCAGTGGAGTCGTCCAGTAGTTTTCCCGTGGGGGCGTAAGCGGGTAGAAGGCATCGGATAACCAGTCTGGATTCTGGATCTCGTATATCCGTAGGGTATCATTATCGTATAAGGACGAATCAGTACCGCCAAAGACGAGCTTTGCCTCACCACCGAGACATGGATCAGACGATGCCAGTGCGGCACAGGAGTTCCAGCCCACTCGAGAACCCAATCTCCCGGCCCTCCATGCCTGGTAATTGGCAGGGTGGAACGTTTCGTTGAGACCAGCCGTAACCGGGGCCATGCCAAAGATGCCGCCAAATGGGACCTTGGGGATCCTCTCACCGGGGTACGGGAAATCTGACACCTGTAGGACCGTTCCGGCGGAGCAGAGGTCGCCAATGCACACGTCATCCGTTCCGTAGTCGACGGTGAAGTTCGGGGCGAAGGCCGTCAGCGGCCACGACAGTTGAGGCAATGTCGTGTTAGCGAATGAGGTGGATGCTTTTTCATCGAACCATGTCTGACCAGAGGTACCGAGACATAGAGAAGGGTCATATCGGTTGAGACACCTTCCTGATCTGACAAAGAGAGACATCCACGTCCAGTCACTCAGCATCGTCAGCTCCTGTGGAGGAGTACCCACGGTGATGTTGAACAGGTACCCGAACCCGTTCCATACCGCGGGTACTGCAACACTTCTGCTGCAGCTTGCATTGACGTGACGGTAACCGTCGGGATGTGGGAGGGTAGAAGCGGATGCAGGCAAGCTGCCGATCAGCAGCACGGCAAGATGGTGAAACGCATGCATCATGTGTGTTTGGTTGCAGTGAGAGTGATTAAACAGAAGTGATCAACAAGACACGACAGCTCGAGAGAGGGGGAGCAAGTTATTATCTTCTGCAAGGACAGGGATCCAACATTGTCACGACTCTAGACTGTGACGCTATCTAACTCCCTTTATCGATTCAGCCCTATTGCTCGTCCATCAGCCCATTGATCCACGACTAGGCTATGCAACCTTCAGCCACGAGCCCACGCCTTGTTACCGTAAATGGACATTCGTGGATCGTGCATGATGCAGGTGCCTCATCTCCATCCGGCAGGGATCCTAATTGATACGAAGGCGCCTGTCAGCAATGTCGCATCAGCTGTGACGCGTGCCAGTGCAACAGTAATCGAGACTTGATGTGACCTTGATCTACAACACCACCATCTCGTCGCCTCATTTCTTCTCATTGAACTGAGCCCGCCCCGCTAAGAGTTCCACAACTACCCAGGAGAACGCTGTCATGATCCCTGTCTGCTGGTCCATAACGGATGAGGCTGGGGAAGAAGAGTAAGCAGTAGTTTAATCCACTTTAGGAGTCCAATCAAGTCAAATGTCGGCATTTTACTTGGCACGTTGGACAATAATCCTTTATTGGGTCCAAGTTCCAGGTTGTATTCCTCATTTACGACATAGACTAGGCATCCAAGACAGTAGATCCCGGCACTGGCGTATTACAAGTGAAATGTCACGACAGGGCTGAGGGCTTTTGTAGTCTACTGACCATAGCGGGAACCCCCTATCACTTGGCTTAGATGCTTACCCTAGAGATCCTTTTTCTTAGTTCAGGATTTCTTCAGACAGTGGCAGAGTATCAGACCTAAAAGCGAATTAGTGCTGCCGCTGTAGACAAATAGTATTATTAGAGCAGTCTTTAACCACTAAGAGTGTTATCATTGTATCCGTTCAGCGCTGAGTCCTTGAGAGAAATATTTCATAGTACGTTGCAATTCCTGTAAGGTGTACTAATAAGAGGCATTCAGCATAATGGCTTGATTGTGCGTAAGACTGTATCTCTCTGACTGGGTTGACTTTATCTACCTTTGGATATGCTACCAGGTTGAATTATTTTTCGATAAATGGTCCTGACGTACTTCATGGCCTCTTGTCGTCATCGCAAGTAGAAATGACAATAAGCAGTTATGAAACTATATATCTTGACAAAATATCTTAAGCTACTTTCATGCAATCTCCCTCCCGTTTAGACACCCTCATCGCAAAGAAACCACTTGCTCTGATGTTGCACGGTGTGCTTCTGCTTCACCAAGCATCAAGCCGTGGATATAACACTCTCCCACAAGGGAAAAGGAGCCCCCAAATGCTTCCTCTTTCCTAAGCAGAAATGGCACCACGCCACCATCGATCACAAACACCACATCCCCTTTTCTAGCTGTGGGTGGAACAATGCCGACATCGTGTCGTTTGGTAACCACAAATTTCCAACCAGTCAGAATCCCTTGAAGTGCGAGATAGTAGTCTTGACTCTGCGCCCAAAGAGAGTCCTTGGGATCGTCAACATGGTTCGGGTTCTCGCTAGACATGTTTTCTGCCTTGGCCTCAGTCTCGGTACTGCCTCTTTTCATGTCCAGGTGCTCTCGCAATGCTGAGTAAGACTGCTTCATAGAATGGCCATCACCTCTGCAGCGCCATGCCCTGGCGATGGGAACTTGCCATTTGACATCTTCGTCGAGTTTGGAAGATAAAGAGTCAACCATTGTGTCGATCTCGTGCATGTACGAGCTTAGCTCTTCCGTAGTATTCGAAGTCTCGCTGATGATCTCTATTTCGTCGACTTGGATGCCGTACAGTCGTAGCTCCAGATCGTTCATCGAGCTTGGGTCAAGACGGGGTTTGGGACGTCTCGACGCCGCACAAGGCATGCCCCATGCCTCCAGTGTACGCAGACTGCTTGGTTTTGTAACCGTCCAATCCGGAATCCAGGATGGGAAACGGTCTCTCTCGCGTGAATTGATTCCAGCTCGGTGCAGGAGCTGCAAAACTTTCCCTTGCTCGATAAAGGCCCAAGCGTATTTACGGACGATGACATCAAAGCTGAGACGGTAATCAACAACGAAGTCCTTGTTGTTGCCATCTATCGCCAGACCGAGAAGACAAAAGAAACGATCGTGGTCGATGGACGACTTGGACGCTCGGAACTCCTCGAGAAGATCAAGTAGAGGATGACGCTCGTGCTTGGCTTCTCGCTCGCGAAGCTTTGCCAGAGTCGAGAACCGGGTGAATTTGCCTTGAGCCTTGCCAAGTGCCTGCTCAGATGAAGCCTGGGAATTGCGTGTGATGAGTTTGATGACGGAAAGGAGGTCATTCCAGTCTATCATCCACTTCCCGCAGATAACCCTGACACTGGTAGCGACAAGCAGTTCCTGAATGATCCATGCTCTCTCGAACCAAGGCCTTTCAAAAAGGGCACCTATTTCGGCCCAGATTGGATCATCCGGCGGTGGCATACCTCTCTTCCCCCATGCCTTGGGTATCTGTGCAAGATCCTTGGGCCATTCCTCTCCCAGCGTGGCTAAGGCGTCATTGACACGCATCTGCATCAAGGCTTCCATAGCTCTATTTCCTTTGTCATCGCTTCCGAGGCATACCAAGACGCATGTCGCACGTTGGAAGACTTGCGGTAGGAGCCGAACTTGGTCAGATTTCTCATCCTCATTGCTCTGGTTGATACAAACGCCGTCGGCCCAGAGAAGCACCGGCTGCTTCTCGTGCCTAACGCAGCGCAGCGTAGAGTGAAGGGAGGCGCTGATTTTGATTGTACCCTCAGGGGTCCATAGTGAATGCGACAATTCACTACTGCCCCATGTATACGAAATTGCTTGAAAGCTATTTGCCGCAAGAAGCGGACAACGGTAAACAACAGCTCGTAGTTGACAATCTTCCTGACCTGGGTGGAGCACGAGGAGTCTGATGTCACCTTTGTTCAGCGGTTTGTAGGAAAATTCGGTGCTAGCATTGGCGTTGCTGCTCGGAAAGCCAATACAGAGAGGTGCAGTGGATGGATTAGTCGAGCTTGGCGATTGTGGAGGCATTGTAGGCAGACAATGGTCAATACCTGGCGGGATGTGACCGGCCGCGCCTTGGGGCCTGTAGCCAGATGTTGACCACGCGTCAATGGCCGATCCGCCATGGCGTCCTCCATGCATGAATTGTCCTGGAACCCCTAGAAACTGGCCGTTCTGAGGCTGGTGGAAAGGTCCGGGAGACGTCGGAGGTGCAGAATGGACCATCGGCATCTGCGGATATGACATGCTGGCTTGCCGTGGATCTAACCAGTGACCGGCTTCTTGATTCGAAAAGAACTGGTGTCCCCTCTGCCAAGCCTGTTGTGATAACCAGTCGTATGTCGGCATCGGTCCATATGGCATCTGTGGGCTGGGGCTTGAATACGGAGGCAAATAGGGGCCATCACTGCCCATCGAACTGATTGGCGTATTGCAGGATCCGGTCCAGAGTGATTGTCTTGATGAGTCTCCGTATTGACCAAAGGTTTGAGAGGCCTCAAGCGACGCTGATGGCGATGATGATGGCTGGATCGAAGGTTGTTGGTCACCAGCCCCTGATGGATCGAAGCCTCCCCCTGTCCTTGGTTCAAGAATAGTGGCTGCAAAAGTCCAATTGCCGTGTAAAGCAAACCTCTCGGAGGAGAACAGGCGCCACGAGTCTACAAACAGATCAAGGGTAGGACTGGTGAATATGTTTGAGATGCGAACTAGGACGTGGACATTGTTTAGTCTCCAACCGGCCTTTTGTTGTTTATCTGTTCGAAAAGCGCGCATCTAGGCAAGCAGTTAATACACATACATCTCTGAAGGCATCGGTAACACTTACTCTCTCAAATTGTTGGCTCGTCCAGGTAAAATCAGATGTCGATCCCCCTGATGAAACCGCGAGGTCAAGATGATATGTCGGATCACTGTTTGTCCAGGCCCAGGAGTTTGCGTCCTCAAAACCGCGCTGGGCCAGAACACTCGAGAACTTGCGGCTCGCCTCCTGGTCCGCGATGGTGAAGGTGGCGCAGGACTCAACTGGGTGAGTAAATCTGCAATAGCCAGCTTTGTAGCGCTGGGGGCTGGTCCAGTGGTCATCTGGCTTGTACAAACTACCCAATTCCTGCTGTAGAAACCTTGAAGTCTGGTCATCCCCCCATTTTGTTAGATAGAATTGGTGTATAGCGACTTGTTTGGTTAGTACTCACTAGGATCTCTGCTGCGTATTTGTCGTGAGCTGGTTCCTGCCGGAGCACCGTTCGGTAATCCGTGCCTGGATCAGAGGATGTGTTGCGGAACAGGATTCTTTCCGACCATTTGAAGTACTGCAATGGGAGTCGCCGGTCCTCTTCGTCAATGTCGTAAAAGAAGCTAGTTGGAATGTGCTTGAATTTTGACTCGAATTTGTCCTTAGAGTCGTCTTCTGTCTCATCCTCCCAATCAGTTGATCTCGTATCGAAGAATTCGTCCCGCCAAAGTGCAGCAAATTCGTCGTCCGATTCTAGATAGTTTCGGTTAGCTTATGGCAGTGGTGACGAACTTATCATGCTGAATACCTCCTGCAAGGACGTGGATGCCTTCCCTCGTGAACGTGCTTGATAGTCGTTGCGGACTGTCCTCGCGCAGGGCGAAGTGAACCAAGTTGCGGTGAACTGGGTCGACGATGCCGTACCGATCACAAACCACATTTCCAAGCTCGGGAGGAGGCGCAAAGGCCGAAATGTTCTCCCTAGTCATGAATATCTGCAACCTACCTTCCTGTGCCGAGAGCGCAACCTCGCCTGGACCGTCAGCGCCCGAAAATGAGCGGCCCCCGTATTCGAATGTGTATTTTTGCACGATTTCAGCAGCAATGTTGACTTCAACGCGAAGAAGCTCCCCGATAAGAGCATCTCGGCCTTCTCGCTGTTTGGGTATCAACCTATTTTCAGTAAATGGATCAGCATGGGGCCACTGGACAAGTGGATGTTGCAACATCTTACGCAGTAATAAACGCCGCTTTCCGCCGCAACGACTTCGTGTACCGTTTGTGTAGTTTTGACTTGCCCAGGGGGCTAGATTCGACCTTGACAATGGTCGAGAGAACCCGAGACTGAACGTCCAAGGCCTCGAGAAATGCCTGAATGGAATGAATGTCGCGTGGAGAGATGGCAAGAATATCCACGCATCCAGAAAAGCTATCTCGTAGATGCTCGCGATCGGCAATGAACCAAGGTGGAAAAGGCGGGTTGAGAGGTGCAAGTGCATCATACTCGTTGTCGCTGTTAGTTTTCAAAATGGGAAATACTGCAAACCACTTGTTCAACTTTTCAGCGGCAGCTTTGAACCTTTGAGAACCCAAAGTCTGGATAAGTCGGTCCATCTCAACGAAGATTGCCAGAATGTCGCCCAGACTCGTTTCCTCTGTGATGGCGCGGAGGCTGAGAAGCCGACGTTCGATGGCGTTTGTTCCGGTTCCGAGGACATTACGAAACAAGGTGGCACTGCTCTCATACTCGGTGATAATGTCCAAGTTTTTCTCTAGGCATTCTTTGCCGCTGATCCAGCACATCTTGGGATCACTCCCAGACGAACAGAGTGAAGTGTATATCAGGGGCTTTTGCATGAAGCTTTTTCTGTGTTCAATGTCAGCCAAGTCATTATTCACTCCCACTGTGCTTTTCATACCTGATCTCTTTCTTGTTGTCCATGTAGTCGGCTTGAATCCGCTCATAGATGTGCACAACAGCAGCCTTCAAAGGCTCTTTGTCAGAGCTCTTCATAGCCAGCAGACATCGAACGTAGTACTCGATATCTCGGTGCACCGAGACTTGGAACACTTTGAGAAACTCCCACTTCTTCGGGGGGCCAGGGACATCTAGCAGTGGAATACAAGACTTCCCATCGACGGTCTTGTCTAATGATGGAAGAATGGTTTCCCCGAGTCGTCGAAAGCAAGTATCCTTGGATTTTCTGTTCGTGAAACATCTGACGTTCATTGCCGCAATGGCATCCTTCACGGGGTTTCCCAAGCCCTTGCCGTCAATTGTAAACACCATTTCAATATCTTCCGAGTAATCTCGCCATCTCAGTCTGAGCAGTTCGAGAACGTCAGACGAACTACAGACCTTGAAGAGAGATTCGAATTCGTCAGAAAGGCGGAGCGTGCCAGCCCCATTACCCCTGTGAGCCCCTCTGAAGATCCTAGGAAAGGTTGATTGATGGATATTGAAACAGCGCAGAGCCCATCGGGTCCAGGTCACTTCTCGTACCTTTAGCGACGAAAATGCGTCGGCATATGCGTCGTGCAGTAGCGGATAGTGTGTCTCGACATGGTTTCGAATCTTGTCTTCGGAGGACCCAGGTTTACATTCGACGCGGATGTATAATGATGATCCCTTAACCCGCTGATTGTCTCTAGTAGCGAACCACAAGTCGGTTCCCGATGGCGGTTCGAACGAGGCTCTGGACATAAAAACGATGTGCTCTGCAAGCTGGGCAGGGGTCAAACTCTCCGGCTTGAATGACACATCTTCATGTAGTTTCTTGATGAGAAGGCATACATCTGCATTGTCCAGTCGTGGCTTGACGCCGAGATGATGAAGCAGATTGGTTCTTGAGGGATCTTGTGCAATGAACCTGTTCACGGTGCGTATCGGAACGGTCTCTGGGATTTTATGGTGTTTGGTTCCTTCGCTGAAGTGGATTGGCCCCGAGTCGGCTGATACCCATTCGTTGTTAGACAAAGGAATGATTTGCAACCCTTTGATGAGATCGCAATGTCGTTCCTCTGTGAATAGAGTCAACAAGACATTGGCCAGCTTCTCATGCCATGTCCTGGGTTTCTCGCGAAATAGTTGAGGGTAGGTCGACATCATCGAGCTAAGATCCTGGAGGAAAGCCTCATCATCAAGCGTTCGAGTACCTAAGCGGGCCAACAAGGCTTCATCAAGTCCAGGATACTTGTAAGAGAGGTATGAGTCCTTGGTGTTCGGAGATAGTGTTAGGGGCAAACCAAAATCACCAACAAAACGGTCCTGAGGGACGTAAGTGAGCATTGCTGGGGCAACCATCCTTTCGGAAAATGCCTCCAGTACCGGCGCTCGGGAAAGTTTGTCCAGGATCACTTCTCTGAGGGGTTCAAAGAAGCCAAGTATATGTTGACCTGGAATGTACCTGGTCCACTCGTATCGTCTGGGTCCAGTCTTCAAGTGGTGGACAGCTTTAAGGAAAGCATCAGCACAGGCTTCACGGAGAGCCCGATTCCAAGGGTTGTCCAGAACATCCTCCCGGTTGGCAGTCAGGAGAAAGTCTCCTTGAAGTAGAAACTGTGTCCAAATTAGACCGAAATCACAAAAGATTGAGGGTAAGAAACTATCTACCTTGAAGCCGTAATCACGAATTGGGAGGAAGGCATAGACTGCGTGAGTATGACCTTCTGATGTCTCCTCCAGAGGGGGGAAAGCGAGCGATATCTCAGATTCCATAACCCCGATTCGCTCCTTGTCTTCAGGGAGTCCAGAAACAAGATGCTTCACCACAATGTAGTCGGAAACGGTGGGTCCTCGATGTAGCTGGGTGATGGGGCCGCCCCTGTTCAAAATGTCCAGTCGCCGAAGGGTCCGAGTCCACATTTGGCCGTCCACCATGACATTGAGATTGATCTCTCTCAAGCGCCTAAGAAACAAGAGCATGGTGGGGTCGAGACGTTGGATGTCATGGGCGATCTGATTTTCATCGCTATCCTTAGAAAGCTTGAGATAAAACGATGTATATCCCGGCTGAAGGCGTTCGGGAAATTCAGACCAGATGGGGGCAATGGCACCGACAGCTTTCGATTGATCAAACTTGAAAGAGAAGCTGCGTGAGGATATGTAAACCTCACTAGCAACTTTGAAGACGGATTTGAAGCCGATACCCTTCTCGCCGACATATCGGGCAGACTTGCCATGGCCAGCCTTGGTACTCTCGCCAATCTTGCAAATTGCTCTGACGTTGCTCTCCGTGAAACCGGTTTCATTGCAATCGACGCGCAGACTGCCTCGCTTGTAGGTAAATGTGAGGCTGGGAGTGACACCACTGTAGGTGTTATCCTCAGCGTTCTGAATCAGCTCAAGCAGGAAGTGCGTCTCCTTGTCATAAAGCTGACGAGATAAGCTACACCTGTTAGCAAGGTACCTAGAGCAGCAAGATGGGGAGGAAAGCCAACACTGCGAGTGCATTCTCTAAGACACGTCTCACGGGGGAGTTGTGATTCGTGACAGTGCCATTGACTGTGTTCTCACTCCAAATTTCCTCCACAAGTCGCTTCGCCGCGAAAACGTCCGGTATGGGGGCATAATCCATGATGCAGCAGCTGAGGTGAGACGAGAATGAGTTGCTTAGGCGTAGGGCGAACAGTTCAGAAGGGCGTAGCTGAGGTGATATACCACTCTGCCAAGACATGGCGGGGGCGGAGCAAGGCAATCAATATTTCGACCCAAAACGAGGCAACAAAACTAAAGAAAGCGAACCACAGAAACACAGGTCGCGGCCAGAAACCTGGCAGTCTTATTGGTCAAGGTAGACTTGAACAACCAGGCTCCCGCCAATCAAGTGTCAGCGAACCGCCAGGCACGCCTTTTTCAACCTCGTGCATTGCATTGATGAGTTGTCTTTGAATGGCTTGGGCTGAAATGGGATTCCCTTTTTAGAAGATGGTGAAGGGAGGTGGTGGTTCATATGTGCGAGTTGAGAAGTAGATGATGTCTATAGGTAATAGCACTAAGAAATGCATCTAGATTGTCTTTGTTAATTTCTGAGTAGTCAATAATGAATGGTCTTATCAAGAATGTCTTCATGAGCTCAATTTGTACCGAGCGCAAAGGGTAATAAAATTATAATCACAGTATCCCTTTCTTCTTCAATGGATGATACCCACACACGATAGTAATAGAGTCATTGTAATACTTGATTCCCTCCTATAGTAACTAAACGAATCTATTGAGCAACCGGTGTCCATCCCAAGGTCATTCCATGTCCAGGCCCATCACAGATTCTGCTTCACTCGAGAAGCCCGGGCCAAAGTGTCCAAAGGCTTCGTATCCGCCAAAACCGTAGCGTAGGAGCCAAATCGCACATGAACAGGGCGCTGTGGCTTTGGATCCCAGCAGTAGAACCTCCCGGTGGAACGCATGTGCTCCAAGTCAATGACCACGATGGATTCGACAGGCATGATAGTCTCGGTCCAGAACAGGAGGTAGAGGTTATCCCGTAGCTTCAGCATCTTGCACTCCTCAGAGTCTGCCAGTCCCTTCTCAGTTCCGTCGAGGCAGTGCCAAGTAAATGTGCCTTTGTTCAAGTAAATGTGTTCATAGGCATCCCGGGGTGTGTATCGGTACAGTATGTGTTTTCCGATTAACTCTTCGGTTTCGGGGAAAGGCGCCACCGTGTTGCTGCCATGGGCACTGGCATTCATGAACTTAGTCCATGTTCTGCGCTCCCCTTTGAGGTCTTGGAAACCAGAGACTCCAGCCAAGCATTGGCCAGTGGTCGTGTCCAAAACCAGAGTGACCTGCTCTTCGTATGAAGGCTTGTAGAAGTCTATCAAGAAGATGTCTGGTCGAACTTCGTAGGCTTCGTACAGTGCTTCTCCGGTGAGACCCTTGTCCTCTCCTTCCAGAATCTTCCAGGTGAGCTTGTTCGCATCACCAAAGATATGGGAGATCTTGTAGCCGTTGTCAAAGGTGTGCTCAAGGCTTAGGCCGCTCAGTTTGGAAGTGGGGGGCATGAGATGTTCTCGGAACCCATCTGCCATCTCCTCAAGGGTTGGCCACTCAGAGACGGGCACAAACTTGGGGACGTCGAATGTTGTCATTTTGAGAGCGAAGTGTAAGATGAGTAAGTGTGATTTTGGGAATGAAGTATACTGTGGTGAAGAATCAAACTTGTCTTGTGCTGCTGTCCTACATTTATAATCGAGCATGCTCCAGTTGTATAAAGATTGAGAATAGGTAGACGAGCATCGTGGGCCCTCCGATACAATGCGGGGAGATCGGACTCGCTGCCCTGAATAGGTTTGGCACAAGAATTTTTATTCGGACAGTAGAAAGCCGAAACTCCTCTGTCGGTGGTTTGAACCCCTAACCAACACAGGCTTGATTCCTTAGTGACAGGCTTCTTTCCATTTCTTTCATACCCCATCAACGCCCCAAGATGGCTAGATTGGTCTCTAATCATAGGACATGTCTGCTGATTCAAGATAAGAGAGGCCACACTGACGCTTGTCTCTATCGCTGCCGTTAGACCTGGTTCCTTCACCTGTCTCTATGGTTGTGGCAACTCCAAGATAGCGCTATACTTCTTTGGGAGAAAAAGTCCGAGGCTCCACCCATGACAATTGACCTGACTTCAGGAGATTGCCACGGCATCATGACTTCGGACTTTGATTCGGTTTCAAGAGAGGGAATAAAGACCGAAGTCCCGAGATGAAGCTAAGTTTCCCTCCTTCGGACTTTCGGAAACGTTCCGAGGTGTTGAACCTCCGAGGGACACCGAAATCAACCCTAGGGATGATGCAGCATGATAGCATGGACCATGGACGAATGATCAGCGGTAATGATATTCATCCCAGAATAGTCTCGAGCTTCTTTCCAGTCATGACATCGATCCAATGCACATCCAGGACATGCCCTTGTCCAGTGCTTGACACCATCGAATCCAAGCGTGACCAGACTTCCTCCAGTATTGTGCCAACGCGGTTGATGGTGTGAAGGCCGATAGAGAGAAACGACTTGTAGAACCTGTTGCGAACGAATTGCCTCCAATTGTTGATCAACTGATTCTGCCTGCTTTGCGCAGCATGTCCATCAACCGCGACTAAATGTCCAAGCGTGCTCCCAGCTATCAAGTAGACCAGGCTCTGAATGGCGATGGTGCGAGAGTTGTCTGGTATAGTCTCTAGTATCTCGAGTATGTCAAATGCAAGGCCAATAACAAGCTGTGACTGTTTGTCTGTCTCTTTGATCTCGTCGAACCTGCTGGTCGAATTGGTGGCGATTTCTGGAAACGCTCGGTACAGCTCAAGGAGGGAAGCAAGTCGGTAACTGCGGGCCATCTTGACAAGATGGGATGGCGGAGACCGAGGGTCGCCAGTGTCTTTGACTAACCCAATGAGAGGAGCTCGACTTTTGAGAATGGCTTGTTCCAGAGTTGAGGCCTCCTCGATCAATTGAGCGAGAGCTGCTGCTTTACCCTCAGCAAGCCTAGGACTGCGCAGACTTCTCCGTTTCCTGACCATTGTCCCAACCTTTGCAAGGCGGATAAAGATGTCTGTCGCCACCCCGGTCCAGGGACAAGGTTGTGATAGCGACTCCGGGGCTGGATCAAGAAAGACGTCGAGATACGAAATTGCTTCCAAATCTTGGTCCAGTAGAAATGATACCATGACCTCCCAGTACACCATTGAAGATACGATGAAATTCTGGGTCATGGAGAGTGGTCTGAGGGGCTGCTCAAGACAGTTTGTTGCCATCCATAGCTTGAAGAGATGCCGAGATCCAGTGAGGTGATATAAGCCAAGGGACGAAGGATCATGCCAGCTCTATAAGATAATCAGCAAAGTTCGGGTGCTTGACGAGATGAGAGCAACCTACCGAAGTCATGCCGAGCAGAATGATGCCCAGAAGAATGTCGTCCTTAACAAGCAATGCAGCTGACGGCCTGGCAGGAGCCAAGGCACCCGGAGCGCGTGATGGCAGATCAGTACTTATTTTGGCAAGTTCTCCAGATATTCTTGATATGGCTTCAGTCTGGAAGCTGAGCGGTATCGATGAGCTATGCTCTTGATTCTGATAGAGATGGGCCGCAGATATACTCATGACACAAGTGAAGAGGAGCGGAGACGCGTCCATCATCCTGGTCACATGTGACCTAAAGGGATTCTTTGAAGAGTCGAAGGACGAAGCAACCTCACATACGAAGGAAAAGTAATGTCCCAAGAGTATTGAGGGCTCCGCCGCGGGGACATAGAGCGTCAGGGCAGATCCGCTTGAAGAGGACTTTTGGTTTGACAACTGCTTTTCTTTGTCGTTTGATTCCATGAGCAAAGAACCTCCACGACATATTTGGCTTTCAGGTTGATCAGGATCATGAACCAATGAGTTGAATGTGGCTGTGTAGAGTGCTGCTTGAGTATCGTCTGCTCCGTGAGGCGGGGAAAATAATGGCCACTCAGATTCAAAGTTCAGATCTGATGCGTCCGGAGTTTTCTCCGGTAACTCGCCCTCATCATGGCCCTGCTGGACTTGAGGCGAGGAATCCTCAGCGATGGACGTCGCGATCCCTTCGGCTTCCCTCTCAAACCAAGTAGATCCAGGAATTGAGGGCAGCTTAAGATTTCTCTCGTGTTTGGTAGACCACTTGACGGAGCGAGCATACCCAGGGCATTCAATGCCAGACTTGAAGCAGCGGCGACAACCTGGTTGAGCTTCATCACATTTCAGCTTCTTTGAGATGGTAAGCAACAACTTGGTAGTGAGAGTGAGTCGGAGAACCTACTCGCCGCTTGCAAACAGCACATCCCGCTTGATTTTCATGCTAGTTAGCTGTTTTCAGATATCGAGACCAGAGGGGTGACATACTCCTTGTTTTGTTTGATCTGCGAGACCGAGTTGATGGGCCGCTTCCATCAGAGTTAAGTCCACTTGGGGACAAAGACTGGCCATCTCTTTCTGCTTGCTGAGGAGAGATTGAAAATGTTGACTGCATAATGATAAAGAGACAAATGTTGTCGAAAAGGGCCAAGGATCTGGTTGGAGGTTGATGATGATAACGAGAGCAGAAATGCGGGGAGAAGGTCACGGGATCTGACTACTGATTAGTCGATAAGGTAAGTCGTCATGATTGGCCCGCGAGTTTGCCCTCCTTGCCGCTGGAGCAGCATCGGCGTTGACAAGTCATGCTCTGTGGTTATTTACCGTACAGGCAGCTTGCCTGTCGCTAAGAGATCATAAATGGAGAGTCAATGTGCTTATCAAGAAAAGCGGAATGGTATCATGCTCAGATCGGGTCAGGTAGATAGATAGTCACGTCGCGTATTGACGTTTTCAAACAAGTTATAGCATATAAAATAAATGTACAGCTATACCGTCCAGATCCAGTGTCATTTCTCACTCTCCCACCGACGCACTCTCAGTGCCATTGGTCTCGATCAGTGGCCCAAAGTATCTCTTCCGCGCCCTAAGAGGCCAGTAGACACAACCAAATATGACAGCACCACCAAGAACAACTGGCGCGTAATTCATATTTTCTGCGGTAATAGGCTGATAAGGGGGAAAGAGTAAGAAGATACTTGTGAAAACAAGATAGACTATCGCAACGACATTCACGACGATTCCCAACTTGCCCAATTGCCAAGGACCCCAGATCAATGTGTTTGGTCGGGAAATGCGGCGCCAGATCAAGAGAATGATGGGCATGAGATATGAGATCTGCAGGCTCACCACAGCCAAGGATAAAACAGCGTTGAAGGCTGTGGTGGAACCGATGTTGATGAATCCGAGCAGCATGAGGAGAACGGTCGTGGTGAGGATCGCGATGGTTGGGATTTGACGTTTTCGGTCGATCTTGGAGAGATGCGTGGAGAAGGGAAGGCCTGTAACTCTACTAGTCAGATAGACGTCTCGCTTTCATCGATATCGGATACTTGCCTTGGTCTCTGGCGAACGCCCACATCAGTCTAGCTGCAGATGTGATGAGCGGAACCGTGGAGAGGGCGGCCATAACCGTCACTGCACTCGTCAACGCAGTAGCCGCCGCTGTACTTCCAGTAATGTTATAGAAGATCTGGATGATCGGGAACCCAGTAGGCGTGTTCAAAGCTGATGTAATGTCACCCATGCAGAACAACAGGGCGATCAGAAAGCCAAAGCCCAGAGTTCCGTTGATAAGGATAGATCCAACCATGGCTCTTGGGACGCCGGTTTCGGCCCTCTCCATCTCTTCACTTAGGTGGGTAGCTCCATCGTAGCCGATAAGCACATAGCAAGAGCTCAAGAGCCCGATGCACCAAGCTATCCCGTCGCTTGTCCACCCAGAGTTGTTCTGGAAGTCAGTAAAAACAAAGGTGGCTGAGTGTTTGGTTGGAGACACCACAACCATGACAATTAGGATTATGAAGAAAAAGATGACGTGCAGTGCCATGGTCACCTTTTCCACCAGCGGTAGGATATTGCTGCACAGGATGCAAATGCCAGCGGATCCTATCAGGATAGCCCAATAGAGAAGAGTGCCATGCCACCTCTCAAAGGTATACGAGGTCGGATAGTTCAAGACCAGCATGCCCTGAATTTGTGTTCCGGCGAGAAATGGTGCGCTTCCGGCGACGGCGATCCAGCCCAAGGTGCTGTTGCGACGACAAATGTCAGCCATTTTTATAGCTCTGATGCGGCAACACTTACGAGATATATCCGGCAAGCCAGCTGCTCACTGGGCGTATTCTCTTAGGACATAGCTTTGCTACAAAATGGTATTGTCCACCGGCTGTTGCGTGACTGCGCGTTCCCCATTAGTCACAGTCAACGGGGAGATGAGCAGGGGTATGTGTACCTCGAAGCCAACTCGGCGAGAGACAGAGCGGAACAAAGAGATCCTATAAAGGCCGCAATCGCCCCATAGACGAGTGAAACTGGTCCTCCGCTTACCAAGCCTGTGACCATTGTACTATTGGAACGTTAGGAGGACGGTAACCGAGTCCAGTCATGAGTGTCTCACCTGCAAAGAGCTTCCCACGTCGCCATCAGGCTGACGCAGGTTGCCACCATGGCCGTGAGGGAGAAGTTCCGCTGAGTTGTGTCAGAAAGTCGCCATTTCACACAACTCCCAAAATGATTTCTCATACCTTGACCTCTTGGGCATAGCCCAGACGCTCCAGATGGTGATCATCTCGATTGCCAGTGTGGGCGTGTTTTTCATGATCCGTCTCCATGGCGATGAGAAGACCAAAAATTAGAGTCTGTAAAGATGTGAAGATTTCTGATATCCTTCCCAGTAATAGTGAGCTTTTGGCTTTTTCTCGTCATTCTTCTTCCCTTTTTCACGGTGATTTTATATGATTATGTTGGTTTCTCGGAATTTTCCTTATCTCCCGACAAGGTTCACCGAGATTACGGGCAAGGAGGTCATCTTGCCTGCACTACACCCTTACGGGAAGAAAAGTGCGAGCCCGCCGACAAGGGACGAGACGCTAATCATGCACCCCGCCTTTGAACTCAAGATGGCGCAGTGTGCATCCGAGACCTTTTCCTGAATGATAACTCGGGAAGCCAGGGTTGGAGGGTCTATCATATCGGCCCCTCAGATCGCCTTAGTTATCTCGCAGAAACAAGCGGACGTAATCCACATCGTAGTCTCTGTTATCACCGCCGCAGTTCCAGCTTGAGGCTTGCTGTAGCCGAAGGCAACATGCTTACGGCCGGCCAACATCCCGAAAGCCCGAGCCGGGTACTGCATGGGGTAGTCTTCGGGTCAATTCCGCCTGTTCGACTTTGCAACAACGCAGTTTAAAAGAATTCCGAATACAAGTAATAAGACAAGAGCGAGGAGTAGAGCTGAAAATATCTCGTTGGTTGCCACTGTACCTGTTTGCAGAGATCCTACTACCCTATTCATCCTCATGCCCTCATGTAGATGACCAATTCCAGCATTGCAGTTTATCTCCAGCCATGCAGCCCCCTGATCTTGGGTCCCCATCTTAGTGTATGTTCTTATTCTGGGGACTTGGGCGGTCAATGTTTAAAAGTCTGGACACTAGAGCGATAAAACATGAGGGAACTTGGCCGAATAACAAAGGAACCCTGCTTCAGTTCGTGAGACGACCCATCTCGTAGTTCAGTTTCCTGTAGCAAGCGGAAACCTAAACATGAATGATGCTAAGGTCTCACATTATGTCAATTGTCTTCACGCTTTTTGTCCTCCTCAGTGAAGCTGATGTGTCTTCTCCTTGTTAGACTAGAACATCTGGCTCACTAATAGAACTAATTAAAGCCCAACTTGAAAATAAGCCGGTTGCTCACTCCATCATTTCTCACTCTATCATTTATTATTTCGGGTACTGTGCTATTTGAAAACGGTGTAGGTCATTCAAAGAACACTTGCCTTTCCCCTAGGGACAGTTCAATTTTCCAGGCTCTGGGTTAGTCCCATCCGTATCAACCAAAATAGCAATGGATTGTGTTAAACTACCAACGCTATTAGTGATGAAGCTGTATTCGTTCCAATGACTGGATTTCTTTTCCAGGCCAGTATTCGACTTTTATGGCCCAGTTTCAAGAAAGAAGACAACAGATCAAATTGAAACGGCAATCAAATCCTAGTGAACCTTACCCTACCGTGGTCCGCCCGGGAACCTGCCTACTAATCTCGAACACTCCCACACTGGCTTCATGATATCCTCGCTACGTTTCGTGACAAGTATGCTGAAACTACGGCTTCTACCAAGTTAACTCAATATTTTCTCCTGGACTTTTCATTGGCCTATGCATTCCCTCTGGCAATTCTTGTTACCGCAACGAACGATTGGTGCCTTTCAAACACCGGTCGATTCAACCACAGTAATGGTGGAGATCCAACCGCCGCACGGATTACCTTCTGGCTATAGTTGGTGGCACCTCGTAAAAGACTTGTAGAGTAGTGAAGAGGCACTTTACACTTATTGACCATAGGGTTTAGCAAAAGGTCACTGGGGGAGTCCCCACGCATGACATGTGTTCACTCAAGTTGTAACCTAGAATAAAAGTTTTTTATTATGTGATGACTTGTTAGATTAACATCTCTGAGCCTATTCAGCTCGATTTATAGTATAGATAGAGATATAGAGAAAATCAAGCCTCGATCCTATCTTGCAATAGAAACACATCGTGAAGCCGGAATAGTGTGGAGGTGACTCTGTGGCAGCAAAAATAGAAGAACGGGATTATATACTCTAGCTAGTCCGGTCTGCTGAACTGGTAGCATTCCGATACTTGATGCATGGAATTGTCCCATAGTGATTTGCTATTCAGCAAGTGTTACCCTCCTGAATGTCACCATGTATGGAGAGATCGGTCTTCTGGCTTAACCCATCAAGGGGCAGGCTTCAACTATAATAAAGAATAGATTGTCAAAATATCATAGCATCATGACCCGATGCTAATATAGTGGCCTTTTCCTTTTACTTCTACCTCCTGCAGCCGCCTGCATAGAAGAGTCATACCTAGCTGCATCACCGTGAAAGGATAAGCCTCTCATGGCGTATTTAATTGCCTGCTTTAACCTCCGTACGAGAAAGAAGAGAATCATTCCTTTCTACCTTCTCAAGACAAGACTATAGTCCCTCTCGATACAATGGCTGCCAATACAACGCCGAGAACCATAGTAATAGAAGTCCCTGGCTCTACCGCCGCCGCCGTCGGCTATAAGAACCTCTACCCTCTCCCTTCTCCCATCAAGGGGATATTTGGCCTCCTGCGAAACACACGATTGTCCTTATTCCGCAAGATCAATACGTCAAAGTCTATCGACGACCAGATTATCGAGTCGAGGCTCTATATCGAATTTACTATCCTGGGAGGCGAAGCCTTTCTTGCGGAATTATGGCGCCTAGGGGTGCCCCAGTATATTATACGCTTCGTACGACACGAAGAGCTCCCACGACTCAAAAGGCTCAGACACATAGAGCCCGAAGGTCTCCTCTTTATCGAGGCCATGAAGAGGAACATAGGCTGGCTCAATAGCCTGCTGCCGGTGATCGAGGAGCTGCGGGAGCAGCGAGCGCAAGAAGAACAGCGTCGATGAAGCAAGAAGTTGGAGGATGGGTTGTGGAGGACACGTTGCTTGAGCTTCTTCGGTGAGTGGATCAAAGCTTGCAAGTTGTTGAGTCACAGTGCTGACTCAAGAGGAAAGAAGGTTTCGGTCCTGAAGATGGAAAGGTTTGGTGGCTGCGGAGGAGTACGGGTTAAGATATGTTAGTTAGAGCTTGAATGCAACATCTCGGTGAATTGCCAAACTTTGGCTGGTTCACGTCATCTTTGAACACAATGGTATGGAGAGATCAATCAAGCCAACATAACGATAGTTGACTTTGATTAGAGAGCAGGAACCTAAGAAACTAACTTTTAAGTTTTCCGACAACATTTCGATTTTATGGGCTCTTGGATGGGCAGTTTTTGCTTGCTAAGACACATGGTGTTACAGTAACGAGGAAATGGCCTGTCCTACAGCCTCCTCCATTCTTGTGATACAGTAAGCAGCTTTTCCGGACCATTTGCTCCGTCAGTAAGACCTTTTGGTCCAATGATTCTTTATTAGTGTTGCTTTTCTCAGATGGGGGAGAGGGGATGATGCCCACAAGGTCATGGCCCAAGATGGGTCTCGATCTTTGGCCTTCCATGACGTGCTATTCCAGCACACTGTGGAGTAGCGGTAAGTCCGTAGGTCTAGGCCCATGCTTGAGGTGACAGGCGCATTAAACCGCATATATGGCTGGGCTGAGACAGCTTGACCATGCCTAAGAGGTGTGCTAGAGTTCCATGACTTTAGGAGTGTCCTGGCCGGGTTGGGCGGATGCGGCGGGCATGTTTAGCTGAATGCAATACTCTAAGACCGGCACGATAGCTACAAGATGAGGCATATCCTTCTCTACACTTCTCAAAAAGACACGGCTCCAGTAAGTCAGCTCAACTTTTAAGATTAAAGCATCACTCTCTCTAGAGAACTACCTAGACGATTGACCGACGTTGGACTTCACCTCGACACACCGCTAAAACGGGACACGGCACACATCTTGGTAAAAACTACGGTCGGTGTTTTACCGTTTCAGCCTCGAAACCGAAGCTATCGACGGTGGCTTTGCTGAAACTGTTAAAACGGGTAAGGAAATCGTGCTACAATGCCCCAGACTTGGCACTAAGAGAGTGGATATAACGTTCTAGGCCACGATACTATCGATGACACTACTGCCTTCAGCCCAAGCCACAACCAGCCAAGAACGGTCTCGCCCTCAAATGTCTCTCTTTGCCTGTACCCTCAAGCTACCTCATCAATTAGACTGTTACCATCTGAAACCTCGTTGTGAGCGCCCTTGGCTACCTACCTATATACCCCCCTCCCCGTCACGACGTTGCATTGTAATGCTGTCATCATCAACTAACAACTTCAACCCAATACTCAAACGATCAGTAATCATCAGTTCACTAGCATCAATGCGTCTTTCTCTCTTCCTGCCCCTCTTGGGCTCCGTCTGGGCCGTGCCCACTGAACCCTCCCACATCCTAGACGACCCCCAACTCGACCGACGAGCCGTTGCGGCTACTACACAAAACACAATCAAGCTCAACTCCACTATTTGCTACGTCACGGTTGACGGCTGGTCTGGGTTTGATTTTCGGGTTGCGAAGATGGAGGGAACACTTGCCATCACTCAGGGACTTCCAACACCTGGGACCAAGAACGGCCAAAATATCTACGACATGAGTCTTATTACCAAGTCCCAGAGCTGGATTGGATCTATTCGATTCGCTACGAACGCCTACTTGTCGAATTACCCTGGCGGCAGTTTTCCTGGCCTCGCTGACTACGCAATTGTTTCCCGCACACCGGCCGGAGGAGTCAAGGCTGATCTCGACGGGATTATCGGTTCTCTTCCCATACCGCCGTTGAGGTTTACCACAGGTTCTCTGGAGAGGAACAGCCCCATAGTCACTTATATCCCGACTAAAGGATGGCTCAACGTCATTCTCACCGGCAAGGATGTTTACGGTTGGATTTGGCTAGAGAACGGTTACAGTCTTGATGAAAAATATACGCTCGGCCGATACTATGCCGAAATCTCTGGATGGTGCGTAAACGGCACAATGCCCTTCACGCCACCTTCTTGAGGTGACGGGGTTGGCAGATGGTTCAAATGAGTGGTGGAACTGGGGCATCCTGAGGGAAACGAGGACTTGGGGTAGATGGAGTGTTGGTCGAAATCAACTAGCCAGGGTTTTTGATGTAGCTAATACATGGCACACTCGGCAGAACAAGCGTGGTGCCTAGATAAAGGTGATACCTACTGTGTCACCAGAGCTGCATACATCAAGGAGGTATTCCAGAGCCCCTCGATCATCAAAAGCCTCTCCCATATCCCAACTGCTTTTTGTTTAAGGCTAGGCTCATGACACCTCGTGGCCACAAAGTAGAGCGCCTCGACCAAACCTCCAGCAGGGGTGAATACTACCCCTGACTCTGCAAATCTTGACTCGGTGATGATTTCATCAGCTAGTCCCAGAACATCTTTGGCCCATGTTGTGTTAGGCTCTGGTGTCTTGCTTATCTTGCTCCGCCATATCTCCAGGTTTGCCCCAGCCAGAAGTCTTCGGATCCGCATGTACTTGATGGGGATGCCTCCCTGAGTCAGAAGCCCGTCAAAGTCAATGTCCCAGGCGTATAATTGGTTGAACAATCTCATATGCTGATTTTGAAGAACTCCGTCGCGCTCTAATGGACCTGATAGGGTCGTCATCCGGATGGACGCGTTGTGTAGTCTCTCAAGATGGCTGGCAGCCTTGGTCATGGGGGTGAGATGTCCACTACCGCAACCATCAAGCTCAACAGTATGAGGGGGCCACGATACTGCCTCTTGTGGAAAACTTGATTCCATGATTATCCTGACTTGTGTGTCCAGCTGAGTGTAAAGAGTCGCTAGGAGCGTTCCCGGGGTTGGCGTCGATTCTAGTCCACTGGCCTCTCCCGCCCCGAGCTGCCATTCGTGGAATAGGGACAGACCGTGACGAAGATGAAGACAGGCTTCTTTTTTGAGCCCTTGAACGGCGCATATGCAGATAAATACAATATTAACCATCAAGATGATAACTTGCTGGCCCCTGGTGAGGAGTTCCCAATTGCTCAGGCAGTGTTGCAATGAGGTGATCGACTTGTTATACTGGGTCAGTATGAACTGGCTATCCTCGGTTTTGCATCCATTTTGAGACAGGATTGATGAGTTATAAGCAGTAGCCAGTGCTACAACAGCATGCTGGACAGTCCGGTACGCTTCGGCTGTTTGTAAAAGGTCGTGGGTCCAGAATCCAAGATCAAGGGAAGAAGCAATCGAGGTGGCAATCTTAGTTCGGAACATATACAAGGCCTGCCTCTCTTGGGAAGACCCTCCTGGTATGAGCTGAGCGAGTGGCGATTGTATCTTGTTTGTAGCAGGTCCAAGCACAGCGTATCCATCACACTTTCTCCCTGTCGAAGTGCAGCGATAACAACACGGCTTGGCCTCATCACACTTGATTCGTCGAATTCTAAACCAAAGCCTCAGTTTCTGATCCGTAAAGAAGAGGCCGAGACACTCACCTGCATGTGATGCATCCAGTCCGTACCTTGGTTGCAAATCTCCTCTGTCGACGAGGCGTAACGTTATGATAGGTTCCAGGAGCTTCCGGTAGTGACATGGATGCCTGCCCCATGGCCGGGATCTGACACAGGTATATAGAGAAATACACGTCAAACAGGTTGCCCTTTGAGGTAAATATGAAAGCAGAACAAGCTGAAGAATCCTCATGATGATGGAAACTGCTTATTAAACATCAACTCGGCTGATCAACAACAGAAATGATTTGTCGGTTCGTTTAATCCTTCACTCCACTCTTGGATCTAACGCAATCGGTTGACGTGTGATCCTTGTCTTCCCATGCTTCCATAACCCAACGCCATTATGAGGGGAATCACAGCATCAAGTGGTGGGAAAACAGCCAATCAACAAGACTACTGTGTGCATGAGTCCAACTCAGTAAGCCATATCTTCCGATTATTCATTTAGCATTTATAATCTCACTACCACACTTATAAATAGGTGAACAAGCCCTTTTCTATGATTAACTCAACATCCATTACATCGTGTTTTCCCATGATCACATTTTTATCAAGCACAAGCAATCACTATGACACTCTCTCATTCAAAACCGACTGTACCCGTGGCGGACGTTCCAACTGGAACTGCTGTCAACCTAGATGAAAAGACCCCTACTCTCTTCACCCCAATCAAAATTCGAGGTCTCGAACTCCAAAACCGCTTCATCGTCTCGCCAATGGGAACCTGGAGTGCTCAAAACGGCCACTTGACCGACTTCCACCTCATGCATCTAGGTGCATTCGCATTCCGAGGCGTCCCTCTGACTATCGTCGAGTCCACAGCAGTCGCTGCCAACGGTCGAACCTCGCCTCAAGACTCTGGTCTTTGGCAGGACAGCCAGATCACGCCCCTAAAGCGCGTGGCTGACTTTATCCATGGGCAAGGTCAGAAGATCGGTATTCAGCTCAACCATGCTGGTGTCAAGGCGGGCATGATTGCACCGAGATTCTTGCTCAAGGGAGAACTCAAGGTGGCTGCTGAGCAGGATGGTGGATGGCCAGACGATGTGTGGGGACCGAGCGCGATCCCTCATACCGAGCGGCACGTGGTACCAAAGGCTTTGACTCTTGAGGGAATCGAGGCTTTGGTCCAGAGTTTTGCAGATGCTGCTCGAAGGGCCATCGAGACCGGTCTCGGTAGGCACTCTACCTATTCATCTAATAACTTCTAGCTAAGCAACAAACAGATTTTATTGAGATCCATGGCGCACATGGCTACCTCATCAACCAATTCTTGTCTCCTCTAACAAACAAGCGCACAGATGAATATGGTGGGAGCTTCGAGAACCGGGTTCGCTTCCTCGTTCGAGTCATCAAAGGGATCCGGGCAGTCATCCCCGACAGCGTCCCGCTGTCGCTCCGTATATCCGCAATTGAGTGGATGGAATGGAGCGGCGAGCCGTCATGGGATCTTGACCAATCTATAATGCTAGCCAAGCTTTTGCCCGGGCTTGGTGTCGACATCTTGGATGTATCATCAGGTGGCAACCACAAAGATCAGAAGATCGACGTTCATCCCAACTACCAGCTTAGCCTAGCCAAGACCATCCGAGCTACGCTGAAAGAAGAGCGCCTGGATTTGCTCGTTGCCGCGGTGGGGTTTATCCACACACCGCAGACTGCTCACGATGTTGTGCAGCTTGACAAGGAAGACGGCGTACAGGCAGATCTAGTGTTTGTAGGGAGACAGCTTCTCAAGGAACCTGAGTTTCTTCTCAAGACTGCCCAGGAGCTGGGGGTTGAGATTCAGTGGCCATACCAGTACGATATGATTGGTTTGAACACTCACTGGGGACGATCGTACTTTTAGTAACAGCCCCTAGATAGACGTTGCTTGTTATCAGAGTGCTAGAAGAAGTATCCCCATCTACATTATCGCTTTCAGACTCTTAATAACCTTTGCATATGCTCTTCTCTTTTCCTCAGGCTTGAAAACACGCGCAAGGGCATCCTTGTCGAATCCATGTCCAGCCCCTTCCACTTTGACAACCTCGATGTCACGGCCAGCTTGGGCCAGCTTCTGCCCAAACACCTCAGCTTCAGGACACAGGATATCTCCAGAGCAGACAAAGAGCAGCATATTCGGGGGGAAAGATGACTCTTCGGCGTAGATTGGGGATGCTTTTGGTGACTTTCGATCCTCAAGTCGGGGAATGTAACTGTCAAAGAAGACGCGCAGTGCCCAGGAAGGAATCGGCGCAATCGGTTCTGCGACGGTCTTCGCCTCTGGAGGGTCGCTAAGGTCGGTTCCTGGGTAGAACGCATAAACTGCCCGAATGTTGATGTCTTGGAACTCGCGTCTCAACTCGGAGGATGCGACTAGTGCCAGGTTCCCCCCGGAGCTGAATCCAGATAGAGCAACGTGGTCGAGATCAAAGACGAGAGGCTGGCTCTGGACCCATCGCAATACATCTTGGACGTCCTCGGTAGCTCCAGGGAATGGATGCTCCGGTCCCTTGCGGTAGTCTGCGTCCAGCACGAGGACATTGGCTTCGCGGGCTATCTGTTCGCAGAACGAATGGTCCTGGCCCAGATTCGGCATAACATAGCCGCCTCCATGCCAGTTGATGACGAGTCCTCTAGGCTCGTCTTTGTTGTAGTTGAGGGGGTGATAGATCCAAGCGTCGATAAATCGACCAAGTTGCCTGGACGGAATGCGAACTTGTTTACGGTCGCAAGATGGAGATGGTTGCAAACGACGACGATTGCCAAGGTAGTTGAAGAAGCGAATCAAGGAAACAACGGCTTTGAGCCTAAGATACTGCCAAAAGCCGTGAGCAGCCATTTTGGACAATGCCAAGAACTTCCGTCAAGTGTAGTCCATGCGATGTTCGACTTCCTTGCTGAGATTATATCCCAATGGCTGTGGATCAATCATCGTAAGCGAGGGCGTATTGCGTATTCCCGGTGACCCCTTGCCCGACCGAATGAGTCATTCGCCGTCGATCAACGCTTTGTCTTAATTACGTGATCTCCTCGGCGACGTCAGGCCATCAGTTAATTGGCGATCCAAACTATTATTCCTGTTATCGATTATTACCGAAATACCTAGCACTGTGGGGTTTCGCATGATGGATGATGACTGGCATCCTGTCCCAGTCAATATTGCAATCACTTTCAAGCTGTGGGAATGAGATGTGACATGGAAGGAAGGATATTGATGACTATTTGAAGGTCAGTCACTCGGTGACATATATATATCTACATATTTGCCGCGAAAACTTAGTCCTCTCCTTTCATCCATAACCAACCAAAGATCGTGTGCTGAGTCTCTCGCAGAAATACGGCAGCTAGTCCTCTAGCCAAGCCCTGATCGCGTCGACTGGATCCTCTTCCGAGAAGCCCAGCACTTCCTGAGCAAAGTTCTGCTCGAGCTTAAGCGCCAGATCAGCGCCATCTTGAAAGAGTCGACCATGCAACAAAGGATAAAATGCTGCCTCGAAATTACCGTTGGCCAGATCCTTTTTAGCAACTCTCTGGACATCATCAACCTTGGAAGACTTTACAGTCCATTTCTTTCCGGATACTCTCTCTGCGATTGCAAGAATTTCCCTTTGAGAAATATTGAACGAGGCGATCGTGATGTACTTGTTTGAGGCTTGGCCTGGATTCTTGAGGATAGCGGCCACTATCTTGGCCACAAAACTAAGGTTTGTCGTCTGGAATTTTTCATTACCCGAGTCTGAGATTTCTGCCGTCATGGTGTTTTTATCAAATCCCAAGGATAGGTGTTCCAGCCCCTGCATTGGGTGTGTCAGTCAAACCTTGACGCGTAATTACACAGCCTTGACGGCTTCACTTACCCAGTCAAACCACAATCCAGTAGAAATGCCTGTCCAAGAGAAAAATGCATTCTCTTTTGCAAGCTTTTCCAAATGCGCTTGCGCAGATGTCTTGTCGGAAAGCAGTTTGCCAAAGATTGTATCTCCCAAAATCGTCGTGTTCATTCCCCATTCCGACGGAATGAAGCGCTTCACCTTGGCAGCAACGGCAGCATCGGCAGCCAAGTTTTGATAATCTGTTGTTCGTGGGACCAAGAAAGAGATGAATGCATCCTGGCCTTCGAGAGCTGCCCTCCAAGAGTCAAACGAGTCATGGACGATCGTCCGGACTTGAACCCCATCAGGGAAAGTAGCCGTAGAAGTTGGTCTTTGCAAGGCGATGACGTTGAAGTTGGAGGCCAAGAGCTCCTTTACCACAACTTTTCCAATATTTCCGGATGCCTTGGTCTTCTGTCAGCACTGCTTATTCTTCTTCTGATGCAACACCTACTCCGGCGATGGCAATGTTCTTATAGCAGGACATGTTGAGTTCTCTTGCTTTGATGCCGCGTAGTTGCCTATGCTCATGTGATAGATAAGAGAATATTGAATACGTCAGTATGCAAGAAGAGACTTGTGAATGTGAAGCAAAGCGATACAAGGGCATTAAATAGTTTTGAATATGATGCGACTTTGAGCCATACTATCGTCTCTCAAATCAATTTGCCCGCAACCTCCCTATCCTCATAATTCTTCATGCTGTGACCAAAAATCTGCATATTCTCCCATCCAAATCCGAGGACTCAAGCTCTTCGAGATCTCGCCCCACGTCTAACCCCAGGGTTGAAGATGGAGATGGGTGCTAATTCTCCCGAGACGAGCGGGGGTTATATCCGTAGGCACGGGGTAGGGGCCCGTGATTAATAATGCCCAGACCGTCATCGTCCCACTCACAACAGGAATTCCATTACAAACCACGTTATCTCGTTGATCCTATCGGTGCCTCATCCAACATGAAGCGCCATTCCACTCACGGCCAGTCACCAAATGTCAAAACAGTGCAAAACAAACGACCCCGGACGTCGCAGGCTTCAAGAACTGAACAGACCAGTTTCCACGATGGCAGGTCCGCTCAACATGGAGCGGGGGACTACCGCCTTGCCACAGCCAGGATGCCTTTAGATGCTCTGTTGTGTGTCTGGAGACAAGGCACCAACCGACATCTGAATCGCCGGCATGTAGAGAAACTGTGCAATTCCTTCCAGCAAGGTAACTTGGAGCGACAAGAAGCTGAGAACTATTTGCTGGTGCAATGCAGCGCAGAGGCCGTAGGCCGTATGATGAGCCATCTGGGGCAGCCGGGGCATCACTCGCAGTGCAACCAAGTACTTTCGTTTGAGGACTGGTTGGTGGTCAACCCCAATGACAAGGCAGAAGTCATGGCAGGCCAGCACAGGATAGAGGCAATGCGTGAGTATATAAAGCAAACAGGAGCAAATAGTAAGGAACTATGGTGGACGTGCATTATATACGATCGAGGTAAGTGACTACAGACCATATTTATTCATATTACTCACCGACCATCAAGACCAAATCCCGGCAGAGATTAATGTCAAGCTACGTGTCAACCGTCGCGACCTCTCTCTACCTGATAGTCATGGCCAAATCTGGATGCAGCTCGTGCTGGCAAATGATCAATGCGATTCTCTCTTTCAGGGGAAGAAGTACGACGTGGAAAAGCAAATGATGGATATCCTACGACTAAGTACCGCCGACAAATTTCCCACTGCTCGACTTGTGACTCTTTGGAGAAACCACCGTTGGAGGCCGATGATCACTCGTTGGTGCAAGACACGACTTGGTAGAATGACCTTCAACATCTCAACCTGGGAGTGGATGGTAAGCTTTCGAATTGATAGCGTAAGTTTACGTCCTCTCTACATATATCGAGCGGGTTACTGATACATGTCGTCTTAGTACTGGTTCACCGCCTTTGAGCAGGTTCTCAAGTCACTCGCTGAGCTACCTGAGGAGTGTGCCGACAGCCTGCAGGCTTCAGATTGGGCCAAGCTAGCAGAGGCACTACCTATCGGGCACACAGAAATGCATGTTAAACAACTCTTTTACCCTGCCCAAGAAAAGAATGAGTCCAGTGCCATGCGTCACCGTGGCTTCTTTCTGGAACTCAGTGACGAGGCTTACAACCGCACCTATCACCGCATCGTGGACCGCCCCAGGCTGGTATTTCCAAACGTCCAAAAGCTTCTCAAAACAACAAAGGAGGAAGGCCGGATTATGACGCAGGTCTTAATCCACGTAGTCGCGTGGTTGAATCCTAATCCAACCGTCATCATAGACAAGCGACAAAACAACAAGCCCCTGATTCGGGAGGATCTCAAATCAGCGATTCGAGAAAGACAGCTCCCTTCACTGTTCAGAGCTGAAAACAGCAACAGTGATATGAACACTGGGATAATGGGGGGAAAAGATCAATCTACTCAGTTGGAGAAACTCTCGATTCAGCTCGAAAAGGCAGTTCTCGATGTAGTCCGGGACCAAATGGACTTGTTCAAGTCAGTGGCTATAAAGGTCTCTTTATCCATCTTTCCAGATGACGAAAAGAATGAATATCGAGAACGATTCGCCAATAAGGCATGGAAAAAGGTGTTGGACACGGTTGAAGAAATCATTGGCCCAGTGTTTGGGCCATCACTTCTGCCAACCACTTTCCGAGCTACCAGCGATGCTACAAACCTTGACCAGTCAATGTCCAAGATGACTCGAGAAATTTGTGCACGAGTTCTGGAAATCCCGAAAGTTGCGCGGGATCAAGCCCTTCAATGCCCCGAGGCGTATCAAGAGCTGAGCGCCTCGATAGACCATGCTGTTCGTCAGTGGACACTGCGATGGTCTCGCCACCACCAGGCAGATGGCCATGACAAGCTAGAGTCTCGTGAAATACCGGAGATGATGAAAAATGCTCAAGACCCATACGAGTCACAACAAACTTTAAGCGTATGCGTCTCGTCAACCCGACATGCAAGTGGCCAGGGTCAGATAACCGCAACTCTCTCCCACGACGCAAGACTTCCACTTAGCTCAACAAGCAAAACACCACGAGAGAATGGGCAAAGAGGATCAAACAGAAAAACAAAGGCGTATTCCAAGGTTTCGTGGCCATCATTTCAGTCTTTGTTCAGTAGGAATGAGGGTTACTTATCTTGAGAATTGACATGGTCGGAACGGGAATCGGAACATGGAGCGTTTGTAGGTACGACACTATGACAGAGTTTCGGCTGCAATAAAAGGTTTTAGTCGAGCGAATGAAGTTATTACTTACTTGATCTGGCTAATCCTCTCCTGACAGGAACAAAGAGCAATCACTGACCTATCTAACTATGTCAGCGAGGTTTTACTGTCATGTCTTAGGTCTGCCTCATTATATATATATTTTATTAACCAGTCGTTAGATTCATTTCCTAGCTCTATCGCCTGAAGTTCCCTCCAAACCCGTCCCAACCCGTTCCCTCAGTGGGATCTCACTATTTGAGGGCCCGAGTGTCGGCAAGCTACTGTTGCCATTCGTTGTCATAGTAGGTACACTAAAATCAAAATGGTCGAAGCCACGCGAGGCTCTCGGGGTATAAGAACTGCTTTGGTTCGAGGTGCTGATGTGCATAACTTGACGGACAAGAGGCCAAGTCAAGGGGAGGTTGGCAGCAATGAGTGCCGTTGAAGATTCCCGGATATACCAGACTGTCCAGTCAGCCCCAAAGGGGTCAGTGAAGGAGTAGTATTTATTCAACACGGCGGAGACAATCTGCGGCACGACATGATTAGCAACATGGGTCGTATGGTTAGTAGACGAGGCATCTGGCTAGGTTGGCCGTTAGCAGTCATCGATATCCACATACCGTAAAGACGCCGACGGTGTAAATGCAGCACAAGGCCACTTTGATCTTGGCTGAGGCATTGGATTTCAGAAATAGGGGCATAGGAAGTATAATGATCATGATGTCGGACGAGATGTTGAGGGTTGCATTCGTGATGAGGTGATGTGTTGCGGTTGAACATTGAACTGCACAGCATTAACAAGAGACTTTGTGCAAGTCGTAGGGGGCAATAGATACCATTGTCGGTAGGGACAGCCCAGTACTGATTGAAAGGACGACACCATACTCCAAAGTATAGGATCTCCATGACAACAAACCCGACAATCACATACACCCCAACTGCTTTGACGGCGCGATTGTACGTCAGGTTTGTCCTGTTCAGGGTCAGAAAACGACCAGCAGATCACGTATACAAGGCAACCCACGTGAGTCGGTTATACATGAGGAGCAAACAGCACTTGACGAGCCAGGTCACGGTGCATTGGAGCTGCTCTACAACGAGAATGAGTTTGGATCCGAGCCGGCGTTTATCGATCTCATCTGGAGTGAGATCGACTGCTTGAGTGGGGTCTATGAGGTTGCTGCTCGTGTGGGAAACGATGTTGATGCAAGCAATGAGAACCGCATCACAGGCCTGGATTGCCAGACAGACCACCAGTCAGAGAGGAGAAGAGCACTATACACGACTGCGAGCACCTACCATAGCAAGAATCATCAAGTAATCATCAGTCTGATACTTCTTGACTGATCCCACGACCATCCGACGAGACAGGCTGGACGCGCAAAGGTCAGCAAGGCACAAGTGAAACCACAGTCCGGGAAGCTTACAGCCGGGCAATGACGACGAGCCATGTGACTCCGTACCAGATCCACGTCTCGATGGCGAGACGCGTCATGTCTTGGAGAGCGGAAGCATGATTGAGGTCCAAAGAGGGAATGGGGTTGCGGCTCACGCGAGCGGAGCACGGAGAAGGAGGATTTTAAATGAGGTGCAGGGGATCCGAGTCAGGGGAGACGAGATAAGCTTGTGATCCAATGACGAGGCGAGGATGACGTAGTGATGCTTGGCTTGAACTCCATCGAGCCGAAATGTGAGATCCGAGTATTTTCCGAGGATATGAGTTGGAAGATGTGAACTGGTGGTTGATGGAATAAGTTGAGCTTGAAAGTGTAGAGTTGGCGTTGAATGCTTCACCGTTGCATCGAATTACCGTTGCAACAGTCAAATCTTTGACTCGCGGAAGAGAATAACAGGTGGCGCCTAGCAACCTTAACAGTTGCTTAACAAATTATCTCTGTTAGTCAGCCACGCTTATTCTTGCATTCAGCCACCGAAAGATTGCGGCTCCGACTTGTCTCACAGGTTTTTCTTCAGGGCTGGCTGGCTCAGTGAGAAACAACAAAACGTGACAAAAGATTACATATGAAGACCAATTACCATTCTATTTGGCAAATTTCTCATAGACTTCCTGTCCGGGGCCATCGTAGATCCCATCAATCCATAGGACTTCTTTAAGACTCATCTTGACCTCACACCACGACGAGCCAAGACAAGGCACCATCATCTCAGACAGCATCATCGTCAACTCCTCATCCTGCAAATCCATTGCTGACATGAAGCCAGCAAACATGGCCCACGCAAAAAGTCTCCTCTCTTGTTCATTCGCTGGTGTAAAAGTTTGGCAACTTGTGCGGAGTTGAGAACCTAGAAAGGGGTACTGAAGCTTGACTTGGGGAAGGCGGAAGAGAACAATAGTCAAGTAAGCCAACATGGAGAGGCGCAAAAGCTCTGCAAAACGATTCTCGATTCCAAAGTCGAGCAGCAAGATGCGATACTGCAGAGAGGTGAGAAGGTCCTGAAAGATTCCGGGCTGCATCTTCTGGTGAGACTGGAACAGGAAGTTGACGAGCTGCGAGAAATCTTGAACATCTTGAAAGATGTAGTATAACCGTCTATCGACTGGTTTGATCAGACGACGAGTGCGTAACATGGCGGTTGTGGGAATGGGTCTCAGGCGCTTCAAAACTGGGCAAGACTCGAAAAACGAGTCCCAGGAGACGCCCTCTTGGAAGAAGTATGGTCGGGAGCCTTGGCTAATTGCCATGCTCAAGTCGACTCTGTTGAGCAACGCACTGTTAGCACATGTGGCTATTTCACAAGCCTTGAGTCTAGCTGCACACTCACCGACATATCTTGACCTGGAGCTGTTGGGCATGGCTGAAAGAACCGATTCCCCCACGCAACTCAACGATCCGCTTCAGTCCATCGGTATGTGCTCTTGCAGCCTGGACATCTCCCGCAATTTCGCAAAGCATGGCCATGCTCATGACCACAGCAACCGTTGAGTCAGCAAGGGCCATTTCACTGTCCGCTAAGCGTTCATTGAGAAGTCTGATGGCCTTGAAAACATGGTAGTTGGTGCGGGGCTGTGCAGTACGCCCAGTTGCAATGTCATGAAAAGAGCTGACGGTGAAGAGAAGAGCGTGGAGGTATGCGGCATCGTTGGTCATCCAGCCGAACCAGTTGGTCTCGGAGGCGTTGAATTCGCAGCAGAGATCAAGGGGGTACATAAGCTCTCGGATTGTCCCAAAGACTAGTAGCGAGTGAGTTCATTATCTCAATTCAAGTATTCGATTCACTTACAGCTGGCGATCATTTGACGGGCAGGCCTATCAACCTCATCTGCAAACGTGACAGTGTCCAGCACATTTATCGAGAAGGGGAACCACGGGCAGGTATCCCATCTGTTTCCATCACCGCATCTCTCAACGAGACCACTAAGGCGACCAACAGAGTCGGTTGGGGATGTCGATTGTGGTCCAGCGGCAGTGGTGTGAATCCAAGAATCTGGAAGCCGAGGGGGTTGGTGTCCACGCGTGTTCTTCCCTCTCATCACATGACGTCGGATAAGTTTGCGATCCGACGGCTTAGGATTTCCCTTGGAATCACTCAAGACAAACTCAAATCCCTTCGATGCTGACGGAACAGTTCAGTCTAGATGAGGTGAACAGGGGGTAGAATGGTGGGACATACTGGGACGTGGGGCCGGGCGTCTTCCTGGCGCCATGTTTGATCCCCAGGGGGGTGATAAATTATTCCTGGCTTCTATGAGATGTCGACTGAGCGATCGAGTGTTATCGGAGCGAAGGGAAAGCTGCAGGAAAGAGGCAACTGTGGATGATGTGGAAGAAAGAATGTGTCTATCTCCGAGAACTCAACTTCGTGGTCAGCAACATTGCATAAACGTGATGAGGATGAGTGCCAAGACCACGATTGTTTTCCTATTTCGGCTTAGCTCCTGGGGCCCAGAGACGGATCCCTGCTCTGATCCTTCCGATGACCCGGTCAACTTGATTCGTCTCTTTGACTTGGGCAGCGCCAAGACAAGATTGTTTGACAGAAGAGGATGTAGTCTCTATTCTATAAGGAAACAATCGAGGCTTGGCGATTTCAATATCTAGAAGTTTCATGTTCGGTCCTTGCGGACTAACTGTGACCAAGATAGTGAAGCCATATCCCAAGTCCCAACGATGACATGGCCTGCCTCTTGCAGGGTATAAATTCTCGAAAGCTGCTCTTCAATCTGTTCATGCTTTGATATCCTCACTCATACTATTCGAGACAGCTTCCCTCATATTATCCGCAATTTGCTCATATTATCCACAATGACTGCTTCGTCTGACCTCCCCATGCTCTCACAAAGTCTGATGGGACTCTTCTTCGCTTCCCAGCGTGAGAAAGCCCACTTTCCTCCTAAAGACACCAACCTCAGTGGTCAGACAGCCATCATCTCTGGAGCAAATGTCGGCCTTGGCTTGCAATGTGCCCGCATGCTCCTCGAGTTGAAGCTATCCCATGTCATCATCGCCAGTCGGTCTCTCCAGAGGGGAGAAACAGCCGCCAAGTCACTCCAAAAGGAGCATCCTTCCGTGTCTGTCGACGTCTGGCAGCTGGATATGACTTCATATCAATCGATTCAAGACTTTGCATCTCGCTGTGCTACCCTTTCCCGCATCGACTTTGTCATCCTCAACGCGGGTATCACCAAGCAGAATTTCGACCTAGCTGCGACCGGCCACGAAGAGGTCTTTCAGGTCAACTACCTATCCACTGTTCTCTTAGCTACTCTCTTGCTTCCTATTCTCAAAGAAAAGGCCCCGGTTGGTCGTCCTGGTCGACTCACCATCGTTAGCTCTGGCCTTTCAATGCACGCCAAGTTCCCTGAATCCAAGGCCTCACCTATCATCCCTGCCTTTAACAACAAGAACACTTTCGATGGGGCTGAGCGCTACAACACCACCAAGTTTCTCCTCCACCTCTGGGCTTACAAACTCGTCGAATATGTGAGCCGCGACGATGTTGTGGTCAACCTGGTTGACCCTGGGTTTTGCAAGGGCACGAATCTCCAGAGGGACATTCATGGCGTTGCCAAGGCCGTCCTCTTGGGGATGAAGTCCATGGTAGGACGACCGATTGATGCTGGAGCTTCGACTTATATCGATGCTGCTGTCATTAAGGGCAGCGAAACGCATGGCAGCTTCATCATGGACTGGAGGGTATACCCGTAAGTTATTTCAGTGAAGACATGACTGATCACCCAAGCTGACATGAATTCTCAGATATGGCCAGTTTTTCTACACCCCCGAAAGTAAGACAGTTTCACAGAAGCTATGGGAGGAGACCATGAAAGAGCTCGGTTTCGCAGGTGTACAGCAAATTCTTGACAAAATGAAGGCAAAGGCTTGAAAGACGCCCGTGTTATCAGATGCTCCCAATCGCCAGTCGCATTATGTTTCCTTTTTGGTCTGATTTTCCTCATTAGAGATATTAAGAAATGAACAATCAGCCTCTATCGTCTCTCCAAAGCCATATAAAACCTCGCAGCATTGAGTCTACCATCGGCCACGAGCAGTTTTTGAGATTAGATCTTAGTCGCATGAGATTGACGACAGTATCTCTGGAAATCCAAGGAGAAAACACAGCATGAACGTCAAAAATGATTCTTCGTTGTTCGCCAGACACCTGGCTGGTGGCTATTGAGATGAACGACCCCAAATAACAATCCCTTTCCCACGACTTACGCCCAAGTCAAAGTCCGCATCGCTTACGCATCTCTTCGACTGCTTCCACATTGTTTCGTAAAGCTGTGAATCCAGCTGCACTTCCAAAGAAAGAAATGCGCCCATTTCCATCCTCATACAATTCCGACTGCTCTTCTCGATTGATGCCCTTATCTATTGGCTGAATTCTTTGCTCAACCGCAGCCAGTAAAACTCGGTCGACCTCCTCAAGAAGCTCCAGAGCATCTTCGTTACGGGTGTTGTGACCACATGCCATTCTCACTCGCGGTGCAAGCGCATCATCGCTGGTCCCTATAACTTCTGTCAGCTTGAAAGTCTTCAAACGAGCAAGACTCCTTACCGGCTTCTTGATTCCATCCATGAACCAACTTCTTCATTTTCCCAATGGTCTTACTGTAGGTGGTGACATTTCCCTCTCGCGGAAACAAGATAGCTGCCCACTCGTAGATGGAGTCACCGACAAAGAGAAATCGCTCCTTGTGATCCCATATAGCCAGTTGGTCCGGAGTGTGGCCAGGTGTGAGATAAAATGTTAATCCCAAATCCTCTCCCCGATTGTTGAGCAACCGTTGACCATCGTTGGCCCATCCCGTGACTTGGTAGTTTGGTGTCTCCATACCGACGAATCGACAAAGAGAGGATTCTGGAAGGCGGTCTGGGCCTTGGATGAAGTCCTTGTCGAAGGAACTCGCCCAAATAGCACTCTCGCTGTCTGTGAACTCTTCTATGCCACCTAAGGAGGTCAGTGTATGAACAACCACCGGGGGTAGCCGGCGAAGAGAACCAACCGATGTGATCATAATGGCAGTGAGTGCAAATGACGACATATTTCCTCGTCCCGTCCTTGTTCAGTGGTTCATCTTCGTTATCAGCAACCGGATAAGTCTCGATGAAAGTTCGCAGAGATCTAAGTTCAACGGTTGGATCCTTGGCTGCGCCGCCACAGCCAGTGTCGATCAATACCAAGCTATTCGGAAAGAGTTTCGCGTAAATGAGTGGATTCTCGCTCCATTTGTCGTCTTCACAGATGACAAAGGTCGTTTTGTTGAGTCTGCTTGCAGAGAAGCAGGTTGTTTGCGCGGTCAGAGACATGATGCTTGTTTGGAGGAGGTTGCACGTCTTGGTTCACGAGTCAAGTCACAGACAAAGCCAGGAGTCACTCCTACCGGGGTTTTGTATGATTGCCGGCTTTAACCGGCGGACCCAACCTCGGACTGATAAACTGACTAGCGATAAGCTTACCTAAAGAGGCTAGTTTTTCCCTTCTCTCTCTTATCAGGCAGCGAAGGAGCCCGAGCACCGGGTCAGCTGGCAGCCACCAACAGCCCATCCGCTAAGAAGCCGTTACTTAGGGAAGACCTCTCTGGCAATCATTTTGGGGGTAGTGATTGTTCAAAGATTCTTTGAGAGAGCAGTCTAAGTTTGGCTAAAGTGAGAGCAATTGAAGAGTGCCACATTTGAACGAGCCATGAAATCACGAACAAGGCAGTACTGTCAACCTGATTTCACCAAGTCCCTAACCGACTTGCTGGAGCTTCTCTCCTATCAAAACAAACATGGCATCATTTCCATATGTTTGCAAACGCATAAGCATCAAGGTAACGCCATTCGGCCCATCTTAGCTTGCCAAGCAATGAAAGTGAAACTTGAGACAACTGCGCTGGTCTAATATGATGCGCAGCATCAATCCAGGATACCAAAGTAGATAGATTTAAGAGAACTAGCTATATAATGCAGAAATTCAAAGGCCTTCTCTGTTTCAAATCTTCATCTTGTAGTAGCATGCGTAGATTGGATGCAAAAGGTGAGAATGATATCACGACAGCTGGTGATGCTTCCTGAGCGAACATGATTGTCCTACAGGTACGTACCTACCTGAGACATCAATGTGCCAACTTGAGGCGTGTCAGATTTCATCTGCTGATTGGTCTGACTAATACGAATGGAGCAGCCGACAGCCACAACGTTACAGCGCACATGATCCCCTAGCCATGTGTGCTCCGTGAAATTATCACCATCAACATCACTTGGTCAGATCACCTGGACCCTACGATCAGGCTCAACGCCCTTTACTGATACGCATACTTCACTCTTCATGTGATTTCAAGTTATTTTGTCCATATCTGTGGTGACTTGACGCAATGTGTCAGGCCAAACAGTGCGGGATCCGCCCCTCCCATTCTGCAGGGTAGGACAGAGCCAGGCTCTTGGGATCCTCTTTTGAAGCCGCTAATAGAGTCCAGTAAAGCTGTACCGCCTACAAAGATGGCATTCTCACTAATTGAACAATGGAGTATGTTAATTACCATGAGAGACGACAACGATGAGACCTGAGAGACTTCTGCGGAGGTTGAACCTACTCAAGCCACAGTCCTTCGCTTCAGGAATTGGAGCGAGTCAACACATTCAACCCTGCAAAGATGAAAAGCTCTGACCACACAGCATCTCAACCGTCTACTTACTCTCTCGACGGCCTACGGCGGCAAAAAGAACCTGTTTCTGGAAGGGACATGGATCACTCTGAACATTCCCAGCCCCGAGCAAAAAGATATCTCATCCGGCAAAAACATACAACAGCGGGGATTCGCTGGTCGTCACCGACCCAACTACTAATCCGCCCCTCACCGGCTTATCTATGGGAGAGCGGACGGGATCCCGAGTTCTCCGGTGGGTATGGTCGTATGTGGAAGAGTGAGACTCTGTATCGAGTTATCAGTACCTTTTTCAGACTCGGAGCCAGAACCCTCCTACTTACGAATGGTGATGTGTTTCGAAGCCAGTTAATCAAGTAGCCATTGACGATTCTAATTCATCTATCGGCGAGTTTTGGTTATGTTCCTACATCAGAGGAGTCTGATGTGAGCTTGTGGAACTTCAACACCAAGACTCGCGTTGGCCGAGGGTCTAGACCACCACAGCCCAGACTTGACCTGCATCAGCGTCACATCGCCTGTTTTGCTTCAAGAGTGGGGTAATCTGTAATCAGTCTTGCTGCCCTCGCTGACCGCTTTCATCGACATAAGACATATTCTAATTGTCAGCTTACAGGTTTTGGTCAGACATCACATTAAATACTTAATAAGTGCCAAAATGAACGAGGAATTATACCGGGCCTACGCTGGAGATATTCTAGAGGAGGAAGACTCATTTCGCCTCATTTCTCTCCAACCTGGCGATCACGACGAACCATTGATCCTGCGTCTTATCAACACTAGACTTCAAGACCCTCAACCCTACGAAGCTGTTTCATATGTCTGGGGAGATGCATCACGCCAGGTACTGCTACGAGTTATCGATAAGAATGGCGAAGAAATCACGATGGGCGTCACGCCTAACTGCTACGCTGCGCTCCAACGATTGCGAAACAAGGACTCTGCGCGAACCCTGTGGATTGATTCTATCTGTATCAACCAGTCGTTGAATGCGGAAAAGAATCATCAGTTGATCCTCATGTCACGCATCTATCAGGAAGCAACTCGAGTTGTTGTCTATCTTGGCGAGGGCACCAGCGACACAGATGCCGCCATGAAGTACATCGGTGAAGTTGACGATCCTTCCGACTATGCAAGCGGTGAATGGCACCTGCCGTCTGCGATTTGCGATAAATCTTCATTGGATGTTTTCTTCGAGCGGCCTTGGTTTCATCGTGTCTGGGTGCTACAAGAGATCACATTTGCAAAACAAGCTATCGTCGTCTGCGGGAGTCAGGAGCTAGACTGGCAAAGTTTCTTGACGTTCTACCAATGGAACGTAACAAACTGGACCGTTGATAAGCTTCCATACTCGGTCGAGTACTCAACGTCGCCCGTTTCGAAGCATGGTGGATGGATCTGGTATGTGGAGCGGCTCCTCAGGATGCTCAAAGACACAAGACACTGCGGCGCAACTGATCCGAGGGATAAGCTATATGCCATTATTCCTCTGCTGAATCGAGATCACGACCAATTGTCTGTGGAGATCGCTGAGTCGATGGAGAAGTGGGAATATGACAATGAGGATGAAGTTAAGGACATGCAGGCACGCCGACAGAGGACTCAGATTCCAGTTGATTACGGTCTTTCTGAAAAGACCGTCTTCACAGACCTCGCCGTGTTACTCTTGCAAACTGTCGGCTTGGATACACTCAGAAGCGTCATCAAGCAGCCACAAATACCCGGCCTTCCCTCTTGGGTCCCTGACTGGAGCACTACCAGTTCCAACTGGTCTTCACGGAACCCTCCGAGGGATATGGGGCATGCTGCTGGGTTTGATGGAAACCCTGACTACCTTTTTTGGCGATCAAGATACATCCCCGAAAGACTCCAGACTTGGACTGTCTCTGAATATTTGTCTACATCGGGGGATATGTCGATGCAACTTCACATCGATGTGGTCCGGGTCGGTCGGATAACGAAGCTTGGAGACGTTTGCGACATTGAAAACAACGTCTTTCCTCTTGCTCAGTGGGAAAGCCTTGTGCCAAGCAAGGAATACCTCGAGAACAAGAAACCTCCAGGAAGCCTCTCATCTCAGGAGATGGTAGACTGGTATAATGAGCCCAGAGGACTCCCACCGTTCGTAAGAACAGTTTCTGGGGACGACGTAGTCTACCCCAGAGCGGTCATCCAGGCCGTCGAATTCATCAAGTTATATGGCGCCGAGAACTTGACCAAGAAACAGGAGGAAACCAAAATGGACAATATCTTTTGGAATGAGAGCCAAGACAAAGACAAACTTCCACTCAGCGAAATTTTGAAAGGTCGTAACAGTTACGAAAGGCAAGCTAACTTCATTCTGCGAGTGTGCGATGGCAAGCGATTCTTTGTTACCGATACTGGCTTCATTGGACTCGCCCCTGGGCGAGCCCAAGTCGGCGACATGGTGTATGTCGTGAAGGGAGCTTCTGTCCCCTTTGTTTTCCGATGCAATTCGTCAAAGCGGACAGATACAGGCTGCGATAGTAAAGTCGAAGGGGGAGACGAGACCTCATATTTCGAGCTGATGGGTGAATCCTTTGCGTACGGAGTCATGACGGGTGCTATTTGGCGTGATGTGGCGAAGGAGACCAGGAAGGTTGAGAAGATTATCGTTCGATAGTAAATTTGTTTCCTTTACTAACAATACATGACCCAACTATCCAGGTTCATCTTCTTGATGACTTTGCTGAACCCCTTCGACCCCTTGGCGGCACCAGTGACTGAGCAGATCCTTTTTTTGTCGGCGGCTTTTACCTTTGGAGCTCCCGCTGGGTACTCGATATTGAATACGGGTTTTCCGGCTTTGATGTAAGGTGCATATAGGTCGCACTCCGAGTATTGTATGCAAGACTCGTTGATGCAGAAACCGACATGTGGGAGAACCTGCTTTGTGATGCTCCCTCCGTTCTTCATGCCCGTCGTCATACGATACTTTGCTGCTTCTTTGGAGAGGAACTTGACGTATGAGATTGTGTCAGCCTCGGTTAGACCCAGGCCATTATCGGCTTGCTAAAGAAGACGTCAGCGATAGCCTCAAGATTCACGGGTCATGACTTACGTAGCCATCCAAGTTATCAGGATCAATGGCGTCGCAGCCCTTCTCGGCAGCCAACTTGATACGCTTTGCCATAATAGCCCGTACTGAAGGGCTGTTGATGTTGACGTACTTTTCATCCGGCCATCCACTCAACGTCTTGCCAAGATCCTTTTTCTGGAAGCTCTTCCTGTCGTCGCGCCAATTTTCCCAAGATCCGGCGCTGAAGTAACAGATGACATACTTGCCCGCCTTATGCAGAGCGGTAAAGGTTTCCTTTGAGTTCTCAAACAAGTCCACGTCGTAGATGGGGACGTTTGGCTTCAGGTTCTTGGCGCCACCTTTGGGGATCTTGATGACCTCGGAGAGAATGATTTGCCAAGGAGTGCCGACTTTGGGCTTCCATAGCTCTTTGCGAGTGGTGACGCCACGAGGAGAAAGGGCTTCGGCCGCCTGGACGTTCGCGTTGGAAGAGACCGAGAGTACAGGCACAGAAGCTGCCACAAGGAGAATGACACTATTGATGAGGCGGTTCAGCTTCATTGTCGATGTCGCAATTTGCTTGATAATGGAATTAAAGGCTTCAAGCAGTCTTGTCTTGGTAACTACATCAAGACACATTGTGCGTGGCGCGCCACGTTTGACAACCCTATTTATTGTCGGTTCTGGTTGTGACAATGTGCCACCCGACGCAATCACGTTCCTGAGCTCATTGCACAATAAGCTATTGAGCCTGAAGCGGTGTCATTTCCATTCCACGGTTCGAATGATGTGGGCCTCGACTGCTTGACAAAGAAGACACGAGGACGGCGACGCTCAATTAAGTTGCTAAAGAGTATTCACTTTATGATACAATTATGAGAAAATAAGACATAAAATTAAGAAATGGTGTCATGAAGCGAGGACAACTGTGGATTATTGACTCAGTGTCTTATGTCTTTTTATGGCTGCGTGCCAGACTTATGCTCCTGTCGTCTATTCATTCATACACTTTCAGGACTGGCCTCGAGGTCATAAAAAACACCCCACAGGCCGTGGCCCCTACCGTATTATTCCGCATCCATATTGTTGATACCCTAAAGCGCCGGTCAAACGATACCTCACCACTGATTTCTGGACAGAGGAATGTGATGAGGGCAAAAACGGACTTGGAATGTGATCGAATGTTCTAGCCTTTTGTTTAACTTTGGCTGTGAAACCCTAAAAAGGCCATGATGGTACCTGAGAAGCATCATGGAAGATTGTGTTGACGGTGGCCTTTTGGACAGTCTTCATGATGGCAAATGTCAGCATCATTGCTTAGCAGAAACTGTCAGTGAAACCACAACACAATTATGCAAGCTGGCAAGGCATGTTAAAAAAAAAACAGTACTGACACTGTGTTTGCAAAGAAAGTTGCTGATTGCAAGGGTTGCCAGCCATCACCTGAACCAAGTGGGTAGGTCATCTCGCTTCAGATTGTCTTCTCATCTCGGCCTCGGCACCATGTCTCTTTTCCTTGTCATGGATCCGCTATTCTCGTCTCAACAAATGAAGCATACGTAACAAGTAACAATAACCTGCCGCCTCGCCGAAACCCTGAATGTTATTGGTCGATGCGGCCGAGAACGCAATCTCCAGCCTCCCGCTCGGCTCCAGGCAGCAAGGCATCAACATGGTCCTTCAGCTCCTATAAATTGACCATCTCCCGCCGTCCTTTGCCCGTTTTCTTCTTTTCTTCTTCATACTTACCTTGTTCCGGTTTCCCTAGCTCAAGATTTGGGGACACCAGTTTGGAGGGCCTGCATTGCACAGCGCGGCGTCATTCCATGCTCCATTGTCCTTCGGGACCATGGGGGGCGTAATTTTTGATTTACCACTTTTCATTGTGTTGGTCGCTTTACGTGGCCTCACGAAGAAGAGAATCTCCTCACCTTGGTTATGTTGAATGTCCAACGTAACTGAATATGCATTCACACATCACTGATGTTCAAGACTTCGAGCAACACCACGGGTGACAAGTGTTTGGAGGCTTTTGGTCGCCCGTCTGAAACGTTCCTTGGCTGCTCTGCTTGGAAACCCATGGTAACATCCGCCTTGTCTATCCATGAGTCCTGCTTCACTTCCCCAGTTCAAGACCGGGTGTCTAGCGTCATTTTGAACCCTCTCCCAGCTCAGCCGACGAATTCCGCAACCACTTCAATCGATCTTCAAGCAATTCCCTCCCTTTCCTTGTCGACGGAATATTCTGTCTTGGTCCATCCTTGATGTCCTTCAGCACTTGCCCATACAACTGCGTCGCCTCCTCAAGCCTGTGCATATTCTCAAGTAAAACCCCAAACAGAAAAACAGTCACCAACGTCTCCCTATGATCATGCCCGTAAACCTCCTGCTTCTTTTGGATGTTGCTTTTGAAGATATCGTACGCTTCGCTGTAGGTTTCTCGGTCGTTGCTCAGCATAGAGGCTAGGTTACCCTCTGCCATCAGCACATTCATGTGCCTAGGTCCAAGCACTTCGAGCGTCGTGGTGAATATTTCGCGCTGAAGAGCCGTTGCTTCTGCCTGTTTCCCTTGCTGATGAAGGACCTGGGCTAAAAACGCCATGCAGTCGATGGTATTGCCATGCCGCCGACCCGAGACACGCTCACTTCGAGCCACTGCCTCGCGTTGCATGGCCTCTGACTTTTGCAGGTCGCCCGTAGCGACAATCGCGTGAGCCAGGTCACTCAAAGCATCGATCGTTTGTGGGTCGTCTTCGCCGAGCACCTCAGTTCGAAGTTGGACGACATGCTCCAGCATGGGAACCGCCTCCGGGTTGTGGCCGACGATGGAAAGTGACCATCCATATAAACCTGTGCTGGTCATTGCATCGATATGTCTCTCACCGAGAAGCCTCATGTTGATCTGCATCGATTCTTGGAAACGAGACCGCGCTTCATCATAACTACCTTTCCAGTGAAGGTAGCGTCCTGATGAACTGAGAAGCCTTGCTCTTGCAAGCTCCACCTCTTTTGAAGGTATCTTGAATTGGTGTTGCAACGTGAGCTCCGCATGAGGAAGAAGAGACTCGCCGAGTGTGAAGTACTCCGCATCAGGGTGCGAGGTTGGTTTAGGGAAGTGCGTTGCCACAGAGCTGAGAGCTGCAGATGCCCATCTTTCTGTCTCGGAGGGCATCTCCTGGTCAAGCCAACACCTCGTCGCCAGTTGTACCAGTCGATGTGTGCTGAATATTGTATCTTCCTCATTAGCGTCGACAAACGAGAAAGCTTTTAGCGCTGCGACAGCGTCTTGGAAGTCAAACTCATCCTCGTCCTCGTCCTGGAGGAGTATAACGGGAACTCCCTGATGTTGAAAGAATGTCATCAGACACAACAACTCGGCCGCTCTATGGTTCGACTCTTGGATCGCTTCAAATGATAACATCCATGTTTTGGCGACCGACTCCATTGAGCTCCCTGGACGGCCATGGTCTGAGAACTCGTAGTTAAGAAGCCTCATCTTTGTTGCATCGCTTTTCCGATATAGCTCCAAGTAAGGCCGGACTCCCTTTCTTCTCTTTGCCATGAACGCGCTTGCTTGAGTGATTGCCAACGGGATGAACTCCAGTGCCTCTAGCAACTCAATCAGCAATTCTTGAGGAGTATCGCTGGGCAATCGCTTCTTGGCCAGCTCCAGACCCTCGGCCACTTGCATCTCTTGAATCATGATAGGCTTTGCTGGGTTGGCCACATCGAAAGCAATGTCGCTGCTTCTGGTGGTGAATATCAAGGAACCTCGTGCACAATGAGGTATGCACTCTGATGGTATCCTTCCGGTTCGCATCTGTGTGTTGAAAAAGGTATCTTGGTCATCAACATTGTCCACAACCATTAACCAAGGACCTTGGTGTCGAAACTCGAGCCAATCCTTCAATATTGCAAAAGAATCTGTTGCTTGTTCTTTCGAGACGAGGCCGCACTGAGTGGCTATTCGATTCAGTGATTCCTCGAAACGTGCCGCTGTAGCGGCGTTGCACCAGAAGATGCTGCATCGCTCATCCTTCTGCCGTTTGCGATAACAATATTCCAAGGCAATTTGGGACTTTCTGTCATGTGTTAGAAGCAAACCACGTGAGAGCCAGCATCGACTCACCCAATCCCTCCCAAACCGTAAAGAGCTGTTTTTGGCTGTACTCCCTCTTCTACAGTCAAGGCGCTCTCCATCTCCTCAAAGATTGCGTCTCTTCCCACGAACGAAGGGTTCTTGTCATAAGGAACTAACCAATAAACCTGTTGATACGACGGAGGCTTCTCGAACTTGGAGTTACGAGAGAGATCAACAACTTGATGTAACGTCAAGATGCCGACATAATTATTCATGACCGCCGCAATTTTGTCGATTTTCTTGTCATATTTTAGACTACTGAGAGCTTTTCTCCGTCTCTCCCAACTTGAGTCTCCGGCAGACGGTAATGCCTTCTCCAGGATCATGTCCAGTTCCTGGGCCTCTGAGAGGCAACCTTGGACAACACCGTGAAGAGCAGCTTGATCTCGTATAGCGGCATAGCCGTTGTCGGCTTGTATGCGTTGTAAATCGGCTACAACGAGAGGCAAAGCAGTTTTGATTTGTTTGAAGGCTTGTGGGATATCATCTTGTAGGGCAGCACTGCTGAAGTCGACAAGACGTTTAGTGACCTTGGCGCTGAGTTCCACCAGTTGGACGATGCCCGCCACCACTGTTATCTGCTTGTTAGCTATAGGTCTACTATGCATGAATATTGGTCTACAGACGGCCGATTGCGCTGACCGGGTCCATGGGCGCGACCGTGAAGGACGAGGGTGAGTGACGAGTTGGCGCTATTCCACAGGATTAAAACCTGCAAGGTCGATGAGCTGTCGCCTTGTTTACCCCGGATCTGACTCTCCACTGTTCTTGACCGAAAGGAAGGGCAAGCGGGAGGCTTGCACAAAAGTAGCTTGGCTGTATCCAAGGAATTGAGGCATTTTCTTGATCAAAATCGCACGACAAGCCTCGGGCGAGGTTATTGGTAACGGCTCCGCAACCCCTGTGACTTGACATTTGTGCGTCTCAGTACGCGAACCCCCACGCTGTAACTGAAGTGATTGGGTGGCTCTAGGGTTGGCTGTAGTTTCTTCCCACCTGTTTGCTGCGTTTCAACTGCGTTTGCCTCTATTTGTAGCAGGCATTTATATGGCAATGAATCTTTAATGTTATTACCACAGATTGTGCTGGAATTCAGGAATATGCTTATTCTATCTATTATTGGAAGTCTGTGAATCATGCATCCTGAAGCACCTCACTCATCTATGGCTCTGACTTAGGCTGCCGTCGGAGCTTTTTGGAATCAAAGGTACAGAGGCCTTCATTTCCCCATCCGACACATCCGAACGCCCCTGGAATTTAGCCTGATGTCCAATGTTCCCATCGTCAAAGCCACCAGCCAGGCTTGTGAATTATCTCCTCATGTTCTTGTATGTCTAGATCATTATTATTGGTGTCTACAAACAAATCTATTTGTATCAAACCCCAGAAGAGGAACTAGCCGATAGGTATCATGACTTGAACCATGATTTAAGTTTTTGCTCTATTGATCCGTGTGTCTATGAGATGCAAATATCGTAAGTATCGCCAACAATGTAGCTAAAATGAAATGCCAATCTAGGCCATCAACCGTGGCCTCTGTTTTCAGAACTTTCTAGATGCCAATATTCCTGTTCTGTATCTTAATGTCGTCAATCTCATGAATGCCCAGGCCAAAAAAAAAAAAAAAAAAAAGGAAAACTAAAATCTACCCATCGATCCAGCATGCCTTGTGTGCCTATGCACGTCGCCGTGATGTTAACCGGCTTTTACCACGCTTATGCAGTGGTGTAGAACGCTTCTTCGTTGCTTGAACCAACTCGAGCGAAGACTCGTTGGAGTGTCTCCTCACTAGTTCTGTAATGCCTTCTTCCTTGGGAGCCTCCTCAATCATGGCCTTTTCCTTTTCAACAGTAATGACTCTCTCCTCGGTTTCGGCCTCGATCTCGATCAGGGCTGGTTGGGGCCCCATGCCTAGGACTCTGGGTGATCCATACTCTGGCGGCTTCTCGGTAATTCCGCACCATGTCATGGCCGAATTCCACCATCCGAGGGGTGGTGGTGTCCAGAAGCCCACATCCGATGTATAGTACTTCTGATCCTCGGGGAGATTAAGCCATACGAATGGCCTATTGCTGTTGATCCGGCCCTCGATGACGAAATCACCAATCTCATCTGGGATCCGGATACTCTCGGGAATGAGGATAGATTGATATGCTGGTATGATGAGATGTAGCTGGATGGGGCGGCAGTGTTGCTTTTTACGGCCTTTTCGGAGTTCCCTGTCAGTGATCCGTTCCCGGGCCGCCAGCATGAACATGAAGACTGTGTCAAGCTGGTTGGTGTAGCCGCAGAAGCGAGGGTCTAGTGGTTTCTCCTCGACGAGATGGAAGAACTTGGGGTACCAGTCGGTATCTGGATGATAGAGAAAGAACCAGTGCTCGCGATCTGGATCGACAGTAGTCTGACTCAAGCGCTCCCGAATCATGTCGTAGACGTATTGAGGAAAGTCTCGCTGAGCAGTGAGGGCTGTTTGAGCTTCAAGACTCTTTCCCATATCTCCCAGCTTAGCGGCTATTAGGTTGAGGGCTTGGATACCCTGATATGTCTGGATAATGTTGGCACCCATGCCAAGTGTTGTAGCCACCATGCTGAACTTGCTCAGTAGCCTCGCCGTGTCGACCAAGGACTGACCCATGATGTGCATCTGAGGCAGAATGGTCTGGGCACTCCTGACCGTGTCGGATGCATTTAGAAGGAGACTATTGGTGTTTTTGATGACATCTCCAACCTTGGTGATCTGATAAGCGGCTTGGACTGTCTTGACAACTGGTGACTCCGCGGCGAGAGTGGTGGCGGCCTCGAAAGCCACTTTTTGTAGCCTCTTATCGCGAAGGGCTCTCGGTATTAGGTCTTCCAGCCCCATATTTGAAGAGCCAGAAGTCCGAAAAGTAAACAAGGTCAAGGTCGGTCTCGAACGAAAAGACTCACGGGCGTGGTGTAAGGATGAAGATGGAGCAGGGAGCTGACTACAGCCGAAAAGGCGGTAAAAATAAGGCATGCATGATTGGACTGTCAAGGCTGGGCTGGAGTGCTTTAACCAATTAGAGGACGCCATGTAGCTGGGGTGGCGGCCCAAGGGGCTGACGAAGCCCAGCCAGGGGTCAAGAAATAAACAAGCCCAAGCACTTCATTAACTCCTTGTAAGGGCTGTGACACTTATGGCGAATATATTTACCTTGAAAATACTAAGAAAATATGTTGAGACAAGGCACTATTTCAAATTACCTCTACAAAGTTCTGCTGCTTTTCCTATGTTTTTACTGCTATCCTTTGACAGCTTGCTTTTTCTTGACCCACGTAGCCTGGCATCTTGGATTAAGCATGAGTTCATTTGGACCATGATGTCGGTTGCATTCATGCACTTGTAGGCACTTTATTCAACTTTGTAAATGTCATTATAGAAACGGAGAGACAGGCGCAGTAATTGAAGAATACAGCAACTTCCCCAGTTATGGCCTTGTCCCCCTCGCGACATCTTGCACCGCCTTCATTCACAACTCCTCCTCAGTATATGTGATATCCACGACGTCTACCCCTCCGTCTCCTTCCTCCCACTCGCTGTCATCCTCGCTAGCATTGTCACCAAGTTTTCCGTTAGCGATCTGCAAGCGGTCGATGCCAGAGGAAATGTCTTCCACTTCCTCGGGGTTGGCCGTCGAGTTGAAAAAGGTATGTGTGGCGTGGAGAGCCCGACCCTGGCATACATACCCCATCGGAGTGTGTAGGATATCGGCCGTTTGACGACGATAAGTCAACCACTCCAAGAGGAACTTCAAGGGATTGTTGATCCAGAGACCCCGCCTGACCGCATCCTTGGAGTTAGACACCTTGCCGATTCCTAACCACGCGAGCAACGACTCATACTCGTGGTATTCAAAGTAAAGGCGCCCGGCAATGATGCCTACCTCGATAGAGACCCAGGCTGGTAATGGGTCTTGGTTCGCCGGTATGGTCAAGTACTGGAGTGTGTTGAACACCTGCATCGACTTTGCAACCGGAGCGGCATAAGCGATAAGGTGCACACGGGGGTTTTCTACCTGTCGAATTATCGGCAAAAGGAGCTCAGCCTCCTCGGGAGCGACAAGGACAGCAGTGTCGGTCCTTGAACTCCAGAGTATCCACTCAACAGGTCGCTATCTATGTCAGCGTCTTGACTAGGAAGATTCTCGGGAGAGTTACTTACCACAATGTCGTCTCTTGCTTTTTCTCGAACGCTAGACGCGAACTGTCCAGAGACAAAGAGCCTAGAAGAAGTATTCTGAACTCCGAAACGGCGTCCAATACTTGTTCTGCCAATCAACATAAAGGCCTGCTCAAAGCGCTGCTTGTGGAATTCTCCAGATTGAACAAAATCAACGAGTTGGGAATCAAGCTTCCCGAACTCATATGGGGTAAAGCGGGTAGGCTTCTGCTTCTCGCGGACCTGCTCAACCTCAAACTCAACCTCTCTCTCCTGCTCGACCTCCTCAAAAGCTGAAGAATGCACTGCCTTGCCGCTGCTCGAGGATTCGGCTCTCTGCTGCAACAGTTTTGTCCTGAACTCTACCAAGCGTACGAAGTCGAGCTGTGAAAGCTCTGTGGAGTCCAGCTGCCTCGCGCCGTAGAGCTGCTCCAGTGTCTGATCTTCTCGTAGCTGTATGGCACGGAGAAGCCGGTTCCTAGGCTCCATCTTGTGAATACGGTCAAGACCCTTCCAAAGCGCATTTGTGCGCCGGCAAAAGTCAAAGCCTTGGGCCAGGTGGAGCGGCATGATGTTCTCACTCGCCGCGCAGCTCTGCTCAAGCAGCCAATGGACCACGTCTTCGGACGTCACAGGCAAATGCTTTGTGAAGATGCCATTGTAAGCGCTTCGTAGGCGAAGGATGCTCTGGTACACCTCTGGAGGTGCCACGAATGACACTGACTGGGTCGAGCCAAGTTGCCTGAGTCTCATGGCGGCTGATATGATTAGCTGAGCATCCTCATCCACAGCGTCATTCCTAGTCACATACCTTGGACTGTGTGGTCCTTTGTCTGGCCAAGACCCAAAGTTACAGCTGCCCTGGCGGCGACTGGAAGCTTCAAGTCTGTACCACGCGTGTGAGCCTCGTCAATGTAAACGACACAATTCTCGAGGTTGTCCGCAAATGGGCTTGCCAGCAAAGGAACGGCGGCCTTCTGGAAACGGGCGCGAACCATAATCCTGCTTTGATGGTCAAAGTACACAGCGCCTTGTGCTTCTGGGAAAATCTCGAGCCAGGCTGACGCGAGATCGTGGTTCTCCATCTCGAGGATGTAGGCACCAGCGTCGATCAGAATTTGGATACCCTCCTTGCGGAGAAGTTCTAGCAGCCCGGTCTCGGTCAAATGCTTCCCGCTCCGATCAGCAGCTTCATAGAATCTCTGATTTCGCGGCTCTAGGAGATAGCTGAGGACCTCTGCATTCGTCTGTACCAAGCTTGGCAAGTCGTCCTGCTTGATCGTATGGGGCAAGATCCTCTTATTGTCATTGGTACCACTGAAACCGGTTGTCAGGTTCTTGCTCGATGACCCGTTGGATAGGAGAGGGATATCCCATCCTGAAGCCTGAAGCTTCACACTGAACTGCTTGGCGTGCTGTGGGAACGCAAAGTTGTTGAGGAAGTAGTTGAGCACATTTCGGTCAAATCTCAACAGTTGCCACAGCTCGTCCATCTGCACCTCGTCGTCCATGTCCAGCAAGTTCCACTGCTGTAGACTCGCTGGTAGCCTGCACGAGTGGACCAAACGTTCGTAATGGGCCGCCGGATCATCAGACTTCATGATGTGCTGTAGATTCTTGGCGACTTGAACCTTTGACAAACCAGTCTGGTAAAAGGCAAGACAAGTAAGCACAAGAGCCGTGTCTGGATGACCGTACTCTGCAGTCTCAGAAGGGACACCTTTGGCCTCGTAAGGCACTGCAATGGGAGCCCTGTGAGGATGCAGGCCGTACTGTACATTCCATCGCTTTTTCAGGCAGAGGAGCAACACGCGCTGAGAGATGAGGCCGCGCAGCAGATGAAGCATCTTCCACCCAAATACGTCGTCTGCGAGCAACTTGGCTGTGAGTTTCCAATTGGAAGGAGGGACATCGACACCCGATACAATCCTGCCTATGCTCTCTTGAGCAAGATGATTAGTCGGATCCTTCAGTTGAACCTGAGGGAGACGTCCTTCGCAGATATCTTGCACGAGCAGGGCATTAAGGCTATCTTCCACTTCTGTGCGTAAGAAATGGATGATGGGGTAGCCTTGGTGACGCCTCCTCACGTCGATTCCGTCCTGGAAACTCGATTGGAGGTAAGATACATGACTCTCAACAAGTGCCAACAGGTCCTCTACTACCCGCCACCGTTGAGGATGTCCGTCTATAGCTGCCGGGATACCGCTGGGGTAGATCAACTGAGTCTTTGCCGAGAGTGTAAAGTCTGACTCGTCGAGGATGTCACGGCTTGACGTATCCAACCACCGCTGGATCTCGATCATTTTCTTGGCTTGGCTGAGTTGCCCGTCGGCCAATTTCTGTATCCCGCTCAACTTGAAGGAGAGGATATGCTCGGGCAGGCAGAGCATGACACCTCCTGATGTGCGAATGTCTCGGTGAAGCTTCTGGTAGAGATCCATGTCGTAGACACCTGTCGGAGACCTTCGTGCAAAAGGGATATGACAGACCTGGCGACCAACCAGGCCCCCAATACGGTTCTGGAGAACTTGGGCTGTTTGGAGGAGAAGGGCACGAGGCACCATAAGCCTGCAAATCTGTGTCTTGTCCGCTAGCATCGCCACTGCCATGGGTATGACGCATGAGGTTTTGCCTGCAACTTTGGTTAGATAAAAATCCTCTCTTGTCATGGCCCTAGAAACGTACCTTGGCCCATGTTCATCTGGAGCACTGAATTGGACTCTGATGCCGGCCATATAATGGCTCTTGCCACATCTACCTGAGGTGGACGGATGAGTATGTTGTTGTCAATCTCAAGGAGAAGCCATTCTGGATGCTGAAGAGGAGACCAGTTCGAATGACCTTCGTGCTCCTGTTCCTCACGTAACCGCTTCTCATCTCGGCAGAGCTCAGCATCACGCATTCGGACGAGCCTCTGGAGTTTTGTAAAGAGAACACCGTATAACAACAACTCCTTTCGCATCTTGGGGCTCGAATATGACTCGTTACTGTGCCTGAGTTGCTCAAGAAGCATGATTGGCGAAAGACAGGGCCACAGGTTGCCGGCGTCGAGCCATCGGAAGCCGGCTTCACCATCGGAAAGGGAAGCCCGAATCGCGGAGACATGGTCATCTAGGACTTGAAGAGATTGTGTAATTGCCTGACTAAGCCCTCCAGCAAAGGGCATCCGTTTGGGCTTTTTGCTGACCTTGCGGTCGTGGATCAGGGCTTCAAGGGATGCCTCGAGATCCTTTCCGTACTGTTGCCTTGTGGTTTCCGGTGAGGCGGTGAACCTCTTGAAAATCCTGGAGAGTGTTGTCATTTCTTGGGGGACGAGGGAGAAGGTCTTTGGAGCCTTGTCGTCTTTCCTAAGGTTTCTGTTGGCGAAATGACGAGACAGTTGGTCCATGGTGGCTTGATCCCTCGTAGCATGATTGAAGTGGATGTCCTTTTTCATCAGGCCGCTTGCGAGGTGAGGTACTTTGAACACGGCCTTGCTATGACTTGTCTTGAAATTTGTTAGGGTTGCCGGCTTGGAGTTCCAGATCTTGCTTTGTCTCTCACTCATCGCTGGGGATTGGTGTTGGCGAATTTCCTTGACAGCTTCATCTACCTGAAGAAGATAGACGGACAGCTCAAGGTTGTAAGACAGCCTTTGCAGTTCAGGCTGCAAGTTCTCCCAAGCTATTTCCAGGTTGATGCGTTCAATTGGGAGCTCTTGGACCAGCCGCTCAAACTCTGCCTTAGAGAGGTGCGAGCCAGGCCCTTCGTGAACGATGAGAGATGCAATCCTGGCCGCTTCTTCCGCTTGCATAGCGTAATATTGGTCGGCTTTGGACTCGACATCCTCCTCCTCTGGTGTATTCTCCTCTGGTGTACTCTCCTTTGGCATCTCTTCCTGTGGCGTCTCCCCATTTGGTGTTTGCTCCTCTAGTGTATTATCCTCTGGTGCACTCTCCTCTGGTGTCTCCTCATCTGGTGTCTCCTCATCTGGTGTCTCCTCATCTGGTGTCTCCTCATCTGGTGTTTCCTCCTCTGGTGTATATTCTAACCAATCTTCATAGGTCGGCTGTTTGCTGAGCACCAGTGCCGTCAAGGTTCCCTCCGAGGGGGCTTCAAAGACGTGGAAATTTGTAAATGCCAAGGGCTTTGAAGGATCGAAAGACTCGAAATCTTCACATTCCGGGCGCTTTGGAGGCTCAAAAGCTCTCAACGTCGAGTTCTTGGACAATGCCACGAGCCAGGACACAACGTCCATGCTCGTCTTGCCATTAAAGGCCAACAATGCAAGTTGGAAATGCGCATCATAAGCCCCCGTAGAGTCAGAGGCTTTGTTCCGGCATGTGTGAACAAAGGATCCCCAGAGCTCAGAGATATCCAAGTCTAAGGTGGATCTAATGTCCACCCCGACGGCCGCTTTGTCGAATCCCCCAATCGTCTTCCATTGTTTCACGATGGATGCCAGATGTGGAAACACATGTACACCAGATGTAAGCTCCCGCAGTGCACGAGTGGTCTGAAAAGCTTGGCAGCTTTCTTTTGAAGCAGGACTGGGGGTGGCATAGGGGAAGTAGTGGGCGGCGTCCAGAAGGTCTGCCGAGTCCATGGGGAAACAGACACGCTCGTAGATTTGCCGCCGTATGCGGCCCCGAAGATAGAGGCTCCTGATGGCAGGATCGTCACAGCCAAATTCAAACTCATCTTCCGTCTGTGGTATTGGAGCAAATGTCTCCAGGTCCTTTGATCGAAGGGCGATGCTATCAACGAGGGGGGCAAGACCTTCGTGCTGAATCGTCATGGTAAGGTGACTGTCCCACTTGACCTTCTGGTAGACTCCAAGTCCTGGTGGGTAAAGCCACCGTTTGGGAGAGAGGGATCTTATGACGGACAAGAGTTCTTGATGGGAGCGTTGCAGAGGAGCCCACGGCTGACTCCGAGCCGCAATAAGACAGTGACGTGCCTCTTCTGTCCCAGTGCGACCAGTGAGTCCATCGGGAAGGGGAAACGAGGTTAGTGCGTGCAGCGCTGCTTTCAGGTAGAGGAGGAGTGGCTCTGGCGGGCAGTCAAGTCGACCCAGGAGCTGGTCAACAGTGAACTTTGCGTACAAGCCATCATTCGCGATACTGACGGCCACGTGCATTCCCCTTCGCTCCCAGCGGATGTTGCCGATGGGGACGAGAACGCTCTTGTTGTCAGGATTTGCGATACCACGCATTTGAATCTGGCTGTATAGACCATATAGAGCGCCCACATCCTGTTGAGGATCAATTTCTGCCCTGAGCTGTTGGCATTGTAGCAGGCCCTTGAAGTTGACTGAGAATCGAATCTCCAGGCGCTTCATTTCAACGGACAAAGACCCAGCGCCCGATGGCTGGTAGATGGTCAGCTTCTCAGCATCTTCAAACCCCTGGAAGATGCGATAGATCCTTTGCCCGACCTCGGATCGAGGCTCGACCAGATAAGTGCCCAAACTCAGGCCATACCTGGTCCGGCGCCCTGCACCTCTAACAGCCCGACGTTCATGGACATCAAGGATCCAGTTGGATGGCTTGGGGAACCATATACGGGGTTTGCGGCGCATCTCGACTTTCCCGGTTTGCAGGTTGAGCCAGTGTACACAGTCGTCCACAAGCCCTGAGGGAAGATCATAGCCCAGAATGCCTTTGAACACTGTCCGCGGAACGTGTTCCAGCAGAGATCCTTGAAAAATGGCTCGAATGATCACCTTTCCGTCCCTAAAGCCGAAGTGAATCTGGTGCCCCTCGACCTCATTGACCAGCTGGTGCTCCAGGAGGTTGGACGGACGCGTCAGCAAGTGCTGCCCGCCAAAGAGCTCCTTGATGGCTTCATCCTCTCTCATCTCGAGAGGGAGTCGACCAAGTGGCTTCCCGTCCACAGTGAGGTGGCCTTGGATCATGTGGTAGTGTATCACTTGGGGGGCTGTCCACTTGGTCCCCTCGACCCGCGCTGTAGCCCACCAAGGATGGGCTTTTGTGGAGATAAACGTCCAGTTAGAGTAGACCCTCTTTTCGAAGCCCCCGGTATCACTCCAAGTCTCATTGATGGCGTTCTCTAGGCAACTAGGGCGCTTTTGGATCCAGCGATTGATCATGACCCGCATGCGATAACAAGTGTGTAGATCTTGAACGAGAAGATGCTTCAGGGCAGGGCTCAGCTCCTCCACACTAACCAATAGGTGCTCTTGAAGGGCAATAGAAGCCCGGAAGAAGCATTGCACATCATCGTTACCTAGAGCTGCGTGTGGGCCCTCAGAGTCGGCGTAGATGGAGAATGTCTGACGACAGAGCAAGGCAGCTCGGAACGCGTAGTCTGAAGACTTGCGAGCGATTTCACCCTCCGGGGTCACTCGGACCTCGTTGCGCAACTGCACGATCCAGTTGGAGATGATGTGTCGAATCCTTACCAACAAGTCAAGGGCCTTCTCCTTGAAGCCTGGTAGACATAGGTGATACAGCCGCAGACTGAGGATGACAATAGTGCCCATGCAGTGAACTTCTCGACAATTGGATTCTAGAGAAGCCAACCATGAGGAAAGCCGCTCATGTAGTGTCTTGCAGAAGGGTTCTTCACGGAAGACGATGTGAGCCTCCCTCAAAGCTCCACGCTCTAGAACGGCAGGACCAGCTTGTAGGGCGAGGCGGGTGAAGAGAGTCGTGGTAATCTCACTGCTGAAATTGATGTTGCTAGAAGACAGCTCGATGAGCATGGCCAGCCACCGTCGGCCTCGTCCAGAAACGACCCGTTGATAAGCAGAGAACTCGTGTATGGACATGTCCCGGGGGCAGTCGATTTCATTGGCAATTATGTCGGATGATGTCGGATGATACACCTCCTGTTTCGACTGATTGCAGTTCTCATATGGATCAGGAACGCCCTCTGGAAGCCAAGGACCAAGAAGATGCTGGAACCATGGCGTTTCGGGGAGTTCGTCGGCCCAGAACCCAGACGCTTCGTCGTAGTAAGAGAATTCTGCTCCAAACGGCCGCAGTATCTCGTGTGGTTGCTTTGGGAGCTTCATCCTGCGGTAATGAGTCTGTGAAAACAGCTTTTTCCGCGACGCCAGCGTCATGGAATATTTGCCGCCTGCGTGCTTGAGCGCACGCTTGGGCGCAAAGCGTTTGAGTTTATCATACTGGCTCAGAACGAGTATAGGATTGGGCGATTGGATCAACGTCGGTGGGCTTCCCAGCAGGTACAAGTTCCACGTCGCCTGTCGATAAGCAGCGAGGTATTTGGGTATGAGCAATTCATACACAATGGCAGCACAGTGGGCGGCGCCCTCGTCTGTCTCCTCGGACGGGAGAAAATCCTCGTGGATCATAATCTTAAGGGCTTTCCGAGCTCGCAGTTTCTTACATCTTTGGCAGCCCTCTGTTTCCCTTCTCCCACCAGGAAGTCGATTGCAAGTGCAGGATACATCATGGATCTCCTGTGTAAGTTTGCGATACCGCTCAGTCAGGTCTTCCAGCTCTGATTCCTTGGACTCTCTGGACTCTTCTGAAGCTTCGTCGATCTTCTCGGCTAGGTCCCACATAGGACGCCCATCTGAGGTGTTGTAAACAAACTGATTTGCGAATGCCGGCCCACATCTTGGGTTGCTGAAGATTGTTCTGCCACGCTTGGTGTGAGCTTTCACGCGGGCCGCAATATACTCCTGGACACGGGCAAGCTGTTCCATCTCTTCCATGGTCATTAGGCAAAGGACATCTAATGCGTGCGGGATAAAGACTGGGTGGTAGTCTTGGAGAAGAGGACATGCGGCTACGGCTGCTCGGTCCATGTCCACCCAAAGTTTAAACAATCCTAGGAGGTATTGGCTCATCAACACGGGGCTGTCTCTGTATGCGTTCTCGGCCTTTTTTAGATAATTGCTGAGTGTCGTCGATAACTCGATGCATACTTGCTGTGGAGCAAGTGAAGGTGACTTGATTGGCTTTCTGAAGTTGTCTTCGTGGTGAATGAGTGAGGCGTACCGAGCTGTGAGCTGGTTGACCTGCGAGATTGTGCCTTCTTGCAGAGATGGGAGCTTGAGTCGCACCCCGCGGTCCGTATCCATAGATCCCTGTGAGAGAAGATCAAGCAGAATTGGACCGCTGTTGGGCAATCTGAGAGACAGATCGCTCGTTGGTGCACGTCCTGGAAGGAGAGGAATTGGGCGAACGATGCTCGCCTTGTAATTCTCCCACTGGGTAACAACCTCCCGCTTTGCACGCCCAACGATGTCTTCAAAGAAGGCTCCTGTAGCGTGGAAGAAATTCTCGTACGTCAGACGCAGAATATCCGAGGCAGCCTGCTTCTCGGACTCGAGCTTAGCAAGGCGACGGCATAGCTTTGCCTGGAGCATCAGTGTCATCTCGGGATGCAGACTTTCGACACATTCTCCAAGTAGATTAGCCAAGACAACACAGATGATGAACTTGTAGTACACCCGGCCAATCTTCTCGTCTTTGGACATGGAGCGGAGGAGTCGTCCAACTGTGACACGGAGAACAAGCCAGTACGGGGAACGTCTCCATGGCGTTTCAGATGAATCCAGGACATAGTCATCACGGACTCTTTTGCGAACCTGGCCAACGGTGACAGGGTGTCCCAGGCCCTCCAACAGCGACATGAGCATATCGTTGACAAGGACAGGCTCGGGACAATCTCGAGCTTCAACAACCGACTGGCCTCCTTTGGATGCTCGCGCAGCAAACTGATCAAAAGCCTCGGAACTTGATTGCTCAAGAAAGTCGGCCAAGTTTTGCTGGAACGAGGCGTCATTAAAGACGTGAAGCGGTACTGAGACCGCACGGCCGGGGAAGTCCCAGGCGAGGGCATGGTTTGCGCTGAGCACATCTCGCACAGGCGCAGACACCTGGAAAGACTCAAAGATAATATTTTCACCACTAAAGATATCAAATCAGGTCAAAATGTCGTCACTGTGTGGCCCCGTAGGGGATGAAGGACTTACGAAACATCACGGTGAATTAAAAGGGCGGCATTCTGCTGCGCAACGTGGAGAGCAAGCCAAATTGGCACCTTGCTCTCCCTCTCGGCAACGGTTCTGAATCCCTCCAGCAGGTCGTCGCCGCCTAAAAATCCCTGGTCTAGGGCCCTGGTAGCCCGCAAAGACGCATCCAAAGCGTCCCAGGCCGTGGAGTTTCCCACATGCCTCAACGTGGACAAGGCTTCGTGCAATCGTTCTCCGAGATTCTCGGCCAGCTCGGCGTTGTCGCCATCGAATTTGCGCGGAAGTTTTGGGGGAAGGACAAGGTGGTGGAACACAGTCTCCACGAGAGAAGATTGCTCAGAATTCATGATTGCATTTTATTGTACCGATTCTAGCAGAAGAAGACGCGTGCTGAACGTTGGGCTTGTTGAAAGGACAGACTGGAAGTGGTTTGAACCTCCAGGGAGGAATTGACACGCGACGCGCGCTGGAGCACGACACGAAGCTCCGTGACCTCCGGTACAGTGCGAGACAAAAGATGAGAAAACAAGGCTAACTGCGTTTGGGTAGAGTTTCTCGAGGCCCAACTAGATTGTGGAGTATTGAGGTTTGCCTGGTCAAATGAGTGCTCGTTCCGGCCCTCCTTAGAGACGCGGGATCCCCGATCAGCAAGGGGAAATCATTGCAGGTCGGCCAATTAGTGCTGACTCTCAAGGTGATGGTGCCTCATCTTCTAGGTCTCACTGTGATCCTCGTCTTGTTTCACGATGAGCGCCAAGTTATGAAGAAGGGCCATGGCCATCCCGGACAATCCGTCCTCTATCGGGATTTAGAAGACTTACTTGCTTCCCTAGGGTCATATATTTCATCCTGGTGATCGCATCTCTACAGTCCTGAGCACGCACATGGTCGGCCTCCCGCATCTCGTATCTGATTGTGGCCAACGTGCGTCACGCTGCCAATGCAGCCACATGCGCTTGATAGCAAGATAAGGTGACCATGCGAAACTAATTAGAGGGGTTTTTGTTCTTGCTGTATGGAAAAAGAAAGCTGGTGAGCAAGTTTTCTGACTCGAGAGCGAGATTACTTTGCGCATATTCAGTTGTATACTGGTGTATGAACATTAGCATATACACTCCCCTCCACGAAGGGTATCTATCAAAGGGATAAAAACAGTAATAAAATATTAAATAAACAGATGCAAATATTTGTTCTTATTGTATTATCCATTTTTAAACTATTTTTCCTTCCTTGAAAAACTATTTGACGTCAGAGGCCTTTCAGAACAGTCAGGGTCACCCTCTATACCTCCAATGTCTAATGCTTCCCAGTAGAGAGGGACATGATCAGTGCAAAATTCACATAGATGCAAGTTGAGCCCCTGAAAAGTCTTAAGCCACTGATATTTATCTATTATCGTCCCTTGAGGGTTCTAGCGATCCTCGGCAGAGCTACATTCAAGACCACTCTAAATTACACATCCCCGGCCATTCCGCGGAGGCATCGCGCCACCTTTCTATCAGAGATCAATTGGAAGACAGCCACCCATAAGTGAAGATGCCCGGGAGCGGTTGGTGTAGAACTCCCTTCCCCAAATCGTGGCGCGTTTGTCTAGCTTGTAATAGCTAGTCTTGACGATTTCTTGTTTGAAGGATCGAGATCTGGACGCATCCGCACTTCATACGTCATAGACCTGTGGGTGATAAAAACACGCTCGAGCCAGTCAAAACCCATCACCACAGACTCCGTTCTCAAGTCTGGTCCCAATCAACACCATGTCTAGCCTTTTACTTGTGGTTGCTACCGCCCTTTCGGTTGTATCCGCATTTCAGCAGCCGATTCGGGCTCGTGATCATTCTCAAGGCTACCAATTCGATCCTCTTCTCCACCTGCCAGGCATATCGCCATATTTCGATGCCGTTGGATTCGGGCTCGCACACGCTGCCCCAGAAGGATGCACTGTCGACGTTGCTTCTTACCTTATCCGGCACGCTTCCATCTATGCCAACGACGCCGAGTATGAGGACTACATCAAGCCATTTCTCTTCAAGTTGGAGAAGCATCGTGGGGGCTTCTCAGGTCCCCTTAAGTTCCTCAACAAATGGTACTCTCCAATTGACGAAAAGCGCCTGGAAGATGTCACTCCTTCTGGGTTACTTGATGCCAAGCAGGTTGGGAGACATCTGATGAAGCGATACCGGCACTTGGCATCGTCGGTCAAGCGTGTTATGGCAGATACTAAAGCAAGGACTTATGATACTGCCAAGGCCTTTGTCGACGCATTTCCCAATTCTGGAGACATTGAGTTTGTCCGCGCCGACAAGAAAGATCTCAACAACGCTACTCGTGCTCTTCTTCCACACAAGGCTTGTTCGGAATTCTCAAAAGACCCTGGCACCAAGGAACTACACGAATTCTTGAATGTCTACGGCAAACAAGTCTCGCGTCGTCTTAGCCCCTACACCCCTGACGACTATGATCTCGACCCCAAGGATGTCTTCGCTCTCCAGTCAATCTGTGGTTATGAATCGGCCATCCGTGGAAGGCGTTCACCAATGTGCGACTTGTTCTCTGATGCGGAATGGCTGTCGTACGAGTATGCCTGGGATATGAAGTACGCATACATGGTCGGACCGCTCAACCCTCTCTCCAACTATCTTGGTTTCCCCTGGCTTCATTCACAGTCTCAGCTCTTTGACGCCATTGACAAAAACCCAGACGCGAATCACAACGAAACGACGGGTTGGCCCTCAGACCAGCGCTTGTTTTTCTTCTTCACGCACCGTGAAGTGCCGCCATTTGTCGCCACAGCGCTTGGCATCTTCAATTCATCCTCACACGAAGGCTATGATGAATTCCCGACATCGCATGTCAACCATGTGAGGGCATGGAAGATGTCTGATCTGATTCCTTTCCTGGGACATGTTGGCATGGAAAAGATGACTTGTGAGAGACCAGGCGACGACTCAGGAAAGGATGAGTTTGTGAGGTTCATTGCCAACACTGCGCCACGGCCACTACCGCTCTGTCAAAGCGGGCCTGGGGCCAGTTGTCCGTTTGAGGTTTTTAAAGAGATTGTGAGTGCTGGGATGGAAAAGTACGGAAACTTTGACGAAGTTTGTAAGAACGAGGAGCCAAGTGATTTGTAGGTGTAGGGGCTGAGACGATTATCCAAAGGCATGAGGAGACGCTCAAAACCAGAATTTGTGAGATATCCATGTCTACCTTTCAAATCCTAACTTGAGATTTATCCAAGATCGTTCCTGTGTTTTTTTATTTTTTTATTTTTTATTTTATTTTTTTGCTTCTCAGCCCGGCTTCGCACTCCATAGAATCGACCGCTGCCGTCCATGTTTGGTAGAAAAGAAATGTGATGAAGTACGGCAATACTTGATCAAGCTCGTTTTCCATGAGCCCATCTCTATGGTAAGCTACCTACTCAGTACCTAAACAAGACAGGGACATTTCTTCGTTGGTTGCCATGTACAATGAAAGGCCTATCTTGATTTGTTTTGGCAGTGATATGGGAATGGTTTACGCTAGAACACATGTCAGAACTCTTCTATTCGAGGGCGAAGATGTCGTCGTTGTTGGTGCCTTGAGGAGAGAATGCGGAAATCCCCGATTGGGATATGCCGACCGCAAAGTACCGGCACTTATGACGAAAATCTGTCACAGCCAATGATGAGACTCAACCGAGTAGAGAAAGCTCAGGCCAATCCAAGCGCTGAAAGGCCAGAGAGACAATGAATCGAGAGCTGCCTCTTTATTCAGATTTCTGCGTAAAACCTTGATTAAGAATGATGTTTTTATCTTGGATTGCTTGCATGCTTTTATGAGTAAGCTTATGAAAGACAAAGATCTTAAATTGCACGCTTGTGTATTCTAGAAGGCTATAATTGATTCAGTCCAAGGCAACTAGCTCGTCCCCCGACTCGCCCTCCAACTCCTCGGATTCAGATCCTTCGATGCAAAACCTTTTCCTCACACATGCTTTCAACAGTCTTGCCCTTAGTTCGAGATCCCCCACTTGGGCCTCTCCTTTCAAAACATCGGCTTCCCCATAGCTGTCGCCGTGAAGCCGGCACTTATTCTTGTGCAGTCGTACCAAGACATCACCCAACGCATCTATATCACTGCTTCTCTTAGTCTCCATAAAGAAATCATATGTAAGATCATAAGAAGACTCATATTCATGATGGTTCAGGACTGACGAGCGATAGTGGGCGGCTTCTGGTTCAAAGGAGTAACCGCATGTCTCGATAAAAAAGTCAACAAGAAGTGGAAGTTCACTCATTGCCGACAGGATCTCCTCCCAGGTCCCAGACTCGAGATACACGCCTCTCATGACGGCCTTCTGAAGAGTTTCGTTGGATTGTCTGATAATTGCCGTGAGAACGCTTGCGTTCATGGTTAGGCCTTGTAGGTCTAATGAGTTTAGACGAAGGGAAGGAGAGAATGCTGTGTGATCGAGTAACACATGGTCCCCCTCTAGCCACAGAGTGTGTACGTTTGGAGCTAATGATACCAGTTGACGAACGTATTTGCTGTACTCTTCGTTGGGCTGATGCGAGCGAAATCCCACGCCTTGGCCTTCTCCAGTAGACTCTTGGTAATTGAGGTCAAGGTAAGCAAGTCGTTCGAAAAGGGCCTTCGTTGAGTAGCCAGTTCCGTAATTATCGTCTAGGAAGTAGCCAAAATCGAACGCAAGAGGGAGCCAGATGTGAAGCTCGTCCAGCTTCTCGAGCTTGGATCTGCGCATAGCTGTTGCCATGGATTCAAAGAAGTCGGCATTATCCTGCTCCCAGTTGTCACTGTAAGGGATACTGGGAAAGTCAAACTTCAAGCTCTGTATCTGAGAGAACCTTGGCAGCGCACTATGAATGACAATGGCAAGTCGGGTCATGTATGCCAGGCATTCATCTTCTGCTATCTTATACTGTGTATGACCATACTCATTCATGAACAGTTGGGTTCTTACACCCAACTCGAGAAGTAAAACCAGTCGACGTAGTGGACTCCTTGACAGAGATAGAAGACGGTCTACTCCACCGTTGACGCTGATGACAACATGCCGAAAGAGCAACGGCGTAACGGCCTGGCAAAGAGCGTGGTTGACTAGGCGTAGGGAACGAAGATTCTTGCGAAGTTTGGGCGCTTTGAGTTCATAACGACGCAGGGGAGCTTGATATGAATCATAATCATCAAAAGGCCGGTGTCGTATCCACGGGTCGTGGGCACACAGGAAGATCTGGGTCGAGTCTTAGCAAGGAACCCGCAGGAATTCTGGTAATCTTACTACTTTACCTGTCTGAGTATTTCGGGTGGTGATCTAGTGAGCGTAGCCATTATCAAGGCATTGAAGTTTCGGTGATTTCTTGAAAACGTGTCAAGGGTGAGCGGGGTTTGCTGCGAGGGAGGACAGCTAGCGTTGCTTGATGTCTTTGACTGGTCACGTGCCAACCAAGAGTCTGAAGAGACAGTGGAATGTGGACAAGAAGAGGCTTAAATAGACAGGAATTGACTCGAACATGTTGATGATATAAGTTCAAATGGCGTATTCCCCCCCCAAGAAGTGCCTTTTTTGTCTGTCAAAGCAACACGATAAGGGCCAGTGACTCTCAGCATCACTCCTCATAAGCACATCAATGACACTGTCAAACCCAGGAGACCATACAGTAAGTTCAGTGCAACAGGTGGCAGAATGTAGCATTGGGTAAGATAAGGCTTGAAAAACCAGTCGATTAATGGCTTGCTATGTAAATCTGTTGCTCACGACTTGAGTCCCAATTCGCTAATGATAATATCCGCCGCCCTCTCACCAATCACCAAAGCAGCATTCTCCGTGTTGGCGCCCATGTTCTTTGGCGAGATACTCATATCGGCAATCTTGAGTCCCTGAATGCCATGGACACTCAACTGTTCGTCGACAACGCCGAAACTCTCGAGAGGACCCATCTTTGCCGTGCCCAGAGAATGCCAGGGGCTGGCGACTTTGAAGCGGAGCCAGTCCTCGATAACCTTGTCGTCTTCCGCTGAGTACTTGATGTCTTGAACGTCATTGAGAGGAGCATCCGTTTCGATGCACGCCGCTGCAGAATCTTTAGGGAAGGGGGGGTGTCCTACAGCCAGCTCGCCGCGGTACATGGTTGTGCGTCGCATAATTTCGCGCTGCTTCTTGTACGCCCAGAGCTGCTTCTTCAGGTCGATATCATCGACATCAGTAAAGAAGCCAAAGTTGAAGTCCAACGGGTCGTCGAGGTTGGGCCCAGTGATGTGCATATGTCCACGTGAATAGGGGTAGGCCGTGATGTTGAGTACTGTTGCATACTGCCCTTCAGGGATGGTTGAATGATCTCCGAGAAAGCTGTGCATGTTAGCGTGGCCAAAGCAAATAATAATTTGATAACCCCTACTATGACATCAGACCGGTAATCATCAGAGGCCTGTCGAGGTTGTTCTTAAAGTCTCGGTCCCAAGTAGCGCGAAATTCTGGACCAAGAGCATCAACATCTGCCTCACTTGGCCGAAGCTTGGATGCAACATCAATGCCGTTCCAGCCCAGGATCTTATCCTTTTTCGCAATGAGGCTAGGGACATCGGCTCGGCCACTGAGAATTCCGTCCAGCGTCTCATGAGGCTCAAGGTTTGTCCTGTAGGGGTGGATGGTTGCATTGTGGTCCTGGTACTCACGGCCAACGCCTGGCAGGTCCATCACAAGTGGCACGCCCGCACGATTGAGCACCTTGGGATCACCAAGGCCAGATCTCTCCAGAACCAAGGGCGTCCCAAGGGCACCACATGACACGACTACCAAGCGACGAGCCTTGACGGTGAGTTTCGCGTTTGGAGTCTGAGTGGAGATGTACTCAACCCCAACGGCTCGCTTCTGATCGTCGATCAAGACACGGACGACTTTAGACTCAACAAGAACGTGGAGGTTCGGATACTTCCCGTCCTCTAGCTTAGGATGAATGTACGTGTGGGCTGTGTCTTGACGCTTGCCTTCAGGAGACATGTACCGTAGCCAGGGGCCTATGCCATTGTTGGCATCCAGCGTTTGTAGGTCGGTGACTTTCGGCCAGCCAAGCCTCGCGGCAGCGCCGATGAAGTCTGCTGCTGACTTGGCGGGAGGAAAAGGGCCATCAGACACGTGGATAGGTCCATCATGGCCGTGGTGGCGACTTTCGCCGCTGCCATGATACGTTTCGAACTGTTAAGATGGGATCAGCCTCAATCAATATCTGTCACGGGTACTAATCGATCACCTTGTTGAGATAAGGCCAGAGCTCTTCCGCTGACCAACCCTTGGCCCCCCAAGAGTCAAAGTCGGATCTCTGAGCTCGGGTGTACATGAGAAAGTTGATTGACGAGCCTCCGCCCAAAGTCCCACCGGAAGCCACGACAACCTCGCGACCAGCAAGTTGGTTAGCCTTTGTGCTCTTGTAGAAGAGAGTTGCCTTGCTGGTTGGCTTGAGGTGCGACAAGTAGAGGGCCGGGTAGACGACCTGAGGCACATTGTGGTTGTTTTGGCCTCCCTCAATCACCAAAATGGACAAGTTGGGGTCAGCCTCGGCCAGTCTGGCTGCGACGATGCATCCTGCCGTTCCGCCTGTTCCAAGTTGAGCGGTTGTCTCAGTTGAGCTATGGTGTCACTTACCTCCGGCGACAATGATGTCAACCTCTTGGATTTCCTTTGGGATCTCGGTGTACAACCCCATGATGTGGTGCAACTTTTTGAGGCTTAACAAACAATATGGACGGAAGGGAAGAAGGAAAAGAGAAGAGCGCTGGCCCTGACATGTATGCTGGCCCTGATGTCTTGTACTCCAGTCCTGGGCAGGCTAGCAAGCGGCAGCTCCCAACATACACTGCAAGAGGCCAATCCCAATCTCGCTGGGCTTACCGCATCTCAACGAACTTGAGCGTGGCGCGACAAGTCAGGTTTGGGGCCCCTTTCGTGTCCAGTTGTGACGCGAGTTGGTCAGCCACCAGGCGCCATCGTGTTCGAGGTTGCTACACGGTCAGCAAGGATTCCGACCTAAGAGAGATTACCGAATCAGTCAGCCATGTCATCGCAGATCATTGCTTCTGTCACCCCTGAGTGCGGAGGGGATTCAGGCGTGAGCCAACCAGGCTTCAAGATGATCCCGCTAGCTTCCGCAAGGAAGTGGAGAGCCAGACATTGGTTTTACGACAAGCCACAGCCAATCAATTGCCATCAGGCTCTCGGAATTCCGAGCTTGGTCAGCGGCTTATTCACATCACGAAGCATCTCTTGTCCATGGTCTACCGTTACTGTGGAGAGTTGAAGGCCACAAGAAATTCCCTGTAGAAGGAAGGGAAAAACTCATGCTCTCCTTAAATTGGTTGTCACGTTGAAAGGGACTCTAGCCTGCTCGCCGGGTTTCGCTCACCCCAGAGCTCCGAAAGCGTGAGACAGTGATGTTCGTAGGGTACCTAAGTAAGCAGATTACAAGGACTTGAATACACGGAAAGTGATTTGGCGGTGAGAGAATAATAGGTGGGTGATGTACTTGGACACTTTAGTAAAAGAGAAGTTTTCAGCAAAATGGCCATGGCCCCAGTCCTGAACACACGTTGGATCTAACAATCCGTGGTCTTTTTGCAATGAACGAACCAGGTCGAGAATGGAGAAACAAAATGGCTCAGTCCGAATTCATGAGTGCTTATTTAACAGATTATATGTCACTAGACGTGATGAGGGTGACTGTTGACTCTTTGGTGATCGACCTCATTGATTGATTCACAAAATACCTGTCAGCTCTCGAGCCTCGAGCAGACCAACGTAGGCCTCTAATAACTTCAATTAGCAATAAGCGTAATGACCAGCGGAGTTTATAAACTTGCCTGCCGCCTTCCACCGACCAGCCATCGCTCTGAGCCCTTGTTTGATCATTTCGAACGCTTGCTGGTCCTCTTGCTGCCCAGTTTCGCTGTACCTCCGAGCATACACAATACCGGAGCGATACATGGGCTCCAAACAGAATGGAGAAATCTCTTCAATGCCACAGCGTCTTGTTCCACTGACACTGTCCGCCAAGCGTAGCATGTGCGCTGCAATGTCAGCTTCGATGTTGATGCGGGTTAAGGGGTCGGATATTGTTCGATGCCTGGTGCTTGGGTGCCGTGATTCATCGTGGAGGAGAAGTCTCGCACTACAAACTCTTAGTAGAGGATCGCGAAAGGGTCCGCAGTTCTGACCTGAAGCAGATTGTGGTTGGGCTGCAAACGCCTATGCCCCGGAATCGACCCTCTTGAAGCGACACGTTTGTCAGTGCAATCAAGGTACTATCCAATATCCTTGCTTCGTTTTCCTGGAATCCTTCCATTGCTGAGGTATCGTGAATATTTTGGAAAGCTCTTCCCAGTAGAACTGCTGCTTGCGCGGTAAGGCCGTAACGGCCCATCGTTTCAGTGGGGGGCGAAGAGAGACGATGCATTGGACGTTCAACGTGACCCTTTTACATGTTAGTCAACAGGTATTAATTCCGGAAAGACCCATTGAGGCAATGAGCTTACGCCTTGTTCCCAAAGCGCGTCATCCATGGGAAGGATGCTGCCGCTGCTTGGGTCTGGAAACAAACAAGCACGTTCTGCGCACCCAAGACTGATAAAACTACAAGATCATCCGGAGCTGGGTCAACCTTGTCTCCCTTATGATGGAAGAAACACTCACCGGTCAAGAATCACAGCTGCCCACCAGCTCCTTCGTTTTTCTTCAGCTTCAATAAGGCTCTGGTTCTCATCGAAAGCATCAAAACTCTCCACAGTCTTACTGAGTCCCAGAGCGCTGCCATATCGACTACAGTTCCCCGTTGTCAAATATGCCGCAGGATAAATGGCATGCCCAATCTCGTAGATGGCCACTAGAATCATGACTTGAAAGACTTTGAAATTGAGAACACCGGACCTGTCGGCGCGAAGCAAGGCAGCCTTGATGGATAAGTACGCAGCCGTTTGTACTTCTTGGCCGCTGGGCGGACTGGCCAACAGTTTGACAGCTGCTACTAGAAGCGTCTTTTCGGGCTTTGCTGGACTGAGAGGGTTTAAGACTCTCTCCATGAATAGCTTTTTTGAAATGAACGGTATCCACGGATGAATGTAGGCGAAGTATGAAGAGACGAATGCTTTGTCCTCGGCAACATTCCCGACAAAAGAGAGCAGGTCAGGATTTAGAGAAAAACTCTGATCTGGTAGCTTGCTCACAGATCGTTTGAAGAGAGCAGAGTCGAGAAAGAAAACAGCCGGAAATGGTTGTTCTGGCGCTTGATAGCTGTCGATTGACTGGTCAGGGAAGCCCAAGACACCAGACTCTGCATCCCCAGCGGAACTGTTCCTTGAGTCATACGAGCATATTCGACCGTGTCTATACTTTTGGTTAGAATCACTACTAACTGGCTCAAATGTGCACAAGGGCAAGGCCACTTCATACCGCAAACATAGTGAGCATTGCGGCCTTTGGCGGTCACACTTCTTCTTCAACCGCTGGCATTGAAGGCAAGAAGGTCGAAACCGCGTCTGAGGCGGTTCAGTCCGTTCACTCCCGCTTTCAGTACTCATGGCGAATCATGGATGAGCATCAAGTGCCATGCGCTGTTTGAAGCGAGGGCGGGGTTTGTTTACGCGATATTTGGGAGTATATCACTGGTTCGATGACTCATCTCGGAAAAAGACGAATCACAATTAAGATACTCTCACCTCTCGATAGCGGGTTACATCCAACACGAAGATGAGAGACTGTATCTGTAAGTTGGTATAATAATTTTCGAAGCTCGGTTGACAGCTAGTAGAAGTGACATAAGTTATCACTTGATCTTCAAATATAGGCTCTGAAGTGATTCTACAAGTGACAAAACATCATTTGTTCTCTAAATAAGTCTCGGGTAAAGTACATAGGAAGAAAGGCAATGTTGACCGAGTTAGATAACTCGAGGGCTAAGAGGAAACAGTGTGCAGATGGATCAAAGGCACCTCATTCTGTATTTCTTCCGTCGCTTACTGGTTGTAGGGACCATACTTCTGGAAAGCTGGAGCTTTTCCGGCAGAGAAAGGCGCAGTAGGCAGCTTACCATCCAAGAACTCTCCGACGAGCTTGGTGAAGTAGCTCGCATACTGGAAAAGATGGCCATGACCACTGCTAGGGAACATGACAAAGTTGGCGCGGGGCAGTTGCCGAGCGAGGATGTACGAGTTTTGCGTTGGGACGATTAAGTCATTATCGCCGTTGGTGACGAGGGCATCCTTCTGGATGGTCTGGAGAAGGGCGTAGGGGATGGGGTCGGCATCCCAAGTCAGGTATGCCTGAGTGAGCTTGACAAGGTCTTCTCCGGTGGTGAATTGGGCAATTTCGGGCTCGCCATTCTTCCCAGCGACACCAGCTCGCGACTGAGTGCTCCGGTTGAACCATGCAAGACCCTCTTCGCCGGTAGTGAATGAAGGAAAGAAGGCCTCGATGGTAGGTGGACCAGGGGTTGGGTTGAAGACAGTGGATTGAACCTCGTTCATGGGGCGTTCCAGGTTCGGACCAAGACTAGGACCAGTGCCTGCGAGAACCAGTTTGCGGACAATGTCAGGGGCGTCGAGAGTAAGCTGCTGGGCAATGTAGCCGCCCATGGAGAAGCCAAGAATATCGACCTCTTTAGCGTGAAGAGTCGGCAGGAGAACATTGAGGAAAGCGAGCAAGTTAATGGCAAAAGCCCGAATGCTGGGGGCAATGTTGCCGCCGCTGTGACCAAGTCCAGCATAGTCGTACGTGATGATCTGGCGACCGCTTGCAGTGAGGTTGTTGATAACTTGCGGGTCCCAAGTGTCAATGGTTGATCGGACGTGGTTGAGCATCAGGAGAGGTGGAGAGTCCTCGCTCGCATTGCCGATGATCCTGTATGCGTACTTGGTGCCCCCAGCTACCAAGTAGAGTGTCTTGGCGGTCTCTTGGGTCGACATTATGAAGATGATGGCTCTTCTTGTTGTTTCTGAGTTGTGATGGGTCTGTTTAGATGACTTGAATGCAGCTGTGAAGGCCTTCTTTATACTCCGACTTCATCTCTTCGCCCAATGCGAGATCGACCTTGCTCAGTCATCTTTGAGGCCTTTACTTTGCATAATGAGGTGTCTAGATGATACCCTGAGATGACAAACATGGTGTTTTCCGGGATTTCCTACATTAGCGTGTAGCCATCCGCCTCTGGTGCTTACGGTGGCTCTGTCTTTAAACCGGAAGAAGCTCCGTTCTGGCGGCGGGACGAGCGGCCTTGCCCCGCCTATCCCGCCCATCCCGACAAGTCCGACAAGTCCGCCCTGGTCCGCTTGACTCCCCTGTCTTGTCCCGTATTAGCGGACGCAAGATGTCCACCACGACATCCAATCAAGACTGAAAATGTCGACTCAAGTGGAGATGTAGGCACAGTAGAGCATGGCATCAGACACGAACCGAGCGAGAGTTGCATGCCCAACAGAGCTTGCTTATCGTAATGTCGGAAGGAATGATTTCTCGACTTGAAAAGATGCATCGTGTCCCAGTGAAGCCTGGAATTAGTACAGGATCAGTTCTACTCGCATGAGATAGTGGCGGTTTGCCGAGGTGCAATTGGAAGACAGACCGTGACCTGCACCTGAGCGTACAGACTCGAGGCCGCTAGCTTCTGATGCTTTGCCTCTTTATCACCATCCCCATCAAGTCCGACCTGTTATGGCTGGCAGGGCTCTCAAGCCCTGCGTGTCTACCAGGCATGTGAAGTATAAAGACCTGGAGTTTCGCTCCAACTCGACTGTCTTCAAACATAACAAACTCGAATCTTTACAATCATTCTTTGATCTTTCACACCAGACAAGAGACCAAAACACAACAATGGCTTACACCGTGTTGATAACTGGAGCGAACCGAGGTACATAATAACCCCCAGTCGTTTGCTATCTTCTAACCCTTTCCGAACAACCAGGCATTGGTAGAGACTTATTGAAGCTCTATCTCAACCTTCCACAAACCACTGCCATTGCGGCTGTACGCAATCTTACCCACCCTTCTGTCGATGACCTTCGCAGTCTGCCAGTTGCATCTGGGTCTCGTCTCATTGTAGTCAAGATTGACAGTGCTTTCCTGGAAGACCCGAAGGACGCAGTCGCAGTTCTGCGAGATCAGCATGGTATCACTCAGCTAGATACTGTCATTGCCAACGCAGGGATTGGCAAAGACTGGAGCCTTGTGGCCCAGACTGATATTGCTGAGGTCGAAGACCATTTCAGGATCAACTCTGTTGGCCCCTTTGCCTTGTATCTTGCGACACGATCTTTGCTCCTCGCTGCAGCAACACCGAAATTCGTCGTCTTGTCTACAGAGCTTGGAAGCATCGGACTTCAAGGCGAGAGGAAGATCCAGGATGTAGCTTACGGCATGTCTAAGGCGGCTGTCAACTTTTTCGTCGGAAAGCTTCACCATGAGGAGCCAAAGCTGATTGCATTTCCTATTCACCCAGGGTTAGTGAGCATAGTGGCGAAACTTGGTGCCGTGCTAATCGGTCTCGCAGATGGGTCAAAACCAGCCTTGGAAACGCCATTGCAGAGACCCTGGGTATGAACGAGGCTCCCACCACACAGGAGCAGAGTGCAGCCGGGGTCTTTGAGCAGGTGAGACTTGTGTCAGTTACCGATACCGATGTCATTCAAGCTAATAGATACTACCCAAGGTTGAGAAATCTACCAAGGCAGAGACGTCGGGCCGATTCATCACTTTCGAAGGCAAGGATATTCCGTGGTAGATGGTCTTTTAGATTAGTCCCCTCGCCGGAGAAGCTGAATTGAGAACTCGTGAGACTTAAATCCGCCCCACCCCGTAAACGTGACCATCTACCTGGAGACGGCCGTGTTAGAGCTGACATGACTTTGTTGCATCGTGTCATTATCGTGTTGACGGCTGTGCTTCCTATTGCCGTGGATGAGGGACCGTCTCACTGACTAACAATGGTAAAACGGCGGCCTTTGTCACCGCTATTTTCACTGAGCCTGGAGTATAAACCATGTAAGAAACTTTTGTAGCTTCCTTTCATTCTAGACCAGTCTGCAATGGTATACGAGATAAGCCGGAGTGCATGACAAAGTGTGGATTTTTGCAAATGGCACCACCGCCGCGAGATTAATAATCGCTAGAGATGAAAACATATAAGTTGCCCGTCTTGACCCGTAGGCCCCAGACACCAACAAATTTACGGTTTCTGTCATCCTTTGTCCTCAGTGAACTTCCCTTGAGCCTCTTATCGCCCCGATTAGACCTTGAACGCATCTTGACCAAGCATTGTCTTCACCATGGCCGCAGTCGACTACACCTTCTTTCATGTCTCAAAGACGACTTCAATCGAGGAATCAGCAAAGCTGTACCGCGATCTGCGTCTCAAAGCACTGCAGACGTCCCCTGAGTCATTCTCCTCTACCTACGAGATTGAATCCGCTTTCACTGAGGATGACTGGATCAGGCGTCTCCTTGAGGGGGACCGAGAAAACTTTGTCTGTGCTGCCACGACTCACGGAGCCGACTCTGCTCCCTCTGTGGAGTGGGTTGGCCAGCTTACTATTCGGGGGCCAGTCAGTCGGGCGGATTATACTCTTCCAGAAGCCTCTGGTCAACCCGCTCCAGGCTTGGATGAAGACGAAGAGCGCTGGCAGATGTTGAGCCTCTTTACTTTGGCCAAACACCGTGGCAAGGGTCTAGGCCAGAAACTCTGTCAAGAGGCCTTACGACATCTACAACAAACTCGAAAATCACCAAATATCCTCGTCAGGCTAATGGTTAAGCCCCAAAACACTGTGACGGTGCACCTGTACGAGAAGCTCGGGTTTGAAACGGTTGGAAAGTGCACACTTGCAGAGGCACTCGTGGCTAATGGGGACGGACACTTACTTCCTGAGGACATTGCGGACCCCAAGTACTCTACTCGCGCTGGCTTGATTATGACACTTCGCATTTCTCGTACCTAGGGGAACAGGGAACAATACATCCACACTGAAAGAATTAGAGGCATGCCTGTGAAATTAAAGTGATACCGAGGTCTCAAAATGACAGAGCCAAGGGGCCTCATCGGTATTGGTCCATTCCCATGCAATGCGTTCCAGGCCTAGCTTGCTTGCCTGTGTTGTCGTCAAATTTGGTGATTTGATACATGTTCATAGCTCCGGTAGATCGAAAAAAGACATGTACGGTTCGTTCAAGATCTGGTCCCAGTCCAGGGTCATGTCTAATAACCCAGGTGGCGTCTCCGTGTCTGTGAACCTGGCCTCCACGGCCTCTAGCGTCAAAGTTTGCTGCTTCTTCTTCTGAATGCTGGCTTTCAAAAGGTGTCGTGCAGTATTCAGAGCTTCCCGTGTCAATCTCGTGTCCACAATGCTGACTATGGTCTCAAGACCCTCGAATGCGCCATCCAGATTAGAAGATGCCAGGGGGTTGTCGAGGGCCAGGAGAACGCATGCATACTGAAACACGCTTCCTAGAGCGTTGAAGAAGAGATGCCCTTTTTGAACCTGCTGGCATGCTGCCTCGACAGCATCATTTCCTGCCGTAGTTATGAGTTGAATGACTTCATCCGTGACGGGGCTTTTTAGTTGGCGCATGCGTCGGTATAGGTAGAACGTCAGGTCTGCTTTGGTTAAAATCAAGAACGGATGACCCAAGGGAGCTTCTCGAAGAGCTTTCATGCGCTCTAGCATTTCTTTCCCCAAGTCTTGAGGCTTGTCTGCCAGACAAAATGTCGAATTTGGTGATGGCAAGATCTCGGCCATTCGTACGTGCTGATAGGCAAAGGATCCAGGGGTAGGGGTGATACTACTACACGATACTCTGGGGAAGCTAACAGCAGAGCGACCATACTCGTAGCAAGTAATAATGTGAAAAGACCAGGAACACCAAAAGATGCGTCTAAGTCTATCCGGGTTGAAGCCTGACGCCGAAGCACCCGCCATATTCGCAATCTTGGAAATATTCTCTTCTTCATGTAGACCTACGGCTTCTGCTAAATGCATTGCCGTGCATGAAGCTATCCAAGAGTTGTTGGGTCTGGTAGTGAATCGTAGATATGCCGCGCGCAGAGACCAACCGACAACCAGTTGCACCGTGGCTCTGCGTGTTGCTGCTGGGTCCTCAAGAACAGTCTTGGCAAAGTGTATAATATCGACCTCACGGTCATGGCCGTTGTTGAAAGAAAGAAAGGACCCAATTGCTGCAACACCAGCAGCTACAGCTCCGAAGACACCATCATGGAGTCGGCCTTGATAATAGAGACTGCACTGCTGGAGGAATATGCTCTGATCCAGGAGATCGAAGACGATGCCAAAGACTGTAAAGAAGGTGTCAGAAAACGCCACCAACTCTGCTTCAGATATCAGTTCTGCCAGGTCCCCATGCGGGATGGACTTTTCTTCAGGTCGAATGCCAAAGTTGTAGCCAAATGAATGCAGAGTTGGGGGTTTCTCTGACTCCAAGTGCAGCCCAAGAATGTGAGGAAATGCCATCGCTGAGGATGCATTCACATAACGTGGCTGTCGCTCATCCAGCATGCCCCCTTCGAATGCGGGAGGAGTCGTCTCTTGGCGTGAGGTGGTCGAGTTCACAGCTTCGGGGCTTTGGTTGCTTGGGGGTTTCAAATTGGGACTCTTTGATGAATTTCCAGGCGGCTGTGAGATGAATGGAGCCAGAGGACTGTCGTCATGAGCGTACTCGCATGCGTAGCCATAGGTAGTGCACATTCCACAAGGTGAGCTACCATCACATTTGCGTTTTCGTTGACGACAAGGAATGCACGCCTTTCTTATACGCCGCCGTTTTGATGATGGCTCTGGAGCTCCTTGCTGACCATGGCTGAGGCTCATGGTAGGACAATAAGATGCTTTGATAGTCGATGTATCAGGTCGGGTGGCTAACAGAAGCATGCCTATCTTGGAAGAGTTGGGACGTGATTTCAGACGCCGCGTTTTGTTTGCGTCCGGATCAATCTTGTCCCATCCCGTTTCGGCTTTAAATGCGGCGGCTAAGAGCTGTTAGTGCTCACACTTTTAAAAGGTGTGTTCCCTAACGAGACTTAACATTCCCTACATGCGATGAAGCCATTCAGGTGACGGGAAGAATATTATGGACTGGACCATACCCAGTTTATCATCTCTATATCTGGGGATCTAGAATCTTTACTCGAACTAAACTTCAGTTGAGTCTAGAACAAGTTGCCCCTAGTCATACATGAGCGTTAAAACAAAGCGATCCCATGTGTGTTCCTTGGCACTAGTACGGCTGTTTTGGAAGAGACAGCGTTGTGTAGCTGCTTATTATTGAAACTCGATTATCAATTTAATTATTCCCTTACTCCTTTGCGCCCTTGAAAAACTTATCCAATACTACCAATCATCTCGCTCCCCGTCTTCGATACCATTCTGCTAGACAGTATCCGAGAGCAATCACGATTCCAAGACCTGCAAGTCCAACGCCCACATACCACGCCCCACGATAACCAAGCAGAATATCTCGACCCCCGTCATTGACATTGTACTCAACAGTACCCGCAAATCCTAAACCGATGGAGATGGAGTAATTAACGATGGTATTGACCAGAGAGGCAGCCAACCCCTGGTGCTGTTTGGGCATGGCCCTGCTTAAAATGATGGTTCCGGCTGGAAAAGACATATCCATTCCCCAGGGGAGAACAATTAGGCCAACGAAAGTCTGGGCCCAGTAGGTTTGCTTAATAGGAAGAGTAGAGAAGAGAATACCACCGACGGTGAAGCAGGTCATTGCAATCAGCATGACGACTGAAGCAGGTATGCGACTAAGGAGAACACCCGTGGTTAGGGCAGCGCAAAGGCCACTGATGGCAACGACAGTGAACTGAGCCGAAGTGAGAAGCGTGGTCTGTTGACGGAGGATCTCGAGGAAATTCCAGATGTAGAGGACGAAAATTCCGAAACTTGACCATCCTGCCGCGATACAACCCAGGGCAAATATCGAGTCCACTTTCAGGACACCGAAGGGTATGAGTGGGTGACTTGCTTTGGTTTCAATGAAATAGAAGAGACCAAAAAGCAATACGCCGAGGATCAGCGTGATATAAGTATAAGGAACAGTCCATCCAACGGTTGGGCCCTGGTTCCAAGCAAAGTTGAACAGAACGAGTGCTACCACACCGGTGATGGAACCTAGGGCATCCACACGCATCCAGATACTTGATGATGAGGGTGCCCGGTTGAGAGAGTGCTGGGAGGAAGGAATAATGAGGAAGCCGGCCAGGGCAAGCAAAAGACAAGCAGCGCACATGACCCAATAAGCCCAGGGCCACCAGACTCTCTGGCTTAGAAGGCTGCTGAATACTGCTCCCAGAACGAATCCGCCAGGTGCAGTGGCGCCAAACATGCTAAACACCATGTCTTGACGCCGACCCGGCTCGTAGGCATGGCTCAAGATGGCGATGGCGTTGGGGAGCATGAATGCCGGGCCAATGCCTTGCATGGCTCTGCAAAAGTCGAAAAGTATAGGACCGCTGTAGACGGAAAAGCCGGCGATGAGTGACCAAAGGCCATACCAAACGAAGCCGCCAATAAAGAAGCGCTTGTAGCCAAAAACGTCACCCAAGCGTCCGGCAATAAGGATGAAGGTGCCGACAGTTAGGGAATATGCGGCAGTAAACCAGCTGATTTGACCGGGATTTTCTATGCCGAAAGAGTCTCCAATGATGTGCATCGGTACAACACTGAGAGCAAGACCGGCTTGGGTCATGAGCTGGGCGGAGCAGACGATGGCAATAAATGCTATCTCGCCGAGCAGCGAATGTGGTGGCTCAAAGTGCTCATCTGAGATCGAGTTTCTTGTTGATCCTTCAGTTCTGTTGTCGTTTTCGGAATGGGCCTTTTCGGGGTCCTCAGAGGGACGACCCTGATGGGGTTCAGACATGCTTAGGGCCTGTGAGACGGTTGGTGTGAGGGTGAAGGGAAATGGAGGTGGGGGGCCGAGAAAGGTAGGACGACGAGAATTGTTGAAGTTATGTAGCCGTCTTGGGTAGATCGAAGTGCGCCATGTCTTGTATTTATCAGCTTCAAGACGTATTAAACTCTATGATAAATAATCCAATCGTGACGTTGTGTCATGGACTATCTCCAACTTGCCCCCCGGTTACTGCGGATCATTGCGGGAATTGCGGATGAGCGGATGTTGCGGATCTCTCAGTCCCTAGAACCCGTGATGATCCGATGACTTTGAGATATATGTTTCATGGCTTTCTTTCTGTTATAACTTTGAATAGTTGGTCCCATGCTTGAATTAATACTTGGAATTCGAACAAGCAAACTCGAAATATTCACATCTTGACTCACAACCACCATGTCTTCGTCACGTCCAACTCTCATGCGCTCCCTCCTCCTCACCAAACCTGAAGGCTCCCTCAAGCCGAACCTCTCCTTCACCACTAAGCAGCCAGTTCCAGTACCACCTCCGGGACACTTGCTCGTCAAGGTCCACGCCTCCGCGATTCAACCCTCCGACAGCTTCAATGCCCTAGGTGGCTTCAGCTCAACTACATTTCCACGCATTCCGGGGCGAGACTTTTCTGGCGTTGTTGTCGCCTCTGGTGATGCTGAGCCCTCTCCGCTTCTGAACTCGGCCGTTATCGGTACTTCAGGCTTCACTCATGCTTTTACGGAGGATGGATTTCACGCCGAATATGCCGTTGTGCCTGCGAATGGTGTTGCACCAAAGCCATCGGCCCTCACTCATACACAGGCGGCCACCATTGGAGTTCCCTTCACGACAGCAGCTCTCATGGTTAAGCGCTCGGGTGCTGTGAAAGGGGACAAAGCACTTGTCTTGGGCGCTCGAGGTGCTGTTGGTAGTGCAGCTGCAATTATGCTTGAGGAGCTTGGCTGTCAGGTTATTCGAGCCGTCCGTGGACCTGGAGCCGATGTCGATACCAGCGCTGATCCCGAGTTGCTCATTGTGCAAGATCTGACCAACAAGAAGGGTGTGGATGTTGTCATCGACACAGTTGGCGTACCAGCTCTGACAGCAGCTGCCATTGATGGCGCCCTCGCTCACGGCGGCACGCTGGTCTTTATCGCGGCGCCAAAAGGTGGAAGCCCGACGCTTACACTAAAGATGCGAGACTTCTACCGCGCTGAGAAGAGCCTCATTGGCATCAACTCGGTGGCGCACAAGAGTAGTGTGATGGCTGAGCTGCTTCAAAGTCTTGAGCCCATCTTTCAGAGTGGCAAGTGGGAGCAGGCTGGTGATGGTAAATGGAAAGAGGTCACGTTAGAAGATGCGGAGAAGGTATATCTGGACCATGCACCAGGAGAAAAGTTTGTCATCAAGATGTAGACACGAGGAGGTAGAAGCCAAGGGATCACGAAGATTGTCATAGGTGCGCAACGTTATAGGACCTTTGACACTATCTCAACCTTCTTTTCTTTATCCTTTGTCTATTTTCAGTAGTCAGCTATAGAGCCCTGTTTCATCCCTGTATCTTCTTGGTCCCGTCTATGATGGATTGCGCAAAAGTGCCTCTCACCGCTGCCTTCTCGACAGTCAACAGCGACGTGATAGTGCCTCCCTTTGGTGATGACACATTCTCCCTATACTCTGCCGGAGAGCACTCGCCTTGGCGTAGCATCTCGGCCAACCCCAACATGCTCTGCGCTGCCAGCTCCAAGGCTTCAGGTCTTCGCATGCCTTCCATGACGCAGCCGTCCAGAAGTCCGTCCAAAGCGACAGTCATAATGGCCATTGATGAGCCGACTAGGAGAGAGCCGATGTCAAACACTTCTGAAGCCAATACTTTGACTCCCCCGATCTGCTCGAAGATCCAGCGCAAGGTATCGCTCAGCTCATCGGGGAGTGAGGGGTTATGCTCGATGATAGTCATCGACTGGCGAATTCGCGCTGCGACATTGGGCATGGCGCGGACAACATAAGGCCTTGGGTTTGTACCGTTATTGTTGCTAATGTAGCTTTCCAGAACTTGTGGTGTTTTCCCTGCTAGAACACTGATCAAGAGCTTTCCAGAAAGTGCCTCTTCCACGCCCTCGGCACCTAGAAGGTCTTTAGCCATGTGTGGCTTGCAGCCGAGGATGATGATGTCGGCCTTCTTCATGACCCAGAGACTTTCGTCGTTGGCCAACACTATTCGTTCCATGTCTTGCTCAAACTGGGACATGAGGCGATCTCTAGACTCGGCCGTCTTTGTGACGACGATGAATCGCGAGATACGGGGATTGGGGCCTGATCGTGTCGCATCTAGCAATCCGCTCAGAATGGCTGAACCCATATTGCCTACACCATCACATCAGCTCTTATCGTCTCTCACTAACTACCGAGGAGACTTACCACAGCCAACAATGGCCACTGTCTGATTGGATGCCATGGCGCTTAACAAGACAGGGTGAACTGACAACAGAGAATTAAGCTGCGGTAAAACTTTCAATGAGTATAACTGTGCCCCTTGGGAACTTGAGTTGACTGAATTACCCTTACTTTCACTCGGCTTTTCTTGACTCACCAGCGTCTCGGTAGTTGTGTGCTCCGGTCTCGCCAACAAACATACCCAAAAGTTTCTGCTTGGATGCGGGGTGCAGCAGCGGACATTGGTCTTATCGCCCCGATCTCGGGATCTCGGCCAATTGAGCCAATAGAAGGTCATCGATTTGTTCATGAGCTGTTGATGGTTTACATTGATTCGCTGCGAATTTCCGTGGCGGAAGTCAAGCTTGAGCCTCGCTTCCATATCATGATATCACAAGATGGGCCAGTCTCTGGCCCCCCTGGGTCCCGTCCCTCAACCTCCAGGACGAGACATTTACAGGCTGCTGGACATGTCGGTCATGGCGTTTAAAGTGCGATGAGACGAAGCCAAAATGCATCCAATGCCAGTTGAAGGACATATCCTGTAGAGGCTATCATACCAAGCTTCAGTGGATGCATCTAACCTCCCTTTATGACCGCCTGGACAATGACGCACCAGCTAGCCCTCGGCACATGCACAGGCGGGTTTTCTGGCTCAGTTATCCCATCGAGGGTCGGACCGCAACTATAAGAACCTTGGTCTCTGCCTATGAACTCAAGCCCCCGACTCCTCGGTTGACACGTTGATCAGCATCGACTTGACAGTCAGATACTCGTCTATACCATGTCGGCCGCCTTCTCTACCATAGCCACTCTCCTTAACACTACCGAACGGACTCTCACATGCACTGAGCACTCCAACGTTGATACCCACCATTCCAACCTCGAGCGCCTCTGCGACCTGTCACATCCGAGGGGTGCTCTCGGTGCAGATAAAAGTGTCGAGTCCGACATCGCAGTCATTGACCAGTGCAATAACCTCGTCGGTCGTTTCAAACTTGTACAGGCCAACCACCGGTGCAAAGGTCTCTTCTTGGGTCATGAGCATGTCGTGGCTCATGCCTTTGATGATAGTCGGCTCGATAAAGTAGCCATTATAGTCGGTCAGAGGTGCCCCTCCAAGAACCACCTCGGCTCCACGCATCTTTGCATCTAGATGTTATTAGAATTGTCAATAATTGTTGGCTAGTTGCTCAGTTACCTTCAATATGGCCCATTTCCTTGTCAACTGCCCGTTCGTGCGTGAAGGGGCCTATAAAAACATCTAGCTCAGTGCCAGGACCGACCTTCAGCGTCTTGACCTTGTCGATAAGAGCCTTGGCGAATACATCATAGATGCGGCTCTGCACAAGTACACGGTTTCCGGTTCTTATACTGCCTGTGAAGCTCGACTTGCGCACGAGCTTACTGGTACAAAGAGTCTCGCCAACCTCAGCCACCAGGTCGAGGGTAGTGATGACATTGATACACCCTTTGGGGAAGCCCGCATCTTAGGCAAGCATAGCTTAAGCCAGGCAACTCAGAAGCGTCTCTCCGGCAGGCTTCCACACGGTTGTACAGCCAGCAGCTAGAGCCGCGCCGCATTTCCGAGTAATCATGGCGATGGGGAAGTTCCAGGGGGCCATGCACGCTGCCACTCCAAGAGGTTGCTAAAGGTCAGGATCCTCTGCTTCGGGTTATAGGATGGGATAACCTCACCATAGGTGCGTTCGGCCTCGCCAGCGAACCACTCCAAAAACGAGGCTACATAGGTCACCTCCCCTTTCGCTTCAGCTAGCGTCTTTCCATTCTCGAGACAAAAGATAAGGGCAAGATCGTCGGCGTTTTCCAAGCAGAGGTCGCTCCACTTGCGCAACCATCGCGCACGTTATCTTGCGGTCATCTGTTTGTATAATTTAAAGGCCGTACGTGCTGACTGGATTGCTTTGAGGGTATCTGCGGATCCCATCTCTGGGACGGATGCTATCTTGTCAAGAGTAGCGGGATCAAGGACATCAAAGGTCTTGCCCGAGGTTGCATCTACCCAAGGACCATCGATATAGCCCTGAGTTTGGAATAGGTCCTTTCGGGCAATGCTTTCGAGGATCTTAGAGCCCATGGTAGCAAGCTGTACCAATGCTTTGTGTCTGGGTTGCAAGAAGTGATAGAATACAAAAGGCTCGAGGAAGATTCAGAATTACAAACATTTCATTCAACCCTGAATAATTGTTTCTCAACCGTCGACTTCATTACAGTCATTCCCGCGCTTCAGCGGTTGAGTCGGCTATTCGTCCCCCCAAGCCGGCATTTAGCGGCCGATATTCAGCGAGAGCTAGTGAGACACGCGCCTCTGATCTACAGTAAGACGGCGACTTGATCAGCTGTGAGGCTCTTTTGCTAGTGGTGGGAGGCCAAATTAGGAAAGCCATCACATCTAACTCGGGATTGGCTTGCCGTCTGTTAGTGACGATGTGACACTAGGCTTGCCACACACCTCTCATGAAGTAGAGAGCAAAAGGGAAAGGCAATTGACAATGACGACACTCGCTGAGTTGGAACCCCTCATCTGCCCAAACCTAGATCAAATGTTGCGGGGTGGCCCTCGATCTTTGCACTTCAACTTCTCTTGACTGAGAGACCTAGAACCGCTTGTTGGTTTAACATGTCACTTCAGTTTCTTGGTCTGAACGCCTGAACCATTTTCTACAGCCTTGTCCTCTTATCATCGTCATATCTCAGTTGACCATGCCGACCTTCATCGAGAAGCTTGTGAAGGTCGCCACAGGCGAGGCTCCCTTCTTCCCTGACGAGCCCGAAGGGCCTACTGTCGTTACTGCAGTCCCGGGGCCCAAGAGCAAGGAGGCAGTGCGCAGGCTTGACAAAGTATGTGACGCCAGTGCTGCTGTCATTTCGGTAGACTACCACAAGAGCTATGGCAACTATATTGTCGACGTTGATGGCAACGTCATGCTGGACGTGTACGCCCAAATTGCCTCCATCCCGGTAGGATACAACAATCCTACCTTACTCAAAGCTGCAACCTCTCCTATCATGGCTTCCGCGCTGATCAATCGTCCCGCTATGGGCAACTTTCCCCAAAACGATTGGGCCAGTATCCTAGAGACAGGGTTGCTCAAGGTGGCACCCAAGGGCATGGATCAAGTCTACATGGCGCTTTCCGGAGCAGATGCAAACGAGTTGGCCTACAAGGCTGCCTTCATCTGGAAGCGGCAGCAGGAGCGTGGCCAACGCGATGCAGAGTTTACACAGGAAGAACTCGAGAGCACCATGCTCAACCACGAGCCAGGTTCGCCCAACCTTTCTATCATGTCATTCAGGGCAGCTTTCCACGGTCGTCTCTTCGGCAGTCTGTCAACTACTCACAGCAAGCCGATCCACAAGCTTGATATACCTGCCTTTGACTGGCCTCAGTGCCCGTTTCCAGCCATCAAGTATCCCCTTGAGGATCACCTTGAAGAAAACAAGCGGGAGGAGCAGAGATGCTTAGAGGAAGCCGAACAAATCATCAAGAACTATCCCAGCAGAGTCGCAGCTGTCATCGTGGAGCCTATCCAGTCAGAAGGTGGCGATAATCACGCAAGTCCTGCCTTTTTTCAGGGCCTCAGGGAGATTACACGATGTCACAAGGTCCTATTGATTGTTGATGAAGTCCAAACTGGCGTCGGGGCGACTGGTCGATTCTGGGCACACGAACATTGGGACTTGTCTGATCCCCCTGACATGGTCACCTTCTCAAAGAAGGCCCAAACAGGCGGGTTCTACTTTGGCAACCCCGATATCAGACCTAACAAACCTTACCGACTATTCAACACCTGGATGGGAGACCCGGCCCGAGCTATCCTCTTTGGCGCGATTATCGACGAGATTGAGCGACTGGACTTGGTGAATAACACGGCTGCTGTGGGCGACTACCTCTACGGCGAGATCGAGAAGCTAGCCAACAAGTACCCCGGAAAGTTGACCAACCTGCGAGGCAAGGGAGAGGGAACTTTTATTGCGTTTGATAATCCTCGGCGGGACGAGTTCTTGGCTCTAGCCAAAACCCATGGCATCAATATCGGCGGCTGTGGAGCATCGTCGGTTCGGCTGCGGCCAATGCTGATTTTCCAGAAGCATCATGCAGATATTCTCTTGGGGGTTCTGGATAAGATTGTAAAGGAGCTTTGACTGGATGGGTGAGGATTGAAGGAGGACCTTGATGCATGTACACGATGAGTTAATCCAAATATTCAATGTTAACCCTTGCTGTCTTTCCCCCTTTGGCTGTTGCCCATCTTCTGTCACATGGCTCTATGTTCCCAGGGTCCAGGGAGTAGCGTGGCTTCCGAAGGACAACGGTGGCCTATTTGACAGGCAAGCAAGAAGACGTTGGTTTTATGACCTAAGTGTCAATCGCGACTGATCGAGCCATATAGGTGTATTTGAGATGATGACTAGAGGGGTTCCCAGGATCCAAGTGAGCCAAGGAAAGCTTGCCGTCCATGTCTTCTCGTTCTGTTCCTGCAGCTAAGCTGACAGGAACTGTGCATGCGGCGGCCAGTGAACGTCCAGGGGACAGTGGGGATGACATACCCCTGAACGGCTGCGGTGTTCATTTTGGAAGAGCCGGGGTAAAGTGGCACCACATCAAATGGCAGATAATCTCCGACCAAGTACAGCCCTCTATTAAGTAGATTGCAGAGGTACAATCGAAAGATCATCTAGGATAGACGAAGTTATCAATACATGAGCGCATCGAAACGAGATGAGAGTTCCTAGAAGCGTAATAGGCTAATAACACAAGGCCACCGCAGACAGGGATGGTGGTGTTGATCACACAAGCCACAAGAGCAGCACCAAAGGGATAACACAATCAGTGTATTCTCATGTTGGTGGCCAAGTGCTTAGAACTATGCAAGATAGAAATACTTATTTGCCCAAAATGTATGTTAGAGATTGACTTTTACTCCTGTCCAACGGCAACACTTGCTGTTGTATTCACCTAGGTCCCAATACCAGCGGTCTAGGGTAGAGCCCAACACTCCGGAAAGTTGACCGGGATGGAACTTTTTGTTGGGATTATGACAGGGGTAGAAAGGAATGATCTTCATGAGCGTATCCAGGGTGAGCAATGGCTGGGTAGTTAGCAATAAACCGACTCTTCGGTCCCCGGATATGCCATTCAAACTCTGACCCACTCCCCGTGAGCCAGCTTGCATACGTAGTCACATGGTATTCGCATCGGGGTATGGTCAAGCCGATTCCCGATGGTAGAGGCAGATATAGGTCAGAGAGTATTCATTCCTCTTGGTCACATCAGTTTGGAGCATACACATCACAAAGCTAGCATAGGGATCTTTGTCTCGCCAATTAGGTATGTAAAATTTGTGGCGAGGTCATGATAGACAAATAGTCTGGTGGTCGAAAGTAAATCACCTCATCTGAATCGACTCTACTGCTCCTCCTCAGCATACTCCTCCTGGGGGTACTCCTCGTCGTAGGCCTCGTCATCGACACCGGCCTCCTGGTACTGCTGGTACTCCGAGATGAGATCGTTCATGTTGGACTCAGCCTCAGTGAACTCCATCTCATCCATACCCTCGCCAGTGTACCAATGCAAGAAAGCCTTGCGACGGAACATGGCGGTGAACTGCTCACCAACACGCTTGAAGATCTCCTGGATAGCAGTCGAGTTTCCGACGAAGGTGGACGAGATCTTGAGGCCCTTGGGAGGAACAGAGCACAGAGTGGTCTGGACATTGTTGGGAATCCACTCAACGAAGTAGGCAGAGTTCTTCTGCTGAACGTTGCGCATCTGATCCTCAACCTCCTTGGCGGAGACGCGTCCACGGAAGATGGCTGAGCAGGTGAGGTAACGGCCGTTGCGGAAATCGGAACCGGCCATCATGTTCTTGGGGTCGAAGAGCTGCTGGGTGAGCTCGGGGACGGAGACGGCGCTGAAGGCGTGCGAGCCACGGCCAGTGAGAGGAGCGAAGCCAACCATGAAGAAATGGAGACGAGGGAAGGGGACCTGGAAAAGGAAATCAGTCAGCGACATACATCATTGATCGATCGAGTTGCATCGAGACTTACCATGTTGACGGCCATCTTGCGCAGGTCGGAGTTGAGCTGTCCGGGGAAGCGCAGAGAGGTGGAAACGCCAGACATGACGGTGGAAACAAGGTGGTTAAGATCACCGTAGGCAGGGTTGGCCAGCTTGAGAGTACGCTTGCAGATCTCGTACAGAGCCTCGTTATCGATACAGAAGGTCTCGTCCGAGTTTTCGACCAGCTGATGGACGGAAAGAGTAGCGTTGTAGGGCTCAACGACGGTATCGGACACCTTGGGCGAAGGGGCGACACTGAAGGTAGCCATCATACGGTCGGGGAACTCTGGGAAGGTGATTAGCAGGCAAGAAACGGCGCGCCATGTCAGTGATTGAGCTTACCCTCGCGGATCTTGGAGATCAGAAGCGTGCCCATACCGGAACCAGTACCACCACCGAGGGAGTGGGAGATCTGGAAGCCCTGGAGAGCATCACAGCCCTCGGCCTCACGACGAACGACATCAAGGACCTGGTCAACCAGCTCAGCACCCTCGGTGTAATGGCCCTTGGCCCAGTTGTTGCCGGCGCTCGATTGTCCAAACACGAAGTTGTCGGGTCGGAAGAACTGTCCGTAGGGGCCGGAGCGGACGGTGTCCATGGTGCCGGGTTCCAGATCGACGAGGACGGCTCGGGGAACATACTTGTTGCTGGATGCCTGTGGGAAGCTCGATCAGAGACCGAGACACGGAATGGGTTGGATTATGTCACGCGATATCGTGTGTACCTCGTTGAAATAGACATTGATACGGTCCAGCTGGACGTGGTCGTTACCGTTGTACCTGGTCGAAGCGTGAGAAGAGGACGACGAGACGATCGGTTCGAGAGGGTTGCCTACACGCCGTTGGTGTCGAGGCCGTGCTCGCCGGCAATCGTCTGCCAGAAGGCAGAACCGACTTGGTTACCCTGTTGGAAGTTAGAAACGGAGCGACACAAAGAAAGGTGGCACCATGGAAAGGGGCAGATAAATACGTACACATTGGCCGACCTGGAGGTGAACCTGCGAAGCGAAGAGAGCTGGATTAGCACACAGACGGTCTAGCAAGAACGGACAGAGGGCAAGCTCACAATCTCGCGCATGGTGGGCAGAGCTTAATCGGTGTCGTGAAGGTGTTTGGGTGAGGGAGGAAGACGTTCTTTGATGGCGTCGTGTGAAAATTAAAAGAACGCGGGAGCGGTGAACAACGAGGAGGTGTAGTGGGTACCTGGCCAGCTGTCTAATGAGGGTGCTGACTAAGGAGGTTAGGCGAATATTTCTGTACCGGGGATATCCATGCAAGCTAACGAATAACGGGGCTGGTAAAGTGCCAGCAGTGCAGAGACGAATGAGGAGAATTAAATCTATGAAAAAGGGATAAAAAAGATGTGAAAGAAGTAGAAGAGGGAATGATGATCATTTTGATGATTCTCTCAAGATGAATGCTCCATATCGGCAATGTTGTATGCTCAAATCAAGATCAAAACTCCCCTCTCACCAGCCACATGTTACTGCCCTCCGCCACATGTTATTGCCCCGCCACATGTTAGGAGCTAAGCTTCTCACTGACGGCTGTCAAAAGCGCACTGTCTACCCTCTGCCTCTGCTCACCAGCCAGGGTACTGTAGCACCAGCACCAGCATCAGCATCAACGCTCGTGCCTTGCTTGACTCTTCTCCCCCGCAACTTGGAATCCTGGCCTGCTACTGTGTAACTTTGCGGCTGACGCCTCACCCATCATGACTCGCGCTCACTCTTCAAACGAGTCTGGGGAATGCGTCGAGCTATCCGCCTTCTAGACTAGACAACCGCTACCCCGCAATCCATCCCAATGTGAGGGTGTGGGAGGCGACTCGTGGCGACTCGTCCCTCTTAACTGAGAGGGCACCCGCCTCCAGGAGGCAAACAAGTCCTTTTCCGTTTCTGTATTGTACCGCCAATTCGTGATTGTACTGCCAAATCTGGCCAAAATGTCGAGCAATGGCTTCCTCGTCCCAGACTCATACGTCTTCCACGCCCCCAACGATGTCGATATGAACTGCTCCAGCATCTTCTGGGGGTTTTCCTTTGCCTTTGTCTTCTTCGCCGCCCTCCGAGCCGCCACCCAGACCTTGCAAACATGGAGACGGAAGCGCCAGGTCACGGCGTACCTCGTCATGATCTGGGTTGGATGGGCAGTGAATATCGTGCTTGGGGCTTTCGCTTGGTGCTTTCAACGTGGATTTATTAAACCAAGGTTCGTATGCCATCCGTTTAGTAGCCGAGAGAACTATCAATGACCATCTTGTAGCTTTCAATTGTTCTTCCTTATAGGTAAACGAGCACCGAACCGCTACATTGCTTGAGAATCCATCCGCTTACCACTTTGCCATATAAGCCTGTTTCTGGTCGCTTCAGATCCAGCTTCTCACCCAGATCATCGTTAACCGTCTCGCTCTTCTAACACCCAACCCCGCCGCCGTCGCCCGCCTAAGATGGGCAGTCTTCTTCCTCATATTGCTGGTCAATATCAGTGTCATGGTCACCTGGGTCCCTGCCCAGCTTCAGATCTCACACAAGTGGATGCGAATAAGCGAGATCTGGGAGAGATGCGAGATGGCCATCTTTTCCATCATTGACCTATCGCTTAACCTGCGCTTCGTCCAACTGGTCCGAAACCGGATGGTCAGTCACGGACTCAACAACAAGTACCTCTCCTTGTTTCAGTTCAACTGTGGCATGATCTTGGCCTCCATTTCTCTAGATGTATGTTTTTTCCCAGACACCTTCACTATCCGTTATCCGTGAGGGACTATCGCTAAGATCACCAAGATTGCGCTCATCGGGCTCATGTCCTTGCCTAGCAAGCTTGTGTAAGGACCCAGTCGTTGACCTACACCAGAGCCATGGCTGACCCATTGCATTTAGTTATCTCCAGTTCCATTCTCTTGCCTTCTTAGTCAAGCTGTTCGTCGAAATGAACATGTCAGATCTCATCACCAAGGTTGCTCAAGACCGCAACCGCAACGGCTCAGACAGAAACAGCCGAACACCACCGGCAGATCGTGTTCTATCTCTGGCTACAAAGAGTGCACCCGGAAGACTCAGGGCAGCTCAAGTACCCACTGGTAATGGAAGTGTGGTTGAGGTGGGCCCGAAACGACGCTCTTATCCCGCAGATGGACGCATCCATATCACGGTTGAGACCGCGATAACTCGCAAGTCGATTGATAGTGAGGATGAAACTGCAAGTCAAAGGAGTTTAACAAGGGGGATGTGAATGTTCTTTTATTTGGTACCCATTTGTCTTTTTAGCCTGCCGCGGAACTTGTAATAATGATCGAGGCCCAACTGCGACACGAGAGTTGGTTCTGAAACCTGCCCAGTTTTGATATCATTCGCTTGCACAAATAATTGGATTGCTCTCTGTTTCGGCAAAACCACCAGCTCCATCTCAATAAGTGACCCGAAACTGCACATCATTGCCTTCTCCGTAGAGGAGGGAGAAGTCGTTGACCCAGTTGAAGAGACAAGATCCACACCCACTTCTCGCCCCGAACACATTCAGCTCAACGAGTTCCGTTGTTCCCTTGTCCTCGTCGTACAAGACGTCAAATGTGAACCCCTGCCGTAGAAAGAGATTATCGAGTTCTGCGTCCGGCTTGAGATCGTTCATGATTTGCTGATGAAGGACAACAATGCCGGCCCAAATCTTGTCCGCCACTGGCCTCAACGCCGTTTCTGGTCTGCAGTGGAAAAGCCAAGGCTTGTGCCAGCAGTACTGGCTCACTGCCGTGACTTTTCCGCTTTTTGGACAGCAGAAAACTCGGTATTCGCGCCTACTGTCCATCCGAGCATCGAAAGGCAATAGTGTGATGTCGACGGTTTCCGACCCGGACTCGAGACTGTTCACAATGTCGTTACGTGCTCGATGCGAAGTTGTGAGACGAAGAATGATGTCGTCCGTAGAATGGAGTGATGGTCGCGTGGGATCTCTCCATCTTCCATCTTTGGGCGAGCAGCCCGTCAAGCGCATGAAGAGTCCCTCAGGTGGGAATTGAAGAGGCAAAAAAGCAGGGGCGACTTCATCCTTGAGATCTTCCTCGAGCGCGCGACTTAGCTCACCCGTGATAATGGAAGTTGCTGAGGCATCCACGAGGAGGCGGGCCTGGGCGCGAGAAAGACGGACCATTTGAACAGCCGACGGATCGACATTTCGGGTCCGAAGGATTAATGGAAGCCAACGGGTGAAGGCATAAGGCGCCTCCGAGGGCCTCGATAGATGGGAGGGGAGTTGATCTGCTGGATGGAAGCATGTGTTGAAACGTGCAGCGCGCCCATCCTTGCAGTCATCTGTGACGTCGACCAAGTTGATCTTGACCAGTTTCATAGCTGCATTTGCTTTTGGGGTTTGTCAATTGAGAGAAGATCAAGAGAGGAGGGAGCCTGATATTGGTTCCTTATACCCTCAAGTGCGCGACGTCTTTGGCTTTATGATTTACTTTATGAAGGATGAGTCACCGAGGAGCTTCTATGAATCAAAGCGGCGGAAACGGGGGCTTTGAGTCAAGCACATCTTTTTATCGGGTGTGCTTTCTAAGTGCTAAGCACCCAGCTTCACCAAAGCACCTTGTCAATACTCAAAGCATTGGGCGGGCCATAACAGATGATTCGATAATTTCTTGTGATACTAAGAGTAGAGAAAGCTGTGAACCACGTTTATATCTGCCCAAAGTAAACTATAGACAAGGTTCGGGGATGGGCTGTGTCGTGCAAGATGGAAAACTCAGCGTCAAGGTTTACCTTAAGCTTCGCCCTTTGCAAAGTTAAGCGCATCTTGTCGCTCAGACGACCAAGTATGGCTTTCGAGGTGTTGAGCAAGACAAATAGGTATAAGTAGATGCCATCCTCTGCGAATACCCAGGTAAACAAAGTCCCCAGTCACATCACCCAGTCCTGACCATCATAGCCAAAATCCGGCCACTTTCAGCCTTTCACAATGGACAACACTTTTCATCACTTTATCAAACTCCCTTGGGAACTCCGAGACCAAATATGGAAACTCGCCGTCCGACTTCCCCTTCCGGGGGTGCATATCTTCGAAATCTATGACCCAAAGTACGATATCGTCATTGGCAAGAATATCGAAGTCTCCCTACCCCATGGCTCCCCTGAAGATCACTGCCTTGCTATCCCAAAGTCCAAAGACTCCCTGGCTAGCGTCACCCTCACCGACAGAGGATTATGGAACGCCTGCAAGGAGTCCAGGCTCGTCATGAAACGCCATTTCAGCCGCCTCAAGTGGCAAACTCTTATGGATAAAGACTGGGAGTCTTTCTGGTCGATGCCACTCAAGGAAAAACTCGATATGCCGCTAACAGGTCACTTCATCGACCTCGATGGGCATACGAATTTCTTTACCGTCTTCCCGCACCGAGACCTCTTCATGCTCCAGCCGGCAAACCTGGACACAATTGATTGGTTCAACTTCACTACTCGTCACCCCCTCGCATCTGCGAATAATGGTTTTGAGACTGTTCAGAACATTGCGTTGGAATACGATCCGACATGGGGGCTCGATATGATTGACAAAGTCGCTGGCATCCTATCCCAGACTGCTCTGGCCAATGTCTGGATTGTGGACTACAGTATCAGAAGAAAGTATGCTGTGGATATTGGGAAACTCACAACTAGAGAGGGACAGGAAGTGGCTTTCTACCTGGAAGACCAACGGCTAGTCGAGGTGGAACCCTGGATGCCTCGAAGTGAATGGAAGGCTATTGAAAAGAACACTGAATGCAGTGAGAATACGACCTTCAGGGACTCTATTGACTTTATGAAACATGTCTGGGATCAGATCGAGGATGATGAAGAGACAGAGTGGCAGCGATGGATCGAGAGACGCAGGCGAATTGGACTTCTGGGGTGCGACCGCCTCTAAAGAGGCGAGAAAGCGTTTTCCTTGAGATTTGGTAGATACAGCAGCCTTCAGGTTTAGCATTAATATGTCAAGGTTGAAGAGACGTCGCTGAATACGCTACAGAGGGGCGTCCAGTTTTCAACAACCTAGGTGATGGGCTCTTTGAGCATGTGATATGCTAACAGTGGATGGATAATTGACGTTGTAGCAAATAGCATGATTCAAAAGCTAGAACTTGACCTTCATATAGCTGCATTCGCTGTGCTGTATTTATTGATATTTTTCATCTCTTGTATTACTCTAATATGGTTCGCCAAAGCAGGTATGAAGAGCGACCATGTCACTATGTTGAATACATCAAGAACCACATGCAGTAAAAGATATGCCATTATTCTTTGGCCTCGCTTTGGCTTTGGGAAAGAATCCTTGATAGCATCCAACTCCTCCTGACGGCATTACAGATCCATTCACAAACCATTCACTCTGCAAGGACGTCTCCTGAACATGTAAACTTGGCAGTTATTCTGTCCTCCGGATTGTGGCCAGGCCATTGGTTGCCTCAAATGCGTTCACACCCTCATACCTGGTGCGATGGGGTAGCTTGGAATGGCAGCACCCAGACGCTGGTGAAACCAGAGAACGAAGAATCCAACCAGACTATATCAAAGAGGTTAGTGCTTGGAGGTACGGCTTTCAGAAAAAGAAACATACACGTTTATCAGATTGATCACCGTCGACGCAATCCGAAATGTAATCTTGGGCCCCCACTCCTCATTCTTGATGAGCCGCTTTGCAAAAGCGACACCAAACCCGAAACTATGACCCGTCAGCTGTTGCTTTAATTCATTGATCAAAGGTTTGCTCACGATAAGAGGCAGTAGAAAGTGACAACAACCGCCACAAAGATCAGTTTTGCCACGGCCCTTCTATCATTTCGTTTGATACTGATGACAAGCCACACAGAAGCAAAGATGAAGGGAACAAAGATGCCCGTCTTGTCATTTTGTTAGTTCGAAAATTCAGAATCTCATGGGACATTATTCATACCAACACGCAGAGTGCAAGCTCGGCGGGCTTTTTCGACTCGTTCTGGCTGTATGCGAGGGAGGCAAGAATGAGCGCTACCACATTGAGGACGGCGAGGAACGAGTTGCCCAAGGCGCAGATATCCTTCTCATGACCGACTCTCTCGGGAAATCCCTTTTCTTCGGCTTCGTCAACCAAGTTTTGCGGCATTTCGACGTTTGACGACAGATCCAGTGCCCTATTGTTTTCTTGTTTGCCGACTACAGTTGACGAGTCGGAGGGCATGGACGGCTCTTTTCATCTGATGGATAGTGCTGCGGTAGCAATAGCCCATGGCGTTGATTCCAAGTAACGTGTCTCGGTTGTTCCTTGATTTAGTCTGGTATGCACCGCCGATCCTTGTCGCATCCGGCGGGAGGGGATGATCAAGACGGCGACCGACAGTGCTGATTCGGTAGCCTCCTGCATGTCAGACTTGGCTTCCCTCATCGGAGCTAGAGTAAGCGTTGTGGAGATGCCAGCCATTGAGGTCATCGTAAGCTCGGTGAGATCACTCAAGCTTCGAAGGCCTCGTAGGCCGAAAGTGAGGCCCTGCGCGGTGCTAGAAATTATGCAGCAGGACTGTTTCTTAGGACCCGAGTCTCGATCGGAACAGCATTTGATTTTGATGTTTCTCTGTGTCTCTTCATGTGTTCGTTGATCCGGTGTATGACGGATACGTCATTGACAACCAAGAAGGAGGAGTCTCAATCGAGGATGTGCTTTTGCTCCCCATGCAGTCTCATCGCTGACTCTTCAGGATTTGTGGTTTGGCTTCATCTTGTCGAAAAAAGAAATGGGATATCAACACTGAAAACTTCGACCTTTAAGAAATTGGAATATCATGAACATCTTTTCAAAGAAACCCAAAAAATATTAAACCCCTTTTATCATATTTTTACACAATTGTTATTCTACTTTGAAGGTCTAACCGCACTTAGTTTGGTGACACCGAGATACATTAGGCCTTGATGAGGCACGATATCACCCTCAAATCTCTCGTCGACCTCTCCCTCGCCGTCTCCTGAAAGTATATCTATGTCAAGGACCGTCGCTAATTTTCTCTCAAACCATGTCAGCTACCGAGACAAATGAACCATGGAAGAGAGACTTGCCCCCTTTGTGCTACACAAAACAAACGCAGTACCGGTAGTGGCTTTGGAGCCTTCGCAGGATAATTTGGGCGGGTTCTTCGTCAATATAGGGCTGTCAAAGGGGAAAGCACCGGCGCCAGCGAACATCCTCATAAACGAGCGCAAGGGCAGTGAGAAAAGACATCGGATTTTGGCTGGAAATGGGAAACGTTAGTTAGCAGTCAGTTAATCTTGAAAGACGAACCATGCGAGACATGAGAGTTATCGTATGGGAATGTGAATGAGGGATAACTTGTCTTCTTCCACTTATAACCCACTCGTTCCCGTGAAGCAACCCAGGCATTGGACCATAGCGATCAAACAGATCAAGTATTGGACGCCGTGCCAAAATACAATACAGATACGGTTTCTGTTTAAGAGCAATGCAGCCATCTCAGGTCTTCGCTGTGCTCTTTGCGGTGCAATACTGTATTGGAAGCCACGTTGGGGGGCCTATTCAGTGTCCCACAACCCTTAACAAATATTGCGAGAATATCTTGAACGATGCCGGTACAAGCAATGGCCCATCCAGAGAGTGCGGCGCATATAAATGCCCAGAAAGAGATGACTCGTCTCCTCGTCCGGCTCGAACACCGGAACACCATGCGCGGGAGAGACATGTGTGGAGAAACAATCGCTCAGCACCATTACAGTACGATGCTGAGCCCTCTAGTGGCGGGGACTTGGGTCTCTGCTCCATCGACTTTCACGACACCGGGCAAGGGTACCCCATTGTAGCCGAAAAGAGCTGTGTGCAGGGAAACGCCTAGCTGCAGGGTTCTATTCGTGACACCAAAAGCCAGTGGATACGACAGGCCTTGAGTTCGCCTGAGACATGCACAGCGTCAAGGTTGAACTGATTCGTCATATTCTCCAGAGTGAGCATCTTACAAGCTGCAGATATGACACGAGCTTGCGATTGACGCTGCATGAGTGTGGAGAACTTACAGCTCCATGCCCTTCTGCAGGCCAGGCCAGGCCAGTCTGTAAGCTCGGCACGGCGGTTAAGGTCCCGCCTGTCATCATCAGAGCTACTGACGAGCTCTTGTGCCTGACGGTGGAACGTGGTAGATGCCCAGTCCACTTAGACAATGTTCGACAGACCAGCAGGCTGAGACAACTTTCGAGGACATGGCTATCAAGAATTAATCCAGTCAGCTTACCAAGTCCAACATCTCATCAACGTTGACTGGGTGGAGGCGCCAAGACGGGACGGAACGATGAACATGTGAGCATGCAGCTATCCCGGTTCGCGATTCGTTCCGGACCGAGGATATGTATCTCGTCTCCCGCGCCTCCAGCAATGCCCAATCACAAGGTGATGGGCCCATCGTTGACGCCATGTCCAAGGCCAAGACAAGAGCCGAATCGATCGACTTGCGTATCTGATCAGTTACGCTGCAGTTGGCTGTCTGTTGGACTGAGGCGTAGCGGCAGAAATCGCTCGACGTGAGCTCTCCCACCTCGAACTGCAGGCATCCAAGGTGGAGAAGATCATCTTCGAGCCTCCAAGATGGCTGCGTACCCGCCGGTTGATGTTCATCGGTGGGGAATGAGAGAATATCTACTCCGCATTCTATCGTCGGAAGCTCATCCATCACCACTCAGTGGAACGGCATCATATCTGGATGGCGATTTGCCCCCGAAGAGAGGGGTTATGAGACATGGTCGACGCATTTTGCGTATTCTTTGCGGGTCGTCCGCCACGTCATGGATGGGCTTGCAGAACGTGGCAGACGGATCAACTTGAGATAGGCCATCTGCGCGTATCTTGAGTCTCGCAGCAGCTTTCCGTCTGTCGAGTTCCTGTGGTGAAACATCGGACAGGGCGCAGATCACAACAACAGGTAGTTGAGCGGCCCGGCCTGAATGTGAGACATTACAAGTCCACAGTGTACGAGTCATTGCGTGAAGCCTGTTGACTCGGGGCCGGTGGACCATATCTGAGGTTGTCTTCTGCATCTGGGGAGTATAAAAGTAGCTCGCTTAATGTCCTTGACGCTGGAGGTAGACATCACCTTTCCCTGGCATATCAATTGCACTGTTTCTTTCATCAGTATCAACTTGCCGTCCTGCTCAACATGAGATCCTCGCTCTGGAGCCTTGCGGCCGTCGTTGCTGCGAGCAAGGTATCCTGCCTTGTACTCGGCAACGAGAACCAGTATCTTATTGGGCCTGGCCAGAAGGTTACGGTCGGTACAGACTCTGAAGCAAGACCCGACGCTTCAAGATTTGGATGCGAAATCTCCCGTCCCATGGACCCTTCACACGACGGGTTGCCGAGCTCAAGGGATCTGTTCTCAGGCAAGGACATGATTGATACATTGGTGGGGCGCCATCAGTCACTTGTCCGCATCCCTTCGGTTTGCTACGATGACATGGGGGATGTCGGTGAGGATGAAAGATGGGACGCTTTCAACGAGATCCCTGAGCATATCAAGAAGACGTACCCCAACGTGTAAGTCCGTTGCCACTACTGAGAATGCGGAGCTGACAATATGGCAATAAGAGATGAATATGCAACCTTGGACACAATCAACAAGTTCGGGCTTGTCTATACCGTCCAGGGATCAGACAAGAACCTCGCGCCCATCCTCTTGACTGCCCATCAAGACGTCGTACCTGTCGAGAACGAGACCCTTGACGAATGGGAGTATGCCCCATTCGATGGCCACTACAACCCAAGGGACGGATATCTCACTGGCCGTGGTGCCGCGTCCAAGGCTGGAATAACGGCTTTGATGTCTGCCATGGAGGCTCTCCTATCTCAGGATGGCTTTGAGCCAAGTCGCACCGTCATTCTGGCCTTTGGCTTTGATGAGCAATGCTCCGGCTCTCGTGGAGCCCCCGCCATATCAGAATACCTCGAGGAAAAGTTCGGCAAGGGCGGAGTCTCTGTGATCCTCAATGAGGGTGGCGGAGGCCTGGAGGGCGTCGGCGACACCCTGTATGCCCTCCCAGCCGTGTATGAAAAGGGATACCTTGATGTGTGGTACGATCTTGACGTGGTCGGCGGGCGCAGCAGCACTCCTCCTCCACACACCGGCATTGGCATCATGTCCGAGATCACCACCGCCCTAGAGGCGAACCCATTCCAACCCGACGTCATCAGGAACAGCCCGGTACATGAAGGGTTAGTCTGCTTCACCCAGTACTCGCCTCGCGCCCTCCCATCTCTCACCCAGATGATCCGTTGGGGTGATCTCAGAGGAGCAGCTCAGCTCTGGGCCCAGGTCTCTCCTGAGAAGAGGTTTTCCATCCAAACTTCTCAAGCTGTCAACAAGATCTGCGCAGGACAAGGATCCAACACCTTGCCCGAGTTTGTCGGCATGGGAGTCAACTATCGCGTTGCGCCACAGGACAGCATGGGAGGAATCCAGCATCGCATCGCGCAGCTCAGTCACGGCATCGCGAGGAAATACAACCTTCAGCTCGAGGCCTTCAAGGGCGATAGAGAGTACGAGAGATATCTTGCTGCTAATGGCATCACCTCTCAGAGCGACAAGCCAAGGAGCTCCTGGGAGCCTACCTACAACGGCAAACTCAAAATGGAGGCACGAAAGCGTTCATACGCCACAACAAGTGCGCCCACGAGAGGCCCGGTCTGGGACATCTTCTCGGGCACCGTTCGCTATACGTTTGGTCGTCAAGGTTCCACCGTCGTTCCGGCCCCTGGCGCCATGGCTGACAATACTGATACTCGCTTCTATCTCCGTAAGTTTTCAAGAGACGGGACTGACTTTGTCCTCGGCTTCACACTCTCTTCAGGCTAACAAAATACTGTTGCAGCGCTATCAAGGAACATTTACAGGTGGACTCCGGGAAGTCTCAAGTCATTCTCCAACATCCACACTATTAATGAGAAGCTTCTCATGAGCGAGCACATCAACATGGTCAAGTTTTATTATGACTTTATCCGCAACAATGACCAGGCCAACGCTTGGGACAAGGAAATGCAGCGAGAGCGAAAGGATCTGTAGGGGTGTCAAGTTTGACGAATGCTCTCTGGAAAGATGTAGTAACAATACCTGGACTTGTTGTACATGTTGTTCCCTGAAGTTTGTCCTAGCACAAGCCAAGCGAGAAGTTGTAACTCGGATAAACTGATGATTGAAGAGTCTCCCAAATTGACGTTATTTCTTTCCTTGTCCATCCTTCGTGTCGGTATCCAAACTCTGCTTTCCGCTATTCCAACCAGATGATTCAACAGCACAGAAGGGGGAGGCGATTAGAGTTCTAACTTGAGCCGCTGCCTATCTCAAAGTATAGTTAAGATCAATAAAACGCGCAGTCACACTTGGGGATGAAAGACATGTTTATGCATACATGCAGGACCAAGCCTGCGGGTTACTTTTATATACATCGCTAAGATAATATGTACAGGTAGCGATCCACCATTCTATAGTGTCAAAACAGATACAAGGATGCCGGCAATGGTATCAAAGAAGAAGAAAACGAACAACTCAAAGCGCACAGCCCGTCAACGAGCCATTTAGCACTTGGCAGCCTTGGAGGGCTCGCACTCGCCCTTGGACTTGTCGCAGCCCTTGTAACCCTGGCACTGGGTCTTGGGGTAGCAGTTGTTGGAGTAGGTGGCCTTGTCACCGTAGTTGGTGTTGATGCCAATGAGCTCACCACCCTTGACGGCGGTGGTGCCCTCCATGTGCACGGAGCGCTTGCAGTTGGTGTTGCCCTTGCAGTTACCGCAAGATCGGTAGACCTTGCCGTAGTCGTTGGCGTAGAAGTTGACGATGTTGACGTGACCGCAGCCGTTGTGCTGGATGACCTTGTCGGAGGCGTGGTAAGCACCACCACCGATGATGTTGGCAGTGCCGCTGCCAAGGATGGAGATGGCATCCTCGCAGACATCCTCGAACCAGGCGAACTCGATGTTGCAAGAGCCCTTGCAGTGAATACCCTCACGCTGGTTGGCACCGATGATGACGTTTCGGAGAGTGGCACCCTCCTCGAGGATGAAGACGGCGTCCTTGGAACCTAGAAGTGGGATTAGAATCTGTTGCTTGAAGTGTTGAGAGAAGTGAAAACTTACCACCCTCAGCCTGACCAGTGCACTTCACACCACGGTCGTACCGGACCCAGCCGGCATCGAAAACCTCACCCTTCTTGAGGGTCTTGGGGGCGCTCAGAGACTTGCTGCCAGTGGCCTTGGGGACACCACCGGTGTAGCCGAGGCAAGCCATGGCCGCGGGGAGGGCGGCGAGGACAGTGACGATGCTGGGAGCGTGCATGTTGGCGGTTGTAGAAGAGATGAGGTTGTTGGTTGAGTGGTTGAAGAAGCAGGCAAGTGAATGGATTGATGAGAGTGCGTTGAGTTGAGTGCTGAATCGAAAGCTATCGTGGTGACATTCACACATCTTTATATCGGGACTCCGGACTGTCGGGCGTCGCACGATGGCTCCTCGTTCAGCCATCGTAACCGGTGCCTATCGGTCCTCCCGGCGGGCCTTTGCTCCGCAGCAATCTCCAGTCTCGGCGAGGGGACACGGCGGAAGAACTCCTGGCACGGCCGTGTTTCTAGTTTACTCGATGAGGATCCCCGGGGCAGTATTTCCACCACTAGGGTGTGAAATAGGCTTCATGATAGGGCGGGACCCCCTGTCCGCCCCATCCAACACATCCATGCGGCGGGCTGGATAAGCTATTGGTGCTAATGCTTAAGCTTGTTAAGGTTAACCATGTTTGAGCCCCATGCAACGCTCGCCCCCTTTGAATTAGCCAACGACGTGACGCCGGTCTGATGCAGAAAACGGTAGGTCGAAAGTGGCAGCCAGGGGGCATCATGCCGAATTTAGATGGCCCGACCACACGGTCCCGAGAGCTGAGAGAACCGATTGGATCGCCTCGTATTGCCCTGGAGAAGTTTGCTGTTGCAAACGGCAGCTTCGGAGGTCCGTCATCCATCCGTCAAGACGGTTGACTCCTTAATACAACGTCTGTGGTTGCATAAACGTCGAGCCGTTGGGAGTTCCACCAGTGAGCTGGGTTCCCACGGCCGACCGCCCAGTCTGGAGGATCCTGGGAGGCTGACATTCATCTCAGGCAGACCGCTAGACACTTGAACTCTATTGAAGTGAAGGTTCACCGAGATGTGCCCGCTAAGAGATGGCCGATGCACCGACTTCCGATGCTGCGACCACGGGTGGTCCCTAGTGTCAGATGCAAAGTTTAAGCTTGATGATCTCTTTGCTACTGCAACAGAAGTAAACCACAGATAGAAGAGAATCAGTAGAAGCCATCTTCACACCGCAATATTGGCCGAGTAAACACAGTGGAGTTGACAATTCCGTCTCCATGGTCGACCCATGAACACGGCACTTTGAGCTGACGGCCTGCACCTTCGCCTGCGCCTGCATTGACAGAAACAATCTTACCCCTGAATGATTTCCCGCCTCACAATCGTCCGGTCTTGACTGTCACATCTGTTTGCTGATTGGAGGAAGTAAAGTGCAGGCAGAGGCCCGGTTTTTGTCGGTGGGGGTTGAAAAACTCCGACCGACTCCATCTTCGCTCCGACTCCGATGCCTACCCTATACCTAGACAACTTATTATTGTTTTGAGTGACGGGAGAAAACATCATTATTTTCGTGGCATAGGATAAGTAAGATTAATTAAGATAGTACTTTCAATATTTATTTTATATTAAGATGGACCATTTCGTCTCATCAAGCTGTTTTCACTTTATCTTATTGCCCTCCACCACCCTTTACATCCAAAATGGAGTGTTGCAAGCTCTCATGTAAACAGAGATCACGGAGATCACCAGCAATATTCTCCGCTCCCTCTCGAGTATCCGCTTCCGAATCTTAGCTTGCCCATGATATCATAGACAACACATGATGTGGAACTCAGTTCTTCCTCACCGATTATTTACTCTTGTCAAATCTTCCGTGAATAGTAATCTGCGCACTGCGGAGTGGTAAAGCGTGGATGTATTTTGCTAGACAAGACCCATTCATCTGTGCTATTATCCTTCAGAACGATACACTCTCATTCATTGCTGTGGTTTGAGGATATTATCCATGGCAAACCCCATTGCATAGTCCTTCTTCCCCAAAGGTACTCCCTCCTTTCTCAAGATGGCGTAAGTCATGTTTAGATGAAAGTAGATGTTGGGCATCGCTGCTCCCTTGGCAAACGCCTTGCCACTGATGTCCATTGTCCCTGCAGATGGCAAAGCTGTCGGCAAAACCTCCTCTCCATATCGATTGACAGTATCCTTGTCCGCCTTTTCGAGGGCCGCCAGAACCTCGGTGATGCGTGCGTGCATGTCGGCGTATGAGACGAGGTTGTCCTCGTACTGCACGGCTTCCCTCCCGGTGAGCCTGGCGAGGACGAGTTCTGAGAACCTTGTGGCTGCGTGGATCTGGAAGGTGAGGGGGTTCATGTCCTCATGGAGCCGCGCTTTTAGGAAACTTTCCGCGTTGGGTTGTTCCTCGGCTTTCTTGAGGAGACCATCCAAAGTTTGAAGGATGGTTTTTGCATCCACAATGGTTGCATCGTATAATGTGAACACCATGGCTAATGGTTCAGTAATGTCGTGTAATGGCAATGTGAAAGGAGGCGTAGATGCGGATAATGAGGGGCGAGGGATTAAAGCAGGTGACGCTGTGAGGATCAGCATGAAGGATTCTGGACAGCGGTAAAATATTCCCCCGAAGGAGCCAGAGCTTAGTCTACTATGGATGCGTTGTGGGACTTGACGGTCTAGGAAATCTATCAAGGTAATACGAGGTTCCTTTCAGCTTGTGGACTCCAATCTGTTAGCTATGGTATGTTCACTTGGGAAAACTCTACGGCACAAACAAATGATTACTAGGTTCGGCGGCATCTGGCTGATGTTGTGCTCAAGCTTCAACGCCATTGGATGGGGGCGTCTACAATAACGGCGGAGGAATACCTGCCGACACTTCTCAACAGGAGACTGCCATATTGCCTCGATTGATCCTGTTTCTGAAATTAAATAAAAAGGTTGTCATTTTGAAGCCGATTGAAGAAGATAGAAACAGAGCTGAGCGAATAACCGCCATCAAGTTCCGGGTTTTCTGCATGACTATCGTGAAACCCCTCTGCCCTTTATCATCGCAATTTTAGCCTCTCCCTAGCACATACGACCATACCCACCGGAGAACTCGGGATCCCGTCCGCTCTCCCATAGATAAGCCGGTGAGGGGCGGATTAGTAGTTGGGTCGGTGACGACCAGCGAATCCCCGCTGTTGTATGTTTTTTGCACCTCGTGGCACATGTCACTGCACCTTGACAGTCTCCTTTTTGGAGGCTGTCTTGTCCTTTGGCCTTCTTTGCAGTGTTTGTATGTGCCTCGTGGGCTCAGCAATATTGTTTGACTGGTTAGGTCGCTGTACACTAGCAGGATTCCGCGTTGCTCTCCCTTGGTGCCCGCTCCTGGTCTCCACAGCATGATGGATAACAACCTACGCTGCTCCTTTACGCGTTTGTTGGCCCAGAAACGGTGAAAGGCATGAAGCAGCATACGAGACTATCTTCTTAATACAGATCATACGGGAGCCTCCATATTGCATTGGCTCTAACACGAAACATGGCCCACCAGATCTCATTAACTTTGTACACACCCCCTGCCTGCTCAGCTTTCCGGCTTCCGGCGTATATCTGATCCATGCCCTTACAAATCCTCATCCGAACTATAAGGAAGAGGCCCTGGCCCGTTTCCCTCAAACTCCCTCCGATAAACTTCAAGCGCAAGCCGGGGAGACTCGGCGGGTAGGGGATCTCTGGAATAGCTCCAGCTTTGTGTGGGAAACTCTTGATACTTGAAGTCTACCCCTACCTGGGAAAAGAAATGTTTGATTTCTCCATCGTCACAGACCTGTCCTGAGTCGCATCGTATGTCTGTGAGGTTTGGAAATAGTCTGTTGTCTCTCCTGGCATCGGCCAGACCAAGAAAGCCCCGACGAAGGCGTTCGGATGGAGGGGGAAACTCGGGGTCAACAAATGCAACAGATTTGATGCTTTGGGGAAGGAGATGCACAAGAAATCCCTCGTCGGACACCATCGAGCTTGATCCATTATAAACCGAGTTAGTGGTAAGGAAGAGCTCCTCCAACACGATGAACTCTTTTAAACTCGGTATTGGCTCAACTTGTGAGTCTCTGTCGAAAGCAACCCTGAAACGCATGTCAAGATGCAAGGATCGCAGACTTGAGCAGGCATCGGTGAGAAGTTCCACTGCTGTTCGTGGCTGCAACATCTTGGTCACGCTCTGATCGACAGATGACCAGATAAAGGTTGTTTGATAGGAAAAGGTAGACAGAGTGCTAGAGCACGAAGAGACGACCTTCTTGAGACCAACGTTATCGTCGCTTCCATGTCCACAGAAGTAGACCCTTTTAACGGTTGGCATCTTGGGGTAAGAGTCTTGAGGGCCAGCATGAACCGTCTCGAGATCTGGCGCAACAGCCAGGATCGAGGGAGGCATCGCCATTGCGTCAAGTATCTTGAGAGGGATTTTGGTGATGCCAAGTGCACTGGCTGCCGCAGGGAAGACCAGCTGCGGGAAGAGAGAATCGCGAAGAATGAGATGTTGTAGATTTGGGAGTAAGGCGACCAGAAGGACGAGAATCTCGGCCATAACAAGCCGTTGTACGTATTCACTAGTTGAGTCCCCAGGCTGAAGTTGCCCAAGTATGAACCTCTGCGAGATTCCAAAGCATGCCGGGTGACGTTCTGGCCCTTGGTATTGTTTTCTTCGTTCCCAAAAATGAGTAAAGTTGGTGCCCAAAGCGTGCAAGACTTCCTCAACCACCTCTCGAGCGTACTCAACGTCCAATCGCAGGGATAGGTATGAATCCAAGGCCACGGTACACACCACTCGGGCGAGATCTGGCCGTGATGCTAGAGTCCGAAGAAAGGGCTCTACGCGTCGATGCAGCGATGTGGGCTGGCGACCAACCGGAATGATGAACTCGTGAAAGAGGACATCCTGAGCGACATCGCGGAACTGTCTCGAGACGAGGCAGAGACTGGACAGAGCTTGACGGCCCTGCCAATATGTCGACGGGTCCGCGGATGCCGTTGCTTCCAAGCTCGTAGGCTCATGTAGGCTCCAAAATGGGAGGTCAGGTCGACCATGACAGTGGAGACAGAAGCACTCAAAGATGCGGCGCAGAATCTCTGGTGCCAGGTTGTCAAGCCTAGCAGAGAGCGAACGTCTTTGATGACGCGTTAGAACCATTTCTCTTGGCTTTGTTTGGTGATGAAGCCGATAACTGATCGAAACAATATCCACCCATAAGCGAGGATGGTGGAAATTACCTTGATCTCGTGTCCGGGGCCAATTTCGCTTGCTCGTTTCATGTGCTCTGACTAAGCGCATATTGTGAAACATTAACATTAGCCCCTGTCATCCTTCTGGTGCCTGACTGCCCAGCTTGCTCGAGCTCCTGTCCCACGCTCGTCACAGACTTTCACTCATGTGTTGTGAGTGCAGTGTGAGCTCTAGAGGAAGAAGAGGCGCAGAAGAGTTGGGTTGTAGGAGGAAACACAGCAATGCCCCTGGCTAGCCCCTTCGGGCTCAAGGCCTTTGTTGTCATGGCCGTCGGTATCTCACACAGCTCATATCCAAAGCTGGCTAGCACACATGTTGGGGCCTTTCTCAGGGACACACGACCGCATCCCAACAGCAGTTGTCACCTAATATGGCTCTCTAAATTGGCTATCTCTTACCCGCCGATGGAGATAGACATCGAGATTCCAAATGGCGATAGCAAAGTCCCAGGCCAAGTCACAAGACGGGTGGCAACAGGGCGGACTCCTTTTTGGTCATCCACGAGCAAGTTACCCGGCTTGGTCATACCCAGCGGCCGACCAACTTGCCAAGCATTGGCTTGAACAACCAAGGTGCCGGTCCGACAACTCGGCGTAACTAAAAGCTCGAGATAATTGGATGGCATCCCGCAAATTCCTACCATTTCGTCATTCCTCGCATCTTGTACGGGTGTGTGGCTTTTTACCCGTCGGCAACGACCTGAACATCAAGGCTGTGCCATGTCCATCCCGCCAACCACTTTGGTGATCGTCTTCTCCGTAAATGTGATATAATAAACATTTCAAGAGATGATTATACCTCCGATGCGCACGAGATCGCTTACGTTTGAGCAGTTGTTCAATCATGATGCCCCAAAGCATCCTCCTCGTCACTATTTTCCAGCCTGGACCTCGACCTTAGCCCTACCAAACGGTAATGAAGGCCTAAAAGCGTCTAGCCCACCGAGAAAGGTAACTCTTTACTGGTAGCCATGCAAGCCGAAGTTGCAACACGACGGCTCTAGTGGCGGTTGAGATGACTTTGACCGCACAAGGCTCTCAATGCCTCTCGACGACATCAACCTGAGCAACGGGGGCATCTAACTTGACTTGATCAGGTTCGAAACCTTTAAAACTCATTCAAGGACGGCATTTATAACCCTGGTTGAGTGGGGGAATACAGAGTCCAGGAAGTAGCTGGAATAGGTCAATCCATGCTTGAGTGAGCAACCAATGTTGGAAAATTCCACGAACATGCTAGCTATAGCATCAGAGATATTGATAACCATTATGACATCATTGGGTTTGATATACAGTAAATTGAGATGGCCTAAATAGTGCCACTGCTGGTCTGATGTGATCTGGGCGCACCGGCGGGACAACCCCATTCTCATGCAACGAGTCAGAATCGACCGAGATTGATCCATGGGAAGTGCTCCAGATCAGCCGCCCTAGTCGATCTCTGTTATAAAACTGAGAAAGACTATGACTGGCTATCGGGACACTCTTTATGGTGAGCGATCTGCTTTCTATCGTCAAGGCCCATGGCTAGGGCCATAAGCTCAACGACTGGGGTATTTCTTACGGCCCTGTCCTGGGCGAGGCTTTTATGGGCCATGTTCCCTAGTTACGTTGGACGCTTTGTGAAGGTGTCATGCACGTCAACGAACATTTCATTCGCATCTGGATTAGTAGCATCCGGCATAGCAAAACGGCGCTTTTGAGTCTGTTGAATGGGCGTGTTGAAGCAAGGTATAAGGTGTGCTCGCTGGAAAACTGTGAAAGTATGAATGCAACTGAGGATGGCTTGATGAGCGCTGTCGTTAATTACATGGAAGGGTTGATTGGCGCTTTTACTCGAAGACTACAGCGTGTTGGGGGATTATGTGGTTCCAAAGCTCAAGCAGGCCCTTCTCAAAAGCATTTACCTCCCCCAGAGTTTCCCATCGCTATGAAAATGGCCGAGACTGCCCTGAAAGATGACTGGGCTACAGTTTGAAGTTTGCTGGCGTTTCGACCACTAACCTGACCGTCGAACCGGGTGCTGCTTGGAACTCGGCCGCAGACACCATTACTTGAACTCTCTTGCAGTCTTCGTACCACCCAAAAGATCCATGCTCCGTCTATGGAGCCCGGCTCACGCCGAACTCCATCGCTGAGAGCTTGGTTGATTCCAGACCTGTCTGCGCTGAAGGGAAGTTTTCTGCCGTGGGGTAATTTGACATAAACAAGTCCCGGAAGATTAATATGGCTTCTCCTGTCCTCCCGGTAAACGGAGTTTACAACCCTGTCACGCTTTTGAGCCACTCGTGGGAAGTCTCGGCCCAGGGGCTGGAGGGGACGGCTTATGCGGGATACCTTGCCAAGGCCCAGGGGACCGTCAAGTTCACCTTGTGAATTCGGCAGGAACCAATGAGCAAACTCTAAGGGTCGTTGACATGTTGGCACGGCTCGTTGTTGGGCCAGGTAAGCCAACTGGTGGCGGATCAGTGAGTCAGTGACCCACGGAACTGTAAACTGTAAACTGTAATAAGTAATGATTAGTTGGGAAATTACTTTTATTTACCGTCCCCTCAGAAATGATGGCATTGAAGGAGCACGCCAAACGTTTGACGAGGCGCCGTTAAAAAGGGGACTGGCGTACAGACTGGCCCAGGTGCAGGACTGCGGAAGCGCCCGTCTTGGATGCGAGGTACCTCTTTGGGGCTCGAATTGCATCCATCTAATTCGCCATGTTGAATTCCCTTCAGATTTTCTTTTCTTTTCATTCGCAATGCGTGGGAAGTTGGAGCAGGCTGCTGAGTTTTATGGTTGAGTCAAGACGTCAATGACATTCTGGTAATGACACGCTGATTGCAGTGAGTTTGCCCCAAAATAATTTCAAGTACGTCTAACGAGTCACATCCGATTCTTGTTGCTCACTGGTACTTCTGCCGTGCCAAGGCATCGGTTGGGTCGCCAGAGAGAATCACATTGGCGCTACAGATGGAAGCATCGAATATCAGCAGAGATGGCGGTTACAGGTTAATAAAAGGACCCTGAAATAGTGGCGACCTGAAAATAAAACCACACATTTGAGCCTCAGCGCCTAACGAAACGGATGCCTCAGCTGGGCGAACCATCCAGGAGGCAACCCAACACGGCTCTCCCAACGGTGGCACAAAGGCAGCCTGATGCACGGTATCTGCCTATGGCAAGTCACCACAGAGCCAACAACCAGGAGGTGTCACATCATGGCTGAAATGCACCTTGCGGACTGGGTGATTTGTTCCCCTTTGACCCACCTCTCCCAGGCGTACCACCATCCACGGCCATTTATCTAGGCCTGCGCGCCTTGCTCGTAGGCAAACACTGGCTTGGCAGTTTCGCCGAGGCAAATATTTGCATTTGGGCTTCTGCCAGAAGCTTCTGGACTCTGCCCAACAGTGTTGGGAGGCGGTGCATATGTAAGGCAGACAGGCGTCTTTCACAGCTGTGCCGGCTTTGTTCGATTCTTCAAATACCAGGCCACACAGCCCTCCTCGCCTTTTTACCTTGTCAACTTGCACTGACTGGCTTTTCAGAGGGGACCAAAGTGCCAAAGGTCCAGAACAGAGGCTTATTTTAACTTTGCTACAGACTCTACGCCATTCGTCCATAATCCATATTGCCGTAACCGTGGCCTCTCTGTTAAATCCGACATCTCGCTCTAATCTACGCCACATTGCTGCCTGTAACGCGCACGAACAAGATGTCCATTGCTCAAGAGAGTTCCAATCCCAAGGACGATCTGGCTGTCCGGATCCAGAAATGGAATGAGCAGGATAATGAAAGGGATTCATGGCTACGAGTAGGCTATCCTGTATTACTGATTTCTACGCATCGACGTCGTTAACCGCACTGTCTGTAACAGACGCTACTGAAGAGGGTGGACGCCTCTGAAGAAGAGAAGCGCCGCCTGAAGAAGGCAAATGATCAACTCACGGCTCAGAACAGGGACTTGAAGGACCATTTGGTGCGTATAGCTACTATGGCCAGGTCAGGCACCTTGCTAATAGCAACATGGCACAGAAGTCGCAGCAAAAGGAAAAGGATCCCTACGTCGCGGTCCTCGTCGACGGCGACGGCGCAAAGTTCCAGGACGGTTTCCTCCAAGACCCCGAAGAAGGTGCCACGAATGCCGCTCTCGCGATTAGGCAACACGTTGCCGAATACGTCAAGGATACAGACCTGAGTAGTGACATAACCATCTTTGCTCGGGTCTTTGCCAATGTCAAGGACCTCGCCCACTCCCTTCGCCTTTCGGGAATTGTCAGCTACGAAGATAAATTTTTGAAATTCGTTACCAACTTCACCAATGCTCGTGCCGAGTTTGATTTCGTCGACGTCGGGTCTGGCAAGGAGAATGCTGACTCCAAGATACGACGTGAGCTTCTGTCTCTACTTACTTGTCACATCACAGCTTCACATCTGTACTAACCTTGAATTGAATACAGGAATGCTGAAATACTATCACGACGATGTTCGCTGCAAGAAGATATTCTTTGTCGCCTGCCATGACGCCGGATATGCACATGATCTTCGGCCGTATATCGACGACCAGGGGGGCCGTCTCGTCCTTGTCGAAACCACCCCTGCAGCACAAAGAATCAAGAAGCTCGGTCTTCCCATTGTAACTTTTGACAATGTGTTCCGCAGTGGTCTGCTTCAGAACGAGACCAGGGTTATCCCCCAATCTCCACCCAAGCAGATTTCTCCTCCATCACCTCCGCCTCGCGTTCAGCCGCCGGTTGCAACCACGACAATCACAGCGACCACGACGACAATCAGATCAGGTAACGGAGGCATTTCCACCAAGTATAAGGGGAGCTATGCTGCGGCTGGTGGCACCGGGAACCACCAGAATATTGATGTCGGTAAGACCAAGGCGAAAGCACCCAAGGTCATGGAGTTCAATCAGGACAATGTCCGCCTTGATCCACCTGCCAAGATACCGGGTAACACTCCAGCTCAGGATAGCTACAAACGAAAACTTTCAGAGGCAAGAAATCAAGCGTTTTGCAATGGTCACTATCTCAGCGGCACCTGCTCGTGGGGACCCCAATGCACCAGGGAGCACGACACGAAGCTCACCGCAGACGAGATGGTCATTCATCGTTACAAGGCACGCAGTTGCCCGTGCTTTGTCGGGCCTGGGTGCCCTGACTTTGCCTGCCCCATGAGCCACCACTGTCCACAGGACCCGTTCTGCACACGGGGCAACGAGTGCAAGTTCAAGAACACCCCCAAGTTTGGCGATATGCATTTGACCAAAGCGGGAATGAGAGCCGTGTAAGTGAACCTGGAACGTACCTGGGACTTTACTGACATTTATCCAGGAAACGTTGGACTGAGGGTTGCGAGTTCCCGGAGCCGATAGTGACTTAGCCGCAGTTGCGGGCAAAGTTCAACCCCCAATACTACCCCCAACATCACCTCACAGATTGATACTCAGGCTCGGATTGGCATGTTGGTTGCATGGTTCCCATGAATATTAGCCACTAGATATCCTTGAAATACACTGTCACCCACCATTGTCACCCACTGTTGTTACCCACCGTTGGTTATACTGTTGGTTCTACCCAGGCCATTGATCCTTTGAGGTCAGGCCCAGGGTACAGTAGACAGACAGACAGACAGACAGACACACACACACACACACACACACACACACAAACACACGCACACACATAATCTCAGCCAGTACCAGAGCTGCTAACTCGAACTCCATTCCAAGCGCCCTAACCGGAGCAATTTCCGCTTACTGCAAACGGCCAGATGACGAAATGGACCCCTTGAAAGGAACGGCCCCGCAGTGGAGGGAACAACACGTGTCGACTATCGGCCAATGGCCTCGTGTCGCCGAACTGGGTTTCTCCACGGACATGGTACAATACTCCGCTGAGGGGACGCAATTTCCCATCCCGGGGCTAGACAAGATTTATCTAGGTCGTATGACGTTGGAGATAGAGTTCCGGTTGCATGGCACCACGCTGACTGGGAGTAGTCTGATGGGCCACGGGACAGAGATAGCACTAGTATATATAACGCCCGCTCGCCAGTCACTGCGGAGCCGCAGCCGGCACGGCATGGGCAGAAAGAGATCACATTCCGTCTGATAATTACAATAACAGGAAAAACATGATGAGACCAACGAGCAGCTTGATGAGGAGTGCGGTTCTCCGGGCCTCTGTGAGACCTGCTGTGCGCAGCTCTGCTATCGTGACGCTGTCAGCAGCACCTCGAGTTAACGTCCGAAACTTCACCTCTACCCGGAAATGTCTTTGCGGAAGCTGTGCCAGCTCGAGCGGCCAGGCTTGCGCCCGTCACAGCCGCGTTGTCCCCAACACCAGCACCATCAACGCGAGCAAGTCGGCGGCGTACGCGACAACAGCAGGACCCGAGATTCCCAAGGAGCAATGGGCACAAGTTCTTGAGCAAGTGGGCGGTCGTATGTCTATCTCCGAAGCATTGCTCATCGTGACGAACGGACCAAGAAAGGCTGACTACCTACCCAACAGCTGTCCAGTACAAGCAGATTCCCGTCCCCAAGCCAGCTTCGGATGAAGTCCTCATCAACATCAAGTATAGCGGCGTTTGTCATACTGACCTGCACGCCGTCAATGGCGACTGGCCTCTCCAGTCCAAGATGCCCCTCGTTGGCGGACATGAAGGTGCGGGCATCGTGGTCGCGCGGGGTGAGCTCGTCAAGGACATCGAGATTGGCGACCACGTCGGTATCAAGTGGCTTCATGGTTCGTGCATGAGCTGCGAGCAGTGCCGGCAGTCCAACGAGTCGCTTTGCTCAACAGCTTCCCTGTCTGGTTACACGGTTGACGGCTCATTCCAGCAATACGCCGTCGGCAAGGCGGCCCATGTTGCCCGCATCCCCAAGGATTGTGACCTCGCCGCAGTCGCGCCTATCCTGTGTGCCGGTCTGACTGTGTACAAGGCCCTCAAGTCTTCTGGTGCCCGGCCCGGTCAACATGTTGCCATTGCCGGTGCTGGTGGTGGTCTTGGTGTCTTTGCTATTCAGTATGCCAAGGCCATGGGTCTGCATGTCACGGCCCTCGATGGCGGCGAGGAGAAGCGCAAGGTCTGCCTTGAGCTTGGTGCCGACACCTTTGTCGACTTTAAGACTTCCAAGGACACTGTCGCCGACATTCGTGCGGCTTCTGGTGGCTCTGGCCCTGATGCTGTGCTGCTTCTGGCGGCCAGTGAGAAGCCCTTCCAAGAGGCAAGCCAGTATGTCAAGAGCAAGGGCACTATCGTCTGCGTTGGTCTACCAGCCAATGCCTTTGTCAAGGCCCCCGTCTTTGATACCGTCGTTCGGTAAGAAACACAATCACTAGATTCCTACATGTCTGCTAACTAGTATACAGCGAGATCAACATCAAGGGAAGCTATGTCGGCAACCGACAGGATACGGCCGAGGCCATCGAGTTCTTCCGACAGGGCTTTATCAAGGCACCATTCAAGTAAGTCGGTTAACTATTAAACAGGAAACGCCTGCTAATTATTACACTCTAGGGTTGTCGGCTTGTCGGAGCTCCAGGATGTGTATGACTTGATGCAAAAGGGCGGCATTGCTGGCCGCTATGTGGTGGACACCAGTAGGTAGGCGTACCTTCTCTCGTTAGGTAGATAAAGACCCCAAGGTCGGCTTTTCAAGCGAAGCGTATTGAAGAATGAAAAAAGTTGAAACTGAATTGATGGCTTCTCGAGTAGATGAATGGTGACGAAACTCGAGGCCGGTTCTTAGAGGATAGATTGGGGATGCACACCTTGACTCTCAGTGAGTAGACAACAACTATGAGATGATTAAGCAGTGAAATGATCGAAGCTACGGTTAGTTGATCTGACGCTAAAGTAGTTGAGGCTCGTTGGCGCGTCCAAGACGCCATGGCATACGCCCGAGCTTCTTGGCGTGAAAGATATCGTCCCTAGTTAACTAATAATTAGTGCAAAGTGGAATGGAGAGAACTATTTATTCAACTTGCTGGTCAATAATGATGCCGTCTTGATCAACACAAGAGATGCGCTGGCGTACCAAAGCCAGTGGTAAGAAGTAACTCTCAGACATCTGCAGGTGGCATCAAGAGAACGTGGTGTTTTCAACTTAGTTAAGAGAGGGTCATTTACATGATGGACAATGCACACTTTTGGAGAGAATATCCAACAGTACCAGGAGGCGAATGAAATTGCCACAGATACTAATCACGGAGCGCCTCCACTTTCAAACATTGCCAACATCTTCCTCATGGATGTTCCATCAGAACCACCGGGTGCTCTGCCGTAGATGGATTCGCCAAGCATGCGCAACTGCATCGGAAATTGGTGGTCTTGATAATGCTCGATGATGTCCTTCTTTGCAACTCTAGACTTCAAGTTCTGCCACTGGTCTTCATCCATGCCAAAGTCCTCGCACTCCTGTTGTTTCTCAGGCGTCCACCACGAAGGGAGCAGTTCCTTCTTGGACCTGGTTATCTTTCTCATGAATCGTCTGAATCCCTGTAGACTATCTGCACGACCAGCGTAGATGTTGTCATCGTCGACTTCCCCTTCGAGGGTGTACATGTCGTCGACGCGGAGACGGTATGTGTCGAGAAGCAGTCGATACACATCCTTCTCTGGACGATTGTGGAGGTAGATGCCATTGTCCAGACGAGTGAATGGGTCGGGGATGGGCTCGTCTAGTCCGTTGGGCGGAGACAGACCCTCATTTCCAGGGCCAGAAGCAGAAGCAGAAGCAGATCTAGCTTGCTTGCTGCAGACCTTCTTGTGTGCCTTCCAGTCGGCCTTCTGGCATTCTCGGCTACAGTAATGCGTCTGCTTGCACTTGGCACAGTGCTTCAGGGACACTTCATCTCCACTCTTGTTGCACTTGTTACAGGAAGCCATTGTCAGATATTAATAAGTATGCAGTGACGACCTTGATAGAGAGACAGAAACGGTGGTGACAAGGGTCCGGTTGAACAGTTGCGGATCCGCGGAAGATGATGTTCTGGTGGAACCGTGAATGGGGATGAATGCCGAAGGTGGTGTGGGCACAAACTGGTGATTTGTGGATAAAAGCGAGCCAATCGGACGATACTGCGGGGACTGTGAATTAGGTTTTACTCGTGGGGGTCACGTGGGTCATCATGTGAAGGTTTTATTCGTCACAGGGGGCGCATGAATCCCCTGATTCTCGGATATACGGATGGAGGATTGTTCTCGGTCATATCCCGTGATGGTGGAACAGTCTAGGTTACTCGTAATGTGGAGCGAGCTCAGGCGAGTACAGAAACAACTTGCATGACCATGTTTCAACGGGAACAGCCCATGTCAGATGCTGCACCGGAGCGGATGCTGCGCCTGAGCGGAGTGGCTGGGGTTTGGATTTACGGTTATTGACCGAGGGTTTAATATGAACACAATGCCAGAGTGAATTAAGCATGATATATAGAGTGTCGACTCCACGGGGCAGTGTTTGAGAAAGATTCAAGTTGATGAGCCGGAGTGCAGAAAACGAACCAGGGTAGCCCTGATGTTTCGGCCTTTCGTTTATCTGAGGCGGTCAGTTCGCGAGATCTACGGTGCATAATTTGGGTCTTTGTCTACCCTGGGACATATTCCGCAGTGGATTCTACTATTATACCAGAGGTACTCTGGGGGTATACCGACTTGATGTTGCATCGCACCAGGACGTGGGTCATGAATGGACAAGGCAAAGAAATCGTCAATATGAACCAACTACCACTCCAACATATTGGCGAAGGAAACACGACCTGGTCTGCTTGGTTTCATAAGCCACATATCAGCGAACTTAAGGGGAAACCGACCGCTATAGCGCCGGAAGAGACTCGAGATGTGACTCCACATGTTTGGCATAAGGGGATTTGCGAGGAGAAAACCCTAATTTTCTCTTAGGCCGAATTGCAGGCTTCTCCTAAAAGAGGCTTCTAGAAGGAACAGCAATAAAGTTAAGACTCGAGGTCTCGGGGATCAGGTCTCCCCTCTTGCTTTGCGCTTTTCCTTGTTTACTTGAGCAAGGCCTACTAAACGCAAACCAGAGTCTTTGGTACCTTGAATATCACCTGGAGATCTACAGAAGTAATTGGCCTAGTTGGAAATTCGACATTAGGCACCTGATACCTGCGGGTCTTAACATAGCTCTTGGTGGTCTATTGGCCATCGCCATCAAGTGATGACACAGGAGCCTGTCACGACATGAGGAATTAAACTCGAAAGAAATTCTTTCACATTCTTTTACCACTATCATATCTGTATTGTGGGCAAGAATCCATCAGCCAGCCACAACAGCAAAAGATGCAGTTGTCAATACACACAAAAGCATCAAAAGCCAATACCGCGAAAGAATTCTTTGATCATCCGCCAAGGTCATCTCAAAATAATAAGAGACTGGCTCATACCGAAAGCCTATCCTGCACCTAACTCAAGGTTTATGTGTAGGCCTTCTTTCTTGTGCAAGTTGCTCTAGCAACCTAACAGCACTACGACATGAGCAGCTTCTAACGGTGACGACCACCCAATTGCACCAGAATTTTTCAAGTTAGGTTCTTGGGTTGTGTGACTGGCGCGCTCTTCATGACCCGTGCTACATTGAATCAATACTTAAACAATGAATTTCTCCGAATGCCAAATGGCACGAACTAGTCTTACAGGTAAGACTGGGCCATGACTTGTGATAAACGACCTGTTACTTGATTCTCTTGGATCTTGACATAAAATCCGTGCCAATATTCAAGGGCGAAGCAGGCGTTCGCCGTACTGGAGAGCCACTCTGTTCCATCCGAAATCCGATTCCTCAAGTTTCCTCGATTGAAAGTAGCCAGCTGACTTGACTCCGGTCAAGGCAAGTCATTCCCCTTCGCCGTAGAAACTGCGTGAAATATTAAGTTTTCAAGATAGAGTTATTGGGAGATATCCCAAGTCCCCTTTGTCATCAATTAACTTTAGGCTGTCATGATTGAAGCTCCAGCAACAGATCAAGGGGCCGCCCAACCTGTGATTCCTGTTGATTATTGACAAGATGTTGGAATCTTCTGGTTCATTGTTGCTCAATTTTTCGAAAAGTCTAAGTCTCTCCATGTCTACTTAATGCCCTCGTCTCCCCTCAGATGTCTGATTTGTTCTTCTCCCTTTCATCATCAGTTCTGAGTCTTCATTCATGCTGCCTTGTCGCTTTATGCTACCTTCTTCTCAGCGCACGCAAGCTTCAGTCTCTTGTTCAGCATTCTATTCACATTGACACTGTCATCGGGATTCGATTTCGCATTCTTCATCTTCATTCAGAACCTTTTCTGCAGCTCATCTTGATTCAGCATCTTCGTCTTGAAGAGTACGCGTCGACCACTTCTCTTAAGCGCTTTACAGCCTATTTCTTCCAATCTCCCTCTACTCAGTTTCCTCTCCTCTGGACCGAACACATCAACAACGTCTCTTGAGAGTTTTACAGCCTACTTCTCAGGACTGTCTTCATTCAATATTTTGGTCTTCTGAACAGGACACACTGACAACTTCTCTTGAGCGTTTTACCGTTCATTTTTCTTCATTGTCTCAATTCTTCTTTCCGCCTTCACGCGCCAGAAGCTTCTCTTGAACTTCTTATGACCTGTTTTCCTCATACCTTTAACAGCACACATACAATCACGTTACCATGTGTTCTCTTGCTAAGCTGCTGTCGTCCAAGTCAGTCACTGACGACGATATGGACGACTGCCGATCTGAGTGCTCCTACTACTCACTCCCCGAACTCGACGAGACAGATCCTGTCCGTCGCATCCCTGCTTCAGTAGTCAAGCAGCAGGCTGAGGCAGTTCCCGCCCGCCGTCAAATGGGGACCAGCTATCCCCACACCTACAATAACTCCGAACACCTCCCGCTGCGCGTAGCTGGACCATGGCTCGAGCATCCACTCGTGAAGGATGGCCCGTACATCTCAGGGCCACCTGGTCCTGCGAGGGTGGTTGTCAGTGCAATGGGCGGCACAGGATTCGATGTTATCTACCATCTGGACCGCCGCATATCCTGGGGTCCTCAGAAGAAAACCTTTGCTCAGGCAAGGTATCACCCCAAAGGATCTCGCCGGAGCAACATGCCGGCGCAAAATCAATATTTCGGTCAGTTACCATGGGGTCTGGCCTCGCCTTGTACTCCACCACCACTCGCCCTCAATGAACATTCTCTCTCTCTTTTTAACAGCCAACAATTGTTTGGCGCGAAACCATCTTGGGCCATGCAGGAATGGCTCAATACACAAGCGTATCCTGACACACCGCAGAATCTTGCTGCTCAGCTACTCATCACTGCTCAGCAACTCATTTCTGCTCAACAAGTCATTGCTTCTCAGCAACTCATTGTTGCTCAACAAATCATGGCTATGCAACAGTACCTTGACACCCTGAAGTCTCTTTCTCCGCCATCACCACATTGCTCAAGCCAGATGATGGCCTCGGTACCTTTGATTCCGGTTGGACAGATGCAATGAATTATGCTTGGTGTTCATGCTACACAAGATGGACCATTTAATGGCAGTTGGAGTAACTTTTCTCTTCTTTTCTTCTTGTTCTGTTCTTGAAGATGATGGATTCACCCGGGCTGTTCAAGTTGTATGATGGACGATTGTATAGATAGAAGCGAGATGTGAAAAGAATTGAAGTGAATATTCTGCCAAGATTGAAAGAGATCTTCTCCTGTGCCAAGTCCCATTCCTCTGCATGCATCCGGCCACTTGCCAAACGCCCTCTATAATTATTTAGGTAAAAAGACTAGAAATAAGGCCAAAGAATATTAAGAAAATAATCATAATAATTTGATAGTATTAAAGAGTAATCATGCTCTTAATTCTCTTATTTATCCCTTAGGTAGAAGAAGTCTTTTTATGGCCGTGTGCACCGTCTTTCCACTCAACCCGTAGAACTATGCATCTTGCTTTGTGACTGTGTGATCATATTCTTCCTCGCTCCTGCTTTCGTCTTTCAATATGACGCCGAGTTGTAGACAGCTATCACGTGAACCAATAATTCCTTCTCACCGAGCTTGGGAAAGAGAGCTGGGGATTTCTCGTTGTACAGGTATAGTTTTCCTACCTAGAAGTACATGATTTAGCTACTGTCTCGAACTGGCTGGCCTTCTGGCTTAGTTATCCCATTGAAGGCCGGGCTTCAACTATGACAAAGAACGCATTATTAACAAACGATAGCATCATGTCCCAATGCTCACACCATAGCCTTCCAACTGGTTCATTTTTGACATCTGAGGGCTAGTATAGCCAAGGCCAATAACCAGCCCATCCAGATTAAGAGGCGTCCAATGTTCTGATGCGCCACAATCAGGCTATCCAGTCTCGACTCTTCAACACCTCGTGGCAGCCGTTGATATCAGCCAGTACGCAGAGACAAGATGGCAAACTCTGGCAACTTGTTCTTAAAGCATTTACCGATTGTATAGTCAGGGTTCAAAAAAAGGCCGTAAAGATTGTGATTGAAAGTTCCTGAAATGTGCTGTAGGACTGACCCCTGCCTCGGCGCTTGCACCCGCAATTGATTGGTTATCTCCAAAGGCTGACTGAGGAGGCACTGGTGTTGAAAGGTCACTCAAATGGACATGGACAATATTGAGTGAGAAATCTGAACCGAAAATGTCGACTCTAATGCTTCGTTTACTCTTTCCAGGTGCCGATATGTTCTTTCATATTGACGTAGCCATGACTTCTCAAGTTCTATGCCAGTGAGACAGGCTCTGAAGAACTGCGCTATTTCTTTCCGGTACCCACTAATCTTAGCGAGGCTCTGTATTTAGCCAGCGCATGAGCCGGGCTGGATTGGGTCACACTCAGGCAGCGAAGCCAACTCTCGCACTCGTGTCGAGTTGACAACCAACCACGTTTGTAGTGGCCTGGCCTCTAATCAGCACGTGCAGAACTCGATTGCTGCAGTCGAAATGGCTGAGGCATTTGAGATCATAGGTCTTGCCTCCAGCATTGTGGCATTCGTCGACTTCAGCATCAAGCTCGTTTCGGCGGTCAAGTCAGCGCGGGACTCGGTTCATGACACACTCCCCGAGGTCCACGAGATCGAACTGTGCTTGGAAGATGTCCGGCATTCCAATCTGAGGGCCATCCAAGGGTCACCTGGACGTCACTTATCCCAGGGTGAGAAACATATCATGGCCATGGCGATCGAGTGCGAGAGATTGGCCGGTGAGCTTGGCGAGATTGTCCAGAAGCTCAAGATAAGAGACGGTGCCAGATTCAGGACGATAGAAAGCAGCCGCATCGCATTGCGTGTCCTGAGGAAAGGAAAGGATATCGAGGATCTGCGTCGTCGTATCGATAACTTGGACGTTAGGATAAGGGCCAACGTACAGTTGATTCTGGATAGGTGAGTCACCAAGGCCAGTAGAGAGTCTATCACTGACTTAAAGGCGTTAGGGAACGGGGTTCTGAGATCTTGTCTGATCTCGATGCGATTCGAGAGTCTCAGCGGCAGCTGGGGATCAACTATGACTCCAAGCTGGATGGCATTCAGAAAGATATTCTGCGCTTGGCTGCAGATAATCGGAAGGCGCAAGGAGAGCAACTGACCGCCTTGAAGGAGCACCTTGACCTGTTGGAACAAGAACGGATCACCTGCCAAAGGCAGTCCAGTGTCATCCGGAGCCTATACTTTCCAGAGCTACGACGCCGATGGTCACAGATAACTGATGCGGATCGGTTCACCAACGCCTGGCTGTTCGATCCAACTAGAACAAACTTTGCAGATTGGCTCAAGGGCGGAGATGGCATCTACTGGATCAGCGGTAAAGTGCGTGATACCGCCTACAACTTTATGATGTACAGCGCTAACAGTCTGTAATAGGCGGGCAGCGGCAAGTCGACACTGATGAAGTTTGCGGCCGAGCATAAGACCACAGCGAAAGCCTTGACGAAGTGGGCAGGCTCTTCTCAGCTTTTCACGGCGAGTTACTACTTCTGGAATCAAGGTTTCGAGATGCAAAAGTCCCAGGTCGGACTGCTCCAGTCTCTGCTATACCAGATCCTGAGACGAGCACCTACTTTGATCCCACACATATGCGCAGACAACCGTTTGGATCACGAAAGATGGGAGATCAACGAGCTGAAGACGGCTTTCGAAGCCCTCGCGAAACATAGCGGCCTGTCTACCAAGTTCTGCTTCTTCATCGACGGTCTTGACGAGTACGACGGCGAAGAAGAGGACGTTGTCAGCTTCCTCACGTTTTTTTCCGAGTCCAAGTTGGCCGATATCAAGATATGTGCATCAAGCCGACCCAGACAACTCTTTAAGCCCTTCCAGGAGAGCGTTTATGCCCTAGCGGTCCAGGACTTTACAAGCGAGGATATGAAAACCCATGTCCGCCAGAGGCTGCAGATGAACGAAAAGTTTAGGGCCCTCGGTGCCTCGCAACCTGGATGCGAGGAACTCATGGCACAAATCGCCCAGCAATCGCAGGGAGTTTGGTTATGGGTATTCCTCGTCACCCGCGACTTGGTCCATGCCGTGAATAGGAGCGAAGGCTTCTCTACTCTGCAGAGAATTCTCCGCCAGTTCCCACCAGATCTGGAGGCCTACTTCGAGCACATCATCGAGGGCATCAAGCCCGTGTTTCGAGTAGAGATGGCCCAAATCTTCTTGATCACAACTGAGGAGGTTCAGCCACTACCACTGTTCGCCTTTTCCCTGCTTGAGCGGGAGAGCCGCGACTCTGACTATGCTGTGAAAGCTCCAATCTCACCGTCCACCAAGCAGGAGGTATCAGAGGCCGAGGATCAGTGGAAGAGTCGGATCCAGAATCGATGTGGTGACCTCCTTGTTGTCAATAAGATGCCTCACCCCATCTTCCTTGGGAGCCCTGTCGACTTCCTCCATCGTACTGTCCGCGATTTCTTGCAGGACTGCTACCACCAGCGGCTGGTGGAAATAGTAACCCCCCAGTCAAGCTTCGATCCCCTGGTATCGCTCTGCAGGATGACCCTCTTCTTGCTCAAGAGCGTACCAAACGAGGATTTCCGTGACAAATCCTCCATCAACAGGGTTATTGGGCTGACAGACGAACTTCTCTACTACGCTCATGAAGTCGAAAAGCGAAGCCAGGCTCCAGATACGGCCGATTCCCCTGTGGCTGACGTGTTGGACGAACTGGACCGGGTCAACTGCGAGCATGCACGCTCCCTGCGCAACAGGCACTGGACTCATGCGAGGGATCTGCCGAGATCTCGCGGGTACGAAGAGTACCGTGAAGGTGGCAACTGCAACTTTTTGGCACTAACAGTGCAGGCCCGTCTAGTCCAGTACGTGCAGGGGAAGCTCGCAGCTGACCCGAAACGGCTCCAAAAGGCTGGTAGACCCCTGCTTGACTATGCACTGCGTCCGAGACGAGTGACAGCCATTAGCATGCCGTATCACTCCCAGAGGGACGACCCCAGTATTGATGTCTGCATGGTTCGCCTGCTGCTGGATAAAGGTGCTAGCGTGAACCAAAAAGTGCATCTCAACGATGGCCGGACTGTCTGGGCACTGTTCCTCATCTCGTGCTATGAGAGCACCACAAGAGGCGAGGCTACCGCGCCAATGAGGGAGGCTTGGTACCAGGCAAGCGAATTACTCTGTCAGCATGGCGCAGATCCTCAGTGTTTGATCGACGACAATGATGCGTCGATGAACGTGGCTGGGGTTCTAGATAAGCTGTTTGGGAGAGATAGAGCTCTCCATCTGCAAGGCTTGATGGCCGAGGCCCAGACACGGAAGCAGGCGAACAGGACCTCTTGGCTTTCCGCCCCGGGACGATTCTGGAGGATGGTTTCTAACTGATTGGGAGCTGGGTCTAAGGTGGACTCTAAGAGCGAGAGATATGTACAGACGGCATTGAAGCTGGAATACAAGATTCAAGATGATCATAAAAAATACAGCCCGTAGGTCACACCCTTCCTCTAGGACCTTGGTGTAAAAACCTGGCAATATGCAAATTTGCATCAGAACCTGCCGTATCGCGTCTCTGGGGGGTGTATTCCTGTTCTTCTTCTTGTTCTTCTTCACCGCCGAAACGACCTTCACTCGGCAGCAAGATAGCTCGATCGATGGCCTCGGGAAGGCCACGGTGTCTCCCTCGTAGCATGATGGCGCAAAGTATTACCTTGCTGGCGGCATGCCACCCACCGCTGAACGAATAATCCGCGTCCGGTAATCCTACGCTGACGCCAACACAGCCGTACGCCGATACAACCTCAAAGATGATGTTGAAGACGGAGTAGTGGACGGGATCCCGGCGGAATTGTCCCGACTCGATGGTTGTGATGATAAGAACGGCGAGCATTAGAGCCCAGGCGTCATGGCGCAGAGATCCTCGGTTCAGCTGTCGTCGGAAGCGTCTGGCCTCGTCCATGAGGGTGTTTTGGCCCTCATTCTGGGTGGGATCATGGTCATTTTGGGAATTGAAGATGCCGAGTGACCGCTCTTCGTATACGTTCGTTCGCCTTACGCTAAGTCTGATCGGGTAGGTGAGGATGAGCATTGCGATTACATACAAGACTTGTAAGCCAATATGGAGGTTGGCAATGCTGGTAATGTGGAAGCCTCCAAAGCGAATGGCTGTCATCCAGGAGACAATAGTTAGTATAGCTCTTGAGCAGCAGGGGTTTCCAGGTTTGCTAGACTTACAAACGGCTTGGAATAGACCAGCAAGAACACGCGGCCCCGTCGGGATGCTCTCGATCTCAGGATTGTTCAGGTTGAAGAGGAGGAAGCCAACCCAGTTGACGGCGTTGATAAAGATGAGTACAGATAAGAGATACCAAGTCACGCCTCTAGGCCAGAGAGAGACATATATGCGCCGAGGATGGTCCAAGATGAAGTGCAAAGCTTCTCCTGAGCTAGAATACTCTCTTCCCATCAGGCGCATGATCTTGACGAGAGACCAAAGGACGAGTCTCAAGAAGATGGGGAATGCCGTGCGCCCAGCAAGGATCATCAGACCCATGGTGATGAGCATAAAGTATGAACGCTGGAAGGGGATCATGCTAGCGTCCAGCAGAGACATGCCTGAGTTATTGAAGGCGGATACGCCGTTGAAGATGCCCAACCACCAGAGATTGGGGCTATTGTCCAGGACTGGTTTGTTGCTGTTGATCCATGAGCCGAGGGAAATGCAACCTAAGAATTGCCAAAAGAAGAAGTACAGCAACAAGATCTTGAGAAGCAACTTCAGGGCCCGAAACTCGATGCCGCCTAGCTCGTCGCGTTGCTCGCTAGTGAGTTTATAGAATTGGCTATTTCGACCAACAGTGGGAGTCCAAGAGAGATAGGGAACCTCATCGTTGTCTTTTTCTCGGGTCTGGGAATCTCCTGCAGTCTGTGCTTGAGGAGGAGGGGATGGTGAAGGCGCCAATCGGGGCGGTGAACGATCTCTTCTCCTCATTCGCGCCTCGCGAACTATTTCGTCGAAGCGCTTGTTGAACCTCCGCTTGCGAGAGTAAACAATACAGATTGAGATCCAGATCCGGCTGCCAAAGATGATAAGCAAAAAGAGGAGAACCTGCTGCCCCGTCTTCGCCTGGCTCAGGTTAACCGTGGTAAGACCAGTAGCCGTCATAGCGGAGACGACTAGGAACAGGCTGTCGACATAGCTGATGCCAGATGACGAGCCCCAGAAGATGAGTGACGATATCAAGCAGACAATAATGAAGTAGGCGTAGTGGCTCGTGATGAAACTGAGCTTGGACAGAAACTGTGACTGCCATGCTGCGCGTACGAGCTGGGCTGGACGGCGGATCCAGGCCTTGTCATGCTGCCACAGGGGGGTTGAAGCGTCAATATCGTGGCCTTGCAGCCTAGCCACTTGGTCGTTGTCTTCGATATTCCGTAGTCTAGGGCCGCTCCGCTCAAAGTCCATTCTAGATTCAACTGGCGTGCAGCTTGGTTGCCTGGATGGTTGAGTGATTTGCTTTGTGCAACTGTGTGGGCTGAGGGAGAAAGGCGGGGCTGTGTGCGTCTGCATACGCGAATCAGGATGGCTTCCATGGGCCGACCTAGCCCTTGGAGCCGTATGACTGACAAATAGGAGGAAATCCTGGTTTACAAGTGTAAGTCACCGTTTACGAGGAATCTCTATCTTAAGGAGTTCATCGAAATGTTAATATTTAAGCCAAATCTCAGCTACACTCCCCGAGGCACCAAGGTAATGCTGAAAAGGAAAGACATCAGCACAAACGCATCAGATTATCTGCCCCTTGAAGCGGCAAGTCATACATACGGTGCAAAATCGCCGACCTCCTATACAAGGCGGAAAATTCAACTGATGGGTGACGAAGGTTCTTGATACCAGTAGAGGCTGTGCTATACCATAATTGTTCGTAGTTTGCAGAGGCGTCAAAGCGACATCTTGGCATAACCAGTGAGTGCCATTGTTGTCCGCCACCACTGACATTATGCCCTTCTGGGGTGACCTTTTACATTCCTCTGCCATAGATACATGTGTTGGACTCACGTAATGCCTTTCCTCGTGGCCTATGAAGCAGCCAGCCTCAGTCTGCCTTGTTCACCGCCATTCTCTTAAATACCTTCTGTCACTCCCATAGCCGGTGACATAACAACCAAACCCTACACCTTGATCTCCTTGTGGCCTCAAAGCCTCGTTACCATACTTAATTTCGCTCGTCAACACAAATTATGACTTGGAATTTGTTCTCCAAGGCTTTCGCACAGGCATCGATCTTGCAGGCATTTGTTTTCCACAACCCATCTGTAATTCTCGCTCCGTTCGACATTTTACTCCACGTTAACAAGTCATAGTACGCATTTGGTCTCAGTCCCATTCCATCTTCTATCCTCACACTGGAAAGCAATGATGCTCCCGCCAGGCGCATTGGAATAACGTCAGGACTGGGCCTAGGCTTGCCACTCATACTTTCAATCGCAGGCCTGATTATTGCCTTCCGCAAGTGGCGACAAGATGTGCGAGACTTGGATCAAGAGGCCCAGATTGTTGTAGGGCCAAAAGATCAACCCCATGATTCTAGAGTTTTGTGCTACGTGGCGATAGGTATGGTGCTGATCTTGTTCAAGTTTTATTGCATTGTCACGCTATTGGAAGGCTCTGCTTGACATATTAACCGCGGACAAGATGAAGGCAATGGTGGCCCAAGATAAAAGGAAGCTGACTTAGGCTGTTTGTTAGGGGGTGTTGTACTCAAATTCTATTGTTGCAGCTATTGCTTTATATGTTCTCTGCTGTGCCTAGTTCAAGCCTGGCCCTCGATGGGATAACTGCGCTAGAAGATAGCAACTGTTGCTTCCTGTTCTCATGAAAACTCATGCCTGAACTTGTGCTTACGGTCTTCTGGCTTAACCCATCAAGGGGCAGGCTCCAACTATGATAAAGAACGCATTGACTAGTGCTTACTACTGCTGGGCACTTTACGCGGTGGAAGCGAATTCGGCTGCCATTTTGACTGCGCCCCTCGTGACAATCCCATTAAGTTTACCGGCCACGGCCTACGAGACTACCTACATGGCATAAGTAAGTGACCCGAGTTTTTTCTTGGTATCTATGCCATAGAATTCATTCAAGTATTCCGATGAAACTGGAATTCTTTATCGTTTCTTCAACTGAGAAAGTCAAGGTCGGCCAAGGAACCTGGAGTTCAGGCTGTTCTCATACCCCTGTAAGGGGATATCTTGGCTTATATGCCCTGATTTGGAGTACAAATTGGTCTGCTGACCCTTTTATTCTCCTAAACCAAAGCCAAAAATGCCTCATCTCCAACCTTTGAAGACAGCGTTTGCTGTCGGCCTTCTCGCCCTAATTCCTCTTTGTGCTAGTGCTACATGGAACTCGGACAATGTCACGGCGCCCTTCGAAATCGACGTCATCTTCCCTCGAAATGAGACCTACAGGCCAGCTGGGGTCTTCCCCATCTCACTAGCCGTGCAGAGATATACATCTTTGCGGGCGGCTGGCAACTTTTCCCTCTCATGGCACATTATGCCCTACAGCTACGGGCGGATCCCGGGTGGCATCACTTGGGACGAGGGCGATTTCGAGACCAACATTTCTCCTGATGATAACGACACTGTCATCTTCGTTGCCAACACCAACGTCACGGAATGGATTCACCAAAAGGATCATGACGATCGGTTCAGGTTGCAATGGCACCTTGAATGGGATTTCAGGAATGAGTGTGACTCCAAGGGATCATATGTTTTTGGTGGCATCATGTTCTCTATCGAGACAGAATGGGAAGCTAAAAAATCACCCGGGGGGGAAGGAATTGGGAAGAGACCTGATGTCCTTGATGTCCCCGAGTGCCCTGTATTGGGATCTGTTGTGCTTTTGCAGAACACGACAGACATTTGTTCATGGGTGGTGGATATGGGTAACAACACGGCTGACGGTACTCCCTGCGCAGTCACAGTCGATGAGGTTCTTGCCAGCAGTATCTCAAGCCAGGCTGCAAGCTCAGCTACGTCGGCTTTTCTAGCAACAGCTTCCCCTACTCAGGAGCCAGAGCCGACCGAGACAAACACTGCCCAATTCAACAGCCCGGAGTTCTCGACATTTATTGTTCTTGGGGCTATCATGATGCTGTATACCTTGGTTTAACCTGACCGATGTTGAACTTGGAGGTTGAGGGTAACGATCCTCGAGTTGTCCAAGGGTCCTCATAAGATAGTGTGTCTTCTCTGCACCGGAGGCTTCAAATCTTTAACGCGCAACCTAGAGCCGGAATCGAGAAATGGCTGCCATTTATGTCGGTCAACGTTAAGAATGAGGGTACAGTGACGCACAACGCATAGCTTGTTCAATCGCTCATCACATCTAACAATCCATGACGCGCGTGCTCTATAATGGCGCTCCACCACAACATCATTATTCCTCCACTAGCATCTCCTCAGACGGCTGTCGACATATGATATAGCATCTCAACAAACTCAATACCGCATAACGCCGGATTCACGGCTTCCTCGGGTCTACGGGAGGTCCAACCTGGTTACGCGAATTAAGCTTATTGGTTTGACAAGATACCCCTGCTTCGGAGAAAGCCTTGATTCAGCATTGATCGCCATGGCCACCAGCACGACATGATGCACTAGACAATAATGAATAATGAATTTATAAGCATACCGTTGCAATGAGGTGGAGATTCTGCCAATTGCCTAAGTCCGGTCATTGCGGGATAAGAGGCTTGGGAAGGATAAATAGATATGGCTATCACTCAACTCAAGTGTTGAGAGGCAAAGTCGTCATGCATTTCACCCGAGTCCTGGTCGGCCTATACGGCTTCGCTGCCATTGCGGCCGCTCAATGGTCCGGGGATATCTTTAAATCTACAGGAAAGCCAACCGGAACCGAGATCGAATATGATGGAGGTGAGCTTCTCACGTCACCAACCCTGTCATCTTATATTAACGCACACCAGTCACTCTGTACATCAGTAAGCCCAAGGTGCCGTCTAAGGGCGACACGGCCGTGCTGTACCTGAGCGATGTCTATGGGCTCCCGCTGTTGGAGAACAAACTGCATGTTTCACTCTATCCTTATGAAGCTCCCCCTAAACTAATAAGTTCAGGCTCGTCGACAGCTTTGCTCGTGCGGGATATTTCACCATCGCACCCGATATTCTCAACGGTGACCCAGCAGACCCAAACGTCCCGTTTAATGCGGAAGAGTACTTGAGCAGGCACAACCCCCAGAATACTGACCCTATCATCGAAAAGACCATCGAGTTCATTCATAAAAAGCTCAAGATTGACACCATCGCTGTTACTGGGTACTGCTACGGGGGGAGATATGCCTTTCGCTTCCTAGCCGGGGGCAGAGGCGCCGACGTGGGCTTCGCAGCTCACCCTACTCTCCTCCAGAACGACGAAGTTTTGGCTATTCATGGTCCCGCGAGCCTCGCAGCAGCTGGTGAGTTATTCATCTATTGAAAGGAGAGTGGCTTGATGCTGACTTTAAATGCAGAGGTCGATAGCTTGCTCAACGCAACCCACCGATCCGAGATTGAGGCCCTGCTTGGCAAGACTCCACAGCCATTCCAGGTCAGCTTGTACTCGGGAACGCAGCATGGGTTTGGCGTCCGCGCCAATATTTCTGATCCAGAGCAGAAGTTTGCCAAGGAGGCAGCTTTTTGGCAGGCTGTGCGGTGGTTCAATGCTTGGAGTCCCAGCAATTAGGGGCACATCTTGCCCAAATATGGACCTTGGGATAAAGATTTTTTCGGCAATGATAAAACAATATTCAAAACCTTTGATCTCCCTTGGATCAGCTTCTCACTTTTTAGGTAATCATTTGATAAAATGCAGCCATCTCTCAAGATATCAAGAACCGCGTCGGGTCTTCCAACGTGCTATACCGAACGACTGACTGGAGGCGGCATTTCCCAACAAGAACGTATCGATCCAAAGAATCCGAACGCTTCCGGATTATGATGCCAAAGGCTTGAAAGGGTTTGGGCCGATTTGCAACCTGGACCACCTTATCGCCGACATGTACTTCCGCATCCGTGATGGCGTATGTGAAAAACCTGTGGCTCTCTCCGCTCACCATGACAAGCTTTTGGCCATGGCACGTCTCTTTCAGGCGAAGATGAAATTTGAGAGCTTCTGCTGCTTGGTGGTAATCGGGTCGAGAGTAAGGATTCTCGCACGCTGCCTCAAAATCGGAGAATAGGCCCGCCCATGCGTATTTAATCCATGAAGCAGGCGCCCGCAAAGATCCGAAGAAAATTTCAGGGAGTTCATGGCCTAGGAACAAGTAGAACTCCTCTTGCCTTGTGAAGGTGTATACCGATTTTGTGGCCTGGACATGAGCCAATGCCAAGTTGCGCCATTCTTCAAACACCGTCTTGGACCATCCCGGATCTTCTGTGTTACATGTGCTCGCTATTTGGTCGACTATACCCCAATTTGTGGCTGCTAGAGATAGCACATTACCAGGCAGAAACTTTACCAATGTGTGAGTATTGAAGACTGTCCTCATGGCTGCTGTCAGATGCTCAGGGCTATAGATGTATTGTGTCCGAGGGATGGAGCTCCAGTCCGGAACCCAAGACGGCAATCCCTCCAGACTCGAGTGCGATTCAGTGGCATAGAGTAGACTGAACCCAACCTCACTAGACCGAAGAAGATATTTGGCGAGGTTGACAAACGTGTCCTTTGTTGACCGTGAATAGTCAGGGAGAAAGCCCTTGACGCCATCCCCATCCACCTTTGAGAACAAGGGCAGAAGAGCAAATACCTTGTCCCTTGGATCGGTGGCAAGGCATACCCGTGCTTTACATAATCTCCGGAACAGGCCTTCGGCATCGAACTTCTCCTCGGCTCTTGAGACGGTTCTAATGTCAAGAGGGACTGGAATAAGTCCAAAGGTGTGAGGAAAACCAAACCTTGTGAGATTGTCGAAAACTCTCCAGGGAAGTATCTTTGGCCCACAGATGATGACTGGGAATTTCCCATTCCTGACCTCTTGAAGAACCCAGACCCGTTTAAACCACGGCCTCGCAAACAGGTTTCTCAAGGCCACCACGTCGGGGTCTTGAGATTTTGCAGGGTCGGTACATTTGGCTCTTATGGCGCAGGTTGGCAAGAAATTTGCTTTTTCCAGGGCTTGCATGGCAAGGCCGCTTCCTTGGTTCTCTTCTCCAAGATAGATGGTAATTCCCTGCGCCTTCCGGTAGATTGTGGCCATGATTTGAACTTGACTGTTTCGTTCAGGCGTGTCCCTCTGGTTAATGCAGATGGCATCAATCCAGAAAGTAACCTTCTTGTCAGGATTTCGAAGTCTCTGCAAGGCTGAATAGCAGTTCTCAGTGACCCAGACCTGCTGGTTCTTGTTGCATCTCACAGGCCGTTGTCGTGTTGCATCGCCCCATACATAAGACAGGGCACGATATTTCGGAGGATTCCGGAAAGATGCATGACTTATGGAGACATCGATGGGACCATATGAACCGGGTTGAATCTCCAGCAACCTTATCTCATCCTTTGCAAGGGGTTTGTATCGGTAGCGCTTCTCGGTCTCCCCCTCTTGTAAAGAAGATGCAGGTTGCGGTTCAAACGACTCCGTCGGATGGGTTGGCGCGCTCGAAATCGGTGCTACTTTTTGCTGATCGTGAAGTTTCTGAACATCATATTTGTCGGGAGTCTTGCGCGCCATAGCTGGGGGCTCTCTGAGTGGGAGTGTCCTCGACAAGATGCCTTCTGACAACTCGTCTTGTGCCCAGGATGCAAGAGCATAGCTCTGTACTTGCTTCTCAAGTTCTTCATGCATCACGGCTTTCGATTTGAGCATTCCTCGTAGGGACTCATCTGAATATTGATGACGTAGTTCAACATCTTGAAAGGCTGTCAGCAATCCCCTCTTCCGGTCACGTCTTCTCTGACAACCTGACGACTCTTGACGCACCCATGGCTTGTTTAATTAAGATGGATCCAACAAAATGAAATCTTAATGTCGATTCAAAGGTTACTGAAGCTGGTGGGGGTTAAACGTGGATCTTGCGGCAGTGACGAGAGTGTTAACGTCACAGTCTCATTCACCTGGCGAAACTATCCACTCTGCCCATCTAGTGCATTCCATGAGGAAATATTCGTATACCGAAGATCTTGTTCTGCTTAAAGCCCTAGTGCGTTCATGTGTTTCGTCGAAAACAACGCTAAATTCGCCACACTGCATGGACATGGCTGGGAGATGGAGGCCAAGATGGAGGCTTGAGAGGTGAAAGAGTGAGCATGTTGTTTCTTAGACTGTCCTAGAGGCCTGAGCGTCTGGCTTCAAGTTAGCTCAGTTTCGATCATTCACCCAATCCTGATCAGGAAAAGGCCGATCTTGGCAATGTTGTCAGAAGGAAGAGCTCTTTGTTCGAAAAGCGGGACTACCTCGAGATTGTCACCAAACTTGGACCATGAGTTGTGAGCAGCGGTACAATAGCAGGCCTTTCATAGCTAGGAATAATGACACTAACTGCAGTCTAGACCTCGTGAGGACCAAGGCATTTATCCCTGCATATAAATGCCTTGTTACTTCTTCCCTCGGCGTCAACAGATCCGTCCTGAAAGCTTGCTCTCGATTACCTCTCTTTACTTGCTTTCTGTAGTAAACGGTTTCTTAATTAACGTCTCCAGCAGTTTCCCCATCATGCATACACCATTTGCAACCAGGTACCAAGGTGCCAAACAGTCCTCGCGTCCAGGCAAGTGTTACACCCCAGCTACGAGTCCGCATGCGATTGTTACGAATGCTTCCAGCACTTCCCTTGACCGCCTTCATCCAGGCTCTAAATTTCTTGCCATGGGTCGAGCACTTTCAGCATCACTTTCCGCGTCAGCTTCAACCTCTGAGCCTTACTATTCGCCTTCCCCTGCAAGCCCTATACAGCCCCCCATCTCCTCACGGCCAAATCCTTTCAACGCACCATTCCCCCCTTTACCATCTCTCACGCTGTCCTCAACTCAAATTCCGTCTCCCAGGTGCTCTTCGAACAAACCGAGCGATGGCGTTTCTATTCGCTGTGACGATCATCAAAGTGCGGTGCCTCATATGACGCCCTGGGGCCAGAGTCACTCACACCCAACAACACTAGATTACCTCACCCAGAACAACAAAGTCACCAAAGATAAGAACGGGATGCGCTCTGACATATCCCCACCCATGATCCCACGGATTTCCAGGATGCGCAGACGATGTATGCACCCAAAGAATGTAGACAGGAGACAGCCCTGGTGTTTCATCAATAACAAGCTCTTACGATGGACATTCTACGCCGCTTTATGTTGGCTCATTTTAAACATTCTCCAAACCTTCCTCGTTTCGCGTCGATCACCGTGGTCTGAGGGCTACCGACCCGTATTCACCACACCAGATGCGCTCCCTGTCTATCAACACTTTCAGAGCACGCACTCCCGTCAACCCCCTCTACCACACGACTCAAAGTTCGTTCAACTGCCGCCCAATATGTTAAGGGGCGCCCAACGATCTATGCAGCATGCATGCTTGCCAGTAAGGGCGGTTGGTGCCATGTGGACTCAAGACAAGGGCCTAGAGATGGGCCCGATAGACTGGCGCTACGAAGAAAGACTAGAAAGAGGGGGGGCTGAATATGAAGGTGTCAACCTGCACCACCTCTGTGCCAGTGCAAGCTACGCCATTGGTCGTGTCAACCGTGTATTCCGGGACATCTTGTCTGAAGCATACATCATTGACCCCAGCACAGCAGTCAAGGATATTGACCCGAAGACCCTCTCCACGTTTCGTGCACATTTAGAGGACATGGAAGAGCTTGAGCAGCTATTAGAAAGTGCGACTCAGCAACTCGATCAAGTTATCTACATCACCCGCGATATCACTAAGAACCTCACAAAGAGCAGCATAGCAGATGTCCACGAGTTCGAGGCATACAAGGAGATGCAGCTACTTTGGGAGACAAAGCACAAGATGGTGCATCTCTTGAACATCAAACATAAGCTCACAGTGATTAGTTCAGCTTTAGAAGCTCTCCTTAAAGAACAGGTAGCCATGATGGAGCAATATGACCAGAACCCGGCCTGAGGCCAAGAAAAGTAAGCCACACGGGTGATTTCGGCGGATGCGGTGTCCCGGATGTCCATCCTGAGAAGGGCTAGGTAGTCAACTATTGAGCACACATTCCTATATCTCTTTCTATGATTAGAGAAGGGTAAGCGAAGAAGGGGGATGATGCAAGTCAAGCGATCATTTGCATCTCTTCTGTCTTTGCCCCTGTGTATACACGAAAGAAAGTCACTCGCCGCCAGCATGGCCACATTCAACCCCAATCGAAGGTCCAAGCGCTACCCCGTCTCTTTAACCCCAGGGTTTTTGACGCACCAAGCCTTCCAACTTAACCACTATCCGCTTGAACAGGAAGATAGAAGGACTAGTGCGCAGTTTACGCTATGGCTGCCTCCATCTTCTTGTCCTTGACTGATTTCCACGGGATAAACAAAGCAGGAATCAGTGAGAGGACAGCCATTGCAACAGAAACGTACCAGATGTTGGTTAGAGCCTTGCTATACGCAACCAGGACCTCTGGCAAGTGAACCGCGGGTACACTGTCCCGCAGCTCAGTTGCTCCAACACCAAGCACGATCCCGGCGTCAACACCCGCACCCTGAATCTCTTTGCTGAGTTGGTTCATAAAGACGTTCTGAGCGACCTGTACGAATATGCTGCCTCCAAGTGTCTGGGAGAACATCAAAGTGGCAGTGCCGACGGGGGTATCTTGTTCTGGCAGCGCCGTCTGCACTGAGTTGCATGCCAAGACCAGCTCCAATGCCGTAGAGGGCCTGGTAGCCTATCCATGCAGGTGATTGGGTGTTGACGCGAAACGTGGTCAACAACCCAGCGCCAATACTCATCAGGATAGATGATGTGTGGATCAAGGGAGTATAGTACCCGATGGCACTGACTGCTCCTCCTGTTATGACTGACATGACGATCAATCCAAGGATCATGGGTAGGTTCATGATTCCTGACCTGACGGCACTAGCATCTTCGACAGCCTGGAACCAGATCGGAATCTGCATGATTATTAAGATACTGGCGAGTGATGCAAAAGGTTAGGGACTCACATAGTAAATGAGGAGGAAGAACGAAGCGCCAAAGCAAATAGCAAATGCGGCGCAGCTCCAAACTGTTCTATCCGCCAAGATTCTCGGAGGAACAGTAGCCTTGTCCTGTTTCCAGAATTGGATAACGACGAAGAGTATGATGAGAACGCCAAAGACAATGAACAATCCAACGATGCGGTCATTGGACCAAGGGTACCTAGAGCCTCCCCATTGTAACGCTGGGAGAAGCGAGATGATGGCTGGCAAGAAACAAGCCGTACCTGGGAGGTCGAAATGGCCAATCTGTTGCTTCCAGGAAACCTTCTCCTTTGCCGATCCCGAAGGGGCTTGAGGAGGTTTCAAGAACAGTACCACAAACAGCACAGTGACAACCCCGATAGGGAAATTGATATAGAAGCACCATCTCCAGGAGAGCCTGTCGGTAAAGGCACCACCCATGAGCGGACCAGCAACGCTAGCAAGACCATACATGCCGGCGAGTAGACCCACGTAGATAGGCCTCTTCCTCATGGGAACACCAAGTACGATGATGAGGATAGCTCCAGAGAATATTCCAGCGGAGCCGATGCCCGCGATCGCTCGACCGATGATGAGCGCTGCCGAGGTTGGCGCGGCGCCACATACCAAGGAACCGAGTTCGAAGAAACCAATGGCGGTGAGGAAGACCCATTTGACCGAGTAGAACGAGTAGAGCTTCCCGAAGAACAATTGAAAGCTGCAGGTCGTGAGGAGATAAGCCGAGCCGTACCTGTTGGACGCGGGAATAAGTCAGCAAGCTGGCAGTCGTGACGGGGAAAGGTCATGTCAGCCTACCAGCCTAGATCATCCAAAGCGCGAAACTCGTCGATGATGCGAGGGATCGCTGTCGCAATGATGGTGTTGTCCTTTATATATTTGAGTCAGCTCTTCTTTCAAGGAGTGATTGCTTGAGGCGTACAAGTGCCATGCAAAAGACAGCAAGACAAAGTCCAGTGATGACCAAGGCCAGTTTCCATCCGTTCAAGTTCCCGGTCTCCTGGACGGTCTGGTCCGTGAAATAGGAGCCCGACTCATCTTTAGAGTCAGAAATTTGGCCTGGCTGCTCGGCTTTGGGTTCGCTGCCCATGGTTGCCATGTTATCGTCGTTCATGGGGGTGAAGAGCTGAGCTGGAGGAAAGTAAGGGAAGTCAAGGGGAAATGATACTAGGATAGCACAAACGAGTGAATAAGAATGGAATGCCTGGTGCTAAACACTGCAGGAAGAATCTTTGGGCATTTATATCCAACAAGTTTGTTGATCTCACGAAAGAGACATGGACAAAGGGGGAAGAACAAGGCTTTTTCCAGCAATTCTCCTCGACGGAAGCATTTCTAAGATGTACCCGATGTGAAGGTGGTGTGAATACCAGATCGAGATCGAAAAGGGGCAGTGTTTCAGTGTGAAGCCTGCCTTGGAGCTGGCACTATCTCGCACCCCAAATCCCAAATCCCACTACCAAGTCCAAAGGTGCTACATGCATCACTTGACACGGTTAGAACGAAACAGCTACCTGTGGTTCCCTCTTTTGCAGGGCTTCTTTGGAAATAGGCCCTGTCCTGAATAAATTCACAACGGGAAGCCTAGACAGAGGCGAAGTGGGTGACAGAGAGCTGGGTCGGGCTCCGCCAGGTGCATCAATATACTCGGTTCTGGAACGCCATGTCGCATCAGGCCAGTCCGGTTTTAAGAATGCTGTCAAAATAGACGTTTTCCGTGAATGATACCGCAGGCTCGCAGAAGAAGTGGTGAATCCGGGCCTGTTCGGGCGGTAGGTCGGCAACAGTCAACATCTCCTTGGATGGGCTTTCCAAGTGACCCTCTTCTATTGCCATGATTCTCGAAAAGACGGCATGATAGAGAAAGGCATCATATAGGCATTCGCGCCTTGAACTGGCGAGAAGTAAATCCAGTCCTTTTCGGCGGAGATGGGGCCACCTGCATTTCCACGCTACCAGATGAAGCGGCGAGATGATACCCATCTCAAAATGAAAGGTGGCTGATGCTTGAGCGTCTTTATTCCGCGCTATTAGCGCCTCGACAAGTCGGATGATTTCCTCGTATTCTGTTTTATGCGAATCCCATGCCGTCTCGTTGGATGCAAGGCCAACTGAGAGACCAACGGCTGTGCTCTGCCACATGACGCGGACAAGATCAGCGGCACCTTAGTCCTGGTCACTCCATGAGGGCCCTCTTCGTTGGACAAGATCATCGAATCTCATTTTCCAGCATTCAAGCGCGGTGCTGAGGCCTGCTGCCTTGACGCTAGCCTCAAGGGCTGAAGCGTCCTCCTGTCCGAGTCTTACGGCCGCTGTAATGATGTCGATGAGGCCGACCCGCGATTCTGACAGTTCTTGAAAGGGTTCCCCAATTATGGGACAGCTATTGAAGTCGACTGGATTGAGATACAAGTCGACGGGGGAGCCAAACTCTGCGACACAAAGACTGAGCGTGCACAGGACAGGGGCCAGATGCGTTTCCACAAAGGAGAGCTCAAAACTCCGGTAATTCTGCCCCCAGGGACTGGTTGGTTGACCAGATTTTTCTCGCCACATCTTGAGCAGTCCAATACCGCTGGCGACGTGGGCGGCCGCTGCCTTGGGGTCGCCCAAAAGACATTCGAAGCAGGTGAAGACAATGCTAGCCAGTGTCACCAAGGGCATCGACGTTGGATCAGAAGCTTGTTTCAGAACAGTATTGATGGATCGATTGTATGATTGAATCGCGAACTTAAGGTTTTCCCTGGGCTGTACGGTGACCGCCATGGGGGAGCTGTGCTCCTCGTGAAGGGTTGCCAAGGCGATGGTAGCATGTCTAATTGCAGGCTCCGTCAGGCTGAACTGTAAGACGGTGTTCCAGAACGATCGGCCAAAGAATCCATAAAGCTCTGGAGCAGTCTTTTGGGAAAAGAACTCCTGTGCCCTGCCCTCTTTGGATGCGAGCTTCCCAGGCTTAGCTGGTACTACTGGGCCCGGAGCAGGAGCTGGAGGTGATGTATATCCGTCACATTTTCTGCCAGTACGCGTACACCTGAGCGAAATTAGCTTCAGGTATCGTATTTTTTTTGGTTGAGAATCTTACCGGAGACATGCAGGCTTGGACTCATCGCACTTGATTCTCCCGATTCTGACCATTCAGTTAGAAGCCAGGGAGTCACCACACAAGATCTGGAACAACCTACTTGCACGTGATGCATCCTGTGCGGACTTTTTTCTTGCTCATACGCGTGGGCTTTACCATGTTTTCTCCCATGGCAAAGGATCTGTCAATTTTGGCCGTTTGAAGAGGACGTCCACCATGCGCGTCAGGCCATAGCCAAGCACTTAACGCGCTGGAAGGCTTGTATCGACTGGAGCATGTAACAAGCGGTCTCGGTGCTTAGACAAGAGGGAAATAATCGGAAAGTCCTCTTCAACAAGATTCATGCAGTTTTATTCGATATTATTAATGAAGACGCTTGTTTCGACGTGTCGGATTGACCATAAAATGAAAGGGAGAGTTTCTAACACGTCGAGGGGACAAGCGACTCGTGAAACTGGTATGATGCTTAGTCATGCGGCTGAGTCATGTGTACCCTCCATTACGAAAGGGCATCAGCTACCCTAGACGATATCAAAATTTGCCATCTACCCAGAGACCTAAATCAAACAGCTAGGAAGCAGTTTCTTTACTGATCTCCCATGGGCCTTAGAGACTTGCACTCAAAGCTCAAAGCATGTTAAAGGCGTGCCCCGCATTGTATAAACTTGGTGGTGGTTCGAAAAGATGTCCCTAGCAATAACAACAGACAATTGAGATACTGGAATGCCAATGACGATAATTTGATCATGGTTCCGTGTTTGTGGTAGAGTAGAGAAATCAAATTGATAAGGGTAAATATTTCGAGACATTTCATTGATTATAATTAACTATCTAAGATCCAGTCAAAACATTGGGGCCTATTGAGAAGTGTGATTTCTCAAAGTTAACTGCCAGCTGAAAGCGCTACACAAAAACATCAGCAGATAATAATAAGAACATATTAAACCCATCTCAAACTGATAGATAAGCCATAAGAAAAAGTCGAAATGCTGCCGGTTCAGGGGAAAAAAGAACCAAGCGCTCAGCAGCCAAGATGCGGAAGCAGTTCGACTATTAGATGCATGGGAGAACATGATATTGATGGCTTCGCCCATCTATTCAAAAATCCTAATACGAACACCGGTCTAGTGACACCTCAAGATGCTGGTAGCGAAGAAATGATCTTATAACTGGAGCATACTACAGACATGCTTCACTTTGGCATCTCAAAGCTGACCCCGATCCTTGGTAACTGACACTGTTTCTGCTTCGGGCCCGGCACTAAGCGCGCTTCAGAGGATGAGATTTCATGGACTCAGCGATATTTTTATGGTAGAAGGCTCAAACATGATAAGCATCTCGGAACGCCCCGTAGCTTGGTAAAATTTCATCCCGTCAACGGCCCGACATCCTAGACTCCGTCTCCGGACGACTAGTCATATTAGGCGGGTATGACGGCCACACTGGAGCAAGGACTAGGGGTTAAAGATTAGAGGCTAGCGTCAATTGATACAAAACCGGCATGGCATTCAAGACTATGGATGACTCCTACGGAGCCTATTATTGAATGCCGTACGGATTATTGGGGGTTGGTGAACCGCTAGTCTTGTACTAGAGGGCAACAGTACACCAATAAGTCGAGAATTGTTGATTTCCCAATCCAAGGTTTCTATTTCCAAGCATCCTTGGAGAGTCATGTTCAAGTTGGAGGTTCAATATCGAGAATCAGTGGGGAAAAGACCAGGAGGCAGCCGGCGAAGGATTTAAAGGTTGGGGATCTTCTTCCATATCGGCAAACTTCCCGGCATTCTAGAAAGCCCCGAGCGAGGCCTTGAGCCCGACCGACCATGATCTGATCAGACCCTTGCCTTGATACCGGACCCACTGAGTAAGGGCTAGGTATAACCCATGAGCCTGTCACTTCTGGGCAGGTGGTCGCTGGTCAGCTTGAAAAGGAAAAGCAGACAGTCACGAGACATTTAACGCAGGCATCAGGGGTATGCATCTTGGCACCGCGGGCTTGGTTCCGCCATATGCCGACATACGCGAGGCTTGGCCAGAGATAGTAACGGGTGAACATGGGTCGGGGAGACGGTACTCGTCGACTAGCGCAGCGCGAAAAAGTGCGTGGTTTAAAGAATTTTAGACATTAAGGATAAAATTAAGTTATTCTAGTTCTGTCTAAGCCTCCGTCCGGTATGTCATTAGGTGGACCGGATCCAGCGCTCCAAGACGGCCTGAATCACGTCGCTGTTCTTCTCCATGAACATCATGTGTCCGTTGCCGCGGATGCCGGCGTCTGCAAGCTCAAGGTGCTGAGTCTTGGAGCAGCCAGCCTGGCGAAGAAAGTCGGCGGTGCAGTAGTCGTAGGGCATGTGGTAGGATGACTCGGCAGTGAGGATCAGGATGGGCTTGCTCTGAAGGTTGACCAGACGACGAGGCGCGGGCTTGCGGGCCTGAAGAACGCACTCGACAAAGTCGTCACCTCGGCTGGTCTGGACCTCTTGAACCAGGTCGGTGGCAGGGTCAGAGACAGAGGGGCTGTAGGTGAGGGGGATGTCAGTCAGACCGTAGGGGCGGGCAGCCCTGGTGCTGAAGACGGCGTCCCTGAAGGGAGGGCCGGTGGGCTCAAGAAGAACGAGACCCTTGGTGAGTCTGGGGCGGGCATCCGCGATAAGAATGGGCATGATACCACCCTGGCTGTGGCCGACAAGGATGACGGGTCTGCCAATCTTGTCGAGGAGAGCAGCGCCAGCATCCTGGACCGTGGACTGCTGGTAGGTGGCATTGTTGATGAACTGAACGTTGGACACGTAGAAAGTGTCAAAGACGGGGTCACCCCTCATACCAGTTCCAGGCCACTGGGTGTGCTTGGAGGCCTGGGGCCAGAGGTTGAAGTTCTTGCCTGCAGTGAAGCGCTGCTCGATGATCTCGGCCGAGTAGGTCGAGGGCTTCGCAGCGCCGGCGGCGGGCATCCATGCTGATCGGCCTCGGAAGGTCTGGTCAATGATGTAGACCTCGTAACCTTGGCTAATGAACTGGGACGCCCAACCGCGGCCACCATCAGGCTTGTTGAGGAAGTTCTAGCTGCATGTTAGCTTGTGACCTATCACAGAGGATGCATAGGGAATGGTCAACTCACGCTGCCTGTCTGGCCCTGGCCGTGGATAAAGACAATGGGCGTTCGTTGCCGGACGCCACCGGCCGGGATCAGCTTCTCGACATACATCTGATCACGGTAGATCTGCCCGCCCGCTCCATCATCGGCGTAGCCTCCACCTACGTAAAAGTAGGATCGGACAGCGGCGACCTCGCCCTGGGCGCTGCCATGCTGGCCGGATGGAGTAGCGACACAGTGGTTGAATGCGGCAGCCGCAAGGGCAAACAGAGTGGTGAAACGCATGGCTGTCGAGGCGATCGCGATCTGGAACCCGAGAACGTGGCAGTGGGACGCAAAAGGACTGAAAAAAGGATGATCCCAATGGACACGCAGAAGAACCTAGAGAGAAGAGGGGTCGTGACTGGCTGAGCTACACGGGCGAGCCTTGTATTTGTCTCTGTCCGAAGGGCCGGTGGTCGCACCAGAATATTCAGGGGCGCCGGACTGCTCGGTGACATTATTTCCGCCTTGGGTCCTCTGGTCGTCACCCATCTCCTTGCTAGTCAAAGGAAGTATCTCTCGATTAACTCTAGTGTGCCGAGCTCTAGACCCGAGTGGAATAATGGCCCCATCCTTCTCGAATGGTAAATACGGGGCTACGAACTGGTTCCTCCATGTTTGGTAACCCCTATCCGACCTGAGCCCGATCCCCGCCCAATGGCTCGGATTCTGACATAACCGAAACTCTATAATCCCTGTCAAGGGTTCAGAAACCAACGGCTTAATTATCGGGGACCCACGGGAGCTGGGGTCGTTCTTTGGCGCCGGCGAACTGGTAGCACGCCACCTGCAGGTCTGCGACGGCGAACAAGAGGAAAAAGCACCGTGATGTTTGCAGTAGTCTGCGCGGAAAGCAGTCCTTGGACCCGAGTTTACGGTGGGATGATGCTGGGATCTTCTTTAAGATGGAAACGCGTCCCTGTGGGTGAGGGCCAAGTGATCGTCGTCCCTCTCTCAACTTTTTTTTTTCTGTGGTGCCACAATGGATGACCCTACGCTGCTCATCCATTGGCTCTTTAGCATTCTCGCTCTCCTTGTGATGGGAGTGAGACTGGTATGGAGAAAGATTGCTAGACAGCCCTTCAATATGGGCGATTACCTGACCATGGCGGCATGTCTGTGCTGCATGGTCAGACTGGCTCTGATCCACGTAGTGCTGACGTGGGGAACTAATAACGTTCCAGCAGCGGTCCGAAAGACGAAGATCTTCACAGAGGATGAGATCTACAGGAGGGAGATCGGAAGCAAGTTTGCCATCGCTAATCGCGTCTTTTACAATTCATTGTCAGTCCCGTGTCCTCTTTTTTACACCATGGCGTTTCATCTAACAACTTTTCAAGCCTTTGGCTGCAGAAACTCGTCCTTCTTGATGTCTACCGACGTCTCCTCTTGAACTTGCGTTACGAAAAGATCATCATGATCTCTTTCCTTGTTGTCTTCTTCTTCACATACGTCGCCGTCCAAGTGACTACCTTCAGCGAATGCAAACCCTTCCACTTGTACTGGCAAGTGGTTCCTGACCCTGGTAAACTCAGATGATCCTTCCTCGATAGATGATCGGCAAGATTGACTTTTGATACCAGGTTCTTGCGCCAAAGCTCAGCTGCAACTCATCGTTGTCGGCGTCCTCAATATCGTCACCGATGTATTGCTCCTCGCCGTCCCGATCCCTCTCTTCTTCTCCCTCAAGACGTCCTGGAAGCGAAAACTCAAACTATATGTCCTATTCACTCTTGGCATCTTCATCGTCGCCATCACCGTCATTCGCCTACCGATCAACGCGACCAACAAGGATAGCCAAGTCAACCGAACGACGTGGGCCAGCACCGAGCTCCTTACAGCCACGATAGTCGTCAACGCGCCCACCATCTATGGCCTCTGGAACAAGAAGAAGCAGAGCTCCGCCTACTCCAACTCGCATGGGACTGGCCTACCAACCCACTCGAGCCGAAAGAACGGAACAGGAGTGCACACATTCAACGATGGTACAAGATCACAGGCATTTGCCATGAAGTCGATGAACCACGACCGAGATTCTTCTATGGGCGGAATCATGCAAACACAAGAAGTTATCGTGTCCGAGTATGTGGATCCTAGCAAAAAGGGAGTCACGGTAAGGACGGACGAGGCCGAGATCGCGTCCAACTCGAGTCAACGGGGGATACTGCGAGATTAAAAACTCTTTGATACTTATAAGTTTAATACAAAATGATCACTCAAGATACTTTTCTTTGGTTAACGGAGCTTTCACTGCTGAGATGCCAGTGGAATTAGCCTTATTACCCAGACTATGGTATTTTACGGTGTCGGAATTTCAAATCTTGGACAAGTGATGATATTCTGCACAATGACCAAACGTCTCGTTAAACTAAAGAGGAGAGCGAGATCTCCAACAACCTCCGGGAGCGAATGCGCATCTTCTACTAGCTTGGATTTCCAGAATGTCACTATGGCTACACTATTGATAAACCCCCATCAGTATCAATATTAGGTGACATCGGTGTAGAGATAGTTCCACAAGGTCCTCCTAAAGCTCCTTGATATCCAGGCCAAACTTCGCCAGCCTTTTTCCATCAACTATTGATTTGAACTTTCACACTCTGAGGTAGAGGCTATCAGAGTGGCCATGTGGATCATCAGCTCACTGATGCGTTTCTTTCTTGAGTATAGTCTCTCTCATTTACCCCGTCGCCAGCAATGCCCCTTTCTGCCTCGCCACGTACCATAGCTTCACTCTATCATGTAGTCTCTTTAATTTGACGCCACCTTGATATTTATCCATGGATGACAGCTTACGCCAAGAAGAAGCTCTCACCATTCCTGAATACGCTTGCTACCCTAACGGTTCCGCGTCGGCCGCCGTCTCCGCCACTACCGTCGTCCGGCATGGGCCCATCCGCCACCCCGCCCCGCCCCGATGCCGTCGCCTAGCTTCCCTACGAGATGCATGGGTCCTTGCTGCTTGCAAGGTTACCTTACCCGGGTTACGCTGTCTACGCGGAACAGACTAAGAAGGGCCTATTCAGCACCAGCAGTCCCTACGTTGGCTTAGCGATGCTGACACGACAGCCGCCAAGATTGCACGCGAAATGACCACCATGTCAAGCTCGTTTAGATGCATGATATCAGTCCCGAATAGGTTTCAACACGCGGGTTTATTGAGTTTCTCTGCCCAGTTTCCGGGCACGGTCGAATTCTGGAACCTGGAACCTAGAACAACGACGTTAACAAGGACCTTGGCAAGGCGAGTGCGACTATTGAAAGTACGAAGTTCGAGTTTCCGATTTTTCTCCCATGCTGTAGCTTGGAAGTTCATCGTAACGTACACACTACGATGTTATATAGCATTGGGTTTTAATGCTGCTACTTATACGACGGAGGTCTCATTTAAGCGCAAGATAGGGAACGTACACATTGACTTTCAGCTCCTTCCACCGCCTCTCATAGTAGGTAGGACGCATTCGCCAATTTGCCCGCAAACCATCTGGGTCTCCTTGTCATGCCCACTGACTATTTGGCTGTGATGGATCGACATACCTGCTGTTATGCGATAATGATTCTGACATGTTGGATCTGTCCAAGTCTCCCGTGCTCCAACAACGTCGCTGTACTCATAAGATCTAGCGTCTAGAGCATGAAGCCATTTGCCAGTTGGGGCGTCCCTAAACGGAGATTGGTCATAGACTCATAGGGGAAGACAAGACAAGGTATTTACTTGGCGGTGCCTGCAACCAGCAGGATGACACGCTCGCTGAGGTGCGACTGGATATTCCATGCTCCGGTACTTAGCCCTTTGCCGACAGACTTTTATGGCCAATACTTCGTTGGGCTTATCGAGTCCGTCGTAAAACAAACAGTCACATCCCTTTATGAAACATTCCACCTCTGGAATGTGACCAAATCTTTGCTCTGGAACGATGAACCGGCTGCATCGGCGCGAAAGGCTGTGCAACTGCTCGTACCTCGGCGGCCCTGTATCTCTGGAGATCAAGGCGCTCGGAGTTACGGTCTGGGCCTGAATGAAGATTCCAAAACAGGAAAGAGTTGATGTACCCTTTTCACTGGCTGTGACCGTCGCCGTTGGCCATGAATCTTGTTCGTGGCAAGCTACAGAGCGGATCGCATGCTTGCAGACTTTGATCACTTCACCATGGCATCGGATACCCGGACCAGCAGTCGATTGGATGTCGTCCCACCGGATAACCTCGTGTTGACATAGACGGATGTAGCCTTCTTCTGCAATGCATACTCGATCGCCGATATCCTGCCTTTGTAGCAATGAAAACGCTGCTGATGGGTGGGTGTTCTAGTCCACAGCTGGAACAACCTAGCCAGTCTAGGTCCTCTCGCGGAGCAAACTTGCAGTGAATCGGGAGGCCAGCGTCTATTCTCTCTTGGACGCCTTCTTGGCATGCATAGAAGATCTTTCCTCAACCGGCCGGCTAAGTCATCCTTGAGCCCTGTGGGATATCATATCAAGTGAGGGATGATGTGCATGTGGCAATCATTTTTCAGGCGTCGAAAACGGTGGCAAACTTGTCGAAAGCAGAAGAAAGAGGCTAAGTCTTCATCGTGGATAAGGCTGCGGATGATCGCTACGAATATTTCGTCCGGGAGGGTGTAGATATGACTATTCACAGCGTTGTATAGGGCCGACGAGACCAAGGCGTCAGGAGTCACCGGCGGCTCAGTGCCGTGTATATTTTCTGAGGTACTTCCTTAGCCGTCACTTGATTCAAGTCACACCAAAATCCCCCAGACTCGTGGTTATTGGGGCTGACATGTCGATCTGTAGATGACACTACCTCTCCCGGGCACTCAACAGCATGTATCAAGGATCTCCCTCCCCATATTCCCAAGGGAGCTGCTCAGGACGCTCATCCATCGGCCAATCCGAGTGAGTACACTCGCCAGCCTGGCAGACGCCTTTGCCACAAAAGTCAGGACCCGACCCGCATTTGTTTTGAAGATTGCAGCAATCTCCCCACTCTCCACAGACTCGGAGAGTATGTCGGCCTTTAACCATGCCGCATATCCCATCAGTTGAGGTGATGACGCGGAGAAAGCAGTCACCAGCACCTCTGTAGCAGAGACTTGGGGTGCAGTCTCGTCTTGGAGTGCGTTCAGCTATGCACCTTGAGATGGGCAAGGGGAAACATACTCTCGATTACCACATGTCCAGGTTTCGGTGTTGCAACATGCTTTGTCAGTGCCAAGACAAGTGGCATTGTTATACAAAGGACCACATTTTCCATCATAAGCCCTCAGTGGTTCAATAACTGACTTGATTCAGCATCCCTCGTTGACTCGGAAGGGGAAGGTCTCGACTTACATCCTGTGTAACAATATTCTGTGTAGGGCTTGATCCTCTTGCAGTCTGCCTCCAAGATCGGATTTAGGTCGTAAAAGGTACCAAGATCTATGCGATAGTCGTCGGCCAGCTTTTGGCACGTTGATCCGTCAACATGCTCATAGGTTTGGGCCCAGCCGCGACAGTTGATATCTCCCGCCTCGAGTTCCTTCTTGCGCGGCACACTGGGTGTAGCCATCGGTCGCTTGTGACGAAAAGTACCCATAGGGGTACTGGGCTCCCAAGTGGATGGCTTACATCCTCCGGTTCCGCTAGTCGTGGTTTCAACTGCTAATGACGAGGTGGGGAAAAGAATGGCGAGTGTGAGTGAAAGGATAGATGGACATTGCATGAGCCTCATTTTTGCGGTTGAATAATCCTAGCGTTTCTCTCAAGCGAGATCTGAGGAAATAAAACCCAAAGCAAAGGGAAAAAAGAAACGAGAGTTCAGTGCTGCTAAGACATGGGGGACCAAGCCTTAAAGTAGGGCTCGTGTAGCTGCAAGACGCTTAATATTGCAGGCGAGGCAACAACCAACAAAAAGACCATTATTGTAATAAACGGGTGGAACTTGTTTCGGATCGACGCCAAAGGATGGAAATCCTTGCAAAGGATCTACTCATGGGCCAGCCGAACAGGGGACGCGATTAGATCAGGCTCAGAAGCCTGTTGAATCTCTAGCAAGGACCACAAGCAAATAGTCAAAGCTCTAAACATATTTGGTTGTATGATCTACGAGATTGGGCTTGGTTGGGGCGCGTCTCGAACATCGCAACCGGAACAGTACTACGGTTAGGCGGTTGAGGACGTGAAAATGGGGATTGTAACTCCCACTATTTAGGTCAAGAGAAGGCTTTGGGGTGACTGAATCGGACACGCGCATATAGCAGGCACCCCTTGTCGATGAGGTGGCACCCTGGAAGAACTCACAGATTGCACATTCAGAAAGCGGAATCTTGCAGCTGGCCTGGAAGCTTGTCGTGTTAAAATAGGGTCGACTCTTGTTTTCACGGGAAAAAATCCTGTGAAATGAGCTTGAAATAGCTATATGGCAAAGAAAGGAAGATACCCAAAGTCCCACACTTGGCTATATGTGACTTTAGGATACATGAGAGTGGGAGACTGTTCGCAAGCCTCCTATACCACCACACCTAAAGGAGGAGTAGCGGAGAGAGATCGTAATAAAGCTGTAGCATGCTAGAAAGGCTCAGGGGGTTGAACCAGAAAGGATCGATGAACGCGTCTCATGACAGTCATTGTGACTCCCCGGAAGCAGTTCATGTTTAAATCTCGCAATGCTTTGAGCTCAGCGGTCGTGGACTGAATCTCAGCCTACAGGAAGGCTGTAGCGGGCAGACGACCCAAGCGGTGACGAGATATCACCCGCCCGAGGGCGCTGAAGAGACGGTAGTGGTTTATGAGAGAGGTCAACCAACTGATATGAAAGAATGCCAATAGTCTGGCGGCCACACAGTCCACTTCATGAAGATGCACCAAGCACGCTGGCAAGAAGAGCTCTTCGGGAACTTTTGCGCTCTCAGTGCCCGGGGGAAAGCCGTTGACATTGTGCGTGCGATGCATGTGCCTCTGAGTGACCCTGGGCTTTAAATCGACATGCACGGGCTTCAGTTTGAGCTCTGTCTTGACCAAGGTTGGTGCCAGGCCCATGGACATCCAGTCATCCTGAAAGGGTCGATGGAGGAAGCAACCCAGATTTTGGACTAAACCACCGGTGGCCAAGGCATCAGGACGGACAGGGAAAAGATCTTGCTTCCAAAACAACGGAAGGTCGTTGAGAGATGCACCGGGGTGGGGGTCGGGGGGATTCCAGGCCAATGAGGGAGGAAGTCGTGGGACGCTGAGAAAGCTTGGAACATGGCTTGGGCCGCCATACAAGAGAAGGGTTGATGCTAATGCGAGGTCTCTGTAGTAGCTATATCTTGAATCAGCTGTCATTCGCATCTAACAAAAGGCCAACTCACTCGTCACCAAGCCACCGCCTCTTTGCCCTTCCGATGTAAACATTGATCGGTTCAATAAACTCGTCCATCGAGTCCTGCAACCGTTCTTCTGATTTACCGGAGAAGAGGGTCTCATCAGCGTTGATAAAGGCGGCTCCCACGGGGGCCCGGCGGTTCGGGCTCTTACTCAACAAGGGATCGAACAGAGTCATAATACTCTCCCTCGCACTTGCGAAAGGAATCGGCACGCAAAGTGACTTGGTGTAATAAGAAAGCTGCTGTAGGGCATCAGGGCGAGCCAGAATGGCGAGGTGGTGATAAAGGCGGCCCGTTGTGGGGGACCGATCGGATGCCTTGCTGTACCAATGCCTTGAGACACCGGTCCATATTTCCCGGTCTCGTATGGCGTCATCCTCGATCGCCATGCGGTACCTCCCGAGGTCGCCTAAACACTCAATCCAGGTATCCTCAAAGGCAGGCACCGTTTCATAAAGCAATGCCACTATGCTGTAGGCCAGATATAGAAAGGTGAGCATATGCTCTAGGGATGCTGGTAAACGGTGCCTTAGGAGCTCAAGGAATGAGTGGATTCCATGTCGCCACATGCGAGCAGGCATGGCGTACTTGGAAGCCAGTCTGCGCAGAGCGGGGCTAGCAGAGGGATGCTGGCTGGCAAGGAAGAAGTCATGGTGTTCATGTAGTAGAGTGCGATGCAAGGCAATTAATGCCTGCCATTGATCATTGTTGAGCTTTGGGTTGGTGTCTGTGTCTGTGTTGGATGCTTGAGCATTGTCAACTTCGATACACTTGGTCTCTACCATGACCAATCCGGCATATATCCCTTTTACTTCCGCAACTAGTTGCTCTTGAGAAATGGGCCGGGTCTCTGGCTGGGGTATCGTGGCACATGTAGAATCAAGGCCATAGGATGGTGATGTGATGCTCGGACTGGTTTGGCAGGCCTTGTCAGAAGGCGATTGAGGCGAGCGAGTGTGTACGGCCTGCCTGAGCTGGCCTAGGAGCGCCTTGGGACCCGGCTCATTCTCCGATGTCCAGAGCTGCCTACCCGATGTGTTCTTGTGAGGTCTTCCTTGGTCGAAATCGTTTCGTGCTCGGCTTCGATCGTTCGTTGATCTTGAGGGTTGTTGGAAGTATGGGCTATCAGCCGGGGGAGGGGTTCGGCGTTTCGGCCGTTGTTCGTCTTTAACCTCTGGGAGAGGCTGATCCCCAGCATGTCGTCTAGTGGATCGGTCACTAGAATTGGCCATCGTTTTGGAGCGATGCCATGGTTGGTGGTCGCGGTTGCGGAGGTAATCTACCCATTTATTCTCAATGGAAGAAGTGGGCGTGCTGGTGGGATCTGGCCCGGCTTTATTTTGACCGATATGATCGAGAGAGTGGTGGTGATTGGAAAGAGAAGAGCGCTCTCTGTCACTGGTGGCTGAAGCATGTACGCGACAAGTCCCCATATCATCAGAGACCGAAGCATCAGCTGCATCCATGACCTATACCGGCCAGATTAGTCAGTAACAGCGATAAGAAACAGTCAACGTAGCTTACGTCTGAACGAACTCGCGGTTGATCGCTATAAGGGCAATACCTGTCACAGTCCATGAAAGCATGGCCCTATGCCCTTTAGCGAAGGCCTCTGAGTCTCACCGGGGAGCCAGCTTACGCGCATGTGGCGATCGGAGCCCATGACAGGTGCTTCGCCTGGCTTGGGAAGAAGAGAACTAGAATCGAGAGGTAAAATTTTGACAGTAACAGGCATCCGCTCAGGTTTATGCCCATTGCAAACCTTTTGGTCGGCCTCAGAGGGGGGTTAGAAGAGCCACGGCAATTTAGCAAATGCGAAAACACTTCAAGGAAGTGCTGCAGGACCGTAACAATAGGCGGAAAAGCCAGGAGCAAATGAGGGGATCTCGATGCGACAGGAGCAAAATGAGAAAATACTGGCGAAGGGGTTCAGATGAAACGAGAATGGAATCGAAAGTTGTATTACAAAAAGAGGAATGAGGGATCAGGAGGAGGTGCTGGAGGAGGTGCTGGAGGAGGAGGAGGTGCTGGTGCTGGAGTGGTGGTAGTGGTGGTTGATGGCGGGGAAGAGGATGGAGATGCAAGATAAACTCGGAAAAAAGAAGATCGGGTGTTTTGTAGTCTGAGAAGACCAGGCCGCAGGTTGCGAACTGGAGAGTGGTTCGCCCTCCTCCAAGTCACGTCACGGCAAGGCGCGCGACCCTCCAATTCTCGAGAGGCCTCACAAAGCAGGCGAACCACTGAAATAACCACACAACCTGCTGGGCGAACTATTCGCCCAGGAGTGGCTTGATTGCCTTACCGCGTGTGCTTCTCCTATTGGCACAGCTGTGCTTACCCCTCTCGGAATCTGGTCCGCCTCTTCCATGATCAGGCTCCAGGAGAATGCGGCTCTGCTCTCAGTTGCCATCATCTCTGCCGTTCCCCTCCCGGTTTTTATCTTTTTCATCTCCACGTTTCACCCTCCATTAACACACTTCGCTGCTTACTTCACACAAACCCCCAGAACAAGCCGCAAATTCTTTCATGCTCGATATCACCGCCTCCTTACCGCGATCCCAACTTCCTTCTCCTGACGGGTCGAGCTCTATGTCGATAGTGGAGCAGACCAAAGCCCAAAATGTCTTGGTTTTCCGATGCTCAGCCAGAAATCAGGAGCGAAGGGTTCAGTGGGCGATAGAAGTTCGTCACTTCTCTCGACCTCCTCTACCCCAAACCAGCACCCTCACGATTTTGGCTTGGGCCTCAACCATCGCTACTAACTTCCTACCAACGCTCTTTCGCAAAGGCTCTGCCGATGGAAGTTGCTGGACAAAGTTTCCGGTACCTCTTTTGTTCCACCATGACGGACATTGTGCTGATTATTCCTCCGTTGTTAGGCCTGCGATCCCATGTCCCTCCAGACGCCGACGATAATACCCTCGTTTTTGCGCCCGGCTTTCACCTGCGAGACACTCCTACTGATCATGTCCTTGGCTATGCTCGTGCATTGGATTTGCATCTACACACTCTTCCAAGCAGCACGATGGAGGGACCGATACCTACCGATGGCTCTACATGTTGTCGCAGTCGGAATGATACCTGCTGCCTATGTAGTCGGTGACTCAGCAACTCTTTTCCTTCAAGTTCTTCCTGCCATTTCGGATACTTGCGCTGCTGCTTGTTTGGGTTTGGACTGTCTTCTTGGTTGAGGGCAAGAAGCAAGACGAACATCGACAAGGACATCTCTTCAACAATACCACCCCCATAACACGGAATGCCGCGAGAAAGGGCGGCAGTGGATAGCATGGTACTACTGGCTAGGGGGAAAGATTCACGCATCTTGGATTTTTTGTTGGCTGCTCTATTCTTTTGTGGTTTTACGCATCCCCATAGACTCATGGATCTCAATTCAATGGAACACTATTCTCCACACACTACTCCAATTATCAACTCCTAATAGACAGTAGCATGTGGAATTGCTATTCATATCCATCTCGAAGCTGTCCTCCCTTCTATTTACGCCGATATGCTAATTGGGACATGATGCCATGGTGTGTTGATAATGTGCCTTTTGTTATAGTTGAAGCCCGGTCCTCGATGAGATAATTAAGTCAGAAGTCCTTCTACTGACATGACTGGGCAGAAAAAAAAAGACTTTAGTGATGGATCTTGCAAGAAACGTCAGATGGTGGTAAAAGCGTCCCAGGTAGTCGGGTGCGACTATGGACAGCTTGGCACAGTTTAAGGATATCGCTTACGCTTTCTTGAACAAAGTCTATTGAGGCTACTAATATTATTTGAGAGGAATTAGGCAATCCGTTCCCGTTCGAGTGTCTATTCTATCCCTTGACTTGTGTGCCTAGATGGCTAACGTCCGTCCATCAAGCTGGGCAAGTAGACACCTAAATAAAGCTTGAATAGTGTACAAGTGACCTAAGAAGATCATGGTGGTTCCCGAAGGTTAAAGGACGGGTTATGGGTGAGGTGGTTATAAACAAATCAAGTTTATAACTGTCAGTAGTCAAGTTGGTCTGAGGCACAAAGTAGACTCGGGCATGCCCCGGACGCTATCTCAACCGAAACAGGAGAAAGTAACGTACGAGAGGCCTAAATATTGCCATTATCATCTCTATGAGCGCCCATTCGAAACTACGGACAGGGATCACACTAGGTAAATTCTGGAAGTTGTTGCTGTGTTGCTGGGTATGGGCGCTTGCGATGAAGAGAGGACCCTGGTTGCCCATCGTCTTTTCGTCAGAGACACACATCGATAACTTGTTAATAACTGCAACACGTGACAATGCGGTGTTTCAGAACTGATCCTCTTCACCTAATTTATAAATATCAATATCTTACTCAGTATCCCGCCACCGCTTTCTGCTGCCCGAGCCATCTCCGCTTTGGGACGGAGTGGGATGCCGAGATTAGTGGGGCAACCGGAGGGCCCCTCGGGAAGAGAGCGGCATGCGATACGGTACGTACAGTAATTTAAGTTTAGTGACTTTGATCTCACAGTCTAGAGATGCGCCTCTTTGTTCCGGATCCGTCGATAGGCAGCCAATGACAGATGCTTGCCATACAACTCGGAGACCTGAATCCGGCTGGGGCAGGCTGAGCGGCCGCTGGAGGTTAAAGTTGGGTGGGATACTCCGATCATGATGATCCAACCGAACCCACTTTACCTTTCCTTAGTTCGGGATGAGTAAACATCGTATGCAAACTGCTTGGATAATGAGAGGGGGTGGGATAGGCCGATCACGAAATGTCATCAAGGCATTGTGTACACGTGTAATTGGCGAGGTCATGGTGCCAGTATAAGAGGTTGTCTTTGCCTCCCGATCTCAAAACTTGTAACACCCATCTTCAATCATCCCATTCAAGCTCGACTCATACCTATCCCACTACCTCAACCTCTCGTCTACAATCATAAACATGTCTGCTATCAAGACTGTCGCTCACGCCGGCGTAAGTAAAGACGGGGCATTGTCCAAACCAAGATCGTATGCTAACATCTTATGAACCATTCAGGCTGCAGGAAGTCTCGGTGTTGAAGTCCTCAAGGCCCTCATCGAGGGTGGTTTCGATGTCCGAGTTCTCTCTCGCCAGGCCGGCAAGGTTCCTTCTGCCTTCGCCAACCAGGTCAAGGAGGTAGTGGTTGACTACAATGACCCTGCCTCCCTCAAGTCGGCCCTCGAAGGCGTCGATGCTGTTGTCTCGACCCTTGGTGCTCCCGCGGTGGGCGACGCTCAGCGAGCCCTTGTTGACGCCGCTGTCGCCGCTGGAGTGCAACGATTCATCCCTTCCAACTTTGGTTGCGATCAGCAAAACCCTCTTACTCGTCAGCTGCCTGTTTTTGCTGAGAAGGTCAAGACGGAAGACTACCTCGTTGAGAAGTCCACCTCGTCTCTCAGTTACACTTTCCTCTATAACAACCTCTTCCTTGACTGGGGCTTCACCCATGGCTCCCTCGCAAACATCAAGGAAAAGAAGGTTACACTTTACAATGGAGGCGACCTGCCAGTCAGCGTGACTCGATTGGCTACAGTTGGAAAGGGTATTGTCGGCGTTCTCAAGAACCCCGAGGCTACAAAGAACCGCCCCGTCAAGATCGAGGATGGCAAGATCTCATTCAAGACCATCGCAGCCATTGCCAAGGAGGCTGTCCCTGGCGAGTGGACTATCGATGAGAAGGACACAAACGTCCTCAAGGACACAGCCGACAAGGCTCTGGCCGCTGGTACCTTTGACGATTGGGTTTGGTTTTTCTATATTCTCCAGGGCGGCACCAACGCCAAGTATGGACCCAGCTTTGAGAACGTTGACAACGAAGTACTGGGCCTTCCGAGACTCTCGGATGAGGAACTGCAGGCTTTGTCCAAGGAGCTTATTATCAAGGCTGCCAGTGCATGATTGGAGTTCTTCTGTATATAGAAAGTAGCTGAGGAATTGCCAGCTTAATAAAAATGAAGAAATGCTAGTTCACTACTCGGGTCAAACGTTATGCTGGGTGGCATCAGCCAACATTCGCCGAAAACAGAGTTGATCAACTGCTGGAATCTGTACTACTACGTCCGAAAGAGGATTGCTTTGCTGAAGATACTATGGTAGAAACATTCTAAAACCGACTCCCTCCCGGTTTTGACCTACCACAAGGCACACATAACATCTATTCTAGTCAGGAAATTTTGACAATGGGTTGAAGAGCACTGCTAAGGCACTATAACAAGGATTGGGCCTACGATGGTATGGCGTATCTTCGACGTGTCTGACCGAGTGTAGCTATACACCTCTATCTCCTCAGAGCTATACCATCGGGAGCTTGGAGAAGGTGCCGTGATCTTCAATTTGGGCCAAAGAGATTACCTGCCCTTTTCAAGGCCCGTGAGAAGCGAGATGTTATTGTCACAACAGAACATCTCAAGGCGGAATATTTCAGCAAGAAAATTCAAAGTATCCATCTCCAGGAAGTATGTCCCCAATACTAGTAGCACACGATGTGACGAAGAGCCAATGCGAGTCTAAAGGGTCACCTCACTGTTCTTCATGACACTTCTACTCTTGTATATACAGATGACACGTTGTATGCAGCTGAAAAGAACACAGTTGCCAATTGCCAATTTTAAATGCCATCGTCATCATATGTCGCCAAGGCCGACATGAAAGGGGACGCCACTTTCAAGTTGATCGGGGAGATACTCGGAAGTTTCGCTCCACATCGCCATGACGGCTTCTCTTCCAAGCTTCGGGCCGATGATGCTTAATTACTCGCTCCGGCCTCGGTCCGTACTGAGAACGCCTAGACCCGGCGGTTTCTGATGACCAGTCGCACCAAACACAGAAATGATGATGTTATCCCCGCCCTTTGCCCACAGCTGTCCCTTTCCTTGAGCCAACACAACTTCAAATTGCCTGGACTTCATTCACTTGCTTCCAAACAGGTCGCAACCAGGCCATTTCCCCGCTTTAGGCGTAGCCCAGAGGCTCAGTCGGTCCTGCTGCGGAATGGCTCAGGGGCCATCCATTTTCACGGCCCGACCCGCCGCAAGGCCAAACTCAAGGTTTATTTCATCTTTTATTATGACGTTCATCGTGATTCTTTGAGTGAACTCCACAGGTTCTTGCCCCTCTCGAACACACTTGAGCTGCATGGAAATTGGGAAATCAACAAAAAATGTGCCCTGCCATGATGTCAGTATTCGTGGCAGGGTACAGGCCATTACGCATGTATTGCTAGAGTTGCAGTGTAAAGCGTTAGAAGGACCAGGTTCCTTGAACAGAACTTGAAAAGCTGGCTTCTTCAAACATGCGCAAAAACTACCTAGCCATTGTATGCGATCCAGCCTCCTTTGACAGCTCTCTAGGGCCCGATTTGTCTCATTCGTCAAGAAAACAGCACGGGAAGAAATATTCCCCCAGTGCTCCACACTCGGCATGATGGTCCCGCAGATGGGAAAATGAAGATTTCGGAAGGGATGCGGCCTGAGCTATGCCAAACAAGTTGACCATCTCACACAGCCACTTTGCCTTCTTCTCGAAGGATAATAAAGGCAATGATGAAATAGGCGCTTCTCAACCAATTTCTATGAGTCGCTGAGAGAAGTTCATGGAATATATCTTCATCAGGGTTTCTCATCCCCTCTCATCATCCCTCAACCAGCTGTATGCAATCATCCATGTTGCCTTCTCTTCAACGTCACCCATTATGGGTGGCCAATCAGCCATACGCAACACACACACATGTAATCACCTGAACCCTTCCCCACTTTGACTCCATGATGGCATTCGTTTATGAGCAGGGTTGGAAAGACTCGTCGTAGAAGCAGAACTTGGGTCTGGTGACGAAGTGGCTGAGACGAATGTTGCATCTGATGACTTACTGCTCTTGTCTTATCGGTCTCTTTGGTCATGGCAGTATGTATAAAGTGCCCTGCCTGGTCTCAGTCCTACCAATAGTGACCTTGTTCTGGGATCCTCGCGGCGCCCTCTTCTTCTCTCAGAGCGCTACTCTCTGCCACTCTGGCCTCTTTCCATCAATCCTACCTGTCGTCCCTCAAAATTCCCTACAACATGAAGGTCTTTCCGCTCCTCCTGACGTTCATCACATTCCTCCTTTGCACCGGCGCGATCCCTTGCACCCCTAAGAAGAGGGCTGGAAAGTGCCCCAATCTCGTTCGAAATGGATCCTTTAGTGGCAAGCCCAACAAACCATGGCTCTACCTTGACAAGGGCGCGAGCCCCTTGAGGAGCCACATCTTGAAACAATGGGCCAAGACCGGTTACACGTCGCTGTAAGTGTAGAATCCAATCCTTCCTCCCACTTGGTAGCTAATGCGGAGCTCTAGCGTCTTTGACATCACCAGAACCAGCCAACGCCCTCAGGCTTACCAGACCGTCATTGGCGTTCTCCCAGACAAGAACTACAACGTCAAGTACTCCTACAAAGTCATTAACGGCGCACCTAAGCCAGGCGATGAGTGCAAACTCAAAGTTCAGGTCGGCCAGGACTCCAGGGAGGACGCTATTGAGGGGGCATTCATCAAAGGGAACTGGACGGAGGTGGGTTTCAAGTTCACGGCAAAGAGCATCAATCCCACGATACAATTGTCGGCTCGCTGCGAGAAAAGCACCGAGAATGGCGTGCAAATAGCTTTCGACGAGATCTACGTGCGCGAGGTGACAGCGGAGTGTCCACCTTGAGGATTCGGAAAAGGGGGTCACAACCGGGAGCTTGACGACAAGCCGATTACTTGTATTTTCGATTTTGCTCATTGGACTAAGGTCACGCATAATTAATAACATCATTACCAAGCAATTACCCTCGTGTCGTCATGGAATGTGACTGAAAGCAGGTCATCTGTGTGTATGTGTTGTTGACTTGGACATCGCGTATCTAAAATGAGTCAGTCATGTCGTGAACATGGCTCTAAACGTGAGTGTAATGTCATTCAAAGGAATTAAATCTTCATGCACAATCAGTGTATGGACTGGTCTACACCCAAAAGAACAGAAAGGATGTCGGCGACGCTACCAGCGTCAAGACGGGTTGATAAGTACCCCGGCTATTGTGCCTAATGTCCTCTTCAAGTGGTCATTGATGGCGACCTAGAAGAAGAATTTGGTCAGCCTGACACTCCGAAGACTTGAAGTTATTCTTCTCGAGGCTGGTAAATATTCAAATGGACAGAAGAAGTCATCAAATTGCAGTAAGAGCGCGAGATCATGGCAATCCCTTCCACAGACACAGGGCGATGCTTATGCAGGAGACCTAGTGCATCTGAATCCCGTGGCCAACCGGATACACACAGTTGACGGCACATTGGCCTGCTTAACTTCAATTCTTTTACTTCTGTCTGCCAGGCCATAAGTCCACGGTCATATCTCAGGCTTACCCTCGTCTTCTGTTAACCCAAGCTGCCCTGTTTTGCCTCCCAGGTGGTGGTTTATCCAGCCCCCCTCAAGTGGGGTATCAACTTAGGTTGGTCATATAGAGTCAAGCTGCCTACCGTGAAGCGTCACAGGTACACGATCAGGCAGAAGGGGGGGATGAAGGAAAAACAGAAGATCAAAAGGGTCAGCTAATTCTTGGAAAAACAGGAAATAAAATGGCATAAAATGTGAAAAAGGATTTTCCCAGGAAGATGATGCTCAAGAACACTGGTTCTTTTGCTTGGCCAAGGTGAGACGGCCTATTCCTCAAGTTAACATACTGCCTGTTGTCCGCTTAAGGGAGCAACCCAAGTCACAGAAAACCCGATGTCCCTGCTAATTACAACTCAGCGTGATCATCTACCATTTGTACGTTAGACGCACTGTCAGTTTACTGGCTCGAACAGTTGGCCGAGGATTCCGGCCTGCCAACATACCAGAGACTACATGTTTGTTTGTAGTGGACTGTGTCAAAGGAAGATGAAGTTGGAAGAAAATTAACGAGATACAGGCACTGTTTATCGATTCTGAAAAGCCTGAATCATGTAGTTATGTTGGTCTTCTATCTCTTATAGAACATGCGTTAACGCTAAGCAAAAGGTCGAGCTACAGGGCCAAGATGCCCCCCTCATCAACCTTCCCAGCAAGTACCATACCGCTATTAAGAAATCTCTCAATGTTTACAGACGACTACTTGACATTCATTAAGCCCCCTCATCTGGCTTCGGCTCCTCTTCAGTTGGCTTGTCAGACCCGGCTTTAGGCGGATCATCGGCTTTGGGGTCGTCGGTCTTAGGATCTTTGGTTTTGGGTTTGGAAACCTCCTTCACTCTATACACAACCTTGACGGGGTGACCTCCTGCTAGCCATGACAAAGCCCTCACCGACCAGGGAGGGGTCGGTACCGGAGTCTTTGGCTTTCTTTCCTTCTGATCCTTCGATGATGGACTCATCTTGTTAAATTTGGTTCCGATGTCTTTGAGGAGTCGCAAGTTTCTGTTAGCTGTTTCAAGAAATGCTTGAGAAGCGGTACTCAGTTACGCCTCCTCCAGCCTTCCAAAAAGCGTGTCAGTACTCTTTCAAAACCAGTCCGCTGGTTTCCTGAAATAACTAAAGATCACTTACCCTTCAGACAGATAAACTTTGTCGTCTGCCTCTTGCTCTGAAGTCTCCTTCTCGGAGGACTGCTTCTTTGAGGATCTTCTCTTTGAGGGCCTTTTCTTTGAAGACTTCTTCGAATGACCTTTCTTGGAGTGCCTCTTTTTAGATTTCCCCTTCTTTGATTTCGTATATCCCCACTTCTTCAAGTGTTTTGCGTCCCTCTTGTCAAACTCTATATCGTAATGTCGCTCAGCCTTGGCAAGGTTGCCGATACCTAGTCGCGGTCGAAATCCTAGATGTGATAATAACCTAACATGCCATGGCATACGCCGAACGATAATTTTTCCTCTCTTGGCCTTTTTACGTGGGCGTGTCTCTTCAGTTTGAGGATTTTCGCTCATCGAAATGTGAACCTTGAGACTCACCAACAAAGCCTTCCACTGGCTGAATAGGCCTGGCTTCGAGAGTCAGCATGGAGCCAAATACTGGTGGTTCGTGGTGCGTACTGGTTAAAATATAACTTCTTTCCAAGGTTAATTTCCTTGACCCGTTGCTCTCGAAGGTTGCTTCGGGTAGGTAGATGCTTGATCGGTGGAATAGTATACTGAATGATGAGGGAAACATGAGAAATGCCAGAGAGACAGCTGTATATATAGATACATAGCGCTCGTGATTATGAAATCACAAGCACCTCTGCCCATGATTCATTTCGTGTTTCTTGTTGTACTCGTCCAGATTGTGTTGATTGCTCGGGCAGTAGCACGCACACCAAAATCATCACGTGGATAGTTTGCTCCTGTTACACTCTTCAGAGGAGGACACATTTCTGTAGATGTCAATCATTGTCGATGGCTCTCTAAAACATGAATAGGTATGGTCGTGAAGCAGTTTTGTCCCCTTTGGGGTCCTTTGATCTATTCGGGAGTCTTCATCTGACCCTTGAACTGTGTATATCAATCACTGTAGCGGTCTTGGGCCACTCATCTCTACTGATACTTGACAACTTGCAAAGCCATATGGGCCTATCAAATCTCTCTCTAATCCCACAGGGGTGACGTTTCACATTGACTGGTGAGCCTTTTTGGCCTCCTGCTCATCCCAGGACTGAATTTCGCCGTGACTCACCGCCAACATGTGCTCCTTCGTGTTGCTGCCTGATCCAACAGTTCCTGACTTGGTTTAATCCTTCAAGTACTTAAATCATTCGATTGAAACCCGCGTGAGCTTTGAAAGACGAGATCAACAATAAAACAACTGTTCGAAATGGCGCGCCTCAAACACCCACGAAATTGCCCCCACGCAGTCTTATTTACCGACAAGTCTCCACATGCTTCGGCCATCTCGTACTACCAACGCCCATCCAGAGAAGAACGTTTAGCAGCAGCCACTCTTGCGAATAAACAAAGCTCAGCATCGACTCCAAGTGATGGAGAGCCTCCAATCTCGGCCTTCCCTGGTGTGAATCTCACGCCACAAGATGCCCTTGATTTGGATCCAAAGGAACAACCACAAAGCCTCAAGTCTTTTGCACGAGAAAGTCACCGCAACTCGATCACTACAAGAAGAAAAACTCTCTACATCGTCGATAGCCCTTCGTTAGCTCCTGATGCTGCTTGTATGGGCGATTGGGTGAAACCACAGACGGCTGTGGGCACCAACTCAGAGCTTGAGCACGAAAAGCCAAGAGCAGACGATATCGCCGAGTACATCGGGGCATTCTATCACGGACTTGACGTCAAGGTGCTCCATAACCAGTGTGTCCTTACGCGCTGCCGATTGTCTAGCTCCAAGAGTCGCCAAACTGACAATCGAGGAAATGTTGATCTTGTCATCGACAATGGGACGCCTACTCGAGTCGATTTTCGTGCATCGGGAGACGGTGTTGCCAAAGGCCAACTCAATCTTTCGCACATGCTTGACGGGTTGTTAGCAAATGTGCCAAAGGATGCTTTTGCTATCATACTCTTAACCCACTTTGACCTTTACGAAGACGAAGAGGATGACTTCTGCGCTGGGCGCGCATTTGGGGGCTCTCGGATCTGCATTGTTTCAACGTTTCGATACAATCCAGTGTTGGATGAACACAACAACGTTGATCACGCACATAGTTGGCCGGCGTCTCATTGCCAGGCTTATGTGAATGGTCTTTGGGAAAAGGATGAGCCCGAACTCAAAGGGAGGCACAAAGAATTTGACCCCTCCGTCATGATTCACTGCAACAACAACACATCAGACACACCTCTTGCGGCTGCTGTAACAGCATCACGAGGCATATTGGTGCCCAAGACACCGGCTGACTGGAATGGGCTTTGGCTAACAAGAGTGTGTCGCACTGCCGCTCATGAGCTGGGACACTGCGTAGGCATGGGGCATTGCGTGTACTACGCGTGTATGATGCAGTCGACGGCAAACATAGCTGATGATGTGCGCCAGCCGCCATATCTTTGTCCTGTCTGCGAAGCTAAGGTGGCATACACCATCCGTGGAGAGGCGGTAAAATCTAGCCGAAACGTGGAGATGAGAAGAAAAGTCGAGGCACAGTGGGTTGTAGAGGCGCACCGGCGGATGAGAGATTACTGTGAGGAGCACTCACACATAGGCATGCTAAAAGCGTATGGTGCGTGGTTAACGGCGAGGCTGAAGCAGATTGAGAGTGAAAGAGAGAAGGACGACGTTGAGGTCATTGTCATCGATTCGGATTAAAGCTGCAGTTTGTGTCATTGAATAGCATGTGCTTGTCTTAGAACAGTCCTTTATTGTTGAGAAATGTCACTTCAGTGAATTCGCTGTCTTTATGCCCGGCTGCCGGGGTCATCTCGTCTAAGGACAGATTTTGGGAGTGATAAAAATTATGTACTGAGTCTTGGCAGTTAGTGAAAGTAGGAAGGGTTGTTCTCTCTTTGAACTGATGCTATTGAAAGAACCAGGCGTTTTGAAGCAATCAACACCCGGTTGGCTGCATTGTTCATTGTCCATCGTACCTAATTACTGTTCAAACGTGAGCTGATTCTTCTGTTCATAGCATAAATCCAAGACAAACGGTCTGAACAAAGGCAAAATTAGTGAGGGGCACAAGCAATAAAGAGCAAGTAATATTGGCTATAAGAAGCTGGCCTGGATCCTGAACAGGGACCCGTCACATTCTGCTGCCAGCAAACGCTGTCATTCTCTCGACACACCAAAGGCAGTCAACATCTCAACTTTACAGCATGTGCCGGTTTGTAGAGCTCGAGTTTTCCTGCGGCAGAAGCGGAAATCGCCATCGAATGAAGACAGAAGCGGTCTCAAGATGCGACACTCCCGCCGATTGCATCTTCAACAAGATAAACATGCCCATCGCCGAGACCGTATTTGACATTCGGGGTTTGGATGCCTCACACTTCAAGATCCTACATGTTGGCGGGCATTGTGACAACTGTGCCCGGAGAATGAGAAAGGAACAAATAGAGAAGATGATGAAGCAAGAGGATATTGAGACCAAGCTCACAAAGGTTAAAGAACACTTCGAGGTTCTTTGTAGCAAGTCCCTCCCGAAGAAATCTTTCATACAAGAGCTGTCTGCAAGGAAACCTCCTTCGCAGCAAGTCGTCTATGGCCTCGACGACATCTGTTGTTCTGGGCCATGCACAAAACCTGTCATCTCCATCGATAACTGCAGAGGCTCTTTCTGTGAGAAGCACACTTGCGCTGCCCGAGAATGGGGATGCCTGGAAGATGTTGTGGCTAAGAGGAACTGTCCTCAGCGCTCCATTTACTGTTCTGCTCACACCTGCGAGAAGCATGGTTGTGACATGAAGGTCGCCCACAGGGACGCCATCTACTGCGAGACACACTCGTAGGCTGGATTCAACACTCCCAGACGTCTTTGAAAGAGAAATTGTTTACTATAATGTCAATAAAACTCACCCATATCATTCATTCTTAAAATAGGTTGTTGGCTGAGAAGGGGTAAGGTGGTTTGATCACCTCTTCTCTTGGTTTGATGGAAGTGACTTCTGCCCCGCCACAAATCGCACTGAACACAAGGTATTTACTAACTTCCCCATCATCATCACTATCGCCCTTATCTCCCGGCCGTACCGACCTTTGCCTTGAGATCTTGGCAGGGCATACGATGTTGCATTATACTAATACAATCTCCGACTGAGATAATAAGTAATTCTATTAAGGGACTTGAAGATGGGATGTCAAGAGGCTGTTGAGTTGGAGTCAGCTCTTGATCGAATGAGCATGATCCTTCTCCTCAATTAGATCCCACACAATTGCCACCGTCAAGACGGATCCGGGACATGCGATGATGCCCAGAAACACTCATGTTCTCATGGGAGGTGCTTTGTGGCCCGAAAATGAGCAAATTTCCCGTTGTCGAGATCAGGCTCTGAGCATAAAGGGAGGGTATGAGGCCTGGGTTCAAAGTCTCAGAATGACTGGGAAACAGCATAGGGGCTCAACTAAGCGATTCTACCGCTATTCTCATAGGGTCCGGGTCGACGCTATACTTCTGAGGAAACCTTCTAAAGAACAAACAGGTGAGCTTGCGAATGTTCTTCCTATCATCAATAGCCTCTCCAAAAGAGATCATCATTGCCACTGGCTACAATAACAAACCCTTTCATTCCCACACTCTTTTCATTCCCATAGGCTCCTTGCCACTTTTATCCTGTTCAACGCGGACCTGTTAGAACATGGGGTCAAGGACATGTCAAGGTGTGACATTCCTCGCTTAGCTCCTCTGCTACAACATGAGAATCCTATCGACAACCGAGAGGTGAGATCCAAGCTCACGTCACACTTCAAAGCACAGTCAATTTAGAGGCTCTGCAGTCATCACCCAAGAGAGGCTACATTGCGCGAACCAACGATGCAACCAAAATCCTCAAGAACCCACAAGGAGACCAATGGTGAACCGGTATTACAAAACCCTGCGGGCCCGTTGCTCGCCAAGACGACGCTAGCTACCGTCAGCTTACGGGCTTGCCAGCCCTTCGGATGACTGGGGCGATATCTATTGGCTGGCGGCCCCATTGTTGAGATGCCGTGGCCAGGACCCCTGCTCGGCAACTTGTTGAGGTCTAGATTTCCTTTTTTGAGGCCCTTCGCTCGGCGTGTATCAACCTGCCTGTCCTCCCATTTCTCAAGGGCTAGCTGTGTTTCTCCTTGTTCAAAGACTGCGACGCCATGTCATGGCCAGAGGTGACCAGTTCGCTGCCGTTGCAGCTGCTGGTAGGTAGCAGTGTTCTCGTTGCAGTCATTTACACGTTCCGCGACGCGTTCTACCCTCGACCCCTGGATTTTATCCCTTACAACGCAGAAGCCAAGGAGCGTATCTTGGGTGATCTCCCCGACATCAAGGCCGTTGGTAGTGTGACCAATTGGCTAGCTCTTCAACCGACAAAGCACAAGTCGCCCCTATTCCAGGCCTTTGTCGCCCCGTTTGGAAAGCCATGGGTTGTGGTCGCGGACCATCATGAGGCGGCCGACATTTGCATGCACCGCCTCAAGGAGTTTGACCGGGCCAGAGTAACCATCTCCGTCTTTGGGGGCATTGTCCCCGGCGGCCAACTCACTCTCAAGAGTTCTGATCCCCAATTTCGAAGGAACAAGGAACTCGTCAAGGATTTGATGACACCGTCTTTCCTGGCCGAGGTGAGTCTTCAATCGTAGTGTTCTTTTCGTGGATGCTAACCCGCGTCTAGATTTCTGCCCCTGAGATTTACGACAAGTTTGCTAGACTTCTCAAGCTCTGGGAGTGCAAGGCTATCCTATCCAAGGGACGCCCTTTCGGCGCATCTCGCGAGATTCACCATGCCGCTCTTGATATTATCGTCTGCGTTGCGTTTGGTCTTGAGCCTGAACAGACACAACTGGTCAGGGCCCTTGAGGCTCTTGACGCCGATCACGATAGTGAGATCAATGCAACTGGAGGACCCGATGATGAATTTGTCTTCAAGGAGGAACCTCTTGCGGAAGAACTCGAGGCTTTCACTAGAATGTCTGACAGTGTATCCATGAGTATCAGGTCTCCTTCGCCCCGCCTGTTTCATTTCCTCTACGGTCACCTTTCCTCCGTCATGAGAAACGCCCATCGCCTGGCTGCGCGTTTACAACAACGTGAAATCGCCAATGGTCTTGAACGCCGACGTACTGGTCAGGCTCAACGGTGCGCTGTGGATCAGATTCTCGCTCGAGAGGAAGCCATGGCAGAGAAGGAGGGGAGGAAACCTGATTACTACTCGCAGACGATCACAAGCGAGGTTTGTAAAAGCCCGATGGGTATACTTGGTATGGGGCTGACGTGATGCTCACAGCTGATGACATACCTCATCGGTGGCCACGAGACGACATCTTCCGCCCTGCGGTGGGGAATAAGCTATCTCAGCAGTGACCAACGCGTCCAGGCTCGCCTCCGGGAGGCACTTGATCAAGCTCACCCCCAAGCTAGAGCTGAGAAGCGGCTCCCTTCACTCGAAGAGATCATCCAGGCCCGGGTGCCATACCTCGATGCCGTCGTCGAGGAGGTTCTCCGCCACTCACGTCCCCTGGCCATGTGCATGCGTGAGGCGCAGACAGACACGCAGATTCTGGGCGCCCACATCCCCAAGGGCACAACAGTCGTGTTCCTAGCCAACGGACCGAGTGTCTTCACACCGAGGATCCAGTTTGACGAGTCTCGCCAGAGCGAGTGGGCTACATCACGAAGGGAGAAGCATCCTGTCAACGATGAGATCGACATAGGAGCTTTCTCCCCTGAAAGATGGCTTCGAGTAGAGAAGCATGAGGATGGCACCGAGGAGACAGTGTTTGACGCAAACCTATTCCCTATTCAAGCGTTTGGACTTGGCCCGAGAGCGTGTTTTGGTAGGAGGCTGGCATACCGCGAGATGAAGATCTTTTTCACGCTCATAACGTGGAAGTTTGAGCTCTTGTCGTTGCCAGACGCTCTGGCAGTACCCAAAGAGGTTTTCTCCCTCACCCGCAACCCCAAAGAGGTTCATGTCAAGCTACGATCTCGAGTTTACTAGACGTCACCATGCTATCAAAGCTGGTTAATGCAAAAGGTTCATGGCACATATCATGGAGATGCAAAGTGCCCAAGTAAGGAGCGTGACTTATAGAGGTAATGACTGTAGAGGCACAAAGTTTCCGAGGTAGTGAGTGCCCCAAAAGCAAGGTGAACGAAAGTAAAGATCGAGTGAGAAGCCTCCCTAATAGGCCCTTTCACAGGCTTCCAGAGTCATCCTCCTATCCGGAGATTTTCAAAAAGTGGCGGGGACGACAAAGTTGTTCCAAGGGATCTCCACGTCGACGGCCTTGGCCACCAACTCTTCGAGAGCGGCTAGCTTCTCGAGCTTGTACTTGTTCAAGACAGACTTGTGCTCCGAGTACATCAGAGAGGCCATGAGGCCTCCGAGAGAGGTAATGCCGTTCCTCTCTCCGATGCCCAGGACGGTCGTGTCAATGTGCGTTGCGCCAGCCTCAAGGGCAGTAAAGGCGTTGGAGACAGCACATCCAGTATCATTATGGAAGTGAGTCTCGATGTCGCAGCTGATAACCTGTCGAAGGGTCGAGATCTTTTCATCGACCTCACGCCAGGTGGCTCCTCCCACCGTGTCAGCAATTCCCACTCTCTGGGCGCCAAGACGGTCGACGAGCGAGTACAGCTTAATGATCTCGCTAAAGTCGGAGCGGAAGGAGTCCTCGCCGGAGAAGCGGACCTCAACGCCGTGGGACTGGGCGAACTGGATGACCTCGGTGGCCTTCTTGGCGATCCAGTCCAGATCCTTGCCGTGGGAATGCTTCATGAGCTGAGCAGACGTGCCGATGCACATGTTGCTGTAAGGTATTGTCAGTATCGTGTTGGCTGTGTTGTATTGTGTTGGTAGAGACATACATTCCGTCGACGCCAGTTTGGACGGCAATCCTGGCATCATCCATGTTGCATCGAATGTGGCAAAGGATCTTGGCCTTGAGACCTAGCTTGCAGATGGCCTGGCAATCCAGCTTGGACTGCTCAGACGCAGCAGGCGAAGTCAGTTCGAGCTGGGGTGCTGTGTCAGCTGAGATGGCATAATTGTATGGTCCCGTGTCGACTCACATATTCGACTCCAAACTCGTCGAGGGCCTGAGCGATCTTGATCTTGGTCTCGGTATCAAAGTGGGCCGTAGCAAACTGCTCACCCTCGCGTAGGGTGGTGTCGATGATGCTAAAGTTGGCCAAGTTGACGGAGGAGCGCATCGAGGTAGCTCCAGAGCTGGCGCCTCCATCAGTGAGATCGCTGATGCTGTCGGCGAGAGAATCGGTATCGTCGTCAATAGTTGTAGTTGTGTTCAAATCGTTGATGTCAGGGCTCGTTAGGGAGGCTTCCAGGACGCTGCCGTTGCGTCCTAGGGTGTGTCAGCAGAGTGACAGGAAGATGGGAATAGCGTCACGTACCGTTGCCCTCCCCGTCCGAGGCCTGACCAACCCCACCTCCCCCATTGGCACCAGAGCTGCTGCTGCTGGCACCATTGCCCATGGTGTGGCTCGTATGGTGACCCACGCAATGCGTTCCGCTGCTATTGTCGCCGCCGTTGCTGCTGGCGGCGCCTTGGCCCATGGTGTGGCTAGTGTGGTGGGAGATGGGGTTGTTGGCTGTCTGCATTGTATCTGCCTTAGCATCCAGACTATGCAGTGTCTGTTTCTGAGTGTGTGGTTTGTGTGTGTGTATGTCGTCGACAAGTGATGATGTGTTGCTGAGGAAGAAGAGACGGAGGAGAGAGAGAGAGAGAGAGAAGATGGAAGAGCTTGATATTTGCTAGTGACTCAATGGCCGAAGTTCGGACCTATCAGTGAGTTCCCCCGCACTTCGGGACCCTCCCCTCTGAAGGCGACCTCTGGAAAAGCTGGGCGGGCCGCCTGCACCGCCTGGAACGCGCTACCGACCTCGCTAATGCAGGGCGGAGACCGCTTTTCAGCTGCCGGGCAAATCAACAGGTAAAATGACGCAGCCAAGTCCTGCAGCTTGCCACAATAATTGGGCCTCAAGGCATTGCCGAGGCGTGACGACAGCCATTTTCCTGCCTGGTCCTTTTTCTTGTTTTTTTTCTTGAAATTTTTTTCCATTTTTTCCGCTCACGTTTTCCCCGTCCTTGCCGCCCGCCCTTTGCTTGACATTACCCCCGCACACCTAATCTGATAAGATCTGATTAATCTTGGTTGGCCTCACCGCTTCCTTTGTGACTTTTATTGCCTCCATTGCCTCTAGTACTTTACCGTTCGTTGTCCATACCGCCCGGAACAGTGACGTGCATGTGCTATTGCATATGATCGTCCCTGTTGGCGGACAGGCGGAGCCGCTTGGAAAGGGCCACGTATCATGGCGTTCGGGGTACAGCAGCACAGCAGCTCGGTGTGCACGCACATGCTGTTGCACTGCCGAGAGCGATGCTCCGTGCTCAATGGTGTTCCCCTCGTGAAATGAAGACAGTAGAAAGATCTCGATATGCTTTGAGGGTGTGAAATGGTGTCACCGTCAATTGTCCATTGCTGGCTTGCTGTGGCTCCCTCACCCAGCCATTTCCCCTGTCCATACTGTACAAGGTTTGTGGCGCCAGATATGGTTTGCACCTCATCAAGTTGTTGGCTCTGGAATGGGTAAATTCATGTTGATCAAGAGAGAGCAACACAAGGGAATATTTAGGGTATCTAGATCGTGGTTGTGGCTGTTTGGTAATTGCCTCATATCATCATTTCACCGTGAGAGGCTGAGGTTCCAAGGTCTGAGAGTAGCCAACGAGATGAGTTCGTGCATACTATGCTTACACATGCTATCGAAGATCGATCGCGTCAAGCTTGATCGAGAGGCGGCTGAACAAGACGAGTTCAGTTTTGCGAACAGCGTCATCGACCCTGGGCAGACGAATTGGTTGTTGATCAAGTCATCGCGACACCGTCAGCATTGGCACAAGTTTCCGAAGGCGCGCTCAAACTGCTCAAGATATTCTTAACCAGTCTTCATTGACTTTCCAACTTCTCAGCTGCTTTCAAGGGTTGATGCCTACAGGGCAGTGAGACTGAAAACCGCCACTGGTGGCCACAATGACAATGGAACCATTGTGGTAGGTTTCAAGCCGCACAACCGTGGCGTTCCGATCTTCAGCCTTTTCATACGAACAATCTGAGGCAATGGATTACTGAGCTTATAAAACCCGGTTCCAGAACAATGCACTTCTTGGCCGCTGCCCGCTAAACAGGTGCAGAGCATGGGCTATACATTGAGGAAACCTGATCCGATCGCATTCCTCGCAGGTTAAACATCGGTCACCTAGGCGATTAAAAATCCACAAATGCCCTTGATATATTGACCTACCAGGCCAAGACAGGCCGTGATGGTCGCTAGACTGGGGTTGGTTGCCTCGGAATCCAGAGCATTTCTTTGGCTCTCTTGTCATGCTCATCCGACGCTACGATAAGGCGGCCGCCTCACCCTCCTGGTCGACATAAATAAACGAGACGAATCGGAGGATACTCTACTGTAGCATAGGCAATGGCTATTGGCCAACCTCTATTAATGTTGGGATAATGCTGACACGCCCAACCAAGACAGCGCTGTCACATTGCCTGCTGCATATCTGACCTAGCCTAAGAAGGCAAATCATCTCACATCACATCATCCTGTCTTACCATCCTTGAACTGTCCTGGCGGCGGATGTGTACAAAATAAGGTAGCTAGTTGGAACCCTTGAACTGTCCTGGCGGTGCGGTTACTCTCACGCATATAAAGTGGTTGCGTCACCTCCCAACAAGGCACAATCTCAAATTCAACCTCAACTTAAACCAGGAACCAACCATGGCTACTGCATGTGAGCTCCCCCCAAAAGATGATCCGATTGGACCATCAATCGACACTCCGCCCTCCCTCGAAGAGCTCAAGGCCGTTGAAGATATACCCGTATTTGACAGCAAGGGCGTCGAGCGCCCGTTCAAAAGCCTCTATAGCGGACCGGGATCGTCTAGCCGCGTCATAGTCGTCTTTGTACGCCACTTTCTCTGTAGTGTACGCGCCTCTAGCCCTCTGTTAGAATTGTTAGACCGCCGTCTCTAAACTCGATTTCTAGACTAGCTCAAACTATGTCAAGTTTCTGTCTGAAGAAGCCAGCCCTGAGAAGATTGCCTCCTCGAACACGTCCATCGTCATAATTGGAAATGGAGTTCCCGAGGTGATAAAGATGTACATCGAAAATACGGGCTGCAAGCACCCTGTCTATGTCGAACCAACAGGCAAACTGTTCGAAGGATTGGGCATGATCAAAACATGGGTCGTGGGACCGGCCACGAACTACGCTTCAGATTCGAATACTTCGACCTTCTTCCAGGCAGCGGCCAAGCTGGTTCGAGGATTGGTGGCTGGTTACCCTGCGACAAAGGTCGGGCAACCAAATCAGCAGGGCGGCGAATTCCTGTTTGAGGGTGGCGAGGAGGCAAGGATGGTGACATGGTGTCATCGTATGAGGGTCTGTCGAGACCATACACCAACTGAAAAGATGCTCAAAGTTGTATTTCCGGAGAGTTAGAATGTTCTTGGCCTCTGAATAGTGAACTTTCCAACGCTTAGCTAGGTGGCAAAAGTGACTAAAGCATGGCTGTCTGCATCTAGATCTACACGGTCCTTGCTCTTTAGGTATCACCAACATACCTGACTGTGAGCAAGCCAGCGGACTTGAGAAAACAAGGATAGAGAAGAAATACAAAAGGGGGGAGAGTTAAAAGACCTCGGGGTCAAAAAAGGGGGGGGGGAAATGGGAAAAAATAAAAAAAATAAAAACAAAAAAAGGAAGAAAACAAAAGCACGGAAATCAACCCCACCTATTGTTTGCTGCAGTACTGGCTGGAAGTCGTTAACATCTTGCGCAACCAGGGGGGATGAAGCGGGCCGCTATTGAGTTCTAGACTCTGATATGGCCACACTCAGCACGAGAGCAAAAATGAGACCAACACATAAAATAGCTGTTCCTCTGAGAAGAAGACTTTTCCAACACTGTTCAACTTTCCAATCTTTCACTCTGCATCTTTCTTGGAAACCCTCCTACCGTCACTATGCTTCCCCCCCAGCTCCTGGGTACCTACAGACAGTACAAGCAGGACACCGACTCCGTCGCTTCATGGCTGGCCTCGACTGCCATTGCCCGTGGCTACCCTGCTGATCTGCTGGCCACTGCCCCGAAGACGAGCGGGCGATTGAAGGGCAAGGCGAGAACCAAGGCTCGCAGCGGCGGTGCATCCAACCCGAAGCCAGCCAACGAGAAGAGGCACATCATTGCCATCAAGGACTTCGTGCCACTGGCCAACTTTATTGCTGGTCGTCGAGTGCCAGTACCCGGCGTCTTCTCCACCACCATCGACCGACTCATCGCTCTTCGATCCGGGTTTGGAGACAAGCTGGGCGAGACTGGAGCTAAGCCAGACCCCGAATCTGACCAGAAGCATGGGTATTTTGTTGGCATCCTCGAGGCAGTCCGAAAGGCTCTGCGACCCAGAATGGTCCCTACCACGGCCGCTGTGGGCCTAGATGCTGTCACCGAAGCCAGCAAGGACACCTCCAGTGATCCAGCCCAGGATCTAGGGGGAAGGTTTGCTGCTTTGACGGTGGATGAACCGTCTGAGAGCTTCCTGGATAACTCTCGCAATGCGTCCCACGAGAGACCCAAACCGGCACAGGATGATGCCGCCTCTTACGAAGCAGAGCAGCCGACTTCCTTAGAGGACATCTTTTTTGCCTTTGAGACCCTGATGAAGGATCTGCATCCCATCAGAGCACGCATCCGATTGATCTGGTCCAGGCATTCCGACGGTGATTTCGACCTCGCTGCCGCTGCTGTTGCCACCAATACAGCCGTCTCCCTCGCCCGTGGGCTGATTGAAGAAATGGAACCTATCATTGCCAAATATGAGGCCGGTTTTAAGGGACTTCTTCGAATCTGTTTTGCTTCTGCCTGCATGAGCAAGGGCATGACAACAGCCCAGCTTTGGTCCGACGGAGTGGTTACCGACAGGCAAGACGCAAATTACGACTGCTACGACGCCGCCAACAGATACTACTTCATCCCACTGAGAACATTCGAAAAACTACTCCACGAGCTCATTCCCAACAGTTTTCTCGTGATGGGTGACGGCCGGAACGGTGAATACGACGACGCTACCTCCAGCTGGGCGTCCTTGACGAACCAACAAAAGTGCGAGCAGGATCGCATCATTCTCGCGCAGCATGTCACAGACCTTTTGGCTGTGGCTCTACGGGCCCCCAAATTTGAGTTTGAGGATGAGTTTCTTCGTGGAATGAGAATCCTAAAGAAGGAACTCAAGGTGTCCTTTCCACTCATTTTCGCGGCCCAGGTGTTTCTCGACATTCATCACGAATTAGGTGCCCCTGCGGCACGAAGAGTCTTTGCAACCATGACAGAAGAGGTTCGCACTATGGATGAATCGCTGGCTGGCCATTTGGAGCTCCACCAAGACATCAAACACAGGCATTGGACTCCTGAGTGGGACAAGGGTCTACACGATCTGAGAAGGAGTATTGCGTTGAATGCAAAGGATCCAGCTCATCAGGCAAAGGTCAAGCTATTTAAAGAGGCGGGCCAGAACATCCTTCCCCCAAACAAGGAAAAAAACCGTATCTGGATCCTCTCCCCCGTCCTGTCTGGCCTGTACCTCTTGACCGTCCGTGTACAGGTCTACCACCTGGGCCTCAAGTTCGCGAATACCTGGCAGTCCATCATGCATTGCGCCCATCTTTATAATCTCCTCGACGGTCTAGAGGGTACTTGGGTAGACATGAACATGGCCATCTTTCTGCTTGGCGAATCTAACTTATGGGTTGGAGAGGGTCGGCCCAAGACGATTGATGATTGCTTTGAAAAGTTTTATCTTCAGAACGGCAACACGGCTGCCGCCTTCGCACGGAATCGCCAAGGAAACCGTACCGCTGCTTCTCGAGCCCGCGTACGGATGATCGAACCTACCGTGCCAGTCTCGACCATCTTCGCCAAGGCTCAGATTGGCATCGGAACCGAAATAGTTTGGACGTCTGAGCTGATCGAGGATATTGTTGGCCGCAGTACCTACACAGAGAAGGCCACGTTAGACGGGGAGGTCCCATCCCTGGTCAAGATCAGAGACCAGTAACAGCTGAGAGCCAAAGAGCGACTTCGACAGCAAAAGGTCAAGGACAAAGCTTCTGGAAGAGACACAAACGTTGAGCTTGTCGCCCCCGAAAAGCTCATCACAGCGCTTCATCGCATCCTCGTTAATGAATCCCTCGAGATGACATTCCCTTACTTGTTGTTACATCGCCAGTGCTGGAAGGTGATGCGAGCACTCAGGGACGCCTGTGAGCCTATTCTGAGAGACCAGCCCTATGCATATATGAGCTTGACCAAGGAGGTTGACGTGCCTGGGGTGGTTTGGTGCATTTTCAACGCTGTGTACGGGCTCGACAAGAGTGGACGCAGGATAGAGCCTGACTCAAGAGTTATGAGCGTCGCACGCGCCACTTGCGAGGAGCTGCTTGGTGGCGATGAGGGTGCGAAAGCCTCTTTGGTTCTTTTCCGGTTCAAGCATATTCGCTTAAAAAGCGAGAATGGCAAAGAGCAAGATGATGATGCAGGTTGGATATTACGGTAATGCTGCAACTCGACTCTTGAGGTTAGGAGCTTAGAGGGGAATAGTTTGGCAGCAGGCTATGTGTAAATGCAATACAATCTCGTACTTGAAGCGAAGCAAAGGCTTGGAGATCAGGTATCATATTCCCTGAGTCGCTTCCATGTAGCGTTGAACATGAAGCGGGCTGATCCCCCATCATTCTTCCTGTTGGCGCCACTGAATAAGTTCGTTACGTCATACTTGAGCGGCGGTGACTCAAATGAGCAGATCATCTCGTGTCTCACAACAGCAAGCTTCTCTTCAAGACACCAACAGCTCAAGAGAAACCGCAATCATGCCCCCTGTACGTGGCCTAGACCTCATCGACAAGGTCGCCGTGATAAGCGGCGCGTCCCGCGGCATAGGACGTGCCATCGCCTTTAACCTCGCAAGTCGAGGCTGCTCCATCCTCGGAACCTGTACTAGTGACGAGGGCGTCACGGCTCTCTCATCAGGCCTCGATGAAGAGATAACAACTCGCGTGTTTGAGGCCACGACACGAGAACGACCTGCGAGTCTTACGATCAAAGGACTCGTCGCCGACATCTTCTCCGAAGACTGCGCTAGTGTCATCGCCAACGAGATCAACAAAACATTCCACAACCGTATCGACATCTTCATCAACTGCGCTAGCGACCCCATGCCCGGTATCATTGGTGAGATGACAACCGCTGAGATCCAGCGCAGTTTGCTCGGCAACATTCAAACCCCTGTTATGATCGTCGAAGAGTTTGTTCGCCGACGATATTTCCAGCCCAACAGTCGTATCGTCTACATCTCATCCATCCGATCTCGACAACCGTGGAGCGACCAACTCATGTACGCAGCTGGAAAGTCAGCGGGCGAATCTCTGTGTCGAACATGGGCACAGGCATTTGGTGGCAAGGACGAGAGATATAGCTTCATGGAGGGCACGACCGCCAATGCCGTCACGGCTGGTCTGACCGAGACTGACGCTGTCGTCAACTGTGGCCCGGAAGCAGTCAAACGGTTCCAGAATGAGTTTTTCCCGACACAGAGCATCCCGCGGTTTGGACAGCCTGAGGATGTGGCCGATGTGGTTGGACTCCTCTGCGGCAATGATGCGCGATGGATTACGGGATGTGTGGTCAGTGCCAGTGGAGGAGGCATCAAGATTGGGTGAAGACTTTGATGGGCATGTATCTACATGGAATATGGTGCGTTGCTGGCTTAACTTGAAAGCCGGGCGACTCAAGAGGCCCAAGACTATCAGGAACATGTATGTAGCCCTCACAGGGTCATGCTCTGTTACACCAGGTCCTCGTGCGTGTCAAAGTAGGTATGCATCCCTACGAGAATCTCTAGAGAATTTTCTTCTTCAGTAAATAAAGGACGTCGGAGGATAGCTTTTCTCCGGTCCTCCTCCGACTAAGGCGACAGTCGGTCTTGTTGAGCCAATGATGCTATGCCAGTGACACTGGTGGTTGGGTTGTTTCTACGCTTTCTTCAAATCTTGCCCGCTCTTCCCGCTTCTTCCGATCGCGTGTTTACTCTGTATGAATCTTCATTTCATCAGCCATGGAGTGATAGGCGGCTTCAGTACTATCATGCGTCATGGTTGACTACTCACCCAATATCATTGCCTCGTTCTGTATTACTTTTCCTATTGCTACACTCGTGGTCACCCTACGACTTATTTCCAAGCGTATGACAACTATTGGCTATGGACTGGAAGACGGCCTCGCTGTGTGTAGCTGGATAGGTTCTGTTGACTTTGCCCCGTGAAGAGATGTTAACTGAGACTCGCGACTCAGGTCTTCTGTCTAGGATATTGCATTGATGTTTTGATTTGTAAGCCTCATTCTTCTTAGACCTTTCCCGGCTTACTTGACGATGTTCCAAAGGGCTTGCCGATTACGGCCTTGGTCGACCGATTGAACAAGGCCTGTCCTCTCATCTAACCCTGGACGAGAAGACAAAAGCATCTTGGTTAATCCTATGGTGCTCAAGTATTCTTTACTCATTCGCCATTGCCTTTTGCAAATTTTCGATCCTTTGTTTCTACTGGCGCCTCTTCAAATATTCCAGTGTTAGGATACCAGTCCATGTCCTCTCTGGCCTGACATTGGCCTGGTTCATCTTGAGACTCTTCCTGGTAACACTTCAGTGTATACCTATCCGGGGTTTGTGGGATCATTCAGTCAAGCACACCTGTGGCGTTAACGAGACCGTGTTTTTCTTCGCGACGGTTCTGACACATGTCTTGATCGATTGTGCCATTCTTGCACTTCCAATAATCGAGGTTGGCAAGATGCATCCCCAAGGGCCAGAAGATTGCAGTGATTGCTCTCTTCATGTTTGGTGCCTTGTAAGGTTCGTCCTAGACCTTCTTTGCGCTCTCTAACGTCTTTTCTTGCCAGGGTCTGCCGTGCCTCTGTTTTTGTGCTTCTCGAATCGCTGAAGTTCAACCGCTCAAAGGAAATCACGCTCGAAATGGGAGTCCATTCCTCAGCAGCAGTTGCTGAAGTCAGCCTTGCCGTGATGTCGAGTACGTTTTCCCATCTCTTCCAAATATGTCTGGATCATCACTCGCTGATTCATCACGCAGCGTCACTCCCATTACTACGCCCTATCTGCCGTAGGATAATACCTGGTTTTTCATTTTCCTCAAGAAATGATCGCCAGTCAGGAAAATCACCCCAAGATGTTGTCTTGGCAGACTGGGCTACCAAATCATCCGTTGTTGCCCCAACTGGTCAACACAACGTTCGGCCGCCAGGCTCATTGACGGACGGGATTCAGGGCAAATATTCGCATTTGTCGGCCCAGAGTGTAGCAGTTGATTGGAGGAGATAGTTGCCAGGCCAATAACGGTGTTTCTATTGCATGTACCTCTTTGTAGGGTTTAATGAATAGTTTGAAGGAACTCTCTTAATTTGTTCCGTACTATTGTAACTTCGTCTATACCCTCATTAGATTAAGTGCAACTATGAAGAGATCATGGTGAGAGGTTATCAGAGGACAGAGCCCCGGTCTATTAAACGGCCGACATTCAAAGAGAGAAGCGTCATGGTTTTATGGCCAATCGTGCTAACGGTATGAGGAGGGATGAATTCTAAGAGATGATATCATGCTATGGTTTGTGAACTATCAATGTTCCGTGCACCCTTAGCTGCTCTTCAATCCGGTTATATTAGGCAAACCGATACTTGAGGTAGGGAATCCAGTTGGAGACGAGATCTATCTTCTGGGTAGTAAAAGAGCAGGCGCTGAACTCGGGCCACTTGTACACCTTTGAGAAGCCAGCCGCCGTGAAAGTTTGCTCCTTGTTGGTTCGGCAAGGGTAATCAAACTCGACATCAATCCAACGTTGATATGGAACGGCTCCAAAGCCAAGCTGAAGCTTCTTGGTCGCAAGCGGAAACTTGGCAAATTCTTCGTTGAAGGCTTTGATGGCCTTCAAGAAATCACCGACCGGGCCTTGTAGGGTGCTCTTGATGATGGTCTGAGTTTTGATGAGACCGTCGCGAACCTTGCGGAGCTCAGGGGTTCGTGAGAGCTCCTGGTTGTTCTTCCAGTCTGGGGCGAGGATGGCGTCGAAACGCTTGAGGACTGCGTCAACCGTAGTGGCGTGTTTCTTGAAGGGCGTGAAAGAGTAAAAGTTGGCCTGCATCTCCTTGGCGTAGTAATCCAAGTTGGTTGTGACAGTACCAAACCCATTCATGAGCATACGCAACGTCTCCAACTTGTTGTATACGACGAGGTCGTAATATGGGCTCACGGGTGCAAGCTTCTTTGGCTCGAGATTGTACGCGGTTTGAATGCTGTTTAGGTAATTGTCGAGAAAATACTGTCTCATGTACTCTGCGTCGCCAGCTTGATTGCCAATAGTGTAGAGGTTGTCTATGCTTTGGAGCAACAGTGATACTGAGCACAATTAGCTCTACCCATAGTAGAATAGTTGAGGTCACTCACCTTGCTTTATGAACCCTGCCGCCGTCTTGCCCTTGCATGAATTGCCTTGGCAAACAGTGTCCTGTATTTCCGTGATTTTGGCATTGGCCGAGTCATAGCGAGTTCTCAAAGTGTTCCAAGAAGTCGACATGGCTGCAATCTTTGTCTTCCAGGCCCCCTTGAAGGAATCCTGCCATCCCTTCAACAAAACAGAGAGTGAGCCTTTTCGGATCTGCGTATCGGCGGTGATCCAGTTGATGAACCACTGCCGAATCACGTCAAGCCGCTTCTGATTGCACGAGTTGGTCTGACAGAAATCGATTGGCGTGACCAGAGACACGTAGGAGGTTACATTGACCTGAAATGTGTTAACGTTGTGTCAATTGAACAATTTATGAGAGGAACAAACCTCTGGTGCTTGAAGCACTGTCCATCCGTCCTTGTTTGCAAGCTCCTTAGAAACGACACTGGCTTTGTTGTCCTTAGGGGCATAGCCTTCATCGGCGAATCTCTGCTCATGGAGTTAGATGATGATTCAAACATAGCAGGCATAAAGTCAGTCTCGCTCACCTTTTCAATGGAAGTAATGGCATTCATGGCCCTGGTGGTTGCTCCATTGACCTTACCGCCCGTCCAGATGGCGGACTCGGCCTTCTTCTCACGAAGGGCATCAGGCAATGCCAAACACCATGTGGCGTACCCGTTGACGAAGTTCTTGTTTGGCAAGACTTCGTTGATCATGTCACAAATGTTCTCCGAGTTAGTCAAGATCTCGACTCCGCACGGGCTAGCCTTGTTGCCACCTTGAACGAGTCAGTACTGCGAATCTGCATCATCATATTATCCTTACAGCTTGTCAGGGGTCGAGAATCATAGGGAATGTTGAAGTTCTTGGTGCAGCCATCTGTGCCCTCAACGGCGCTACAGATGGTTACAATGTTCTGGTTTGTCCCAGCAGCAGAAGGGTGCACCAGCACCAAGCCAAGGAGCGCAAAGGAGCGAGAAAGGCCCATGGTAAGAAGAGAAGTGAAAGGGATCGAGTGCAGTGAATGAAGTTGGTATTTCAGGTTAGTGTGTGCAGTTTCAACCTCAAGAATATGGGTGAGGCCTTACATATATACACAATCAGTTGTTCTCGACTGCTCGCAGCATAGCTGATTCCGCGAAGCGCTGTGATCCAGACTCGGCAATGTCAGACGCCATCATGAGCGAGAAATGTCTGAGTGGTCGCCGACTTGGCTGACAGAATACAAAGCCACACAGGTCTATTTCCTTTGGGTCATTCCTCTCTTTTCTCATGTTCGCTTAAGATTCCCATGGGCAGCTGGCTTTGACTCAATACAGACACTGTTGGTCCTGTAGGGCTGAACGAGGCTGTTGTTTAATCGAATGCGCCTGGGCTAGCCCACGCCATCTTTAACCGCAATTACTAACACTAGACCCTTCTCATCGGCAACTGCCGGGGATCTCTCAAACCTGGGTCTTATTCAGACGAGACTGGCGTTCTTGGCACACGGTTTCTACGTTCGAGGCCATTCTCTCGAACCAGCTCGTCTGGCTCAGCCTTAAGCTAGACTCAGCCCGAAACATACAGATCATTGTTGAGATCCGCTACCAGAAAGCTTGAAAGTCTAGAGCTGCTAAGACTGGTTACCATGCTCTTGTCCCGAAAGTTACATTCCAGACATTTAAGCATAGTGGAATGTCGTATGGCCCCTGGCCTGGGCGGATGCTGACATCTGCATTCCTGTGCCTCGTGGCTTGCACGAAAACGGAAGCCGAATCAAGGTTGAAAAATAGGTCTGTGTGGCCAGAAAGTGACTTTAAATGCCCACGGAGATATCTGGTCCGGTGACAGAGTGCCCGACGAATACTTCAGTTCTGTCGGACATGGCGTCTGTTATGGCTCAGCGCCGCGAGCATCTCGTGCAACCTAGTTCTCAGTCCTTAGAGACCAACGGCAATAAAGATAAGGTTTCTTGGGGCAGATACCTCGCCTCTGGATTCTCATCCCGTGCACGAGCTTCTGTAACTGTTGCAAAGCCACAACATTTGCTGCATAAGACAACGCTGGCCTCTCGGAACTGGAAGCATTCTTAATGGTGGAGTAATAAATGGCTTGAGTAACTTATGAAGTGTGGATTTGTGTCTCTCATAAGAGCCTTCCTGTTGCTTGAGGCGCTACATAAAGACTTCTATCCTCCAAAATCGCTCTGCCTTCTCCAATCTCGGTCAAAACTGAGACAGCTATACATCTCCCAAAGCACTCACGACCACTTTGACCGTTAATCTGCCTTGCTCCATTCCTTTTTGATCGTAGCCTCCACCCAGATGTTTCGTGGCTTTAGTTTAAACCTAAAGTTGTTTGGCATGATCATCAGCCCAACAATGTCCATCTTCCATGGATCAACTTCTTCCACGGGCTCGATGTCAAAGGCCCATAGAAACCTCACAATTTGAATGAACATTCCATCAATAGCGGTCTTCCTCCCCAGGCAGCTTCGCCTTCCTTGACCAAATGCGGCTAGGGGTAAGCTACTTCTTAGCTTGGGCTGGCCATTGTTCTCATCATGGATCAGCCACCTCTCGGGGACATAGTCGTCTAGATTGCCCAAGGATGGATCAAACACGGCTTCATCACGCCCAATACCCCACGCATTGGCCATGATCATGGTTCCCTTTCTAATCTTTATCCCTTTGTACTCGTCGTCTCTGTCGGCCCTCCGTGGAACGCTACCAGGCGCAACAGGCCTCCAGCGCAAGAGCTCGTGAACGGCAGCGTCAATCAGAGGTAGTCTCGGTCGGTCTTGGAAATTCGGGAGACGATCATGTCCGACAACCTCGTCAAGCACAGTATGAGCCTTCTTCAGGAAGGCCGGATTCTGAATCAAGCCTGGGAATAGCCAAAGGATTTGCCGCGGGGACGTCTCCATGCCACCTTGGATAGAAGTGGCGAGCATAAAAGCCAGGTCGAGATCCGGAATTTGGGGCCTTTGGGCCTGTTTTTCAGTCGCTGCAATGACTTGCTTGGTTGCATTCCACCCCTCGCAGCTTTTACCATAATTCATGAGCTTCATGTAGAGTTTCGTTTGTTCGTCGTATATCTTGTTGGCGTGGCGCTTCCAAGGCGAGACAAAAACTGGGAGATGGCGAAGTGCGGGCAGAGAGTCAGGGAGACCAGGATGGGCAACGAGGTGTGATAATTTTGCTTGCATATTCACAACTTGATGAAGAATGGGGTCTTCGCAGGTGGTAATACGCATACCATAATGCAATGACATTATGATGCTGCCCTGGGTGCGCTCAAAGAGTGGATAGGCCATCTCAGTCGAAGTGATATGATCTTCGCTCCTTTCAGCTAAAGCAAGGAGATCCATGAGCAACTGCATGGACTCGATTTCCATTAAAGGTTGATATTGAGGAGTAGAAGGCGCTCCAATAGTTGGTGATAGAATGCGATGATACAGTTGGAGGTCGGCATCGTAATCATGCAAAAGAGTGAACTTGGATTTACCTGGACCGGCGCCCGTAATCATCTCCATTGTGACTGACCTCGGCCTGTTACTATACCACTGGCTGCGCTTGCTGAATAGTTCGGTCGCCACTTCGGATGTATTGAGGATAATAATGGGAACGATCCCGAACAGCTTGGCCGCTGCGATGGGGCCGTTTTGCTTCGCCCAGGCATCCCAGTTTATGAGCGGCTTGTCGACTGGCGAATAGTGCAAGTCCCCAAAAAGAGGGAATTTTCGTGGCCCAGGCTCCTCATTGTCGCCTTTGAGGTAAACATACACAGCGGTAACAATAGTGAGAAGAAGTATGATGACAATGGGTGTTGAATCAACCATGATGACTGGTGAGATGAACTGTCCATATAAGCATGCTACGAAGGAATGGCTTTTCCCCAGGTAATATAAGCATCCCCCACTCATATGCTCATATCGATGGGCATTGATGATGACAGCGCTTTGATGTCTAGGTGTAACCTCAAGGCTCTCGGGACTGGGTCATCGGAACCAAGTCTCGGCGTTTCAATCAGGGTGTGACATTGTCTTACCACTGACCCAAGTCTCCAGTGCCTCTCTCTGCTTGAAACTCCCTCATAATTGAGTCAATCGCAATGCCCTGTTTATACCTAGGCTGGGGTCGCATCTACGAGTTTGGCCCGTGGTCCAAACCTCCTGCAAGGCAGTGGGAATTCTACCACATTTTCCATCTCAGCCTAGTCATCTCCTTAGGCTCCACCTAATATTATTGTTTCTGCGCTTCAATGAATAATAAAAGCCTCATTTGGTTCTCGTATGGTTTCACCCCCCCTGAGACAACCATTATCGTGCTTGGCAAGTTATCAGCGCTGTCAGACGTTGCACAAGCTGTATTAAGCCCGGCTCTTCCGACAGTGAGCTCTTAGTACTGCAAAGTCAATCATACTTTATAAACCCTTCTCCGCAATGCGCTGAAAGACAGGCAACGGATCCAAAAAGATCTCGGCCTTGTAACACCTGATCTTCCCATCCTCCCCCTTTCTAACGAAAAACGTAGCAAACCCCGGTATCTCAATGACATCCTTCTCGGGGTCATCGCCCTTGATCAAATATCTGATCGTCGCGGCTTGGTAAACACGAGGGCTGACGTAGTCTACGCCAGTTAGTAGAGGAAACGCGTAAGCCAAGATCAAGGTAGGAACATTCCAAAATACACAATATCATGTGTCATCATATCGAGCTTCGCAAAGGTTTCCTTGAACATCTAGAAGCAGTAATTAATTTATGACAATGCCTCAGGGTACACAACACGTACCTGTCGAACACTAGCCCCGGAAAGAATAGGGAGGTTCGCATATTGCAAACTGATGTCCTCTGTGTAGAAATTATCAAGCCATAAATCTGCGTCAAGGCTCTCACTTCCACGGTGATACTACAGATGTTGAAGAGAGTTAGCTACATTGGGGTATCATGTGAAGGTCCTGGCGTAGATGCTTCGTCATGTTTGGCTTGACTTACCTCGAGAAGCCAAGTCTCGATTTCCTCTCTCCCGATATCCGTAGCCTCTGTCATTTCGTCGGTGTTCTTTCGCTTGAGATTATATTACTGATCAATGGACTGTGAACAGCTTCACTCTCCAGTAAGATATGAATTACTCTTATACAACAACTTCCCAAGTCCATTAATAATCGATATAGCCTCAAAGACCGATGTGTGGATTCTTGTATTTGTAATCCATTTAACAAGACCCATGTCATTTCGAGCACGCCTTCTCTTGGCCAACGCCACGACTCGAATTCCCATGCAAATTGGCTCAAGCTCGCTAGCCCGAGCTCTGAAGGCACTTGGAACATGGGGCCTGTGGAAAAGAAAGCCTCGTCGACATACGGATTTCTTAACGGCTTCGCGATCCCCAACATGTACTTCCGTGGTCACTGCCTGATCGCCCATTAATGTGCTGTTGTCTTGCTGGTCCAATGAGGGAAACCCCTCACGATGCATGCTGCTGCCTGGCTTTTCCCACATTTGGCCAAGTGCCGATGTCGCTGACCTCGGTCAAGTCTCATTGAGCCTTCCACAGGACGCCGATCCAATCATATCTGCTGTAGTAATGCAAGCTTCGTTCAATTCTGACACGTCCAGGCAACCGTGGGGAAGTCCAGTACGACAGGATTTGCACACAAAAGAAGTGAACCTCCTCTCTCAACATCAAGCACTGTTTAACAGGTCATTGACAACACTCCAATACCATGTCTGTCGTCGTAGTGGCCGGCGGTTCTGGCGACCTAGGTAGTCTCATTGTCAAGGCATTATTTGAGACAGGGAAGCATGAGGTATATGTGCTGTCGAGAGGAGTACGTCGTGCGCCAATTTCCCCCACTTGATGGCTCATTCTGACTCTTCTAGCCACCAGCTGATTCTCCGGAGCGAGTATCTCCCCTGACTGGCAAGCCCTACGCTGCCTTCATCCAGAATGATTACACAAGCATCGATACTCTTACTCAAGACCTGGATATGCGCAGAGTTCAGGTCGTGATCTGCGCCTTTAGCCTTCGTAACGACAACGCATGCAATGCACAGTTACAGTTGATCCAGGCTGCCGATAAAGCCTCTTCTGTTAGACGCTTCATACCATCCGAGTTCAATGTCGACTATGATCTCGGCAACGCAGTGCCGTATTCGAACAAGAGATTCCACTTGGCCGGCAGACGCGCGCTTGAAAAGACAAGTCTAGAGTTTAGCTACATCTATCCTGGCATGTTCATGGACTACTACGGCATGCCCAAGTTCCCAACACCACTGAGGCCACTGTGCTTCTTTATCGACCCCGTCAACCAAGTTGCAGTCCTTCCAGATGACGGCGAGGCAAAAATGTCCATGTCCCTAACAACGGATGTTGCTCGTTATACTGCCCTGGCACTTGACTTGGAGAAATGGCCGAGAGTCATGACAACAACTGCGAGCACCGTCACCTTGAAAAGCCTTGTGTGTCTTTTCGAGAAGTACACAGGTCGGTCATTCAATGTCGAGTATCAACCAGTTTCCAAGTTTCTGGATCACGAAAGCACGTTGCTTCCCGAAAATGGCGCCATTGCTGAACGGTTTCCCCAACGATTTCCGGGTGGTCTCAAGCAACTTCGGGCCTTGATAGCTGATCTTGAGGCCAGTGTCGCCCTCGGAGCGTATGATCTGGACAGGATTGAGGGTCAGCTGAACCTCACTGAGGTCTTTAAAGAGGAAACGTCGTTGCCTACACGGATCGAGGACCTGATGAAAACAGCATGGGGGGCGGATTGAGCGACGATTCTATTCTTTTCTGTTGATTCGCCATGAATAAATAGCATCCTCTGCCTCAATGGCATACTTAAAATATAGTGCTAGTGGTAGCCCGCCCCCTAACGCGGGAAAGTTGATCGTTACCCCGTCTCACAACCCCTCCCCCAATGCTTGCAGTGAACAAGTGTACATAGAGATACACAAGGTCTTTGTAATAGTATTTCTAGAAAAATAATCGGTCTGAAAGAGTACATGAGGTGAAGTAAAACAAGTATGTGCTTGATAGCCGGGTCAGTCACGAAGCAACCACCGAGCTACGTTTGTTACATAGCCCTTATTGCCATCTCCTACTTCTCCGCAGCAGTTTCCTTGGGCACGGGCTTTCTTGCGGTAACCACAATCATGGGCCAGTAGGCATGAATGCTCTTATCGCGCATGTCTTGCTTGGCCTTTGCAGCAAGAACGTTGACCTCCTCGGCCTGCCATCCAAGTCCCCTCGTCAGCGCCGCCATCAAAAAGCCCTGGAGACCTGCTACAATGTTTTCATGGTTCCAGACGCCCAGTTCCTTGTACTTGCGATCCCGTGGCCATGTGTTGGAGGGCCACTTGAATTTGTACTCTTGAACATCCTCGAAGCCGGCTTTCTCGAGCAGTCCCCCCAGAGCGTTGAGGTCAATAAATGCGCGGCCAGACTTGGCGGCAGCTTCACCGAGATACTTCATAGACTGGAAAAGGGCATGTTCCGGGGCAAGGCTGCTATCGTCAGAGAGCGGGAGTGTAAATTCTTGGAGCTCGATGTAGCCTCCTGGCTTGAGATGTCTAGAGAAGTTGAGACCAAATTTGGGTGATGAGATAATTGAGAGGAATAGACTTACTCAAACGACTTTCGAATATAGTCTTCCCAGTCAGATATGCTAGAGTTATTCATCCGGCTATGTATGTAGTCGAATGGTTGCGAGTATGTCCATTCCTCATCCCAGTCATCAATCTCGAACCTAACATTAGGGGGAACACTTTGGTCTCGGTTAGCTCCTGCATGAAGAGGAATCATTCCAAGCGCTGCTCACAATTGAGGTTGGCTTGGTGAGAGATCAATGCCGATAACCTGCAACACAAACATGTGAGACAAACGGGGAACTAGATCAACGCGCTTTGGGTTCTGACCTCAGCTTCAGGATGCTCATCTCCAAAGTCCATGGCCCAGATGCCAGTGCCAGTACCGAGATCGAGAACCCGCCCAACCTTGGCACCAGGCTTGTTGGGTGGAGCAAATCCCAACTTTCCATCAAGAGTGAGGTAGAAGATGTGGTGCTGGAGGTCTAGGGAGTTGATATTAGCCAGTAACAGGCCATCATGAAGGCGCATAACTTACCTAGTCTTTCATTCTCTGCATCATCGTTGGGAAAGTGATATTCTGGATGCAATCAGCTCAGTGTGCCCCCGAGGCCTAGGTAAGGGGCAGGCAACTGACTTCCATCGTGAAACTTGTGATAAGTTCTACCATTCTCCTTTCTATAGTCTAGAATAGAGCTACTCAAGCTCGCCGTCGACGATGCCGTGTCCTATCCCGAACCCGGGTTAGCCTCATAGAACCAGCGACGATCACGGAGATAGCGGATGATCCGGACCTCATTGTCGCCATAGGTAGAGTCATGGTCATCCGGCTCAATAATTTCCTGCATATTGGTCTGGTGCCCTATCACGGGTTATTGCAATCCGTCTCGTCAAAGAGGTGTATCCTACGAGTTTCTAGAGTTGCTGTGGAGAGATTGAAAGAAAGGATGATGTGGTTCTTGGACGAAGCGGGGTTTGAACACACGATTTTCCCTCACGCCCCGCCTGTCATCCGTCTGTGGTTAGACTGAGGAGCTGACAGGGGCAGAGTAACTCTTATTGGCTCTCTGGAAGGGTGTGAAGACGATGGTGCAATGGTGGCCAGACTCAAGCTCTCAACGTCGATGCAAGACTTGTAAATGTGTGTCTAGGGTTTTAAGCTAACGGTTATCATATCTCACATTTATCACCTCGTTGGCCCTTTCATTTCTGCTAGTGTTAGCCGTTCCTGGAAATACCACCTTATCAAAGAACTCTCCCAAGACCCCAACCAGTCTGTGCAGGAGAAGCCTTGGCAGTATCCGTAACAGCCTTGGCAAAAGCAGTTTGTTGGTGCTGGAATGCTCCGAAATTGCTTAGACGTCACAATGAGTAGACCGTCCGTTGGATAGTTGGGGCAGGATTATTCTAGAGTACATTATAAGACCTCATCTCATCCCCGGATCGTTTCCCCCTGACCTCTTCGCCTTGCACTTGGAGCATCTCAATTTAAGACAACGTCATCCTACAACCCCAGCGCAAATTGTACCTTTATCTCAAAATATGGCATCAGACACGAGAAGCATTTTATTAGATATATGTCTCTAGAGGGAAAGGGTCTTGGGGAAGCGTTCCATCCGCGGTGTGGCGAAGGACAGGGCACAACGACACCGAAAACAGAAAACACGGTATTCAAATAGACAATGCGGATCCTAATCATCATAACTGGTTAGCTGCCAGATCATAGATAGAGATATGAAGGTCCATATCGATGGAGAGCGAAAAACAATTTGGAAAGCTGGCCTCTGGGGCTCTCACGACATCGATAGACGAGAAGCAATCCTCCACCTCTGCAAGTTGCACCCTTCGCTGAGATATTGAACATGCCTCACATTTTAAAAACCAGCTGTCCAGGAATCAGCTTCAGAGTTGTCTACACACCACCTAAGAGAGGGTTAATGGGAGTTGACGACACGATGGTCGTGGATGATGCTGCTACCCTGTGGTAATCACCAAGTGCCTGGTGAAGGATAAGGAAAGCTGGATAAAATGCACAAGTAGAATAAAGATTAAGCGATGTATTGAATAAATGAATAGCTTGTTATAACGTTATTTTATGTCTCCAGACCCAAGTTATGCATTGTTCAATGCATGCATAATCCAGGCGTTGAACGCGAACAGCACGCGACTGTTGGGCCACGGACGCCTCCTAGCAATGCGGTTTTGTGCGTGTGCTTATGCGTGCATTGATTTGCACGAATTGGATGGCTGGGGCTCCGTTTCGCATTGCCCCTTTAAGCCAGCCGCCAAGAGCACGACGCGGTCGACGCGTCCCTTGCAAGACGCGTCTCGCGAGGAACGCGTTGTTACACCTTTGCGTGGCTTTGCGCCACTGCTTTGAAGGTACCTCTGTACCAGACAGGGGGAGTTGGCCAAGTACCTTTCTGATGAGCTACAGACACTTACCAGTCCCCAGAGAGTTACAGTGGGCGTGTTTCACCATAGTACTTGATGTTGTAGGGTGATGCATGCAACAACTCGGAGCATGTACTGCTGCACGGAGAGTTTTACGAGTGCTCAATGACACCATCCATGTGTCGGGGCTCGTTACCAATAATGCTCATGTCTATATCCCAGTGAGCGTCCCGAGGAAAGCACACAAGACTCCTGCACTACGAATGTAAGACTGAGGCCCTTTCCTCCACGGCTGAAGCCAAGTCTTTGAGATGGCTTGCTTTCTCCCCGGAGGAGACGTTTAAGAGATGCAACAAAATGCAAGGCGCAAACACTTCTCTCGTGCCAGCAGAAACAGCTCTCGAACTAGGTATACTAAAGTTCACTTCCCGCAAGAACAGTGCCTCTTGGCAATGTTCCTTGGACCCCGCATGTGCAACTTTCGCCTTCTCCCTCGAACATGAAGGAATTCTAGGCCATCACCAGTAATGGAATATAATTCTGTCGCACACTCATACATAGATTGTCTCGTCGATAGGCTACTCTTAGAAGGGCGTAGTTGACCATGGCCGCGGAGTTATGTAAGTCATCAGCTTATTAATGACCAAAATGATTCCAAATCCCTTCGGACCGAGTGGAGCGTCAGCATGACCTCATGCCATTGACGCCCTTCACAGCTCAAGATATAATAGCAGTATCATTGTGCCTGGACAGCAGTGATTAATTATCAACAATCACCTTATCAAGTCTCTACAGTAACTACCCGCTCTATACAATGGCTGCCCAATCCGCCCTTCCAGTCTATCACTACCTCGACATCGGCCGCCTTGGTCGTGGTGAAGTCGTCAAGTAAGTCCTCTCTGGTCCCATTGAAACGACCAAGCACTAATGCTAGGACAGTCTGTTTTTGAAAGATGCCGGCATCGAGTTCAAGGAGGTCCGCTATCCCTACGACGACACCTGGCCTGCCGCAAGTGAGAAGCTCCGACAGAAGGGCATCACGAGAACGGGCAAGGTGCCTGCATTGGAGTACAATGGCCTCATTCTGACCCAGGTTTGCTTATACCACGCCCTTTGCTATATAGCCCAGGTATTAATCGCGCATTTCACAGCACATCCCGATTCTCCGCTATCTAGCTCGAGAGCTCGGCCAATACGATGGTGAGACGAGCGGGGACAAGTATTTTGTCGATGCTGCCGCGGATGTTTACATCGACTGGAGGGTAAGACTTGTTCTTTGGAAATGCCGTTGTTGTGTGTAGGCTGACCTGTATCGAGAACAACTGGGTGCCCCAACTCAAGGGTGTTACAAAGGAGTTCACCAACGAGTTTTTGCCATGGTACTACGACGTCATCACACAGTACTACGCGGAGCGTGAAGGACCATACCTGCTCGGCGACAAGATTACATACGTCGACTTTGCGGTCTATCAGTCTCTTGACAATGATCAAAGAATCGGAGCCAACCCAGTGAGTGATTCCCCCGTTCCAATGCAGTCTTGTCATGCTTACTTACTGTTCAACTTGCAGCCGAAACTTTCGGGCCCTCTTCTGAAGCTCAAAGAGGCAATTGAGGCCAGGCCCAAGATCGCTGCATACCTAAAGGAGAATCGCGTTGGAGGGGCCTAGGCCGGCGTAGTTCAATGGTAAAAAAGACACTGGCAAGAAGATTTCATGTCTTGAGATTTGAGCTTGGGTGGTGTGGATTGAAGTTCGCTCGAGATTCCGACTGTCATGGTTAATGAACATGAAGGACGCGATATAGAACCATGAGATTAAACAAATACTACGATTGAATTTTAATCCGGCACACCCTCGAGCTTAGACTCAAGCAATAGTCTGTGGCTAGTCTAGATACTAAAGTGATCCACCTTCGATCCATGTCCGCATGGGCTTTGTGAATGTCTTCAGTGGAGCTAGCATCACGATCGAACTATTTGCGCCACCAAAAACTATCGACGGGACGTAAGTCGGAGCTTTGTTTCGCAAACCCCATGGGGAACAGTAGAAATGCCTTGCATAGTAAACGGACCATGTCCCGTACTAGCGGCTATAAACTGCTGCTAGGCCCTATTTCTATCTTGACTACATGTGCCTTTGTGATAACATCCCTGCGTTCAGCAAGTATCTATAGCTACGGAGTAGCTTAACCGCCGACATGAATAACCCTTACATTCACGATTAGTCATGTCAGAGCCTTTTACTACCCCCATACTAATGCATCAAAAGCCTTTATGACAACTGATGAACTGAATGCAGGTGAGGGTAGCGCCCAGACAAGGTCATGAATGAGGTAAATATATGTTCCACAGGCAGCTTGATTGCAAGGCACGAAATGATGACCAAGAAAAGAATATTTAATAAACATTTACTCTAGATACAGGTATCTTCTCAATATTAACACATTAATGATGTACTCATGCTTCAGTCCTTTTTATACTTGATTACCTCCCTCAGACTTGTCCCCTGGTTGATGCCGTTTCCTCAGAACCAGAGGCTTTGCCTTCTCCTTTTCCGAATCATTATCCTCGGTTACCTTCTCGTCGGTAACCTCTTCTATAAATCGTAGTGGACGTGGAGTTCCGAACTTGAAAGGAGAGCCGTTCAAATCACCGTTGGCCCGCATCTGGGACATGTGCCACTGGATCCAGTACATCTGCTCATGCTCTCGCAGATAGCGGCTACCGTGGAAGCTGTGAAGTACGACCTCGCGAGAGAGGAGACCTAGCTTGCGGCGGTCATCGGCCTTCTCGTAGAATCGCTTGGTCAGCCAGTCGACGTGCTCCGGCTGGATCTCGTCTGGCAGCGTCGGGGGCTCAGCCTCTTTGTCCTCGGTGAACTTGGCCCACGGTCCGACCATGCTCAGTATGCTGAGTTGAGCACGAGCGAGAGCCATGGGGTCGTTGGGTGGGACGACCTCACCGTACTGCTGATGCTGATCTTGCGGGTCTGTGAGCACCAGGGCAGTGGCTCCCACTTCGGTGGCAACAATGGGAACGCCAGCCAAGGCCGCCTCGCCAATAGCAAGCGGGAGACCCTCGGAGATGGACGAGTTCATGAAGAGCCAAGCGTCCTGGAGAACAACCTTGGGATTCCCAAAGCCTGCAAGCACCACCTTACCCGCGAGGCCGCTCTCGACGATAAGCTTCTCCATCTCGAGGCAATAGGCTGGTTGTCTGTCCTTGGCGCCGTAGACAACGAGCTGATAGTCCTCAAAGCCCATCTCATTGATAATGATGTCAGCAGCCTGGATGGCGATCTTGACTCCCTTGATGAACTGCACGTTGGACAGCATGACAACTGTGGGCTTGTCGGTGCGGACCTTGTCGACAGGTTTGAACGCATCCATGTTGCTAATTCCGTTGACGATGGGGTCGACCTTGCGCTCAAACATGTTTCTGCTAGCGATGTTGCCACCATCGGTACCGAGCTCAACCTCCCACATCCTACGATGATCATGTCAGCCAATGGTTGTGGTCAATAGTATAGGGGAGGACTTACGGGTTGAAGACGGAAGCGCAGGGCATGATGACGTCGGCGTGGAAGTAGGCGAGGCGAGCAGCCATGCCAATGCCAGCAAGAAGCATAGACTGCACCGCAAGTGGAAGCTCACTCTGTGCTGGGCTGATGTTGAGACATGTCTCTCGCCAGAGAATGGCATGGTCCCAGATACCAAAGGTAACGCCACGGCGGCACTGAAGGATCATACCGAAGAGACTGCTGATGCCATGGTGCGTGCTCTGGAAGACACGAGGACAGTCCTCAGGAATCTGAACAGCGTAGATGAACAGGTAAGCCATGTAGATACCGAGGGCGTCCCTGAAGTCGGACATGCTGGGACGCTCCATCTCGAAACACTCCGAGACGTCGGCGATGTTGCTGTCGTCATAGCGGATCAACCAAGCCCTCATCCAAGCTCGCTGGACCACAGGAGACTTCCACGTGAGGCCGTAGTCCTTGGTCTCGTAGTACTTGGCCATAGATAGGTACACGTTGCTGTACTTGATGAGATCTGCTCGTGAGTACTGCTTCGTTCGAGCACCCTTGACGAACTCGGTGAGGAGAGGCACGAAAATACCCGTAACATCTGCATCCATGTCGGTGGCTTCAATCTTCTCATCGACCTGAGATTGAAGGAGGTTGTCAACAAGACCGTGATTAGCTGTGTTGCCATCAAGACCCCAGAGAGGGAGCAACTTCAAGGACTGGACACTCTTCTCGATCTGGAAGCGCGGGATACCATAGTCGTTAGCACACTCCGCGAGAACGTGGTTTCGGATAGTAGTGTGTCCGTTGACCAGATCGCGTCGACAGTTGGATACACCTCCAGGAGACACAGGCCAGCAACCGATATCGTTGAAGATGACCGAGATGCGATCCTCCGTATCCTTGTAGCAGTTCTGAGGCTGTGCCGTGACAGGGTTGGCATCATTTCCAAGGCCCATGGCGTAAAGATCAGATGTCTTGATAGCGAGCAGGCTGACCTCAGAGACGTCCGCGTCGATGTTGATGGCTGAGACAATGTGATCAATCTTGTCATCGAGAGCTCTGCGCGCCTCTTCCAGTCGTCCACTGTCCCTAGCGCGCCAGTAATCTTGAAGCAAGGGCTCCTCTCGAAGGATGAGCTCATCAACCCAGCATGCTGTGAAGGCGTCAAGGGTAGTACTCTTGACCCAGAGGCTCCAGAGCTCAGTTCGAACACGCCAGGTTGGCATGCGCTTGTAAAGCCGTCGATTCCATTGGGCAAGCCAGAAGAGCGGGTTGAGGTATGTCACGAGAGTGGGTGTGTTGTTTGCCTTGCGTCGCATCTCCCTGACCTGTAGCCGGTTGTGGTAGATGAGAAGGTCCTCCGAGTCAAAGGACAGATTCTCGGGTCGAACAAGAAGCTTGCTGTCATCAGGGAAGAGCTGCGGTCTCTTAGAGAGGGCGGTCTTGCTTCCATCTGCCTCTCGGAGATGCGAGACGATGGTGGGATCACGTCGATGTTGGTAGTCGTACTCGGTGACATACGTTCGGCCATCGATCCTCTGGATGATCAAGTGAACGAGCTGTGATGGCACCCAGTCGTAGCTCTCTGGGTCGACTGGCTTGCCCCAGAACACAGACAAGCAGTCGTCAGCAGTGGAGTCAGCTGGTTTGTAGTCGGCACGGAGAAGGTCGGCGTTGCCCTTGGGGGTGGTCCGGTAGTGGTACTGGAAGGCAATATCCTTGCCATCGAGCGACATGGTTCCTTTGGTGATTCTGCCGTACTTGTCATAGTAGCCAGTACTGGACAAACCACTCTTGTAGGTAGTCTCGATGCTGGTAGGCTGGCGGGAGGAGCTTTTCTCGGCGTACTGGTAGATTGCTGTCCTTGACGATCCCTTCTCGACGCGGGTCTCGAGACGAAGATCCCGATCGTATGTGGCGATAAACAGGGCATCTTCTTCTTTAAGAGCCTCCTTGAGAATACCGTTATGCACAGTCAGGAGCATAGAACCGTCGTGGCCTTTCGAGACGAAGCCAGTAACCGTCTTTCTCGGCTGCTCAACAACGATGGCGCCTCTGTTCAGCTTGATCTTGCGCCTCTCACCCTTCTTGGCAAGGCGAGCAATGTTGAGAAGAGCAGGCTTGTCGTGAAGGATGATCCAGTAGACCCAGGTGTTCTTGATGATCCAACAGATCTTCCACAGAAGCAGGAGAAACCAGATGATAACTCCTCTCAAAGGGACACGGGCAAGGCTGTATGTAAGCTCTCGTTCGATATTTGATCCAGCGCCAGACAGAATGGCAAACCACTTGACCAGGGAAGAGCAAGCCGTGACGACGTAGCGGAAAACAGAGAAAAGCCAATGCTGGCCATGAGATGACGGGATGCTGGCGGCCTGAAGATCAGCAGGGAAAACGGTCAAGTCGTGTGACTTGGGAGGTTGAAAGTGAACCACACGACCGAGATTCTCCCTGCATTGGCGGTAGATCTGAAGGGTAAGGTTGAGGTGAAAGTCGACGCTCTGCATGTCGAACTGTGTCTCGGCGAGCCAAGAAGCAAACTCAGCAGTGATGGGGACCTCCTCGCCATAGATACGGTCAAGGACCACCTCACGCACAGTCTGGGGTGTGCTCTCCCACTTGGAGTTGACATCAATGCCCAAGCAGAGATGCTTCATCACATTCATCTCGGTCTTAAGAGCAACGCGGAACAAGGCCTCGGCGTTCTGGGGAGCCAGCTCCAGCTGAATACGCTTGGACAAGGCATCAGTGCCGTGAACAAAGTGTTCAGCCTGGACAGCTTGAGCATGAGGAAGCTTGAGCTCAGAGCGGGCGAGGTGATACATCAACGACTCGCACACCATGACAGCGAGCATGGGGTGCCAAGTTGCTATCTTTTGCTCGCTCTCGCCCATGGCGCCAAAACCGATCTGAAGGACGTCACCGTCATTGTAGCTGAATGAGGAGAGATCGCCAAGGCCAGCGCGAGAGAAGCCTTCACTGCTAGACATCATGACAGTGATCTTTCGAGCATGCCACAGCTGTTGAGCTTTGCGCACGAGACCACCCGACCACTTAACAGCTTCGGAATGAATGCTAGGATCGCGAACACTGAGTCGCAGCAGCTCCGTGATCCTCTCAGCCGCCGCCGATCCATCGTCATACCAGACCTTGACGCTGGTCAGCTCCTCTGGAACATCAGCTGAAGTCATGTCAGAGTCAATTGGCCATTCTGTAGTGATCTTTGGCTGAGTCCACAAGGTTTGACCATTGGATGGGGCGTGGACTGGGTTCATAGAGGCTCGAGGATCCTTCCAGGAGTAGTAAGATGTTCCAACCGCCGCAAGGAGAGCAGCGACGTTCTGGGAGAGGATGTCGGTATATAGGAACCCAGCAGTCACGGGCAAGGCGTGCAAGATACAGCCAACAATGAAGCCGATAGCAGCAGAACACATGATGATGGTGATGTGAGCGCCAACGTTGGTGGTGAAGCATCTGTTGAACTGGAAGGCGATGGCTCCGGTGTAGCCAAACACGTACATATAGTAGATTATGACGGTTTCCTTAGTCTCGACCAAGAGCCAGAGCATGACGGTAGTGAAGCCAAAGACGACAAAGAGCTTTCCAGCGACATCAATGATGGCCTTGATAATGCTCTGTCGACGACGTGCCTCGGCCTGTGCTTCAATTCGCTCGGCATCCTCGAGGCCTGCTAGCTTCTCTTGAGAAACCTCGTACCGATGGCCCCAGTACTTTTGAAGGGTGGAGTCAAGAATAATGGCAGCCGAGCAGAAGTACACGATGGTCAACCAGATGCCATACCGGGCGCGGCTGTCCGTATAGATGCTTGGGTATGGCTGTCGTGCACTCATGACCAACATCAGCCAGCGATCCATCAGAGCAATCAAGAACAGGCCTAGGTTCTGTCCAACGTCGTGACGGGCAAGGCGGAAGAGGGTGAAGGCACTCTGCTCCTTTAGGCCACGTCTCAAAACACGTTGCTGGTTGATAGCCTCTCCGAGCTGTGTGAACCAAGCCGTGGTGAACTCGGGCGGCGAGGAGCCCTCAACGGACAGCTTCTTAAGGAGCCAGTTGATATAGGGCAAGCCGTTAGCAACTCGCACAACGAGAGCATCCGACATGATGCCAGATGCCTTGGCATCTCTGGTACGACGAGTGAGAGCAGTCACAGCCGATGCAAATGCCTCTCGCGCGACTGCTCCCGTGCTACTCTTGCTAGAGGCTGCATCGCTGTCCGTGCTGTCGGAGCTGAGCTTCATTGAGTACCACTCGACGATGTCGGCCTCCGTGAACTTGGGAATCTTCTCCATCCAGTTGGACCACTCTTGGCAGAGACGGCGGTAACGGAAGAGAACAATGAACAGAAAGGCGTACATGACCGGGATGTAGATCTGAAGGTCGTTGCCGTTGACAAAAGCTGAGAGAATAGGCGAGATCAGGAGAAGAGGGAGTGTTTGCAAGACAACCAGTCGCCCAGAAGACAGCGGGGCCTCGTGGAGATGCATTGTGCTCATGATACCGAGAACGTTGAAGTAGGTGGTGATGCTGACCAGATATGCAACAAAGACAAAGCCAGCACCAACTGACTTCTGGAGAGAGAAGGCGATAAGACCACAGATACCCACGGCAAGAGTCAGGACGAAGCCTCCAGAAAGCCTCTGCACGTGGAAGTAGATCATGTTATCGTAGGCGTAGTGGGCGAGATAAAAGTTGCCAGTGCTTCCAACCCATCCCGTGACACCAGCAGTCAGAAGCATAGCAGCCAAGAGAGCAAAACCTGCTACTTCAAGATGGTCTGGCTCCATGAATGCCGTCATGAAGCATCCACGACCGACAAAGGTGAGCAGCGTGACGTCGACAATGGCCGGAAGACAGAAGATAGAGAGGGCACCAGCGGCTGCGAATTGCTTCTTCCACCTCTGAATCCTCTCGTAGGCCGTGAGATCAAGCGAAGGAGAGCCTGGGTTGGTCCTGTCCTCCTTCTCTTCAGCTGGCCGAGCATCAGAGCTTGGATACATGGTCATGATCTCCTTGCCCCTCCTGTAGTCGGCAGGCGGGGGATCATCCTGAAGGAGAAGGCGATACCTCTTGGAGATGACTTGTCCGATATCTCGAGGCAGGAGATCGAAGTAGATCTGACATTGAGAGCCAAGGATCCAGAGCTCAGAGAACACGGCGGCTTGATCAGGCTCAGACAGGAAAAGAGGGCATCGGTCTGTGGTCTCGAGATAGACGTCCTCAAAGGCTGATCGGCGAAGGATCTTGAAGAATATGAGGGCAAAGAGATCAGCGTTGACGTCAACGTAGTCACAGTTATTCCATGACTGCCATGGGTCGAAGCTTGATAGCAGGGTCTGGGTCAGGGCCTTGAGAACCTTTCTGTCACCGAAGAACAGGGCTTCATCAACAGTCTTCTGGGTGATCTCATAGAGGCGAACAAGGTTGTCGAGGGCAGGCAACCTGTCGGCACCCTGACGCATGAAGTGCTCGAGACGAAGTTTCAAAACATCTCGCATGCTCAATGAGTCATCGAGAGCAGCACGTGCACAGAGGTGTCTCCAAGCGACCTTGGATGTCTCCTCAATGAGAAGAGAACGGCAGTATTGGCTTGCCGCATCGGTGATAGGATGGTTGATCCTCGACACACGAAGTCTCTGTGTGAGACTGAGGGCCTCGCCATAGGTAGCACGGTTGATAGACTCTCTGATGCTGATAGGAAGGCCAGATCCATCAAGGGTGTTGTTGGCCTCTTCAAGCCTGAGCTCTTCCTCGAATCTCTGCTCCCGGAGGACACCATTGTGAGCCAGCCAAGTATGAAGAACGGCAGCAGCATCCTCGGGGGCCTTCAGGCTAATAAAGATGTCGACACAGCGGTTGTTGGCAGAGTCACGGGCCTTTGAAACACCCCAGAAAGAAACATCAGCCCGAGGGATCTGAAACCCAGTCTTGAGACCCTTGAAGACGCGAATCTGCCGAGACGCGAGCCCAGAGATAAGATCATGCACCAAGCCTTGGCAGCGGGTGGTTTGTTGCAGGGATCTGAGAGACGCGAGTAGACGCTGCTCGTCGTTCCCCTCAATCACCTGCAGCATGCCAAGCTCGCCGAGATGAACCTGCGTCTCCACTACGGCGTCAAAATGCTCCGTAGTGGGTTCTGAGGTGAGAGGGAAACATCCAAGGGGGGACAAAGAGGTGCCTCCATTTCCAGATTCCCAGAAGCTGGCTCTTTTCGGAGCCAGTTCGAGGTATTCGGGAGAGGGAGTGTAAATAGACGTCTCGCGGCTGAGGCGTTTGGCTGATTGAGACACATCGACATGTCTCAACAGCTCGGAAGCCCTTGGAATGATGGCGTCAAGGGCGTCAGTGGGGAGAGTTGCCACATCGGCTGTATCCGAGACACCTGGAACCCACGTTTTACGCGATTCAGTTGTCCAGGATTTTTGCAACTTGGGAATGTTAGTGAGGGTCCTGATATCTCATGGGGGGTTGTCTTACCTCGATCAATTCGGACCGTCTCAAATACTCAAAGGCGCTCATAGTTCTCATCGGGTTACTAAGAGCCGATGCCTTGACATCCATTGACGGCTCAATAGGGCCATGATCGATGACAGCACCAAAATGCTCGGCAACCTTAACAGCTCGGCGGATGACAGATGCCTTGGGGCGAGTCTCCCAGCGGTCGAGGAAGCCAGCAAAGAACTCTGGCCGCTCCTCACGCTCTTGGCTACATCGTGCCATAATGTCTCGGAGTCTTCTAGCCTTGAAGTAATGTCGACGCTCGCCATTGGGGAGGATGCATGCATTCTCGATCATGACTCCAGAGGCGAGTGAGAAGTCGACATTATCAATGGCTTCACAGTCATGGTGGCAGAGAAGAATCACTGACACCTCAAGAGCTTGCAGACTGGTCAAGAGACGTTCAATCTGTTCTGGCTTCCTGGCGGTCGTGCACTGAAGCGCAAAACCTGCTAGGTTATGTTGGAGTTGAGTCTGTGCCAGGAAGCCAGCTGTGATGGACAGATGAGGTTCCTCAAGGGCATCATTGCCGAAGTCTTCCATGTGGACATGGGCAAGGCTCATCTTGGCTGACACGGACCTGAAGGACTGCATCGATGACCTCGAGTCTCCAGACCCCCCAGTGACACCACCAGCCATGGCCAGGGGCATGACGACGAGGTCATAACTCCTTGAGTTGTCTTGGGGACCGACGAGGCCGCCATCAAGACCAAGACCAGAGACAACTCGGAATGTCTTTGTCAGACGGAATGAGGGTGTTACAGACCCTCGACTCGACTGGGGCCTGGATCCCATCCGGCTGCTGCCAGTCCTCTGGTGAGAGAATACAGCATCACCATCACGAGTTGGTGCCCGACTTGAAGATTGTTGTTTTGATGTCGTTGGCCTGCAGTCATTGGGTAAGTGTCTTGGCCTATAGGGAAGACAAGGGAGGCCACGTACCTTGGCGCCGGTGGTTTTACGGGTCCCTTGGCGACAGGAAGGGTACGACGTTGAAGCACCTGGTATATCAGATACAAAATGATGGGGACCACAATACACACTCCGCCCAGGACCAACCCCACTAGCTGGTAGAGGTTGTTGAACAGCAAGTGTGATGGAAGTATGCTGTTGCAGTAGACTTGAAAGGTAGAGTCGGGGCAGTCTTGGCGGGCTGGGTCATCCAACCCAGGCTGGAAAAAAGACGCCATAGCCAAGGACGAATAGGGAAAGCCGAGAAGGGCTTTGGAGGAAAGGGAAATTAGGAAAAATGTAGGGAACGAGAGACTGAGCGAGCGGACGGGGACCTCCCACGACGACTTGGAGTCGAGCACCGGAGGCTCACCTATTCAAGAGTTGACATTGATGTAAGACAAGAACGAAAAAGGGAAGGTGAATAATGAATGAGGGGAAAGGAAAAGCACGTAAGACAACAGACAGACAGACGGACAAGGAAACAGAGACCTGCAGGAAAGCTGAAAAACAAGAGTAGAGACAGAAGAGAAAGGGGAGTGTGCAGCGGGTAATGAGCAGAGCATGTCCATGTCATGGCCAGCACAAGAGACGCTGTGCTGCATCTTGACAAGTCAAGACAGCAACGACGGGGCCCTGCCAAGAAAAGACAGCGGTTGGGCCGTGGCGCCAGAGTCTAGGAACGGGTTGGAAAGTGGTATCCAGTCCAGGGGAGGCGTGATGAGAGGGGACTGACACACGCCAGGGGGTCAGGGGTGAAAAGGGTGCCAAGACAATAGCGCACTGCAGGTTGGGCGCAACGTCGGTGGTCGTGCAATACCCGTTTCTCAAGAATAAACCGCCATTGAAACGAGGTTCAACTCGGATCATCCAGTGGCCATGGACGTGGCTAGAAGCATTGGATCTCCAGCTTTTCTCAGCTGGCCTGGTAGGGCCCATCCCATCTCCACCAACGTTGCCACCCCCGTCTTGACCTCACCAACCTGGTAGTAGCGTAGCATACGGAGCACCATATTCCGTACCGCTCACCAGGTTCCAGTCTCAGGTCCAAACTTAGAGCGGACTTGAGACTCGATCTAGAAAAAGGAGAGGCCGGGAGGGGGGCGGCTACAGTGAGGCGCCTCAACTGCAGCCCGTTTCTCTTGGCATGGAGAGTGTCGATGCCACGGTCGTGTCGTTGTTTGATTCTGTTTTTCCGCTGGATCCATGATGCGGTCTTCCCTTCCAGTCGAGGACACGACTTGTCCGATCTGGCAGCCTCAAGGAAGAGAGACGGCATACACGCCCCCCTGAAGGGCCACCCACACCCAACGGACCGAGACCTGTTTCTGCGTGTCGGCTCATGCGTCCGTGAAGTGACGTTTTTTTATGAAGTAGTCAGTCAGCCGGCTGGTGAGCTTACAGCCTCGCCAGTTTCTAAGCCCGCCCACCCCGGTTTGAAATTTCAAAGACGGGCTCTTGTCGCTGTATAAACTGTCATGTCGATCCCTTTTGCTCTGTAATTTACCTCTGCAACTACTGCAAAATTGAAGCCGGCAGCCCAGTCAAAATGTCTGGATATCTCAGCAGCCGTTCGTCGTCGACCTCTTCCCTCTCGTCGTCAAACTCTTCACCTCTCACAACTCCGGGCTCAGAATCAGATCTGGGCTTGGCAGTGAGCAGCGTTCCCCTTTCCACCTCCAATGGCAGTTTCATCCTCGTCACTGGCGGCCTTGGCTTCATCGGGTCACACACCACTCTCGAGCTGCTCAAGGTCGGATACAATGTGATCATTGTCGACGACCTCAGCAACAGCTACCATGGCGTTTTCAGCCGCATCAGAATGCTGGCTGAGAAGTACTGCGAAGAGCAAGGCCGCAAGATGCCTGCTCTGCACTTCCACAAGCTCGACTACCGCAGCAAGGCGATGCAGTTTCTCCTAGAATCATACTCGACACTCGTCCCGGTCTCAGACGACACAACTGGGGAGAGCATCAGGAGAGAGTCTAGAGTTGCAGGCGTCATCCACTTTGCCGCCTTCAAGTCTGTCAGCGAGTCGATCGAGAGGCCCTTTCAGTACTACCGCAACAACGTCTGTGGGCTGGTCGACTTTGTTGAGCTTCTCGGAAAACACAATATCCGAAAGTTTGTCTTTTCCTCCTCGGCGACCGTCTACGGCACCAAGGCCGAGGAGGGACGTCCCCTACAAGAAGAGGACCTCGTCCACCACAGCACAACATACCTGGACGAGATGGGCAACCAGAGGGTGGCCGAGCCAGTGGTGTCGGGGCTGCAGAGTCCGTACGCGCGTTCCAAGTATTTCTGCGAAGCCATCCTTGCCGATATTGCGCACGCAGATCCTTCTTGGCGAATCGTTGCACTCCGGTACTTTAACCCCATTGGGTGTCACCCATCCGGGCTGCTCGGGGAGGACCCCAAGGGCATCCCGACCAATCTCTTCCCGGTAATCACGCAGGTGCTGACTGGGGAGAGGGCCCAGCTCGACATCTTTGGCACTGACTGGGAGACTCGAGACGGAACCGCCATCAGGGACTTTATCCACGTGGCTGACCTAGCCCGAGGACACGCTGCAGCCCTCGGAGCCGAGATCAGCGCGCCGTTCCGCACATTCAACCTGGGCACAGGCACCGGTACAACAGTGGCCGAGGCACTGCAGAGCCTCGAGGCTGCATCTTCGCGGCGGATCCCCGTCAAGCTGGCGCCTCGCAGGGAAGGCGATGTGGGCTTCTGCGTGGCGGCCAACGACCGGGCGTCGAGTGAGCTAAACTGGACGGCGCAGGAGTCGATCCAACAGTGCGCAAGCGACCTGTGGAACTTTGTGACGCGGTCATCGTCGCAACCACAGGTGCAGATGCAGCAGCAAAAGCAACAGCAACAGCAGACGCAGACGCAGCAGCCACAACAGCAGCACGCACAGCGGTGACAGTCAAGGACAGGGGCACCTCGGATTTAGCAGTGGGATAGGGAGGGGATATCAAGTGGGATGGGCTGGGATGGGTTCGTTTTTGCTTTGTCAGGGTTGGTTCTGGTGTGTTGGTCAATGTCGGCTAATGTGGGTACAGTACCATGCATTCTCATACACGCATACATAGTAGAAATATCTAATAATGGGCACTCGCAGTAGAGGATGTAACCTGACATCCTTGGGGGAGAGAAAGGCAAAAAAAGTAGTAACTAGTCATGACAGGCGCAAAATTCAATTCGTATTTGAGACTCCCTGACTCGGCCCTGGATCCATGACGTATATCTAACTTTAGCTTTGTTCTCCCGTCAGGCCAAGTGGACCGTTTGTGCCGTGTTGATGGCCCGTCACCTTAGCCAGATGGTCCGTCTGCCAAAGCGCCCCTAGAGCAGCTGAAAGAGCGAGTAAACGAGATTTAGCACCATTCGATGGCGTCAACGCGGCTAATGGGCACGCCAAACGCCCCCCAAAACACGGCTGGTCGCAGTGACTCTGCAGTGGCTTTTTAGTGCTCAGGCGTCAGGGACAGGGGGTGGCATCCTCGGCGAGGAGTTCACTCCTTCGAGATAAGCTTAATTAAGCGCCTCAAGACACCAAAAATTAATCTCGCCCCGGGTGGCTGATCGACGGTCGTCCCGCTGTCTCACTAGCCAGGAGACCACGGGAAAAAAACGAGAAGGATGGATCTGTTCTCAGGTGGTGCTCCATACATACGAACGCGCGTGGCAGAAGTAGGCAACTAAGCTTAACATGGATACTCAAACCTTATAAAATACCTCTTTTCGACAGTCTCTGGACGGGTCTCGCATTGTTTCTCCTCCAAAAATAGAGAGGCACAAAGATCCCCAACCCACCGCTGACCTCCTTCATCTCTCTACCCCTTTTACTCGTTCTTCTCTCACTCGATCCAACTCTCAACACGACGGACGGAATGGCGCCCGCAGCACCCCCTAGCACGCCTTGCATCGTCGTTCCACTTTACATTTATCCGCTTAGTGGCGCCTGGGACTCCATCTTCGAGTCCGCGCGCGCCAACCCCCATGTGTCCTTCATTGTCATTGTCAACCCCTGCAACGGCCCTGGCCCTGACCCTTTCCCCGACTCGAGCTACGCGGCAAATCTAAGCCGCCTGGGCAAGCTTGGCAACGTCGTCCCTCTGGGCTACGTGCATTGCAGCTACGGCGACCGCCCTGTGGCCGACGTCGAAAGAGACATCGGCATTTATCTCGGCTGGAACGAAAAGTTCAGGGTAGATGGCATCTTTTTCGACGAGGCTCCCTCCTCGGCCGAGGGCATTCCTGTGATGGCGGGTCTGGCCCAGTTTACAAGGTCTCACTGGCAGCACGACACTGGCCGAACCGGACTGGTGGTGCTCAACCCTGGTGTGGTTGTCGATCCGGGCTACTACGAGCATGCCGACCACATCGTCGTCTTTGAGCAGTCTGAGCAACACTGGAACGAATACTTCACGACTCAGGCCGTCGCTCAGATCCCCTCCGACCTGAGCGCCAAGGCCGTAGCCATGGTCCACTCATGCCTGGGCGATGCGGCGTCCTTGGCACGCCAAATCGGCGAATTGGGATTCGGCGGGCTGTACCTGACGGACCAGCTGGGTGGAGGTTACAACAGATGGCCCGACAGCTGGAGTCTCATCGTCGACGAGGTGGGCCGCTCGCGACAGCCCCATGTCGGCTCCGGAGCTTCCGGACAGGCCGCTTGAGCGTGAATGGATGGCGTGTAGGTTTCCCCAGGAGGGCTAGAAAAACAGGGCAGGGCTGGGCAAGGTGCTAGAATCGTCGGTGACCAGGTAGTCGGGGAATATTGCTAGGTTGTGATGGGAAAAGCCGCAGAATCAGGTGGAGAGAGAATGGAAGTTCCGAGATGGATGGCTCAAGATCGGTGGATTTAATTATTTTAGGATATACAATGCGCTGGCTCCATAGAGATCCATCAGAAAATACGAATGAAACAAAGCCCGTCCGTCCGTCTGCCCCATCTACCGTAAACAGTCCGTCCGTTCCATCAAACCGCTTCCACCGCAAGGTTCGTGCACGCACGCTCTTAAGCGTCGCATGTTAAGCGTCCCCATCCATCCATCAAATCAATCTAATCTCAAGCGTCCACGTCAGTCGTGTACTTCTTACCGTCGCAGTACTGGACCCAGCCGTTCAGATCCATGGTCTTGATCACGGTGCTGAAGCGCTCTGTCCCCGCCGCCTTGCCCTTCTGGGAGCATATTTCGCTTGCATCCTTGCTTGAAACCTTGTTCGGTGTCCCCTTGGGGTACTCGATGTGAAAGACGGGTTTGTCATTCTCGACAAATTCGGCGAACGTTTCGCATTCGGCGTACTCGACGCATTGCTCGTTTACGGAGAAATGCACATCCGAGATGACGTCGGGGATGATGTCTCCAGCGTTCTTGAGGCCTGTCGACATGTTGAACGAAGCAGCCGTGTCTGCCAAGAACTTGACAAAGGAGACTGCATCGTCCGAGGTCAGATCAAGGCCGTTCTCGTTTTGCTATAGGCGGTCAGCGTGATTCTCTTGCTGCTCCATTCAGTGACTCACGAATCCATCGACATTGTCCGGGTCAATAGCATCGCATCCCTTGTCTGCTGCGTACTCGATGCGCTTCTTGATGATGGTACGCACGGCCGGGCTGGACACGTTGAGCCAGCGCTCATCAGGCCACCCGTCAAGCTCGTCACCAAGATCGGCCTCGTTGAAGTCGTCCTTGTCGTCGCGCCAGTCCTCCCAAGATCCGGCGCTGAAGTAGCAGATGACCTTCTTGCCGGCTTTGTGGAGGGCGGAAAAGGTAGACTCGTCGTTGTCGTAGAGGTCGATGTCGTAGATGTCGACGTCGGGAGAGACCTTGCCGTCGTCGCTGATCTCTATGGGCTTGATGAGGATGATCTGCCAGGCGGCGCCTACCTCTGGCTGCCAGATCGAGGTACGGTTGGTGTCGCCACCAGGAGTGTCGTTGTCAGAGCCAGAGTCATCCTGGTCATCGTCGCCAGAGCTGTCATCATCCCCGCCCTTGTTCTTGGACAGACCGACGCCCAAGCCGACGGCGAGAGGGATAACGATGATGAGGATGATGCCGACGATAGCGAGCTTCTTCCACAGAGGCCAAGACTTTTTGGTGGTGACCTTGTCGCCAGCCTCTTGGGCCCCGGAGGCCACCGAAGACTTCATCGTGGGGCACTCTGAGGTGCTAAAATTGTGACAGGAACAGGAAAAAATGGTGAATGAATGACGAGAAACGGACAAATTATTACACTATTAGGAAACAAACGAGTGTCGTAGAAGGTGATAACAATGAACAGGTAGCAAGCAAGCAAGCAAGCGCTTGAAGAATACGACCAAGAACGTCGAGCAATATGTCGTGATTTGGCCACTGCTTTCGCCCTGGTTTGAACAAGGCTGAATGAGGCCTTTGCTGGAGGCAACCGCCGGCCCATCCATCTCCCACGGACGGAGAAAAGGGTCCAAGAATAACCTGGAATCGAAACACGTTTCTGATTGGCTACGGTTCGAGCCAACGTATTTCCGGCCCGCAAAGGGTCATTTCCGTGCTCCATCCGAGACGCCAAGGCTAAAACACATCTCACCCCCCCCTTGTCTAGAGAGAGTCCAACCCCTGACCAGCCCTGGACTCCTCCCTAGATCGATTGTCGAGGCTAGCCAAGGCACGGCAGTTGTCACATCCTACGCTACGCCCTCGACAACGTTCCACAGCATACGCACTACGACTCAGGCGTTACTGTGGCTGGGTGGGCGGAAAGGATGCCAGCAACGGTCGCCCGCCTGCAGTCCACACCACACGCAGCGCACGCACCTGAAACCCAAAAGAAAAAATTTGCAAGAGCGCCTATTTCTTGGCGATGCCTGTATTGTTCTCTCGAAGCGGTAATTCGCCTCGCTCTTACCTGCCATCGTACATTGAATGCTTATGCGGTTCCCCCTGAACCGCGGACAACCACCCCGTTCTTCTCCACCCCAACCCAGGCCGCGTCGCCTCTCGTCACAGAGGAATCAATAGTTTCGACACGGGCTGGCTTAAGGACCATGTTCAAATCTCTCGCTCGCGAGGCTGCAGTGGTCGAACGTGTGCGTGCGTCGATAGTCCGACCATGGCTGAAAGTCGCCATCCATGGAGGGAGGTCCAATCCTGCAAATGCGTTGGTCATGGTACGGTTGGTGGTGGTTTGTCAGTCTACTTTGTACTTTTAAGATCCGCATTAAGACTTGAGATGCTCCCCTCTGCTCTCTTGTTCTCATGCCCGGCCCTGTGCATCCTTCACTCGTTCCTTTCTTGCCCCTTGGCATCCCCCTCGTCACTCACTAGTCCTTTCTCTACTCTCTTTTTGTTTGATTTTTGTTCTTGTCCGGCATAATGCGTTTGTCCTACAGCCTTCTCGGCGCCATTGCGCTGGCTGGGACTCATGCCTCGCCCTGCATCCCAGGTGACTCTGTCACTGTGAGCATCTCAACCACTACCGTCACAGAGACTGTTGGTACCACCACCTCTGAGGCTTCCTCTTCCTCTGGCAAGTCTGATACTGTGTCTTCCTCAGTGTCAGGCTCTGTCTCGGATGTTTCAGTGTCTTTCTCCAGGTCATCTACAGAGTCTGCTTCCACTACAGACGATGTCTCCAAGTCCAAGACTGAGACTGCCACCTCTGCCACTAGTGGGTCTGACGCCAGTGTTACTGAGTCTGCCTCAACGGTGACATCCACTGAGGCCTCTACTGGGTCCTCTACCGGATCAACTGGCTCTCAAGACACTGCTTCCACTGCCACCACGGCTACCTCTGATGACTCGAAGGAGTCGTCCACTGCCTCTACCAACTCTCATGATACCACCTTGACCTCCAAGTCTGGTGATGCCTCCACCACCACCGATGCCTCCTCCCAGACCACTGATGTCTCCAAGACTTCGTCGGATATCTCTTCTCAGACTACATCCGATGCCTCGCAGACCTCGTCTGATGCTTCCAAGACCACATCGGATGCATCTTCGCAGTCTACTACTGGCACTTCCGAGACTACCTCTGGCGCCTCTTCCCAGACCACTGGTACTTCTTCTCAGACCACGTCCGATGCCTCTCAGACTAGCTCTGGCGCTTCATCCCAGACTACCTCCGACGCATCCAAGACTACATCTGATGCCTCCCAAACCACTGGCACTTCTTCGCAGAGCACTACCGGCACTTCTTCCGAGTCCACCACCGGTACCTCTTCCGAGACTACCACTGGCACATCGTCCCAGACCACATCTGAGGCTTCCAAGACTACCTCTGCAACTGAGTCCACCTCCACGAGCGCCGCTGACTCTACTACCGAGTCGGCCACCACATCCAACTCGCTCTCAGCCCGCAGTGCCAGTCTTTCGTCTTCCACAGAGACTACCTCTGCATCGTTGACGACTTCGTCTGCCTCTGTCACTTCGGCAGCTTCCTCCACCACGTCTGATTCCACCTCTTCCTCCACATCCAGCAGCCGGCTCCCTGTCGGCACTGTCGACAGCACCATTCTCATCTTTGCCAAGGATGAGTATGCTGCTTCGTCCGCTGGTTGGGGTTTCGAGGGTTATGGCATCCCGTTTGAGAAGGTCCTTGTTCCTCAGACCGGGTTTGAGCTGCCCACTCTCAACTCGTCCTCTAGCAAGGGTAACTACGGTGGTATTGTGGTCGTAGACTCCGTCTCCTACGAGTACTCTGATGGTTGGAGGAGTGCCATCTCGACCGAGCAGTGGGAGCAGATCTACGAGTACCAGATCAACTTCAAGGTTCGCCTGGTCCGCATCAACGAGTACCCTGGTCCCAACTTTGGAACTACTGCCTCTGGTGCTGGATGCTGCGCCGAGGGTGTCGACCAGCTCATCAGCCTCACTGATACCAGCGACTTCCCCACGGCCAATCTCAAGACGTAAGTTGCTCTCCACTTGATTCAATGCCACGAACTCAACTGACGATTCTTCAGCGGCGCTGGCCTCTCTACCAAGGGCATCTGGCATTACCCTGCCACCATCACCGACTCCAACACCAAGGAGATCGCCAAGTTTGGCCCTGGTGGTGATTATGCTGAGGACACTGTCGCCGGTGTCATCAACACCTTCGAGGGCCGCGAGCAGTTTGTCTGGTTCATCGGTTGGGCTGCCGACTGGTCCCAGACCACCAACTTCCTCCAGCACGCCCACGTCCACTGGATCACCCGCGGTGTCTTCCTCGGCAAGCGCAAGGTTCACCTGAACACCCAGGTTGATGATGTCCAGCTCGCCACCGGCCTGTACCATCCCGCTGGTGAGGAGTTCAAGATCCGCACTGATGATCTGGAGGGTCATGTCACTTGGCAGATCAGCCTCAACTCTCGTCTCCCTGCTGGATCTGACTACTGGCTCGAGCTGGCTCACAACGGTAACGGTGATATCATTGCTGCTGTTGAGCAACCCACAGGTGATGACAACTGCATTCCTGACTATGCCGTCGACTATGACTATCCTCCTGACACTCCTCTGGAATGGGTTAAGCCTCCAGGCACTGGCGAGGACAAGTGGTCCGACGAGTTTGTCTATGGAGAGTATCCCTGGTCACAGACTTGCGCTCAGCTTGACGAGTTCGCCTCGTGGTTCCTCAACACGGACAACCTCAACGCTTTTGCCCATCTCTCTCACACTTTCACTCATCTGGAGCTCAACAACGCCACCTACAAGGATGCTGCACGCGAGATTGACTTCAACCGTGCTTGGATGAGCCAGATGGGTATTGACCAGGCCCAGCGGTACTCTACCAATGGTCTTGTCCCCCCTGCCATCACTGGCTTGCACAATGCCGATGTCATCAAGGCGTGGCTGGATAACGAGATCCTCTACGTGGTCGGTGACAACACCCGAACTCCCCTGAAGAACCCCAACAGCAAGTTCTGGCCTCTCATCAGCACCGTCGAGGGTAACGGCTATGACGGACTGGTCATTGTTCCTCGCTATGCCACCACCATCTACTACAACTGTGACACTGCCGAGTGCACGACCAAGGAGTGGATTGAGACCTCTGCAGGCTCCGGTGACTTTACCAACCTGCTGGATAACGCCAGGACCGAGAACACTCGCTACTTGCTTGGCCTGCAGGCTGATCCCTACATGTTCCACCAGGCCAACATGCGCCAGGTCGACATGGAGACCATCAGCATTGGTGACCAGACGGGCAAGATGTCGCTGATCATGTCTTGGGTCGAGACCATCACCCAGGAGCTGTACCGTCTCACTGACTGGCCCATTGTGTCTCTGAAGCACGACGACGTTGCTCAGTACTTCCTTGACCGGAAGACTCTGGACGACTGCAAGCCCCAGCTGTCGTATGGCTTCTCTGATGATGGCAAGACCATCGAGAGTGTCACCGTCACCGCCACCGGCAACACTTGCGCTGTCCCCGTCCCTGTCACCGTGCCTGGTGGCGCCTCTGCCTCTGGCGGCTCGTCCAGCTCTGACACTCTGGGCTCTGAGCCTACCATTGAGTGGGTGACTCTGGCCGGCTCGCCCGTCACACTTACTCTCAGCCAGCCTCTTACTGTCTAAGGGGAAAGCCACCATGATTGGTGATGTGATGCATGTATGGACGAACAGGGATTCGGGAACAAGGACATAATTTTATTCCAGGTTTAATATTCTCTCTTGTTAAATTCAATTCAGAGGCACCTAGTCCTAGAAAAGTCGTCAATTTACGCACTTGGTACACACATGTTGAACTTTTGGCTTTGTGAATGCTTCATTGAATGAGTCCCCCTTTCAGACGACAAGAGACAGAATTTTCAGTAGAGTTACATCATATACACTTAACGCCGCCTAAATCCGTAGCCATGCACAAGTTAGCACCAAGGACTCTCCTAAACGTAATTCCGCGAATGTCTGTTGGTCCGTTGGTCCTGATGTGCCAAGACTGAGGGCTGAAAGCCACTAAAGGCTTCTCCGCCAGGAACCAGGCTCCAGGATGGTCCACGCCTGTGCCAAGAGGCGCCGGTGTCCTGGGCTTACCTGTCTTTCAGCTCACATTGTCTCGCTTCGATTTTTCTTCTGCACACGCCTCTGTGCCCTGGCATTCGTGGCACAAGCCTCCAGATGGCCTTGTGAAGGATCAGCTCATGCAGCAGATCAGGCTGTGACATCTGCACATTCTCAAGCCTCAAACCACTCACTTGGCCTGAGCACAAACTATTGATTTCTGCAGGATGTCGCAACTGACAACCGACATCAGGCCTCGCTTGTAAGTCTCCTCATTTACTGGGGATCAGTCACGTCAGATGCAATACTTTGGACTCACCCACAGCCAGGCTTGCGTTTTTTTCTTCTACCTGAGCTAAGACCCCTTTCTAATTCAGGTCTCCACGCTTGTCGATCAATTACTGGAATTGGAATTGGTCACCGCTTGAGTAAGCGAGTCGCGGAACACCGCCGGAATAATACGCAGCACCACGGGTTTTGCTTAACATCCTTACTTACCCTACAGAGCCTCGAAGAGGTTTTTGTTTTCTCAAGATGTGATCAAGAAGGGTAATATTGGAAATAAATACTACAGAACGCCCAACGATAGAGTCGTAAGACTATATGTACCTACCTAGTCTCAAGAAAGTAGCTGCAGGCCCCTTGTGTGTATTATAGGGCACCCACCCGGTAGTATTAATCCTTCGTGTCTTAGATTCTATCAATCTTTCAAGTCGTTGACCGTAGAAGCTAGAGATGTGGGATATATTTCGGTTTGCCCCAACCCAAGAGCTTCTAAGCAGTGCCATTCTGCTGCCACGAAGAGTGACTCAATCACGATTGACTTTGAATCAAAGGGGCTCTCATGGCATTCTGAGTAATCAACTCTTCGCATAGCATGTAATCTTTTATGTCTCTGTACTTCACGCTCCTCCACCTACCATCCCATAATTAAGTGAATCCATATCAACTATGCGGTTACTATAGACCGTCGGAAGCTAGAATCCTCCTCAAGTCAACTTATGATTCAGTGTAGTGTCTAATATGGTCGGACTTACTGTTAAGATCCCTTGCTTGATGCACTCCAGCAGTAATTTTATTAACTCGTCCTATCAAGTTTACGGGAATGACTGCAGTTCTTGGCTGTGCTGATGATACGCAAAGGACTCATCGCATGGAGTTGCTCCAAGAATTGTAGGATAAACGTCTTATCTCACTCGACTGCGAGCTGGTCTCCTGTATAATTTCGGCCTACTGTTGCTTCCAAAAGTATACGATTCGCAGCCAAATCTCCCTGCGCGCAACCTGTAATAGAGAGAGATTCGGAAGTCTTCTGGGTCCGGATCAGCGCCAAGTTCAAGCAACCAACTAAGAAGATTGCTCGCTGACTGTCCGCGTCTGGCGTCTCCCGCAGAGTTTAGAACCATATATTCTGATACCTAACTGAGCAACGACAAGAGCTTTTCGAGCGTTTTAGAGTCGCAATAAAAGATTGCAAAGCAGTTCAAGACCGTCCCTTGAAGAACTACATCGTCTTTGTCATCGTAGCTCTCAATCCAGTGCGCTCTGTGGCCTTTCGCCTTCATTGAAAGGGGGACTCCAAGACCTCTTTAGTATCGTATGCATGAAAAAGGTCGTTGGGTAGTTGCCAGCAACTTAGTTCCATGAGCTTCAAGACGATGCCAATGGCGGTGCTGTCTGCTTCCAGGGATTCCCAGTTGACCCATTTGATTTAGTTGAAGCCTTGGATAATTAGCCGAGCACGGATCCAGAAACTGGAAGGCAAGGGGCGGTTCGATATGTGGTTCAAGGTATTTGAATGCTCTGACGGCCGAAGACGAGCAATAGTCATCCAAGTTCTACGTCAATGTGACACCGCGAGAGACTTGCAGTATTTCGGTGACATTAGCACGTCCGATGACGGAATTCGAGACGCCTTAATACAATTTTTCGGGCTCAGGCCGAAAGAGCAAAGCACATTCCGATGTGCGATCTGATTCAAGAATTCTCGAACTGTGTAGTGAGCGATCCTTACGAACTCTACTTCCGAGCCATTGTTAGACAGATCCAAAGGCTTGTCCAAAGACTGGTCTGAAGCCTGGTCTAAAGGCCGTGTTGCGAAGCAGTCGCAGTGTTCTTTTGTTAGCCAATGTCAACAAGACGGGAATCTGGTGAACCGGATTTTTCTTCGCACATGCGATAGACATGAAATAGGATCTGCTTGTATTGTCTCCTCCACGTGAGCTCCAGAGCGTGTTGTAATCATGAATTCACCACAGAGCACGTCGAACTGGTTCCCTGGCGTCGACATGGATTTCGGAAAATATTCTCTTACGGGTCGCGTCCAGCGTCTCCAGTAAGCTTAAGGTCGTCGTTCCGATCCTATCTGCTGTCTTTAGGCGTCGGGGGACTTCTAATTGGGAGACACCCCAACAAAACACCCCCTTTTCTCCGTTGGTTAGTGCTTTATTAACTTCTTGGTGGAGTTCGCTGGGCTAGCGACTGGATTATCTACTAGCATTGATCAGCTATGCTTCGGAATCCTCTGTGTCATGAGGATCGAAGGGGCTCAGGGTTCTAAAACGGCTCGGATTGAGGACTTCTCATGGCAGATCAATCGAATATCCTTGAGGTCATCTTTGTATGTATCGATGTACGACTTGCACCCGCTGATCATGCGTTCACTGAGTTGAAGAAGAGCAATGATGTTGGCGGCGACTTCCATCCTTCTCGCTGGATACTTGAGAACGAACATTTCGAGGTTGCGGAAGATATGAGAGGGATCCCGAGGGAACAAAATGAAAAAAGACGGACTTTATCTCAGCCTAGTGCCCAACGAAGATAGCACGTTGTGGCTTGAGCATCTGATAATCTGAGAAGTGCAAATCACGCAGCCAACAAAAGCCGGCCACGCTTTGTAATTTATATTCTGGGCTAGGAGGACTATGCTCTATAACTTTCATATAGCTTACTTAAAGTCATTTCTTCTACACTAGATCCCCTTTGTTTGCGACGCCAGTGAATCAATCGACACACTAGTATCTTTGCTACCGGAACACTTCTTTGCTATTAATCAGCCAACATGAAAGAGCAAGTATAAATTAGGGTTCCGATATATTTGTAGTCTCCTGTGAAGGAGAATAAGCCTCCAATGGGCCATGGAGTTAAAACTATCTGGTCTCTGGGCTTAGTTATCCCATCATGGGGCGGGCCTCAACTATGATTAAGAACATATTATCTACACACTATAACATCATATCCTACGCACAGTGGCCTATTTGGAGTGTAGAGGATGTCAAGTTTGTTAAATGAGCTGCCCTCCACCGTGAGTGGCGCGGACGAGGGAGAACAGCCTATCTGTGGATACAACAGTAGCAAAAATATGAAAAGAAAAGTGTCATAAGACCATGTTAAAGTGAAGCCCAAGGATTCCAGAATCACTCGTCCTCCGAGAGTTCGGGTCCCTCTTCCCCGCCCCCCGGAATTTCGGGTCCCTCTGCCCCGTCCCCCGGGATTGCGGGTACCTGTTGGGGTCCCCCTTCCCCGTCCCCTAAGAGATCCGTCCAGCCATTGACCTCGTACAGCTGGCCGTTGTTCTCCCAAGTGCCACCTAACTTGTGCGCGGAATAGAAACACTGGTTTATAATTTGTCTGCGACTATTATTAGCATTCTGGTAATCGATTGCTTCAAGACATACTCAGTCGCGGCCTGAAAGTAATATGTTAGCGTTGGTAGCGGGAGTTAAGGCAAGGAGACATACCCAGCACTCCTTGAATCCCTTCTGCTTGCCAGTGTGCTTGCGGATGAAAGCAACATGAAAAGTATAATCAGGTCGAGAGGGGATCCTCTTAAAGGATCGGGTGGTGCAGTCCTGCTGGTACGGGCAATCCGTATTGCCGCACATCTTAGCGCGAGCATCCCAGTAGACCTCAGCGTACGCATCAACGGCACCAGAGTTGCCGAAGCAGTCGGCGGCAAAGGCCGAAGCGACGAAGAGACTCAGGGCGGAAACGCTGATGATCTGCATCTTGTATTTGGGATGTGCGAGGCGAGGGTGAGAGAAGTGATTGTTGAAGAGTAAAGTGCAGGAGTGTTTGGGATGCAATTCTCGAAGACAGGACCTGCGGTCTTTTATCTCGCCGAATCCATATAAATCTGGAGATATATTGCCCTTCGAAGTCTAGGCCGAGGTAACGCAAGGACCAAGGACAGTACCTTGGATTGGCCATGTAAGCTGACATCCAAATGCACTTCACATTTAGGTACTATATTTAACTACCGTGCCAAGGCCCTTGGGTAATTCCTGGCAACTTTTCCCGAGCGGTTAGTGCTTAGGAATCTCAGCTGTAATAGACAAAAGTGGTCTCATTTCACGGCTGCAAATGAAAGGATTAAAATCAGCCACCCAGCAGCCTCTTTGCGGGGTTGAGCTCCTTCAATAGCAGTGCATAACCTCACGAGAGCAATACAACGTAGGTTCTAGACCACCAGCTGGCCTACACCGCATGTACATCCAGCTACGACTCCAAAATGCTGACAGGTCCTCACAATCTGGGATCTCGCTCGCTAATTTGGGCATGAGGATGAGAATCACGATGGGAATCATTTCGGGCCGACCCACGTTGTGAGTCGATGCTGTTCTGGTAGTGCTGGGCTCAGGCTGCTTTCCCACGTCTTGATGCACTGCTTAGGGGAGGTGCTATGTCTACTGTTACATGGGGAAGCTTACAATACTGCTTGTTATATTTCTCGGCATCTTCGTACAGATTTTCAGCTTCTTTGAGTTAGCGGTCATCTCGTTCACTAGCTATCACCGTCTCTCCCTTGCGAGCCGTTATGTCAAATCAGGATGAAAATCGTATGTTTCCTCCTTAACGAATACGAGAATGTTAGCTCTCGATTAGCACCCTTGGAAATACTCAGCCCATGATGGCAAAGTTGGGGTTGACCAGAGACGCGCTGGGTGAGGCGCGTCTTGACGGGGCCTCACTCACTCTCATGGCTCATCTTCCTTGCAACCACATTGCATTGGAAGCAGATTTTGTGACGAGGTTGAGTTGAATTAAACATCCACTTGGCAAACCCGGCAATAGTATCAGATCGTACAGTGGCAAGGGCACGATGAAAAATTTGCTTGAAGTGAGAGACTCGCTAATTACAGGGTAAGTTGACACGACCACCCCAAGACAATTCTGTTAAGCAACCGACCTACTCAGGTATCGGCAAATCTTCCAAATAGAGATTTCAGCGTGCCTGTTTTTGTCACACAAATTGCGGTCAAAGTATTATGCCGGCACTATATCCCAAATTGTCATGGTTCAGACATAAAGTCTGTTCGGTGGCTAAAACAAGATCTGACTGATTGCTTATGCGAGCGGCTTATTGATCATGACAGATATCTTTCAAACCGAATCATAACTTGTAATTCATTAGTTCTGACAATCTGACCAAGCGAAGGATTCCCTCCTTCATTAGATAGACCAGACCGGAAAGAAAGCTGGCAAAACTGCCAGATCATCATCCCGTCGGCATCGTGGTTTGCTTGCCGACGCCGTCACCCGTGTTCCGGCGTGCTCCACCAAGACGCCTCAGACTAACGGATACTTCGGAGGTTAGTATCCGTTGTACCGTGGACGTCAAACACCGGGATGCCTGAGGCAGACACGTTAGTGGTAGCGCGTCGACGGGATCCAATGTCTCGGACCGCGCCAGCAAACTTAACACGAGACACGTCACAAAAGATCACCGATGCAACAATTGACAATGATGACCAGAAGCAGAAGTTTAGCCACTTTACTGAAGCGAACCGCTGTCAATTCGCTATCAGGCGCTGGACTGGCCCGTTATCAAAGAAGTTTCCATACTACACCATGGGTACAGACGGATGGCGTATTCCCTGGTCTCACGGACACGAGGCTCCGCATCCCTTGGATTGAGGCCTTGCGCATTCAGCAGGGGCATAAAGATGCTCAAGCATCAGAGACGCCCAAGGAACGTGACCTTACTCCAAAGAAGATGAGTGATAGTTATCATCGTGTCGTGCTCCCACTGGGACAGGACCCTTGGCTATCCGACACTTACATCAATTCTTCTGGCCACATAAGGTAGACAGCTGGGAATCCTGATGAATTAGACTAAACGTTTTTCAGACTCGGCACGTTGTTCATGGACTTGGATGCCCTCTCCGGCATCATTGTCTACAAGCACACCGGCCCTGGAGTCACGACGGTGACAGCCGCCTTGGATCGAATCACCATTGCGCATCCTCTCACAGAAATCTGCGATCTCGAATACAGTGGTCAAGTTACATATGCTTCTGGGCGGAGCAGTGTGGAGATTACATGCAAGGTCGCCAAGGCTAGGGCTGAGGGTGAGCCAAGCAAGCCCGAGGACGTCCTGCTTACCTGTACATTCACCATGGTGGCCCTGGATCCCGAGACCAGGAAGCCTGTCAACCTGCCGAAACTTGAATACACTACACCAGAAGAGGAGAAGATATTCAAGGCAGGAGAGGCAAAGTCATTATCGAAGAAGGAGGCTTTCAAGGCTTCACTCCTTCAGTCGGAGCCCAATGACCCCGAGTCGGCCTTGATTCATAACATCTGGCTTCGACAACTCGCATATCACGACCCCAACAACAGCCTTCGTCAGCCGAAAAACGTCGTTGCCATGGCCAAGACCCAACTGTCAACAGCGGCCATCATGCAGCCTCAATACCGCAACCGGCATCAGACCATGATCTTTGGTGGATTCCATCTGAAGCAGACTTTCGAGCTCGCTTTCTGCTGCGCGGCTAGTTTCGCCCATGCACGGCCAACCTTTATTAGTGCTGATCCTTGCACATTCCGCAACCCTGTCCCTGTTGGCAGCGTCTTGTACCTGACTGCTACGGTTGCATATACTGATCCTCCGCTGCTGGAAGAGGACGGCACTGAGCCTAAGCAGAAGGACCCTAACACCCCCATGACGCGAGTTCATGTTCGAGTTGATAGCAAGGTCAGGGATGTCGAGCACGGCGTTGCAAAGTCAACGGGTCAGTTCAACTACACTTTTTCCGTGCCCAAGGACCTCAAGGTTCTGCCGCATACGTATGAAGAGTACATGATCTATATTGATGCTAGGAGACGAGTCACGGAGAGTGACCGTCAACGCAAGACAGAGTCGACATCACGGCTTGGTCAGGCGAGCGACGGCACTCAAGACGTCAACTTGATGGGTTAGAAGTAGAGTGTCGGTTGGCAGAGTGTTTGCTTTTGCCGTTTTCTTAGTTGACGGTCCTTCCAAGTACCTAGCAGAGAACGATTAATAGACAAGGATCTCCCACCTATCTCTTCCCGAGTTGCCATCACAAGAACCATCAGGCTTCGGCTGCCTCCTCTGGCTTCCTGGCCCAGACATAGCGCAAGTTCATGTATGAGTGAACCCTCTTATCTCTCAGGGCCTTGCGCATACCCATGAGGAAGACCTGGTATTCGTCCTTGGGCCAGCCCATGACCTGATGCCACAAGATCATCGTGTACCCTGAGAGGTGTTAGAACTTCTGTGACCCAGAAACTGCAACTCCTGTTCTTCATGACTCCTGACCTTCCATATCATTCTCCATGGTCGATCGGAGAAATTGGCCAACTTGTTGGAGTTTGGGATCTTTGGCCCAGCTACCAACTGGAACCTGGCTTGGAATAAGACATCTTCTGTAAGTGGTTTGAGACGACTCTCACCTTGAAGTTTTGCTGCTGAATATCGATAAAACCCGCTGCTTCAAGACCCGGTACCTGTAGGCCCTCATCAACGACACAAAAGGTACGACCGAATTTGACACCTCCCTCCCTCACCACCTTGTTCCACGTCTGCATGGCAGTATTATCGTCAACCGTCCCATCGTCACTGTAGAATGGAGGGTCGATCTCGCAGGACTGCACACAGCCGCCTGGCTTACAAGTCCGGTAGGCTTCAGCAAACAGCGCGTTCCAGTCGGCGATGGCGCCAAAAAGGTAGCGTAGATGGACAAATTCAAAGGTATTTTCCGGCCAACTCCAAGTCCCGGTTGCGTCTTCGAGCTCGAACTTGATGTTTGGAGGAACCCAAGTTGGTTGGATAGGTGACAAGTCAGTGCCGATGATCTCGGCGCCGGGAAACTCGCCAGCGAAATCGCTATCGTGTGTTAGTGAGTCACCACCTGAAGAGCTCCATATCCAGTTCTGATTTTAACACCTACATCACCCAGATTCCTGCTCTGATTAGTTAATAGTGCAAGTGTGGGATGGACAAATCTCACCTGTTCCTGTGCCCACATCAAGAACTTTCTGCCTCATGTTAGTAGCGGCCTGTCATTTCTACATGTCTGAGAGTCAGCTTACCTGCACATCATTCTTCAGCGGCGCTAGGAACAGCTTATTGTCAAGGAGAAGGGTAAGGTAGTGGTGTCTACAAGGGCTCAGTTTGTGGTGACATGTGGCTCAAGCAAGCTGATTTACGTGATGTCCATAGATTCGCTCTGCTGATCATCGTTTGGTGCAAAGTACTCCGTGTTGTACTTTTCGCTGTGAAAACTGCGACCCTGGATGGTCCGATAGTGAAGAATGCTCGAAGTGATAGACGCAGTTGAACTCGCGCTATGACGTGTCAATATTGGGAACAAGGCTGCCTGTAAGAGTCTACTTGCGCGTCATCGCTTCCAAGAGCCGAGTCATTGTCATAATCCTGCTCTTCATCATCCTGCAGAAGAGAGATATCTGCTTAGCGACCAATTATGGGTGCAGGAGTTGTGCCAGTATTTACCCTGATAGCGACCGCTTTCCCAGGAGTAGCGTTCGTCCTGGGACTTTGGCTTCGAGACTTTTGGCCTGTGGGCGAAGTGGACATTTTGAGAGATAGTTTCAGTTAGATGGGCAATGCAGCAAGTAGCTTCACTTTGAGAGCAAATGTGAGAAGGGGAGAAAATGGGCACAAATCTGAGACAAGGACGGATTTTTATTAAACCAAATGGTCCGATTGACGCGCGGAGGCAACGGAAGCGGGCAGGTATGATATTGGCTGAAGATAAATTGTCGCCGCAGGAAGAGTGACTTTGATCCTTGCTTGTGCAGTTACCCGACCCTGTCTTCGATGCGTGTTGGTTAACAACCTGCCATTCCTGGGGTTTGTTGGTTACAGTGATGGCTGAGGGTATCATTCTCCACCCAAAAAGGTTTACAGGGCCTTGACAAGGTTGTTTGGCTGTTTGCGAGTTGTGACAACTAGTGCCCGCTCTTACGAAGAGACAAGGAGAGTTGCAACTCCAGCCACAGCCATAGCGACAAAGCCACGAACAATGTTCAAGGAGGCACCAGAGGTCGCCTCGGGAGTGGGCGTGCCCTGGGTCTCGGTACCCGTGGCCTCAGCGCCGGACTCCTTGACACTGGTTGCGTCGGAAGCAGACTTGGCGGTGCTGGAGGCGTCATCGGCGGTGGTAGCTGCAGAGTGCGTAGCAGCAAGGAAATCCTGGCCGGCAGTGATGGTGACGGTAGCGTAGGTCAACATGGCAAAGTCGCTTTGACTCTTTTCGAGATCAGAAAAGGTCGCAGTGGGAGTTCCATCATCATTGCCGCCAAGGTTGGTGGTAGTGCACTCTTGAGCGATAGTCCGGCTCATCTTGCAGTGAATAGAAAATTCAAAGGGGTCCTCTGGGTCCGGCATGGTGAGGTAGTAGTCAAGGTAGCCGGTGGAAGCCGCACCAGGCGGAAGAGTCTTGCTACCCCAAGGGCCAACGGCGACAGTGTTGTTGAAGGTACCGCACTCGCCATCTTCAATAATCTTGTCGTCGCAGTTGAGAACGTACGTGGTGGCCGTGGCATCGGCACCGATGACCTCGGCGACGAAGGGGCCCTCGTAGAGGAGGGGGAGAGCGGTGGTGATGGCTGAAGACATGGTGTATGGGTTGTATTATTAGGTGGACACGGCCAAAGAGTGTATGAGGTGAAAGCGCCGTGTGGCTTGAATAAAGAACGTGGAGAAAGAGAAAAGCTGTTGGTTCTCAATATGGAGAAGAGAAGCAAAGAGGCTAAAAGACCGAACATGTCGGGATTAAAGAGGTAATAAGGCGGGTTCCGGAGCGAAAAAAGGGGGCGGCGAGAGCTCGGCCTTGATGGATGGCAAATTAGCGCTCGGTTATGGATCATGGAACCCTGCCCACACGCGATGCTGATTGGCGATGCTACGATACAATCTGGGGTCAAGAAAAGTTTGTCGGAGGTAACACGGTCGTATTCACATCCAAGATGACAAAGTCCAACGTTGTAAACTGCATGAGAGCTCCTTGGTATGCAAGCCAGATAGAAGAGTCAATAAAGCAGCCACAGAAGACTGATAGATGGCATTGACACGACTGACGCTGTCACTTGACTGGCTCACCGTCTTTGCTTTAATTTTACCGTCAGCTGAAACTCTTCGGCGTTTACTACTTCGAGGCTAGACTGCTCTTAAGCATGATAGGAGGATTGCGACTAACCACACATGGCCTCTGTAATGACCAGGTATCCGCAACATTCTTTCTTCTTAATGGTTCTTAATGGTGACTAAAATGCTAACCGTAATATATGTAATCACAGCTGTCCAGCCGAGCCCAAGAACCACAAGTTGCATCACAGGGGCGGAGGGCAAAAAACAAGACAGCCCACCAACCTCGCTTCATGATGGGGGCAAAAAGAACATACAACAGCAGGTATTCGCTGGTCGTCACCGACCCAACTACTAATCCACCCCTTACAGGCTTGACTATGGGAGAGCGGACGGGATCCCGTATTTTCCGGTAGGTATGGTCATATGTGAGAAGGAGGTCCGCAGGAGCAGCTCAGAAAGGCCGATCGGTGCATGGCAAAAGCGTGCCCTGGTTCTCTCTTATTTATAGAGGATGAACTCGTTTTGTACTCGAAAATTGCATAGTGATTCTCTCATCTTCGTCGCAAAGCAAGGGTTGGTTGGCAGTTGACCTCATCTCAACCTGGATCAAGCACTGTTGACAACCTCAGGGAGAGTCCTCCTTAAACCCCACATCATGAGGATAAGCAGTTTATGTATTGCTCAGTCAGAAATCAGCCGGGTTGAAATCTCATTAAAGTTACTATAAGACATACCAAGTACCACTACCAAGTCACCGAGCCACCTTGGCCACACATCTCGCTATACCCTATCCGGTTCTGGCATACTCCAAGTCCCATTTGCAAACCAGGTGCCTGCCTCTGTGTAATCCAACGCTAATCTGTCTCGCATATAAGCAAAACGAAAGTATTCTGGAAGTTCAAACTCTGTCGCTCGTGTCCACGTGAAGTTGTAGGCGGAGGTGGTCTCGGGAAAGAAGCGGCGGTATCGCTCGACGTCGTTTACAAGCACACTAATGCCATTAAACAGGGGCGTCGGTGGTCCCTGCCAGGAGAATGAAAGGTTGAATCCTTCCGGGGTCGATGCAATGACTGGCGTGTCTATTGTAGGGACGAAAGAATTAAAAGCACCGTCCTGACGCAGATCGGCAGGCGTCTGCAGAACAGAGTCAAACCCCCATCGAGCAATCCCGTTGACGAAAAGGCCTAACAGTATGCCTTGATACAAGAGTGAAGACCGAGTCTGGACGCTCGTACCAGGGAGCAACAGAAGGGCCAAGATATAGTGGTGGATACGAAGGTCGAGTCCCGGTATGACGACAAAGAAGACGATACCAAGAATGAAGAGTCCATACAGAGCGAGATACGGCAACATACGCCTCTCTAGCCAAAAGACGTAGACTTGCTGGCAGACGATTGATACAAGGATGCAAATGATGACGGCGAGTGCCACCTTGGCTCCAGGCTGTTGCTCCAAATCGTGTGCCGTGAGTCGATTGATGGGAATCCAATCCAATGTATAATTTGAGAGAGCTCCAAGCCAGAAACCTCCTAGCCAGAACAAGACCTTTTCAAACTGCGCTTCCAAGCCGGATAAAGCTCTTGAAACACAAGTCTTGTAAATGATGGTGGCGCAGAATAGTGCTGGAAGCAATCTTCCAGCGAGGGAGGAGATGTGATCCGGGAGAACAGAAATATTGAAATGAGAGGCTGTTGGGGGATCGGATGCTAGACCGACATGAGCAAAAATGGCGATGAAGATGATAAAAAACTGCAGGGCTGGCGACGTTGTGAAGATCGAAAAGCTGACAGTGAAGAGGAGTGAGATGAAGAGCAAGAGTTGGCGCGGGTCCCTGCTGCAAGTAATGTCTGACTCGGATGAAAAGGTGAACGAGGATGGAAAGTTGGAGTCGAAAGGAATCGATTCGATACCGTTTCTCTTGACACCCGGGAAGCTATTCTGTTCGCCAGATCTGCTGAGTCTACCACAGCCTCCCTTGCTATCAGTAACGATCCCAGCATGAATAGCGGAACCACAGATGAAAGAGTCGGCGCGATAAACCTTGTCGCCTATAACCAATGGTCGGTAGTTGACATCCAGTCCGCCAACAGCGCGTGGATTCAACACTTGGACTCCGGCGCAGTTTGCTGGGCAGCGAAAGGAAAAGGAGGTGTTGACAAATGGGCGGCAGTCGAGTCCATCAAGCCCACACAGGTTCTTGCGTCTCCAAAGGGTATCGACGCAGTCCAAGTTGACTACGTAGTCATCGTGGGCATCCTTAATTGCGCGATTTCCAGCATATAAAGGAATAGAGTATGTGATTATCCAGAGGAGCAAGAACGCGATTAACAGAAGGATCTTGCGTGTGGAAGTTGCGAAATAGCGATCAACAATCTTGATGGGATGTCGTTGGACAGATGGAAAGAAAGGCTTGATGCTTTGAATCTGGGGAGGATCCGGTCCTGCAATTCTCTCCAAGAACTTGACAGGGCGGCGCGGTGCAAGACGTTGAGTCTCAGTATTTTCCTCAAAGTCGAATTGCTCGGTAGGCAGCAAAAGCTGGGCCTCCTCGTCTGCCACACCCTCATGCCGGTGGTCTTCTCGAGAACCTCTCGGCTCTCCATGAGCGTTATCGCTCATTGCCAAGACACGGAGACAGGTTGGGCTCCGATAACTGGACCCTTCGGAATGCGCGGGACGAGTTGGGAAGAATTTAGCGGCGCATGAGACATGTAAAGGAGGGAAAAGTTGCACAAGAATGAATTCTCTCACAGCCTGATTATCAACTCAGTCAAGTCGACGTGTTTGCTGGCTAAAGGGGGCTGAAACTTGAGATGGCGATGCTCCATCTTTGGACCTGAGTTGAGGCCTCTAATTGGCCATCGGATTGGCCGGATCAGTCATTGACGGAGGTTTATCCAATGATAGAGCCCGCCGAGACCAGGGGTTATTCCCACCGTCAGCACTGCCCAGCTCAGCTGTCTTTGGTGGTAGCTGTCATGCAGGAGAAGGCGTGGGACGGGACAATAGACAACAACGAGTGATATAGTCACTGGTGACTCCTACATATATTTAGAAAAAAAAAAAAACAGCGATAGATGCTCAAGTTATTTGGTAACATTCTTTAATAATTCTCCTGCCATTAGTAGGCCTTGGTAGGTGGAGGTGGTTCTGGAGCTGATATCTTTCGTGCTTCTTGACCCGTGTGGCGGCTGGCAATTTGTGATTTGAGGTCACAGAGAGAAGAATCTAAAGTCTATATGCGGTGGATTTTACGCAGAAAAGTTACCCAAGCTTTATCTCTTCTTCTCCCTAGTTTCTATCATTTTCAAGTTAAGATCTCTGTCCACTTTAAGACTAGACATGACAGAGGGTGCCCTTGCTCGACTGTCAGCAAGCCCTGTTGAGGACATTGCTGAGGAAACACAACGATAAAAAAAAATTTGATTACTGCATGCTGACTCTAAGAGATACTTGCTGCACCTTTATGGATCAGAAACCTCCATCCCGTTGGTGATCACGCGGCTAGACCTGCTAGTGGTGGCTTGTACTGAGCCGCCCCGGAGCTGGACCAGTCAAAGCAAGTAGAAGTGTTGAGGGCGGCTGCATGCTCGGATTGCCTAGAGATATGATACAGCAGACGAGTCTAGAGAGCCCTTATGCGACAATGTTATTCTTATCTCCAATCACTTTACACTTGTTCAAACATTGACCTATATAATGGAATCGAAACCAGTGTCCCCATCAGCCTGCCACCATTTTCTTCGAGTAGCAGACTTGATAATATTTGAGATCCTGTTACCCAAGCTCTTTAGCCGAGTCGCATGACTAGACCATGCGTTCCAAAAGCCAATATTCTCTAATAGCTGGAGTTCCATGGTAGGTAGGCTTGGGTGCAAATCCTTCCCATCTTGACTTCAGTGACCATCATATATCTGCGTCTTCTATCTCGATAGAGGAGCACTACTCGGCCTGCCATATATATCAATCACTTTTGCTATGCTTCAGGTTGTCGCTGAGTTACAAGGACTTCTCAAAGTTGCCAGCCTAACAAGGGTTGTGTTCAGTGTTATCCACGACTAGCTTGTATCTATCCTAGGAGTACCTCTCGGCTTGTTTTTCGTTGCCTTTACTCTCACCATGGTGTCGATGGAACGTTGAATATGACTGGAGACATGCGAAGCTGGAAATTGCTGGAATGCTCAAGGCGAATTGACTTCAATGAGAGGTTGGGGCTAGCAAAATGGCATTACAGTTTCCGCATGCAACAGAGTTCACATCCTTCTTTGCCTCCATACCCATCAGTGGCCTCGAATACAAGGCGAATCATATCACTGATCACCTCGCAATCTCCATACTTCTGGCGCACATGATTCTGGTGCTTGGCCATTCAGTCTTTGTACACACGCCAGTCCGTCCTCGGACGCATGGGACTCCGTCACGGACATTTTGATGCTCGTACGCAACCCACGGTCCACGTCGCACGTCCTTCAGAATACGTCAGCAGGTGTTCGAAGCCTGCAGACATTCAAGAAGCTAGTAGTCCTGCGAGTGACCAGGCCTGGAGATGAAGATGTAGAAGTCCCTCACCAGTTTGACGGCCGCGTGGAACTTGTATTCCATGAGGATGAAGAAGTACTGGTATCGAGAGATTAAAAGCTATCCATATTGACCGACCAACCGACCTCGGCAAGCACATCTGCCACTGTGATCCCGTTGTTGCCCCACCAAGGACAGGCAGTGTCTCAGTATTCTCGCATTCGATCCGGGCAATTGAGAGATTCAACAGTGTCTCGGAGAACAGAACTAAACCTTGCGTATTCATGATTGCAACATCTATTTCTTTAAAGAATAAATTTGTCATTACCTCGGCACACGTCCGATGATGGTGACACCCTGACATGGTTGTTGACCCCTCACCTCCGGTCTCTCGTACAGAGCCGAATCTCTTTCGCCAAGAGGCGAGAACTGATCAGATGACTGGAAGTGATGCACGGAGAAATAATTAGGCCGCTGCAGTGCTGATTCGCGAAAAAAGGGGTTGCACATTACGTACATCCCTACGTGCCTTGTTGGGCTGACTTGGTGGATATGCTCAGGAGGCGACCGGGGCCTATTATGCCTACCGATCAGCCTTGACCAACATCCTAGACACGTACATACCGCATATAGTTAAACAAGTTGACACCATCATTCTCCTTTCCTTCATCTATCAACTTCCATCTCTCAGCACTTGACCAATCTCGCTTCACGATGACTGTCAACCCTCAAGCGCAATCCAGTTTCATTACTCGGCTGCCGTACGACATTCGAGCAGCCATCTACAAAGGGCTCTGGCCATCCTGGACTCCCCGCCAGCACGTCGTCTGGCACATCTACCCAGAAGCCGATGAGACGAAATCGCACCTTCACCGGGAGCCTTGCGTCTCCCGGTTCCAGCCACATGATGAGCTGCAAGACGAGATTGAGGCTCTGAGGCAGGAGAAGCAGATCCCCTTGGGGGAACCCCTCAATGACCCCGCTTATCGCCGACGACTTGAGAGCTGCTGGATGAACCACTGGAAATGCGGCGAGCGACTTGAAAAGGAGCTTGGGGAAGAAGTGAACTTCTTCTACAACACGTCGATAGGGGGATGCTGGTGCGACAAGAAGCCCGAGCGGGATCGAGATACCTTCTTGCCAATGCTGCTATCATGCAAGTTCATGTGAGTATTACCCACAACCCACTATTGCCTCTATTGCTAAGCATTGCAGCTCCGAGGACTGCCTAAGATTTCTGTATTCGACAACCACATTCGTCTTTACAGACATGCTGGCGCTGCAGTCCTTTGTCGGTCACTGTCAGCCGCCTCACGCATCAACGCCCTACTCGCACCTCAAACCTGTAATCCCCGAGGCCTTTCGCAAGTACGCTCTCAACTTTGAGGTGTCTCTGTTTCTGGATTTCCAGCTGCATCTCATGTGCTCCGTCTTGGACGAGGACTGGACCGATTACAATGAGATGTTCAAATTCTTGCAAGGGGAGGATGCGCTCGAACCTGTGCGCAGCGCGGATCCTCATAATCCCTTCGATTTTCACTGGCTTCACCTGGAAAGCTTTGAGAATCTTCGGAGCGTCAAGATCTGGGTCGCAGGTCGCAGGGAGGGCGGCATGTTCTCGGCAGTCCGACTTGGCATCCCCATTAACAAGGTTGGAGTGGACGCTCTAACCAAGTCTCTCTCAACTGTTCAAAAGTCGAATTTGATCGTCCTGAGCACGCATCTAGACGACAAGATAGAGCCAGAAGATGGATATGTTCAAGGGATTGCGGATAATTCAGGTGCTCAAATCTGGAGGCGAGGGGCTGGCGACAGGTTTCATCCTGGGACTCGTTTGACCGTGGCTCTCTCTGATGGTCCGATAGAGACGTCAGAAACAAGGTATGTCGATTTTCTCCCAAGTCAAATATTCAAGTTGTGCTGATAGTGGTTTAAAAGAGTCCTTCGCCTTGAGTAGTGACAACGTCATTTCACTTTGAAAGTAACTTACGAGTTCGTTTCTTGACGCAACTAGGGTTGCAGTTGGTTTTTCTCGGATATTACTAGGTCATTCATGAATCAGCACTGGGCTGTTTGTACATGCTGAGAAACGCAGATGAAGGGGACCGAGGCTTAGCATGCCGTGAATGAGTTTCCGTGACTGCCCTGATACACTCACTTGAAGCAATCTCGAGTCCAAAACAACGTGAAAATCATCATGGCTAGCAGAAGAACAAACAGGAGTCCGTGGCAGAACATGCAGGCGATCCCTGGTAGTCCTACTCAGCCGAGTGCTTTGTCCCTTTGCTCCATCTCGATCCATCACCTGGAACGGGACCCTCGAGTACCTATGTCGTCTGTATTGATCTCTATGCAATTTTGCGCATTAGGGGGCTGACCTGGGACGCATGCATGCACGAAGTCTGCTGCTTCACTCTATGTCATTTACGTAGTGGACACAAGGCCTTTAAGCCAAGTGGGCATGAATCAACCAAGCAGAGTCGGACTTGATGCTCCATCATGAATGCCCTGTATTTCGCCAGCTGTTTCAGAACAACGCCATTAAATGTACGCGAAAGGGATGGAAAGCACGTCTGCCGTATAGCTACATTAACATTAAGGCTGGAGAGTTAACCCCGCACAAAAGATCGTCAGAGAGGGCTGAAAATAGCAGTGATGTGCCTTGGTCTGCCTGCAAACAAATCCCTGCTTCAACGAGGATCCATACTCGAAGGATCGGGCAAGTCAAGCATGTGCCCAGTTGACCAAGTTTCATGCTTTTCGAGCTGCCCATGCGCACGGGGTGTGCAAAGACAGCAGTTTATCCAACTTGGAAGACCAAATGGGAATAAGCATGATGAAGTAGGTAGGTCTTACATAACAATGCCGAAATATCATGTTGGGATTAATCTTGTTTGCTGTAGTATTTCATGTTCAATCTTTATGAACAAGTAGAGGCACTTTGCCGTTTGCATGTCTCATGCCTTGCTGCATCGGTATGCATGCTGACGCCGATGCTATACGAGCCGATCTACCTAGACGAGTCGTGCTTAAGATCTGCAGGGTGTTTCCATGCGTACATCTCAAGAGCTTCAGTACTTAAGAAGGCCCATCTCCCACCAAAAGACTGGAACAGAATTCATTCAACACAACCCCGGTCCAACTTTATCAACATCATAGCCCGCTCACAGAAGAAGGCATCCTTCCAATCTTCCCAGAATGGTCCGCTTTGCCACCTCAGCCCTCGTTGTCCTGGCATCAGCGACGCTTATCGCCGGTTTCCCATTTTGGGCGAGAGACGACGACGACTCGCCTCCGCAGGTGAAAGCGACCGCAAATCCCGCGGACGTTATCAAGCAGATTATCGAAGGCATGAAGGACTTTGGTGGAGATGGTGACTAGGAGAGAGCCACGAGTAATCTTGGTAGCGGGGGTACAGGACTACATCATGATGAGGAAGCGTCAAGGCAACAAAGATTTCGCAAGCCTCTCCGAGGAGAAGAAGGCTATGGTTACCTATAAGACGAAGGTCCGATAGAAGTTGGGCCTGAAGTTTCAAGTGTTGGTTGTCACACCGTGGGCATTGACTTAGGGCTTTCTCACGCCGAGTCGTTGCGACTTACACTATCATGTATGACGTCTGACAGCGTTTCCGATATCCAATGCATTCTTTTCAACTCGACACTCCTTTTGACGTATTTTGTTGTTCCTTCTAGAAGAAAGTGGACTAGCGAGAGAACATCGCTATCCCAGAGGAACCATCAGCGAAGCAAGAGACGTTGTTCCGTTTGTTTTCCTTTTCCTCTACACCGCACAGGTTTCATGGCCAGGCCAGCAACTCATCCAAATTCAAGGCCTATAGTCGTGCATCATGTTTCCATCCTGGCATGTCTGCAAGATCTTTGGCTGGAGCTGCACGTCGAGACTTGAGGGCATCGCCTCCGGGCCTCCACCTCCAAGCTTCGGCAAGCTGTTGAGATAAGATGCCTTCCAATAGCTCAACAACATGTTTCCCAATGTTGGGGAGCAGTTTGAAGGAGTGGCTACACATTAAAGTTAGAACAGTAACTGCCGCTTCTGTGTAAACTTACCCGCTGTCTCCTGTCGCCAGGATCAGGTTCTTCCACCTAGGATGCTCGCAGATGAGAAGGTTGGCGTCGGCAGTGTCTGTACACCAGCACATGGCACGATCTATTATCTTCCTGTCTCGGAAATCTGGTAAAAACCGAGTCATGGCCTTTCGAATGGTGACCTCAGAGGCATCTGGATACGTGTCGGTGGGGTGGCTGGCGTGCGACCGGGGAACCGAGATGAGCTTGGGATGGGCGGCGCCAAATGGTTGATGCTTCTTGAAGTGTGTGAATCCTGGAAACTCGTCACAGACCTTGATGATGCCGTCTCTATAGGAATATGTAAGCATGCGATCTTGGCTTTGATGGTGCGTCTTACTCGTTGGGCTCAAAGAAGAATCCATAGTCACCATCGTACACGACGGGAATGTTCTTATATCGAGCTGCCTCCTCAGGGGTCAATTGGATATGGGCCAAGACCCAGGCCTGCGTCATACCCAGTCAGCTCTACCCTTGGTATAAGGGCAAGGCAGTGGTTGTTGCTGCACTGACCTTGGACACGCATTGGCCTTCCAGATCTACCAGCGCCGGTGTCCACGCACCGGCGGCGAGGATGACCTTGTCAGCGTGATACTGGGTGCCATCAACTGTTTCAACGCCAATACATGTCGATCCATCGGCGGCCAAGAGAGGTTGTTTAAAGGTGCCAGCCCTGTGACCGTGTCAGTGCAATAGACGCACTCGCGAGGCCAAAGAAACCTACCCTCCGAATCCAAATTGTACGCCCTGGCTTCTGAGAAAGCTGCCAATTGCGTTGATAGCCTTGGCCGCTGCGAGCCACCCACCGTTAGTGGTGAATAAGCCCTTCCATCCCTATGGCAATGTCTTAGCATGTATCACTTGAAATTGTTCGAGCATCTTACCTTGACGTGATCTTTCGTGAACCATGGCATTTTGGCCAAGACTTCATCCTCACTTTCAAGCCAGCTGCCGGTCTTGTCCAGACCAAAACCTGCATCGACCAGAGTCTGGAGTTCTTCTTTAAGTTCTGCGATACCCTTCTTGGATGACGAGCAGTCAACCTGGCGAGTCGTCAATACACATTCGGCTTGAGACCTGCCTCATGAAAAACGAACCAGGCCGACATTGTGAAAATAGGGCTTGAACAATGGATCGTTCCTCCACATGTCCAACGCCTCAAGCGACAGCTGCAAATCAGCCTTGTTCCGCAGTCGAACGCTCATGATCTTGTTCAAGTCGCATCCAGCCGACTGTGCCGAAGGAATTGGGTAAACATCGAGGACGGTGATGTTGGACGGTGTGTATCCAGAGCGTATCAGGTGTAATGCCGTGGAGGAGCCCATTGTGCCGCCTCCACCAACAATGACCACCTTGGTCGAGTCTCGTGATAGCGTCATTTGGCGTAGAATCTGGAGGAAATGTCCGGGCACGAAGCTAAAGACAACCAAGGATGGAAGATGGTAGGGGCTTGTCGAGTAATTAAGGCGATAACAGCGCCCCACAGTGGAAGCTCCAAGCGATGTTATCAAGGCGAATTCAACGATTCTGCTCCCTCTGGATGACAAGGTCGGCTGACAAACTCGGGGCTTGTGGAGAGAAAGTCGCCAAACCCCATGGGGATAAGGATAGAAACTCTCGTGTGTTTGAAGCCCATTGGCTCGGAAAGACGTGATGGTTTATCAAACAGGCGATTCCCCGCTGGCTCTCGCTTGGACCTTCATGCTCTGACTCGCTCGCTCCACTCGAGATAACCCTCCTGGCCACTCGCCTGGACCTTCCACTAGCGAGAGGGGTTATCTCTACAGGGTTGTTGTGACTGTGTTGCCATGTGTATAAAGAGACATCTTATGCAACCTCATCTCAATGACTTTGACCTACAGCTGGACATATTCGACAATCTTACAATCGCCGTTTATCCGTAATGGCCGACTCAAAGACTGCAGTCTCAGGTCTCCCTGACCATGGAATGGCCACCACTGAAGAGATTTCCATGCCTCGATGGAAACGAGTATGGCGACACAGTCTGACGCAGATGATCCTGCTGAGCATCCAGGCTTTCTGCGGACCAGCCATGGCAGATGCGATTGCAGGTAAGTTTCTTCTTTTGTTTTTGAATGCCACCAGCTAATGCCAATATCTCTAGGCCTTGGTGGTGGTGGTCTTGCGACTCCTCGAGTGTCCAATATCGCCACAGCCCTTACATACGCCATGCTTGCGACAAGTAGGTATTCGTCTACAAAGAAAGAATTGCCTGGCTAACAATTCAGCTTGCTTCTTCGGAGGTCCCATTGTTAACAAGCTCGGCGTCAAGTGGGCTCTGGTCATCGGTTCCATGTCCTTCCCCATCCTAGGATCGTCCTACTACTGCAACAGCAAGTTTGGTAACCAATGGGTGAGTTGACTCAGATGCGTCCTTGACATTGCATGCGCTGACAAGGCTTGCTTGATCAGTATCTAATTCTTGGCGGCGCCATCGACGGCATTGGCACAGGCTGTTGGTACGTTGCTGAAGCCGGTGCAATCATGACCCTTGCGCCGTCTGGTGCGCGTGGCAAGTATCTCGCTCTCTGGATTGTCTCTCGAAATCTCGGACAGCTTGTTGGTGGTGCAATCAAGTGAGTATCTTTAATGGCAATGCATATGCGATTCGCTAATAGCCCTCTTCTCCAAGCCTGTCAAAGAACTACCAGAAGGGTGTCAGCGGCGGAGTTACTCCCGACACGTACATTGCTTTCCTCATTATTGAGTGCCTCGCGTTAGTAAACCTCCATCCCATATCTTCTCTACTACTAACCGGGCCCTAGTCTGCCATTTGCATTCATGATTACGCCATTCGAACGCGTCATTCGATCTGATGGCACACACATCGTCACCGAGGAGGCTCTCTCCACCAAGCAAGAGATCAAGCGGATTTCAAAGACCATGACTTCGAGACTTATCATGCTATCCTCTCTCTGGGCACTCTGGTCTTTCTTCTACAGGTACCATCACCCAACTTGCGCCCTTCATCACGGGATTGGAGACTGACAAAGGGACAGTGGCTCTTGGTCCACGTACCTGGGAATCCACTTCACCGTCCGCGCTCGCGCGCTTTCATCGCTCATCTCGCCATTTCTGTGCATGTAAGTTTATGGTCGTCCTTTTTCTCTGCCGGCTCATACTGATATCTCTCTAGTGTCGGCTGCTTCGGCCTTGGTTTCATCCTCGACTCCAAGCATCTTTCCCAACGCCGCCGCGCCCAAGTCGGTCTCTATATAGTCGTGACTCTCAACGTCGGTGTCTACATCTGGGCCATCATCATGCAGACCAAGTTCAAGCGCAATGATCCGGGTGCTATTGACTGGGACGATGGACTGTACCCTTCCTCCTTCTTGCCGTACTTTTTCGTCCAGACCACCGGCCCGTTGTCGCAGTCATATATGTATTGGCTCATCTCTTCGTTTGCCATGAATGCTCAAGGTAGGTTCATCATATCTGATACTTGTTGACCATACTAACTGACATTCTAGAAAACGTCCGCAACGGAGCTGCGTTCAGGTGTCTCGAGGCCATTGGTCAGGCCATTGCCTATGGTATGAACACTCAGACGACGAGTGATCCTCTGGTTGGCTTGTAAGTTCTCCCCATCATCTCAAACAAGGCATGTTTGTTAAAATTGACTTAGCTGTGTTACATTTGCCCTGCTTGGAGCTGCTCTTCTTCCAATGATCATGTTGGTCAACACGACACCCGACAGAATCCCCGCCGACGAAATTGCCGAGCAACAGTTGAACGCATTGGGGGAGAAGACTGGGGATATCGAGACAGTTCACCCGGACCTCGAGAGGAAGGGCTAAAGGGCCTAGACATCCTATGTCCTGTCTTGGCGTTTTAGCCCATATTCCTCGGTAGTTTGCAATCTAGCATTCTTCATCAAACATGACTCAAAGGCTCTGACTCAAAGGCTCGAAAGTGACTGAATAAGTTCGGGCTCTAAATGAGCGCCATCTACACTCTCCTGGGATGTGTTGCATCAATATCATTGACTATAGAGCTTTGCAAATTCCGCTGGTCCATTTGCCTACATCAACGTTCCAGTCTTCCCACAGACCGCCTAGCAGTTGGCTTGGCAGACACGCTGGGCGTTGTTGAAGCATGAGGCCTGGCCGCTTCCAGGTTGACAAGAGCGTCTTCTGCCAGAAACGCACGCGGCGTAGTTGGCGTAGCCAAGGCAGCCACCGCGGGCCTCAAGGTTCTGGTTATCGGCGTTCTCGGGAGCCGGCATGGCGGCAGTGACGGTGGCGAAGGCCATGATGGCGACAAAGAGCTTCTAGATGGTGTGTCAGTAGTTGGGGAGTTTTGAAGCCAGTGTTGATACTTACGGCCGGGGAGTACATGGTGCAGGTTGGAGGAGTGGGATTGACTTCTTAAGTAGCTGAAGGTGTCTGTTTGAATGATGATTGACTGTGAGAGCGGCTTGGCGGGCTACTTATACTTGAGAGGTGACAGCATCACTCAGTGTCAAGTTACACGCTACGCCCAATGGCTCAACAAACCGCTTCGTGGGGGAAAAGCCTCAGCCGCGAGAACCACGGCTGGTCGGCACCTGGAGGATTCGCCCCAATGCGAGGATCCCGCTCCCTTGCCGCTGGACAAGGGTGCGGCAGTGGACCGAGGGTCGAAACTAGGCTCGAAATAGGGGCACGGTTTGCTGATTAGCTGATTGATTAGATAAAATGGTTTCACTTGGTTGCCCACCCGCCACGCAGGGGAACAACCAAGCTTCTCACTAGGGCTGACCCGAGCCTCGGCGTATCCGGGGGTTTTTCGCTTCGTCCCGCTGAAATGCCCCCACGAGCGGTCCCTCGCAATGCGGGCTTGTAGTCTTTACCTTGTTGGTTCGCTGCACGGGGAGGGTCTTTTGTCTCCTGGTCCTGTTCGAGTTGGGATGTAGGAACACGTTGGTTCCAAAGGATGAGCGAAATCGGGGGACTCGCATGATCTGCCCATTCCGAGTTCCGAGTCGCATGAACAAGGTTAAATTCTCTCAGAAAGGTCCATGAGAACGTGGGGGCTTTATGTTTCTATGTGTTTGAGAGCAATAATTCTTACGGGAATCCTTGCAAAGTGGATCAGATAGCTAAGAGCTTAGACTGTGTTGCATAAGTGTGAAGGTCGTTGAGAATACGGCCGTTATCATCATGGACCAATGTGTATTCAATGTGTCCTGAGGGGAAAGGGTTTAGGGAGGAACAGTTTCTCTTGGTCACTATCGCCAAACACCCTCAAAGGATCATTCTGCTACCTGGCTGGGTTTTTGCAGATGTCATATGATCAACAACAACCGCTGGCAAAGACCTTTGTGATGGATTGTCCCCATTCTTGAGTCCAGACCAGATCATATCGCTCATGTTCATTGGCGGAAACTGGGCCTGCAAGGTACAGGGTGTTCGGGCTTAACTGCGGAGAAGGATGCAAACAATGGCTTGACAGGAGATGCGATGTGACACCCTGTAGGCAAAACGGGTCTTTCGGGGTCCGAAGGGGCCGTTGCGCGAGAAGAGTTGCAGGCGAATATGCAGGGTGGGATGGAGTCTGCACTACACTGTACACAAGAACTGGAAATAGAATGCGCAGATCTCCATTCAGTTTACCAGTCTAACTATTCAAAACTATGAATGATTAAATCATGTCAGAATAGAGTTGGTGGGGAGGTGACTTTGTGCATTGCGGTGGTGGCTCGGCTCTGAAAGATGAGTGAGCCCATGAGATGGGCTTGTGGTCCTTTGACATGACTTTTGAGTTGGGGCAACGTTCCCAGCAAAACAATCACACGAGCGGGGGGACTTTTCACCTTATTGGAAAGATCGGGATCTTCTAACATAAAACCTGAATAACCCCCGAACACAAAGGGGCCAAAAAGGGTATCACCCCCCGACCGCCAAAATGGCAAAAAACACATACAACAGCGGGGATTCGCTGGTCGTCACCGACCCAACTACTAATCCGCCCCTTACTGGCTTAACTATGGGAGAGCGGACGGGATCCCGTGGTCTACAGTAGGTATGGTCGTATGTGTCTGCTTTGGTGGTGGTTGTGGGCCATATTCGAATGTCATGCAGGTGAGCCTACACCAGGGCCTCTACCAGTCTTCAGCATTTTCAATTCAGCCATGAACTCTCGTTTCACTCTCTATCTGGGTAGGCAGTTTGAGTGAGTGATCTGTCTGCAAGGTTAGTGCATCTTGCAATGTGCGACAGGCCTTGGGCCTCGGTTTGAGGTCAGGATGTGACTTGTTTGGTTGGTCAGATTCAGTTTGCAAGTTGGAACTTTATAGCAATCAAGTTCTCAACATTATCAGGTGAGTCATGAAGGGAAGAAACCTTGCGTAGATAAAAAAAGAGTCATACCCGAAGGCTACAAGCTTTCTTACAAACTAACCTTGAAGTCTGCGCCCCTGTGTGTCCTTACTACAGACTACCATACCTAGGATAAAAGAACACACCCTCCTTCTTTATTCCAAGGAAACCAGGCCTTTTTTATGTCTTCCCACTGCTGGTGCTGAGTCAACCATCACTGAATAACCAACATGAGATCCGAACGCTCCTGGCGTATTGTCGCCCACTCGCCCAGCTGGGTAGCTCGTGTGTTCGACTCTTTCTGGCCTTCTGGAAAGGCGTATAATGTCCCTAGCCTTTCAGGTCCGCACGTCTCATCCTTAGAGGCGGAGGGCCAGCGTCAAGCACATACCTCGCGATCCCCCTCGGGGCCAGTCATCACCGCCGGGACGGCATCGGCCTTGACGCAGTTACCAGACGAGCTCTTATTGGAAGTTTTGAAGCGTCTCCAACTCAGCTCTCTCTACATGCTCCGCCAAACTTGTCGGCGCCTTCGTTATCTGGCTGAAGATCACACGCTCGAGGACTTTAGGCTGGAGTTTCTCCGACCTGAGGGGGAGAGCTTTTGCATGACTCAAGTCGGATTTCATCAGCGTCTGGAAATCAGAGGCGTGCTGCTACGAAAATCTCTCTGTGATACCTGTACTCACCTTGCAGACACAGGTGAATTAGTTCGGCGGATGAGGTCACTTTACGCGCCTCTTTTCTGTCACGGCTGTCGTGTAGACCACCCAGCCCTCTTCTTCCCCCCGGGAGAAGAGCGTAACAGAAAATGCCTCGGACACCTTGGCCGGTTCTCTCTCTGCAATCATCGAACCCTCTCCGGAAAGCATATGCTGGGAACCCCCGAAAACCTGCTGCCGAAAAGAATCGTCTGCAAGGATGTTGCACATTTGCCCCTGAATCTCGAAGATGATACTAAGCGTGCCATGGCCTTGGGTTGTCTTCCAAAAATTCGTTCGCCGCCAGGCATTGCTCCGACCTATGTTAGTGTCACAAAAGCCATCGCCTTGCTGCACCTGGACCACCGTTGGCGTATCGATATGGGCAGCATCCGACAGCGCCTCGCAGCCCAGCTCAAAGACTCTAAACAACTTTGCAAACACCTTTCATATCAAATCCCGCAGCTTCTGGATAGACTCCAGTCGGATGACTGCTCCTGTTTTCCGCCATCTGGCATACCTGCCGCACGATGGTTCTGGCCGCCCCACTGGCCTTATAACCATCACGAATTCGTCTGCCGGGAATGCGGCGCGAAGTATAACTGGGTACGGAGGATGGGTGAGAAATCATCCCGTTGGAGCTACATAGTTCTCCATATGGAAATAGGATGGTTCAACGGAACCCCTCTGAGCATCGGCTGGCTCTCAAACCTTGACTACAAAGGGGGCAGAAACCCTGTCCTTTGCGAAAAGACCAAAGGCGTGCTCTGGTGTGATAAGGCCGACTGCGGCACCGGGCCTGGTTTGCGATGGTTGAGAATGGCAAAGACCTTTGCACACGAGGCTTCGTGGATCGACATGAACAAGGGAGGGGTGGGCCTTGAAAGGATTCGCCCATTCTCACGAGAATATGAGGTGTTTCTGCAGATGGGAAATTGTTACCGACAGGCGCGACGAGTGTCAATTTATAGCCGGGACTGGGGCTCGAATCTGTAGCCTCGTGCCCAGTACAACGAAGGTATTGTGCGTCAGTTTCCATTCCAAGAGATCCCAATCACTTGGAGCCCAGTTCTTAGCAACCACAAATCATCCTTAACCAGGTTTAAAGATATCCTATGGACTCTAATCCCTCTTGTTGATGAATTTTTAAAAGGAGCCCGTTAGCCGGAATGATAGAGAGTGCAGTTGTCAAGGCGCCGCGCGGCATCGCAACCCTGAACCCTTCCACCATGACTACTCCTACTACGGCCCTCCCTCTTGCTAGGTACCTATGCCAGCGGGGGACATAAAACACGAGACTCAGGGAGGTGAGGGCACAGCCAATTCAGTCTCGTGTATTTTGTCCCCCGCTAGCTATGTAAACGGGTGTCTATCTACTGTCGTATATTACCTGTGCCTCAATTTTTCATTTTTCATTTCCATTTTTCATTTTGCATCAGGATAAGCTGCCATGCCCACCTAGACATGGGTCGTTCCTCCCTTCCCTAAGCCAGCAGGAATGACACCTGGTGGGAACCTTCCCTATGTTCTAGTTTCATGATCTTTGCCCACCGTCGACTGGAACCATCTTCACATCTCCAACCACTTTCATCGAAATCGCTGCCCGAACCCTCCGAATCGCCCAAATCACCCAATTCATAGAGACTAGGAACCATGGTGGATATTGAAGTTGTGAAGAGTTCCCTGACCGTCGTGGGTTCCATACTCACGATCATTTCAAACACCATTTCTATTTGCAAGACCACATACAAATCTTGGAGGAAGGCCAGTAAGTGAATAGTTTGCTCTATACATCTTTGCTTGATGGAACCCTGTTGACCAACCCTACCTATGAAGAGTACTCGGGAAACCTGGCCGTCTCGACCTGGCCCCCAATGTCGCTGTGGTTGTCCTGGATCTGTTTTTCGATGGGCTCTAGGACCCTTCGTAAAGCCCTGGCAACGGTGTCACCAAAGAGACCCGCGCATCGTCTGTTGAAAGGGTCCCTCGTAGGAGGTTATATGTCTCCCCGAGGGGAGAAGGGAGAGGGTATTAGTTCTTATAGCTGGCGGCAGAGCCAGGGACTTCTATTGCTATGGTTCTCGCTATTATATTAAGAGAGATAGTAGTCTTATCTTCAGAGGGTAGAAAAAAATAATTCTCTTCTTTCTTATATAGAGGTTAGAGTAGGTAATTAAATGTACTATAAGAGACTTATCTTTTTATAATAATATAGCTAGGTATAACTCTTCTTCTATAGGCTATAAAAATTAAAAAGAAAAGGCTACTATATTAACTTTAGGTTATAATGCTATAATATTTTAATAATCTATTCTTTATTATAGTTAAAGCTTGCCCCTTGATGGGTTAAGCCAGAAGACTGTTAAAAGGGTCCCTAGCTCTATGTCGCGTTCCTCTGCCCAGAAAGAAGCACACGAAGCTTACGTGAAGAAGGCGGATGGACGGCTTGCTAAGAGCGAAAGAAAAGTCCTCGCCCTAGAGAAAGATGCTGGAACCATGAACTAAACAAGACCCATCACACCAAGACCTCAAGTGGCGCATGCAGTGGCGCATGCAGTGGCGCGTGCAGTGGCGCGTGGCTGGTGATTTGGCCAGCGAGGCTGAAGGCACGTGATAGCAAACATCAGGCTGGCCAAATTGCCAATCATTGATTCATTGTGAATTGTGATACAGCTTTCAACCTGGTCCGCTTCATCATTACCCAGCCGCATCGCTAGCATATCCCTTACAATGGCGATCCTCCCCGATATCCCCGGCCTCATCGCCTCCGTGATAGTAGCGGGGCAGCCGGCGACCGAATACGAGCCACCCGACGACGGCGAAATACCCACCGACCCAGACCAAAGCCTCGCCCGACTCCCAGCATGTCATCGCTACATCGAATCCAAGACGGGCGCAACTTTCAAGATCAGGGTCGATGTCGCCTCTTCCTTTGCCTTCCCTGGAAACAGCGACATCTTGCATACTCGTGTCTTCATTGATGGATCCAAGGAAACCGGTGTGAGAGTCCGAAAAGACGACGTGCCTACAACATGCCATGTCTCGCAAACGACCAGGTCCGACGCCGCCCTCAACCAACAAGTCTACAAAAAGTTCATCTTTGCTCCTGTCACGACAAGTCCGTTGCCTACATAGCACGCACAATGGTGAACGCTGGACTAACACGATTCTCAGCCGAGGACATGGATAGCGACAAGGTTGCAAGAGACGCCAAGCGCGTGCAAGAACTGGGCACCATAAAAGTCGTCATCACAGCTGGGAGATTTGAGGGTTATCGGGAGTTGAAACCAAGCTCTCGGCGAGCATCTAGTGACGTTCGGAATCCAGGACCAAGTTCCCAGCAGGCCATCGATCACACTCAGTCACTTGAAGTTGCAGAGAAGGCCATGAAGGGCAAAGAGTTGAGTCATGGTGCGAGGTAAAAACTCCCTTCCCGCTTTGACATTTTTGCTCTAACAAAATATAGCTTTGTTACCGTGCCTGGACGTGCTTGGAAGCCCAAATCCAGGAGAGCCCTCATTAGGAATCGTTCAGCCATTGCTGTCTTCTATTTCCACTATCGGTCTCGCGGTGCGTTGACACACCCTGCCTGGGAAGTGTCTCATGCTCATCAACTTTGCTTTAGATGCTCTTGACCACGAAATGGTAATACCGCGATCACCACCAATGCCTGCACCTGTCAAGATGATCCAAGACCTCACCAATTCCGACGAAGAAGGTGTCAAGGTAAGCATTGGTCCTCCTACGCCTGCCATCTTGGCATATATCCAACGGTCGGTATGACTGTTGCTGACTGTTGATTAGATCAAGCCAGATGCTCCAGCTCGAGTCAAACGTGAGCGTGAAAACGAGCCAGTATCCAAGATACCGCTGAAGATGGTGAAGCTTTCCAACGGGAGAGAAGCGATCGACCTGACAGACGATTAGTTGGGTATTACTTTGTGTATTCAACGACAGAGAAGGCCATGGCCTGTAATCTAACAGAGGATAACGGTCTTTTTCGCTGTGGCAATTATTTCTTTTTGTAATGGTGAACGGACAGACTTGGAGTTGAAGGAAGTGAGTCGGGCTGTGATTAGGGGGCGAACTTTCGGGCGTTTGACTGCCAGTGCAGATTTGGTTTGTCAGAAAGATATTACTAGTGCTTTTAGGCGAGGCAATCAGGCACAGCCATTTAAATACGGACTACTCTTGTGGTGATGAGCTACAGATTACCCACCCTCATCCACCACGGCGTCACATGGATTCTTTTAGCCAGCACCCCCAGAATTCCGTGGACTTTTTCAAATAGTTGAGCATGACATACATTAACGAAACCTTTTACTCGACGTTTTCTGTGGTCTTTTCGACGTCCTAAAAACCACCCTCCCCAAGCGAGAGAGTGAATCAACTATTCCTCTTGTGGTCATGCAATCTTGTTATTCCAACTTCTCACAGTCTCGTTGTCTTTCTAGCTCGTCCTTAACCCAAATTATGTCTTGGCCAACCCTACTTATGGCTTCTTCATAACCATCAGTTGTGCCTCGCTTATGGGATCCAAGACCAACCTCCGAAGAGCCAGGTGACGAAGAATAGTTTGGTGCTTGAACCCCCCTGAACCGACCTCATCCTCCGTGAACAAACTTCTCTCCACAATGAGCGTACGGGCCCCAGCCACTTTTGACCATACTTGAATCACCTGGGACGCCAAGCCAATGTCCTGTCCAGTGCTCCGCCAGGTTATCGTAGCTCGACAGTCCTCCTGTGCGTAGCGGAACAAATATCCATACCCCTCGCCAGAGTTCCACAGCTCGATGATCCGCCGCCGAGGAAGTTTACTGGCTGCCCTGCCAGCAGAGGTGAGCAATGACGTTACGAATTGTTGGCTTGTGAATGGTCGTAATGAATTTGCCCGAAGAGAGAGACATTCCAACTTGGATCTCCTGCGCTTTGCCTCCGGAATTAATTGTCTGAGAAATGCCCTGGCGCTGAGCTCCAGGGGAGGGCAGAAATTGGCGAAACGATGGCATGATGTCGCCATCAACTGTGATAGTGGCCCGAGAATGTCATGAACTGGCCGATGGTGATGGTTGGCTAAGATTCCCATCTGCATCAGTGAGAAGCTCTGAACACCAAGAGGGAGGCTGGGCATCAAGTGACACTGGAGACCTAAAATATCATTAGCCAAACCTCATTCGATTTCTTCTATTAGGTAGGTTTCTCTCACCAGTCAGGAAGGCCTCGTCGTCTTCCTTTGTCCGCCCTTCCCATCTCTCAAGCCGAAACGATTCTAGGGCCACAAAACTTTCGCGAAAGAGCTTCGCCAATGCCTTGCCCGTGATCCCCCTGAGGAGGCTTCTACGTAGAATAAGTCCCTTAACTATAGGGACGTTTGCGAGACTCCTCGTTGTATTGCTGGATGCCGCTTCCCTCTCGACCAGCCATGGTTGAAACTCAAGCGGCGTTCCACGAAGCCGCTGTGCCATTCCGCGTCGGACCACAGCCGGGCGTCGTATGACCCCAGAACTCAGTATATCTGCCCTTTTCTTCTTATAGTATTCCAAATAACTCGGATATTTTTCCAAGTCCTCCTCAAATTGGAATGGGTAGTCGTTGCGAATGTCGAGTTGGAGAGGGTGGAATATCTCGTCGCTGGGCGAGTAAGCGGTAATCTCTAATATAAGCCCTCCACGGGTACCATTCCAAGAGGATAATGCATTGAGTAGAATTACCATGACCCGCGTAAAAACCTGATTATTCCTATTACCCGGATTATTAGTGATACCTCGCGTAAGGCCCAGATAATACCACTTACCACTTAATATTTGCCGCACTCTCCGGCTTATCGAACACGCATTCAGTGTATTCAGCAAGTTTGACATATACTCGCAAACGATTAATGTAATTCAGGCGGATAGAATTCTCCCCTGACACTGCTTTTGAGAACTCGAGGAGATCTAAAGATGTGAGAGCCATGCGCCGAAATGTTCTCTTTTCGAAGAAACTTCTCCACTCGCGAGATACGGCAGCCAAGCACGAAGCTTTGGGAAACCCACGGTCGACGATGGTTTCTCCATGATCATTTTTCGGCAAAATGTATTCCAAGACGAATAGACGGATCTCCGGAGACAACGAATACCAAGAAAATCCGGCAGCGGAGGTATTGCTAGTTGTGGAGGTATCCATGGCGGTTGATGTTGAGATTTGCTGAAGTTTGTAGCCAAATATTTCATATTGCGGTCTCTATGAAGATGAGGGGCAGTATTTAACTATCAAACATAATTTTTTTTTAGTTTTTCATCTGCGTTTCGGGTGCGTGCATGAGCGAGAGTGCAAAGCAAAACTTTGCTGTCTTGCGAGAACTCTCAAGTCGCTTTCTGACATCTTATTTACCACTTATTTACCACTCACCTTCGGAAGATGTGTTTCGATACTTAGCCGTAGAATTCCGATTAAGGCACTAAGCCGAAGGCTGGTGTGTTGAGAACTGTGCTCTTTACATTGATGCTCTCTTCTAAACCTGCTATGATTAACGGCATCGGCATCCGCTTACTAGGATCATGCAAGAGATCCCAGAGGAATTGCAGTTCGACTTAGATTCCATTTTATAAATCATAGGAGTGTTACTGAACATAATTCTTGCAAAATCTACTGAATGTTTGCTATAGATAGTAAATGAGCAAGGATCTACGAAGGATTAATCTCCCTTATGATGGATCGCTTGTCTTTGGTCTTGGTGGTGAATGGCTTGCTCAGGGAGTGGAAGTAGACACATTCGATTGTCACTAAATAAGAAAGAAACCTTTGGTCATAAAGAACGTTAAACAAAATATTGACCCTGCCTTCTCATAAATGTTAAAATTTCGCTACTTGTTTTACCAATACACCTTAAGGGCTCTGCGTTCTAAAACCAACATAACTAACAATGCGATTCTATTGAATCGTAATGCCGTCCAATCTCCGAATGACACACTGTAACATCCGAGGAATTCAATACTGCGCCTCTGATCCTGCACCTGAGGTCGACTGAGATGGAGGCGGCCGAAGTGGCGTATGCTGCGTGCCAGGCATGCGACAGGGGGAAGACATCTGACCCAACCGGTATGCTAGGGCTCCACCAGCCCAGTTGAGAGAGCTTTGCTGTCCTTTCATGTGAGGAATGTAGCTTTGATGATTTCCTGCGTTGGGGTTCGCACGACGCAGTGGCCGTGGGCGCATGAGCCTGGTGCGCGGTGAGATGGGGACCACGCTGCGAGGATATCCAGACTTGTTGGTTCGGGCGGCACTGTCAGGTCTATTGGGGAATGGGTCTTGGGGAAGACCACGGGCGAATTCCGGCAATGGAGAGTGCGAGCCTTGCCTAGATGCTTGGCTAGGGGTAGAACCGGCTCGCTTCCTGGAGCTCTGTCGAGTAGCTGGTCGTGGGCTCGAGTTGGACCTTGGCCTGTTTGACCTTGTAGACTGGCCGCTCTTGGCGGAAGCTTTGTCGTCGTGGAGTGGAGGAGGCGGAGTACCGCGTGCATCTGTTGACGGGCCAGGTGAGGGTGTTTTGGGGGTGGGAGGTTTGCACGAGTCAACGGGAGATAGGCTAGTGTCGCCTGTAGTCTTGATCATTCGCTGTCGGTAGTTGGTAATGTGCTCTGCCTGTTGTCTTCTCTGTTCTGTAAGCTTCTTGGATATATCCTCATCGTCAGCGGTGTCGTAATCGATCTCCTCCTGATCATCATCCTCATGGATCTGCTGCTCGGCCTCGTTCCAGGCTTCACGAACATGAGATTCTTGCACTCGAATCTCAAGATAGTTCTGAAACTGTGCCGGCGTAATAATCTTGCCACGGCGAGGCAGAGAGATTTGCAGTTTGTCGAGTTCTAGATCAAGGTCTATCTCTTCAGGCTCGCGGGTGTCAAGGTTCTCCTTGTCATGGATGCGGGAGAGCTCTGAAAGGGAAGCGAATCCGTCAGATCTTGGTAGAGGACGGCTCGGCTTTGATGAAACAGGAAGCACGGTGACGGGGCCGTTCAAGAGAGGCCACTCGGGATCTTGATCAAGGGGCGGCACAACACCAATCTCAAATGGTGCCTCGGGACTGTGGAAGAATTGTGTAGGCTGCTCCTGCGTACTCCACCGCGCTGAAGAGCATGACATTAGTAACATGTCTGCTACCACGAGAAGAGGGCAATGCATTTACCCATCAAGGGTTGAGGAGTCACATGGTTGTCGCTCTGTGGAGGGACGAGATGAGTCCTCTTGTCAGCTGGCGGTCGCGAGAAACCATCGGGGCCTCTCTGCCCGCTTTCCAGTTTGGATTGAGGCGCTGTAGTGAAATCAAAGGTATTCGTGCTGACGCTTCGTCCCCAGAAACCCCCATGGCGCTTGTAATGAGGGGGACTCATGATGTTGGGGCTGTCAGGGACGACAGGGTTGCTTTGCTTCCCACTTAGAAAACAGTTCACGAGCGATTATGGGAAGCAAACTTGGTCAAATGTGAGAGCGAATATCTTGATTGACTAAATACCACTGGTGAGTGACGTAGTGAGTAACATGGGAATATTCTCGCCCCTCCTAAAAGGGGGCTCTCCCTTGCATATGTCGTGGCCGAGCTCTGAATGGCTACTGAAAGCCCACACATCAGCCACGGTTTAACGAGCTCGAAGTCCACGTCATTTGACTCTAGCAGGCTGTTGCGGGACGTCCAACTCAGACATGATACGAGGATCTGAAACGAATGCCATATGACACAGCACGAAGGTCGCGTCTGCAGCACATGACGAGGAAAAGCCATTGCAACAGTCCAGTGACCTTCGTAATAAGATACACGATACAGGCCACCTCTAGATCTTTCAATGGGAGAGGAACGCTTTGTACAAAAGCGGCACCACCTGCCTACGTCGCAACCCTGAAAAGTACCTTGATCAATGTCCTCTGATTGTGCCGATTGCTCCTGGTTTGTGTGGATGACTTCTCCGGCTATTGCGAGGCCATGCCCTTTAGCCATCTTGCTGGGCATCACTAGACGAGCCCTATTCGAGTGAGAGCTCAGATATAAACGTCGAGAAGGTACGACAGAGGTGGAGGCTGAAGATGGGCAAATCCAATACACCAGAAGGATCCCTGCACGCACAACGCCGCGTTCATGGCCATGAAAGAGGGGACCTGGCAGGACGTGGAGATGCACCTGAAATGGGAGGCAGAAAATGCCAATGCCCAGAATGAGATGAGAATCCCGCGGACGTTCGATCGGGAGGATTGGGTCATGGTGGTGTGGGACGGGTACCCCCAAAGCTAAGGCGTCGATGAAGGGGACCATTCAAGATTCAACAACGAACTGACGAAAGTGGGATTAGCGCGGAGGAGACCATTTGAAGAAGTTTGTGCCTCTTGCAGGCTGCTTGCGGACCGCGGGAGACGATAAGCTGAATCTTTCTAGGTTCTTGCGGAGGCCCTGGAGTGCGCTGCTGGAGCCTGACTTGGGAGAATTTTGGGGAACGTGGATGCTTGACGAGGGACCGCAGGAACATGCATTGTTCGAAAGAAAAGGAAAGAAAAGAAAGGAATTATCTGCATTGGGATAAACCGCCGTTTGTTTGTCATTGTGGGAGCTTTGCGGTTGGGCCTAAGTGGTCCCTTACTCGGGCGAGTGAGTATTTGTTTTGGCCCTGCAGCCTTCACCAGATTTTAGGAGCTGACCGCCATAGAAATAAACATCTGCCTCCTAACCCTCTTACCCTCTTTTTCTGCGAGAAGAATCTCGCTTGGGATCCCTTCGCTCTCTCTTCTCGAATGGTCCCTCGAATGATCCCTTACCCCCTGCAGCCCCGGGTGTCGCGCCTGGACCGAGCCAAGGTTCCCTGTTCAGCAACCCATCCACACACGTCGGAGAAGCCTCCAATACAAATAACGCCCAAGGTGATCACGACAAAGGGCCCCGGACCCCGCGTCGCAAAGATGGGGAAAAGTTTAACGCCATGAGGGTACCTCCCCCCCATCCGCCTTGAGTTGGGCACGTGGATTGAAGGCAACCAGACTACCCCTTGTTTTCGAAGACGTTTCGGGCGAACCTTTCAGTGTGCATGGCCACATATCTTGCTCTGAGAAAGTTTACGATTTTGCCTCAATTGCTCCTGCCCTGGTGATTCAAGCCTGGTTACATCTGGACGTTGAGTGGAAGGTGGTCATCTTTGAAGGCATCCTGTATTGGAAGCCAAGCATACCTTTGGACCTTGAAGCTCTGGCCGGCGTGGATACGGAAGATGGAACCTCCCTCCTACCATTTGACTTCGATACCACAGTCTACATTGAGGCTCCTAGCTCCGGCGGGAAACGACCAGGCTCGTCCTCCAATGCCTCTGGCCCTCGCCGCAAACGAATCCGCCTTACAGACGTCAGCCAACCTTCGGCCCGTGCCACCAGGCACCCCGCTTGACATCATTCCTGCTGGGACCTCCACGACGTCCAACAATATCAGCACCACGGCCAATACTCTGTCTTGTTTCGTGGAATCGAGTGGGCAAGAATTTGTTGATTGGCGAAAGCAGAACCCTGGAAAGGCCTTGCCTCGACACATGCGGATCGATGGGGGAATCGCCGAATGCTACGATAACGGGTTCCCCTACGACATCGCCTACCTGGATGAATCCCAGCTCCCCTACTTCGTCTCCCTTACCGCCATGCAGCAAGGTGTTACCTGGAACTGTTACCGGTTCGAAGGGAGCCTATACTGGAGATCGACACCTCTGGCTTTGACGATTGATATCGACGCCGCTATTAGGGCTGAGGAAACCCACCCACGATTGGCGACTGGCCGCTCGGCCCGGGGAAACCACCCCGCCGCCGGCTTGCAACGCACGCACCGACATGACTCAATCCAGCAAAAGTGCGACTTCAACCGACACGAAGACGCGTTTCTGCGCGACTTGGCCCACGTTTTGGTCTATCCTCGTCGCCATCTTGAAAGCAACAACGCCCCTGGGCCTCGGTGCCAGATGATCCCGGTCCCTACACGAACGATTCCCACGAATGATCCTCATATGAACGACCCGAAACGATAACGCGTCGATGGCCACAAGCGAAGGACAATTCCTCTTTTTCGTGGGGCCTCAGGGGAGCTCGACAGACGAACTTCAAAATACCTTTGCAATCTTCTGCATCCTACGATTCTTTTCCGCCTCGAGAGTGTACTTCACTTGCGAGACCAGAGTCCAGGTCTGTGTGATCTTAGAGGATACTCACCTGGCACAAGGAACGATCGACCTGTCAATGCCATGGGCACCTCCAGAAGAAGCGACCAACTTGACCATCGACAGATCATGATACCATCGACCTAGCGATCACGCCCTCGGAAGATATTATAGCCAGCGTGGCAGTTTTAAAGCGAGTGCTCTGCCCTTCCAGGCTCTGGTCATGCATTCAAGGCCTACCCCGAAGTACTCGACCGAAAGATACGCGACAAGCTCGCTGGCTACACCATGCCATCAACTCCGCGGTAGCATGGCAGACTTCTTGCTACCTATTGTGCAAATGGATCTCGCGAATGTGAAAATACTGGTAGCGAGGAGTTGTACGGCATGGCAGCGATGACAGGATAGTGTTCCGCTACCACAGCGGCACCTTCAAGGTCGTCGCCCATCATGCGATACCAAACGTCAAAGAGGGGAGGCCTGAGTACCAGAAGGACTGACTTAGGACTCTCGCCGTAACCCATCATCACATGAACAGATGCATGGATCTCCTGACGCGTTGGCGCAGTGACTTGGCATACGACACAGTCAACTACTTGACTAACAGCAGTTCAAAAACCCTCCCTCGCTCTGTATTACTGCATGAATTTCTACCAGCCCTGAACCAGGCTTTGGCCTAACTTCAACAGCGCACAAGGTAAGGGCGTAGAGACTGAGGCTAAAGAGCGGACGGCATCAATACGTAGGTATTGTTTGATGCTCTCTTGGCAAACCCCCAAGGGAGAAGACGCACATCGAGTGACGAGCTGCCCAAAAGGGCAATGTAGGACCATCAAAGGTGAGCCGGTTTTGCTGCAAGTCATGGCGGTCCTTCTCGTCGATTGGGATCTGCTGCCTGCTGAGGTCCTGCTTAGGGCTGTCTCCTGTCTTTCGAGAATGTTGATAAGCGAGCCAAAGTCGGCGAATCATGCTTGATTCGTCTCTAACACGCCCCCACAGTGCCTTGCCCCAGCCCCGTTATGGTGCAAACATGTGCTGATGATCCTGGTTTGAGATTGACTGTGCCTCTGAGTGGCAGATTTGAGGATGGATAAGGCTGACTGAGAGAAATACAACTGGTCAAGCTGCATGCTAAGGGCGCACGTGCGAGGGCCTGTTTGCTTCTTAAAAAGAGATCTCTCCATACTGGCTGGAGTCGCGAAATTAGCGTTGAAGCCATCCATCCATCCATCCATCCATCCATCCATCCATCCATCCATTCACCATGGCCGAGTCGTCTCAGTTTCTCCTCCAGCCGCTGAACTCGCTGACAACAAGACGACCTGACAATGGCAACCATGATAGTCATGACAATGCTCGCAATCGCGCCTACGATACAGACGAGACACATGGAGATGTTTCTTTCGTGACAACTGGAATTGACGGAAACGACAGCCATAGTGCTAGCCACAGACGCAGCCACAGCACTGAACCATCCCCTAAAGCCACAGGCCTGCTCATCCGAGACACGACCACCAAGGACGTCGACAAGTCGCCTTCACTGCGCCGTCAACAGAAAGGCAACATCTTTTTAATATGGAGCCTAGAGCTGGCCCTATTACTACTAGCTGCCGGGCTATTGGCCTCCATTTACGGCATCTTGAGCGCGTACAGCGACGATGAAGTGCCCAACTGGGATGGCAACAACAACGGTACTGGTGGTGCAGGCATCACGCTCAACGCCCTTGTTGCTATCATTGCCACCATCTTCCGTGCTATCCTGGCATTTGTTGCACTACAAGTGCTAGCCCAGTTGAAATGGGACTGGGTATCAGCACGCTTCAGGCCGATGAGCGACGTGCAGCGCTTTGATGATGCCTCACGCGGCGCCTGGGGATCACTTCAACTGCTACCGCTCGTGGCTTTACATCAACCGCTGGCCGTGGTCGCCGTCATTGTAGTTGTCGTGTCTCTAGCCGTCGGACCAATGACGCAGCAGACAATGCAGACTTACTATTGCGCCCGTGTCGTCGAGGGACGTCCTGCTGCTATTTCTGTGGCTAACCGCATTGACGAGTCTCTCTACTTTAAGGAGCGTCCATCCGCATTCGCCCTCCACGTTGGCTTACAGTCGGCTATGCAAGACTCCATCGTGAACCCATCCAACGACTCCAACATTGCTGCGCTCTTCACCTGCCCCTCCGGCAATTGCACCTTTACTGCCTACGCCGACCATCCAGGGCAGCCTGAAAATGAGAAGGTCTCTCACGCCAGTCTAGGCATGTGCAGCCGCTGTGAAGATGTCTCGGAGCTGGTTGAGAGAGTTGTCTATGTGCCTCGTCAGAAAACGGAGCAGGTCACTGTCAGCCTGCTTGTATCAAGCACTGCCAGCTCAGGCAACTACACAGAACGGCTCGAAATTAAAACAGGGAACCCTGCCACCTCGGGCACTCAATACCTAAGTGCTGGCCTCACAGGCAATCTCACCTGGGCGCGCAAGGTGGTGCCGCGCGAGTTTGTCAATACTGCTCGCTGGTCGGCTGTCAACTTCACCATACTCGCCTTTTCACAAGAGCACTGCAAAACTTTGGACAATGGTACTGTCTCATGTCCTCTGAGTTCAAGCAACAGCTCAGATGCCACCGCCTGGAGCCAGCCGACAGATTACGTTGCAGCCACTTGTATCTTGTACCCCTGTGTCAAGCACTACGCGGGGCGAGTCAAAGATGGTGCTCTCGAAGAGAGAGTAGTCAAGAACACGCCGCTTCGTCTGCAGAAGTCTGAGCCTCTCTGGGATGGTGGTGAGACACTCCCTCAAACCTTTATGCGAGGCGTCCAGACACCGTGCTTGGTCAACGGAACACTCTACACCTCGTCGAATATGACATCTGCTTCTGAGAAGCTGCCATCATCTGCCAGACAAACCGTGTCGGTACTCTCAAAAGACTGGGCTACCGAGGATCTTGACGCCCCATCTGAGTACACCAATGTCACGGCACCTCAGGAGTGCGTGGCATCGCTTTGGCCGGCCTTTATCCTGGCCTTCCAGCGAGAGCTATCGGGGACATTTGATGCTTACTGCAGACCACAAGGGTTCCAAACAGAATACGTCGCTTGCTTCGGTAGATATGGCGGAAGCTCGTTGGCCATGGCCGCTATTCTACGCTCTCGCACTACCAATCTCGATTCGATTAGAGAAAACATCGACTCTATGGCCATGAGAATCACCACCGAAATGCGCCGCGCTGGATGGGGTCCATACGCCATGGCCAGCACATCCTCCAAGGGTGATGCTTGGGAGAATCGGACGTGTCTTCACGTGGCATGGGCCTGGTTTGCCCTGCCTTTGACTCTCTTGGTGCTATGCATCGTGATGATTTCTTGGATTATTGTGAAAGAGTTGATGAACAGGAATGCAGGGGTGATGTGGAAGAGCTCAATGCTGCCCTTCTTGCTCAAGGACCAAGTTCCCGCGATAGAGACGATGAGCATGAGGGAGGTGGATGCAGCAGCCAAGGGCTTAGAGGTGAAGCTACAAAAGCAAGAGTAGTGATTCCATCTTATTAGTAGAGTAGCAAATAGACGTGTCCATGCGACGCCATTCAAGATTTGCAACCAAGAGACCTTATAGATATGAGCTGACATGTAACGATCATGCCTTATTCCTTATCGTGTGTCTCCTTAACCTTTAATCAGCCAAATCTGGCATACGGGCTCTGCTGAAAAGACGGTGTTGCCTGGGGGTCTGCAAGCGGTCGAATTCGGCCGAACCCATCAGGTGCTTGGTAATGAGACTTTCCTTGCCACTCACAACTCATTGTATCTTGGCATTCCTCCTGTGTTTCCAGTTCAAGTTAGCTTTGCGCAAAGTATCCACAACTGCGTGAATGACTGCATGAGTTTGTGAAGCTTCGACTATCACATTGAGATGGCGCGGCAGGGACTATAACTCGTCGCTAAACTTGGAAGACCAGAGATCCATGCTCTTACACGTTATCAAAACTGCCTTGACACTGAGATCCACATCATACGTTGAAGGAGGGCAGCCGACAGGGATATGTTGAGATCATTTAGGAAATCATTGCGCAGTCCCATTCCCGACCGTGTCTCACGGCCATCTTTGCGCTCCACGGAGGCACCGGGGTTTCACGGATGCCTATTAATGACAAATATACGGCAAACAAGAGGAATCTGAAAGCTTTGAAATCAAGATAGCGAAAAGGTCAACCTGTGTGGAGGGACGCGAGCTGTGTTCGAGTATATGAATCTTGCCATGTCACAACCATTAGCAGCATTACCAGCCGATACACATCAAGTTTGTTCTTAGCTCCACCAATTCTCATTTTATTTTTAACATGCCTACCTTCTTGGTGACTGGAGCGTCGCGTGGTCTCGGGGTAAGGTTACGAAAAGTGCTGTCAAATCCGCCTCTCTGACATGTGTCCAATTGCAGTTCGCCTTTCTCAAGGAGCTCTCGGCAGATCGTGAGAATCTCGTTGTTGGACTTGTGCGCAACAAGTTATCTACTGAAAGAAAGATTGTGGAAGAGCTCGGCTCTCTGGACAATATTCGCATTGTCGAAGCTGACATCACCAACTATGAAGCCCTCAAGGTAAGCCATTTGCTGTGTATATAGTCTGCAGCTAACAGTCACCTCAGGAGTCTGTCCAAGAGGTCTCCAAACTCACTTCTGGAGTGCTTGATTATATCATCGCAAATGCAGCCCTGATCCCATCCTGGTCGGCGTGGGACGCTGTCGATGTCTTGTGAGTAGCGTGGCTCATTGTCAAGTAAAAGACATGACTAACACACACACAATAAAGAGCCCAGAATCCAGAGTTACTCGAAAAGGATATTCTTGACTCAGTCAAGGTCAATGTGGTTGGAAATGTTCATCTTTTCAACCTTTACATGCCTCTCGTTCTCAATGGCCGAGCTAAGAAGGTGGTAGCTATCTCCTCGGGCATGTCGGATATCGAATTCATCCGTCAATTTGAGATTGAGCCAGCAGCCCCTTATGCTGTGAGCAAAGCGGGAGTCAATGTCGTAATAGCAAAATTCGCGGCTCGTTACGCAAAGGATGGCGTGCTGTTAATGAGCATCTGTCCCGGCAGCGTGAACACTGGCTTCGAAGGGGAGAGTACGTATAATCCAAAAAAACGGTTGCGTATATCGATGCTAATACTACTTAGTGACTGAAGAGAAGACGCAGAAGGCGCTTCGACTGGCAAGCAAGTTTGTGGACTATGCCCCCAACTTCCGAGGCCCAAGCTCGCCGGAGGATTCTGCCAAAGCGGTTCTGGGGGTCATGTTTGAGGCTTCGCTGGAGAAGGGGGACAGTGGATCATTTGTTTCTCGTTATGGAAATAAGCAGTGGATGTAGACTTGTTGATTGAGCTTTCGGGATGGAATCCGTCTTTGTGTAGACCGACGATGGTATCTATTCGCTCAACTTCTGCCGGAGTTATCTCACCAAGAGCCGGGCTTTAGCTACATAAAAACACAATATCAACATTTGATAGCATCTTATCCCAATTCACACAGTGGACAAACCACATGAGGGAGATCGTGACAGCCCAGACTAAGGGGAGAAGTAAAGTGAGTTTTGGTCCGTAAACTATCAACGTTGTTGAGTAGGAAGTATCTTGCTTGAGAATCCGTAAAATTTCGCCTCAACGAAAATGACAACATGAACGTGCATGACTTGGAGCTTAAAAGAAGAGCCACTCGTTATTGGGCGAGTTAACTAGATGTAGCACTGATCCTCCACCCTTGTCATGTTGAGTGCGCAAAAATTCCCCGTTACGAACTAACCCTTGGTCTCCCAATCGGCTGAGACTGGATCGCCAACATCCTAATCAGGGTAGCGTTGCGCAGTGAATATGGCCATGGTGAGAATCTTTGTGGACCGGGAAATGGAATTACAACAATTAGTCATATGAAAAAGCTTGGGATTATTAATTGTGTAAACATTCGACCGTAGTGTTCGGACGAAAGGTCAGAGTTGATATAAAGCTTTAAGGGCTGACAACTCCCTGCAACTTGGTTACTCACTCATACCGCACCCTGACGTGATATCATGGCCTCTGCTGAGCCTTACGAAATCACCGTACTCGGTGCCACCGGTTGGACAGCTACTATTTGCGCCGAACACATCGCCAAGACCTTCCCAACAACCACGAGATGGTGCATTGCTGGTCGGTCAGCCGACAAGCTCGAACGTCTCAGGCAGAGTTTAAAAGCTATCAACCCAGACCGACTCGAACCGACAATCCATCTTATTCCCCGACTTGATGCTGGAAGTCTTGACCCGCTCATTATCAACACCAAGGTTCTCATAAACGGCATTGGACCCTATCACCGACATGGAACTCCTGTGGTCAAGTCCTGCGCTCAGAATGGCACCCACTACGTCGACTTCAGCACCGAGACAGCTTGGATCGCCGACATGATTCATGACTACCACACTCTGGCGGAACAGTCGGGAGCCATCATTATACCAGCCATCTCCGGCTCGAGCTCTCCGTCCGATCTGGTGGCATGGCTCCTGGTGACCCATCTTCATGACCATGGGCTTCCAGCGCCATCCGAGGTCGTTTGCTCAGGAAAACTTAACATGTTGGGAATGCAAGGCGGCTCACTTCACACTGTTCTTGATGTAGCCGAGCACCAAGGTATTAGCGGGTGGTTGAATGGGGACTCGTGGATCTTGTCTCAGGCGCCGAAGCCTCTCAAAACAACTCCTCCTGGTCTCCTTGGTCATCGTTATGACCCAGTCTTGGGCCACCTTGGGACGTCATTTGTTGCTTGGGGGAACCAATCAGTTGTCCAACGCTCTGCCGGCTTCGACACCCAAATCTACGGTCGAGATTTCATTTTTCGCGAGTACATTCCTACTTCCGGCTTCGTCTCTGCAGCCTTCGTCCACATTGCCACCAAGATCGGAATCTTCTTCCTCTGTATCCCATGGTTCAGATCATTTGTTCGTGGAAAGGCGTTTGATCCCGGATCTGGCCCGGATAGGGAAGAAAGCAGAAAAATGGAAAGTGCCGAGTGGAAAGCTACAGCGTATATCAAGGGGAGAAAGGAACCTACGACCAGGGCACAGTTTGTATATAACGGCGCCCTGGTCGACATGGCTGCAATCCTAGCCGTTGAAGCTGCAGCAACGATTATGGAGATGCCCAAGGTCAAGGATGATGGGCCACCTATGGCAGGTTTGCGAACACCTTCACTATTGGGTTTACGGTTCGTTAATCGACTGAAGAAGGCGGGATTCACTCTGGGTGTGTACGGATTGTGAAACGGCTGTGTGAGGCTGGAAGGGGATCAATTAGACTCATACAATTGTAGGAAATAGCTATCCTAAATAGCGCGGCGGACTCGATTCTTCATCATGGTCAAAGGGGAGAATTAGTAGACAAGCGATCGGAATTGAAATTAGGTTTATTCTGGTTTCTTTGCTGCCGCTGTCTCCTCCATCTCCATAGCTGTGCTTCCTCGCATTTCCGTCTCGGTCTTGAACGTCTTCAACTCTCCATGGGTGAAGCATGAAGTTAAGCCAACGGAAAATTAAAGGTGATGATAGCGGTAGTGAGAGAGAGAAAAAAGGGAGAAGACAAGAACGAGAAAAAGACAAGAAAAGGGGGATAAGTGAGGTTTGGGAATGAGACAACAACAGTCCAAAGGGTCATTCAGGCAATATTACATCAGTATACAAGGCAAAAATTCTAGTTAAAGATGCACAAACTGCGAATGCCTGCAAATCAATTGAGTGAGTCTATACTGGGTGCTTTTGTTTGTCCTGCTGAGGATGTGATACGCTTCACCGACACATCGAAACGTGACTTCCAGACTTTTGTCTTTGCGCCATGCTACTCCCCGGGATTAACTTTTGGCCCCTGTCAGTCATTTTGATTCTCTTGCAGCAGGTTTAAGTCGGAACAGTCTACAACTAAGGCAAGGTCCCATGTGATGCCGTCCAGGATGGCTGGATGAGCAGTTGCCCCTGGCTCTACCACGACTCATCCAACACCAACAAACTTCGTCTCTACCTTAGCCGAGACAGCAAGCTGTCTACTATACCTATTCCACCGGACCACAATGTCTCCCAGCAGTGAACCACCATCGCGCGTCACTTGCTATGGGCACTCGCTCCTCAGGGAATCATCAAATACCGAGATCCTGGTTTCTTTCCACATTCAACCGCAGCCACGCAGGTCCGGATCGCCATCCGCAGTCAGCCTTCTAGCTTCTTTGCCGAATATAGAAAGATGAAACACATCAAGATTCCTATTTCCTCTATCTCCCCGATCGCCCAAGTCTTCAGAGTTTTAAGGTCCCGTCGGTGGGGAACAGCAGGTACTCCGTGCCAGTACGTGCCATACCAGCTCCAGGAGGACGAAATCAGTAATTAGATGCACCCGAGATGAAACAGGTTGTCTGTCCTTAGCAATATGGCAGGCCAGAGCAGTCTGGTCACCTCGGGCCAATGTATATCCAGAATAACGTACTCAATACACTCTAGCCCGACGCTCCAAGCAAGGCCTCACTCCGTTTTCCCAATGTGAGTACTACCGCTCCTCAAGACTATAGCAAAAAACCTTGCAACAAAGCATCGTCAAGCTTTCTTTGTTTGTAGGATGATCTAACTTACGTGCCTACCTACCCTAGAGACAGGATGATTAGTCACGCGGCTCGAATGGTAAGCACGTGCTCTACGTTGAACGATTCACGTTCACGGTGGGTGATCGATGATTACTTTCTTGGTTCCGTTTGAACACCAAGAAGTGGCCTAGAAAGCCCGCGATCCGGCCTACAGTAACTTGTAACACTATATTCATCTGTCAGATATGGTTAACTACGGGGTTTCTCGAGGCTGCGGAACATGCAAGAAACGTCGCAAAAAGGTTCGTTCCTCTGGTGTGAACTCGAATACGCATAGAATGCTGATAAGACGCACGCAGTGTGATGAGACGCGTCCTGTGAGGAATATCTTAGCAGCTAGGAGAGTATGATTTGCTTACTGCTTCATGACTAGGCTTGCAAGCGCTGTCTTAAATCCCGTCGAGTGTGCCCCGGCTATACGGATGACGGGGTGCTTGTGTTCCGACACTATCAACCTGTTGATAACCTGAGCCCGTTACAACTTGGCAGGTGGTCTTCTACAACGGACGTGCTACTCGAAGAGGCTGCACTCGACATCTTTCTAGATAGCTTCGTTGTCCAATCTCAAGATAGACGACAATCGCGAGGGTTTCTGGACGGGATGCATTTTCTACTCGCTGATGCCGCTCCCGCCTGTACCCTTATCTCTGCGGCCAGAGTTATTACCCTGGCGTCAATAGCCAACCGTACTAGATGGCATAGTTTATTGGAGACTGCACAAAAACGGTACGGCCAGCTTCTGATCGACTTTACCGCCTCTTTGTCTCGGGAGCAGGCACACATCTCATCCAAAGATTTTCTCACTGCTGTACTGCTGGGGCTATACGAGGTGAGTTTTGGATAGGTTGTTCGATATTGCTACGATCTCTGACCCATTCCTAGCTTATCATGAGTAATCATACTTCACCTGCCAAGTATCTGGTCCATATACAAGGCATCCACTCGATTCTTCGGCAGGGAATCCATCTCCTACACCACAAGTCCACCGCCCAACTTTACCTTCCTGGGGCAGGCCTGATATTGAAGCAAGAGGGGGTGAGTACTGCAATTACTCCATAGCAAGGGCAGCTTCCCTAATTCTGACAAGACCTCTGATGAGACTGGGCGTGGCGTCTTTTCCCCGCCACTCAATGATAAGCCGCGTCGTTCCCTGGATCAGATTATTATCAAGATGTCACCGCTTACGGCTCGTGCGGAACAGCTCCTCGCGAACCCCTACTCATCAACAGAAGAGCTTGTTCAGTTACAACAAAATTTGTTGGCACTGGAAGGCGACATCCTGCATTGGGATACTGATCGTCCATCTTCATGGGCTCCCGACCTTGTCGGCCATGTTTTAAGTGAGACTATAGAGGATTCTTCATATCGCTGCTCAGGGCCTGTGTATAAGTATTTGGACCGTATGATTCACAACGACAAGCCCTTTGAGATTACAGCTGACTTTGTGAGCAGAATACGTCGCTGCTGCCTGGGCCTCTTGGAGGTCGATATGCGTCCTCTATCTCGATCATCTTAGCTGTCTTGCTGAGGCTCTTGGCCAGGAGGTTGTGGATGATCACCGTGTCAGGATCCATCATTTATCCGCCGAACTAAAAGCGTCCATTCCGTACCATCTCTCAAGAGACCTTGAGAAGTACGTTCAGCGCCCTGATGCCGAGACTGCATCAAACACCCCGCAACGGATAGTTGGTGGGCTTTTACTACTGCATCCACTATACGTTGTCGCAAGGTGTACAACAGTCGCGGTGTCCGATAGAGAGTACTTTGTCAGGACTCTCAGATGGATTGGTTCAGAGATGGGGATAAGTCAGGCCACTGTCCTGTCTGATTACCTGCAGCCCAATATGCAAGGGCCTTCAGCGATGCAGAATTCTGCAGTATCTTTCATGGACGTGCTTGAAGGGCATTTCCTAATTTCTGCGAGTATGATGCTGGAACCAAGCTAGGTACAGATACTTGGCCTTGAACTGGACTTTCGACCAGCTTGTCAGACTTCTGCTACCAGTTGGCTCATGTGGGTAGATGTATTAGGGAATGTATTGTAATCGTTGGCGATGTGTCCTAGCTGATGGCTGCTGTCCGCTGTTGGGTACAAGTGACGTATTGACATTCTATAAAATATTCACCCGCAGGTACTCTAACTACAAAATTGATGTCAGCCGGAGCATTCCTGGACTCGCTACGTGATCATGACCGTCACGATCAGTACTGAGGCTGACATCCTCCCAAGCGTTTGCAAGTTCCAGTTGTTCCTTGCACTTCTGCTGGATCAATCGAAGTGCATCACATCCAAGAATGACCCTCAATGGCCTCGGCTTTCCTGTGCACACACCTTCGCCTTTGACGCAGTCAACAATGCGTTCTGATAGCTTGTTAATATCCCCCGGAACATTTGGCACAATCTCAGACGCAAATACCCCCATCGTCTCATTGAAGAGAGGCTTGTATGCTTCGATCGATGGCTGGTACTTTCCGAAGCCCTCTACTGAGCCCTCTCGTGCTGCTCCAAGTTGAGATGGGAAACCGCCGGGCTCAAAGATCATGCAGTTGATGTTGAAAGATTTGACTTCCTTTGCAAGACCTTCAACAAATATGTCAAGAGCTGCTTTGGATGCAGCGTAATGCGAGAGAAACGGAAGCGGTCCCCAGCCAACACCAGCGCCAGTAAATGCGAGAGTACCGCTTCGCTGGGATCGAAAATATGGGAGAATGGCCTGGGACACGTGCAGTGTTCCAAACAAGTTCACGTCAAAGATGCTGCGAACAAAGTCGTCGCTGTAAGTACCGTCGTTAGATTGATCAAAGATAGGACACAGGTTGGAGTACTCACGTAGCCTCTTCGATGCTTTTGGGTGCTGATACTCCAGCATTGTTCAGAAGAACATCGATATGTCCCCAGACTTGCCAGGCCTTGTCGATTTGTGCATTGATTTGCTGTTGCGGAGCGGTGACATCGAGCTCAAGGATAGCAACATTGTCTGACTTGAGATGGCCAAGACGTTCATCTGCGTTACGGCCCGTTGCAATGACACGATCACCTCTGGCTGTGAGGTGCTGGACGATTGCTGCACCGAGCCCAGATGTTGTAGCTGTCACTAACCAGATGAGCTGTGGCATGGTATAGATGGGTTGTGGAAGGTGAAGTTGATGAGAGAAAGAGTATGGGTCAAGATGAGACTGTTATATAGACCGACAGATAGATACCTTGGTGTCAGCCACGGCGATGAAAAGGCCAATGTCCGGGGCCTTGGTCGTCTGCATGTCTCCCCCTGTTAACTCCGAACTTGATAATCTCCAGAGCTTGGTGATTGGGCCAATCGTTCGCCCCCGTCGTGTTTGCGCAAAGCTAACTAGTTTGGGATCTCGGAGCCACTGCACTAATAACGTAGGGCTGACTTGATTGACGGACATTATGACGGCTTATGTTCCGGTGCTATCGGGTGTGGATCGTATCATCTCCTGCATAAGAGTATGGTGCAACTGTGCCTTTTGCTACTGTGACTGGTGGACACTTTCAGAGTCTTCATTGAGCCTGGTTTTATGCTGTTGCTGTGAACCCAAGAGGAATGATCCGCTTTTGGCCCTTGGCTTCCCCTACGACTTTCTGATTCAAGTTGATACCTCATGCCCGAGGCTGTTCAGGTGACTGTGTGCGTCTTGTACAGTGGAATCCAATATTCCTGCCCATTTCCTTAAGGTTCTTAACAGGGGAAGTATTATCACAAGTCGCCAATAGTGCCAAGACAAATCAAGAAAAGAGGATTACATAGAGAATATTACGTAGCGTCTGCTTACAAAACCCTAAACGCCAGAAGATCCATCCCATCCGCGAACTTAGCACAAATACAGGTTACCTAGCAGAGTTGAATGGTTCCGGGCGGGTTGAGCTGCCAGGTCTGATGTCTGACATGCCATGGATCCTCCTTCTTCACCTCCTCCTCCCTCTGAGTTCTAGCGGCCTCCGTGACCTCACCTTTGTAGTCGACGACAAAGTTGAGTGGCACCTCGTCCATCACGGCGATGTCTTCCTTGTGGTTGGGTCTCAAGCATGGTTCCTTGGCCCCATGATTGTTCTTTGGGTAATAGCTCTTGACCTCTTCCAATCGACGCTTTAGGGAGTCGTGAAGAATTGCTCTTCGTGGGATGTCACGGTAGGCGCCCTTGTTGGGCCAGCCGCGATAAGGCTCCCATCCCTTGTCTTCTTCCCTTTCGGCAAGGTCATTCAGTTCCCATCGTGGAATGAATGGCAAAATTTCTGCAACATCAAAATGTCAGCGAGCACAATGGAAATCTCGGAATCACTTACCCATCAACTTCCACATCATGACTTTGAACAGGGCAGTTCCACGGCCAAAAGACAAGCAATCGTGCATGAATCCCTTGATCACCAGCTCCTTCACCTTCTGTTCATCGTTCATTAACTGTTTGAACGTGGCCAGACCAGTGGGACACCAGTGAACTTTGGACTTGGGGTCCTTCTGGCCCACAATGTCGACTTCACGGATCATCCACTCCAAAGCCATGTCGCTCATCTGCAGGCGTGAGTCGTCAAGTGGCTCATCCTGGTTCTTGGGTTTCAGGGTCGTCCAGTAGTGCTTGATTCGTTGCCAAAAGCCCATGTCTTCGATCTTGGGCAAGTCGAGGGCCGGCCACCCGCCGCCAATGTCACCATGGTTGCCGGGGAACCAAACTTCATGGATGTCGTCCAGTTTGACATCTTCAAACTTGTCATGCTCATGGTGGTTATGTCGAATGTCTTGAGCAAGAAGGGCAGGCTTGAACTTGACGCGTCGCTCATCGACAGCAACAGCGTGACGGACATGTTCAGCTGTGCCAGCAACTCCAACAGGGGCTGGAGCACTCTTCTCAACAACTGCGACCGAGTTGACGCAGTCCCACATGCCGAGGAAGAAGACCTTGATGTTCTTGTGCCTGGAAACATCGCCTGCATTTCGGCAAAAGGTTTGACTGAATGCCTCAATCTCCTTGGTCGCTGCCTGCGTTGCCTTGCTTTCTTTGACGACGGCGTCACCACCCAATAGGTGCTCAACTTGATCCTTGCAATGGCTACCGTTGGTGTAGACTTTGGTCTTTTGGCCAGTAGCAGTTTGCTTCTCCTTTTGTGCGGCGACACGATCGTCACTCTCGCACTTGAGAGCACGCTGGTACAGACGATAGGCAAAGGGGACCATCTCTTCATTACCCTTGCAAAGCAGGCCAACCTTGTTGACCATGCGAGCGAGGAACTTGGCTGTGAAGGCGCCACGACTAAAGCCAAAGATGTAAATTCTGGCATCCTTGATTCGAAACCATATTAGTACTGAGTATGGAAAAGCGATGGGTATCACATACAGTCTCGTAGTACCGCATCAAGAAGCGATAACCGGCAATGACGTGGGCATCAAAGGTTGTACCAAAGCCTTGGTCAATAGTCTTGGAGAATGAACTCCGCATCTCGCCGAGGTAAGTCTTGTTCACAGAAGACTCATTGACATCATAGGTGCCAATGCCGGCTGCAACACTATCAGTCGAGTTCAGGTCAGATAGACAAAAAGCATACTCTGATAATAGTGAAACTGGTTGGGATGGTTGCGGTCGAGCTTGCGGAGGATCTTGACCACGTTTGTATCGGCATTGGTGCCACTGAAAGTGTTGCCAGTGCCATCGAAGCACAGAATAAGCTTCTTGTGCTCTTCACCATTGTCAGCTGCTGCTGGTGGAGACTCGGCGTGTGTCATGTTGGCGAATGTGATGGTTGAGAAGTGAGAGTCCTGTCTAGGTGTTTGTTGTAGTTGAGGGGAAGGATGGGTAGTTGTAACCTGGGTATTCCGAGTTCTTTATAGACACAGTTGCTGCATGGCATGAGCCACGAACGTTACCATTGTTGCCGAGCCCCAGCAATACCTACAACTGGGTTTAATCCAATAGTGAGAAGACGATTAGCCAGTTTGAATCTAGAACTTGGGTGGCTTCCCATCAGCTCGCCACCTCGGAGCTACAAAACCCCTACCAATTCGCGGGGAAGCCCTCAAGCTCAGACCAGAAGGTGCTGCCAAACTCCTACGTGCCGTGCCGCGCGTGAGTTCCAAGCAAATAGACCGCTGCACTAGTGGTTGGTTATTGGCCTGTCTCAGACGTCAGCAAGCCACTTTGGCCGGGGAACCTGCCCCTTGCCGCCTGCTGAAATACCAAGACGCCACTATCTCCGAGACAAGAGGCGCCCTGCTGAGGTCTCGAACTGGAAGGCTTGGAGACCAGACCAGCCACAACACTGATCTGGGTGAATTTGCACTTTGAGGCTGAGAAATTGTGTGACCCGTGGCTACCGCTTTGGGCATGCTTCCCGGGCCAGAACAGCATTTACGAAGCAGGATCTGACCGTCAGCAGCCATGTACCGGACACTTTGCCCCTTTTGGAGGCATGTGTGATAGTGGCTGACGAGCTACGAGACAGAGTGAAGGTCTGTGTTCTTCAGAACGCCACTGTTGTCTCTAGACGATTGATCTCGCTGAGGGCTCCCCCGCATGCGTGAATGATAAGCGTCATGCTCTGTCACTGGTTTCGTTTTTCTTGTACTTTACAGTAGTGACCCTACCTACTCCACTGAGGGGTTTTCAACGTACTGTACAACAACAACAACATGCCAGTTAGTGGTGGACACGAACAGAGGGGATAATGCCCTAAGCACTGCTTGATTACAGGGGGCAGTATTCCCGTCACTGGGGTCTTACTACTGATACATATTTCCAATTCTTTCTCATCGAATAGAATGAAATGGCATTCCCTTTCTGTTGTAATACGTAATGTAAATACCGACTGGGAACGAGGACGCTTCTCGCCTCTCACCGTTCGCTCCATGGTTGTTCTAAGAACTTGGCACACATGATGCAACTCTCACCCAACATTATCAGATGAAGAGCCGCAATCGAAAGGGTTCTACAACTGTTAGAATTTGGCCTGCTGCTGCTAATGTACCGATTCGGCCTGGCGACAAGCATCAACTCGAACATGGGGTGGAGCTGACTGAGACTCTGAGCGGGCTGCGGGAGAGATACCAAAAGTTGGCTACTTTGGGAGTGAAATTACTGTTTCGGGCTTCTGCGAAACTTCTATGGAATATTCCTAGGTCGTCGAAATGAACTGTGGAAGAAGAGTCCTTGGCTCGGCCCAACGAGCACCATTGCTAGCTGCTTGAGGAGCTTGTCTTAGCCCAGCAAAATAATTACATGGGAGTACCATCGATGGTATAATGGCACAAATTCGATGGCACAGTCGCATGCACTCTTCGGGCGCCTGGAGGGAGTCCCTACGGAACTCGAGATTGCACGCCCTACCCAGTGAATCCATAGTGCCTAGAACTTGCAATCTAGAGACACAAGTCCATCAAGAATCTTTTTCGGGCGCAGTACTCGGTATCCAGTCCATGCAGTCGGTTCTGAATAAATCAAGCCGAGCCCCTAAGTTCGGCATTCATTTCCACAGTTTGCAGCTGAGGTGCAATTTTCAGCGCTGAAAGCCATGGATTCCAGGGGTCGCGCAGCTGGAGATTGCCTGTCTAGGATGCGCATCCTGGCGGCACAGCTCGACCAGGAGCCCCTACAACCATGCATCACACCATGCATCACTGGAGCCTGGTTTCTCTTCAGCTGTACTTATTTTCTTCATGATTGCATGTATGATGATTAAGCCTCATTTCACCTTCAGCATGATCAGGTGAGGCGAACAAAGCGGAAAGGTGCCTTGTGCACAGGAGCACTGTTCAGATCTTGGCAAGCCAGAAGCAAAGCATCACCTCAACGCTCTCCAAAACTATCTGATTGCACAGCGATTACAAGAATTCATCCATGACACAAAGAACTTCAACGATAGAACAACATAAGCTCATGCATTCCTCAACAAAGGAAACATGAGGGCCAATGGGTTGAGTTGAAGGACAAATCAGACCACGTATTTTGCGCACAATGTTCAAAAACAAGCCTAAACTGTCGTCCCTCTCGGGTTGCATCATAATTGCCTATATATCTTGCCTAGGTACACAGTCCTTCTCTCCTTTCTTGTAGCATCTCCATCACAGTGCTATTCACACTTGACCTTCTTCCAGCTGTCCGCCTCGTCTTTCTTTGAGCATCCACCAACAGCTACAAGCATACAGACAATCTCAAGCTCTGAATCATGTCTACCATGGTTTCCTTTTCGACTACAAACGTTGTTGTAGACAATAAGTATGTTTGGCCCGCTGAAAAGACTTGCCTCAAAGTTCGATTCCTCGGCGGAAGCTCATGGGAGAGGAAGACGGTGGAGCACTATGTCATCAAGTATTTCCACGAGGTGCCGATGCGCATGAGATTCGAGTTTCTCAATGACAATGCTTCATCTCCTTCCGACATCCGCATCCGATTTGGTCACAAGAATCGGTCTCGAGTTGGTCGCAACGCCCAGAAGTACCCGGATCTACACACCATGGAGTTGAACCTTCACCCACCCAGCCACCTCAACAGGGATGAGCAACAAGACAGACGACGACGTTCTATCTTGCACATGTTTGGCCATGTTCTGGGTATTCAGCTCGAGTATGACCATTCGGGGAAGTCCGACACCGTGGCTTCACAGTCAGATGACTTCTGGAGCACCCTAAGCGACATCACCAGTGATATTGACCAACGCTCCATCATGCATTGCCAGGCTGGCGAGTGCAACACCTCTGATGAAGAAGCGTCTGGACCGTTCAATACTAGACTTTCAGATGGTGACAAGAAGCTTCTCGTCGCCATGTACCCGAAGCCTGAGCCGAGGAAGCCTGTCAAAGCACTGGCAAAGACGCTGAAGCCCTCCCCAAAGCCAGCAACGAAGTCGGCGGCGACAAAGTCGTCAAAGTCGCATCAGAGGCCAAGAGATGAATATGTTTCTGTTTCAGCCGCTAAAGCAGGCCATACAAACGTTGAAGGATGGGATCATTCCAACGTCACTGTTATCAGTGGTTGCGGTACATTCAACGTTGACGGCGGAGGCTACGTTACCCTCTCTGGTTGCGGAAATGTCTACGTCCATGGCAACGGTCATGTGACACTCTCTGGGTGTGGGAATGTCTGGGTCGACGGGGATGGTTATGCAGAGATCTCAGGTGTTGGCAAGGTGTGCTTCAGTGGCACGGGCACAGGCATGGTAACGGGTATTGGCGAGATCTGCTCCCATGTTAGCATGAAGAGGTAGGTTGTGTCCTCAGCAGTCATTCAGGTCAAGTCGTGATTTAGCAGTACTAGTTATGACTTTATGAGGAGATGATAATGAGAAACGAATTCCCTAAACGATGTCACCGCAAGTATCCGGTATCCTGTAGTCAAACACGGTGCGATACAAACTCGCACTATCTATTAGCCATGATCCAGTTACGTCAATAAATACAAGTTTATGTTGAATACAAGAGTGAGGGATAGAATTTAAAATAGGCGTGCCCTAGAGCCAAGAGAAATGGAGTCTGGCGGGTGATTGAATCATTTGACACAAACCAGGCTTGGATGCTAACTCGAATAACTACGTCGTGTGCTGGCACCTAGCCTCGGATATGCCATGAGCCCAGCGGTAAGCTGAATACTTTCTCACATGCAATAAATCATGCTCACAATTAGGATTATTGGTCAACTCCTTGGTTACGATCTCAGCTACAAACAATCTCGTCAAGCCATCTCCAATCTCCAGACCAAAAGGGTGCCTCTCAATCATAAAATAACTGCCGCCCTACTCACAGTCATGTGAGACGGAGTCATTTCTAGAAATTAATGTTATCTTGGGCCCAGCCAAGGTGCACGTTGATACGTACTCCACCGCAATTCTTGCAGACACAGGTGTTGTCGCAGGAACAGGCGCTCGGCCCGCCACAGTTGCAAGTAGATCCGCAGTCGCACGCCATGGTTCGTTTCTTTGGTGGTAGATTAATGAGTTTGTGAAGAATGGTTCTTGTTTCTAGTGTTGGTAAGAGCCAGAAGTTTTCAGAATCCTCGTCGTCAGCAAGTGAGCTCTATTTACCTTAATTCCAGGATGCCGAAGCTCAAGGTTTGTGCTGAGTAGCATGACGTAGCTATGACTGTTATGCTTCCTTTGTTTGGAATGGCCACTAGCGTTGTCAGCGTCCTCATCATCGATATCAGCTTCCTCTGAGTTTATTTGGCCACATGAATCAATGCCAAAAGGATGACGTCTCATTGTCCAATCCCCATGTTCAGCAACAACGCAGAAATGCTTGGCATTTGGGTTGGAAAGCACTACAGTACAGTAGAGTCCACAGTACTGGGACAACACAACCAACACTTGATGGGGCCTGGAGACCGGCCCGGTTCCCCGTCCTTGGTTCCTGTCACACTTGGAAGACCAATCTTCGATCCACAACTCGGTCGGGAACACCAAGCACGGAATCGACGGGCCGATCTCCAGGCGCCCTCAAGAACACCACAAAGCATTCCCACCTTGATTCGTCTAAGCCCCTCACAGCACGGCATCAACTACCTACCCTGGATCCATCTGAACGTTGAAGAAGCTTGAGATTACGATCTAAAGCAAGCCTGTAGAAACTGGATAAGAGACTTTTATGGAGAGGCAATTTAATATCGAACTTGTGATATGTTTTCAGGCCGTTTAACTTTTCTTTGGTTCTTCAACTACGTGTCCATGGCTGTTTTGCATGAGTTCTCTTGATCTCGACTCCCCCGCATCTCGGCTTTTCTTGCTAGAGAGTGCTTACATCATCATACAGTCTCATTCTCTGATTGGACGGACGGGTCGGTTCAACATTGACACGAGACTGTTTGGTTTCCCTGCCGATATTGCCCGCAACACAACAACATCAACAGCAGTTTCTCTCAAGTTCACCACAACAAAATCAAGGCAAGAGCTGGGATTTCTATATCAATAAAACGCTGAATTGTGGTACTGGAGACTTATTGAATGTTGTAACGTTCATTAAGTTGCCACTGGCGAGCCCAACATTTCCAATGCTGTGACAACATTGGGGATGAATCTGGGCGTCATTTGGTGAGCAAAGCAAAGTTAGAAATATTGAAGAAGGAATAAAACTGTTGGAACTGCACTGCATGGAGCATGTGAAACTGTGACTGAAACTTTGGCCCTCGATAATGAGCCTCGAGTGAATGAGTGCAGTTAACCAACCAACACATCAACACATGAGGAAGAAGGCCGACTGAAAAGCCCTGGCACGTATGAAGGCCAATAAGAATAAAGTAAACAGTAGACGAAAAATTCATCAAACTGTTCTCGACACATACAAGTCAACCAAAGCTGGCTTGAGTCGATTGACCCGCTTCACAGAAAGCTTGTTGTGAGAAGAGGACCTTGTGCCTGTTCGGTCCTGTTATTGGGGCACTGGCCAGCATGTAAACACGAGAGAACTGACATGTTGAATTCATTTTACAACGCACCTCATGAAACTGGCATGTTCACAACTCAGCCAGTCAGTACTCACCTGGGGCATGACGCGTCCTTTGAATTGACTTTAGGCAAGCAACGTCCTGAGAAGCTATAAATGGATATTTCAGAGGAAACTCGTATTTTTGAAATCAGATTGAAAAGGAATGCGTAAGCTCCCCCGAGTTCCTTAGCCTTTGTTGCCGAGGAGCCGCCGCGTAGAAGAAACCAACGCAGGGACGCTCGTTTGACACATCGTACTTGAGTCAAATGGGTTTCAGAAGAAAAGTTTCCCTGCGCCTCAAACATTACGAAGGTGGCGAAACCATTGGACAGATTCCATCATCTTATACGGCCTGTAGCCCAAGCTGAAAGGTCCGTGGGCTGAGTTGAAAGCCGCTTTGATCCCGATGCACAGTTGCCATGTCACGTCGTGAGATGCGCCTGATTTTACTGTTGAAGGACGGGACACACACTTCGCTCAGCTATCCATTCTGGGACGCGCCTTGTGTCTCTGGGCCTGCTTGAGAAGTATAATGCGCTCCCCGCTGTCATGCGCCCAGCTGCAGCGCTGTTGCACAACTGGTTGGATTTCGGGTTGGACAATCTGCCTCGGTAGAACGGCATCACGGCTAACTAGGGTGGACCGATGCCTGCACAGGATTAAGGCTATGTGATGCGGGCTGCGCATTTTTTTGGTAATGATGGGTGGCTCGTATATCTGGTCTAGATCGGTCATGGTAAGGCTCAATACGGCATGGCCAGTCGCGTCGCTTCAACCGTAACTCTGGACATCTATCACCAGAATTGCCCTCCCCCAAATCGATGCATGGTCTAGACACCCGAGTGTCTAATCAAGGAAGGTGTCAAACCAATATCGGCCGCTCGCGTGCAGGCGCTCGAGGTGGTTGTCCAATGGCCTCTCGCGAGGGTTGCATCATCCGCCCGGCTTGTGCATACAACATTTCCTCGGCGGCCTCACGCCTGCATCTTGGGCCCTAAGAGGGAACGCCACGGGCACGTGCTCCTGTCTGTTGGGGGAAAGTTGGGGGTAGAACCAACAGAAGAAGCCCGCTAGGCCTAGCCCGAAGGATGGGCCCTTGTTCTTGACTCAGGGCCTCGGCCATTAACCTTTCTGTTTGTTCGGCTGTTTTTCCGGCACGTTGCCATCCCAGGATAGGGCTGCCACCATGTCTCGGAGACTGATTTCTTCAACGGTGATGGCTCCACAAGCATCTCACGGAGAGCGACATGCAGCACAGCTGAACTACCGACCGTCTCACAGAAAGAAGCTCAGACTGGATGCTCATCTTGCTCGAAATATCCCCCTCATTCGAGCTCGTGCCGCCCCTTGCAGATCAGGGCCTTGAATGTCACTGAGCCGGGGAGAGGCCTTGTTCAGAGGCTTGGCAGAGTCTAGACCCCACGCTGCCCCTGCTAGACAGACCAGCCTTGACCATTCACGGCTAGATTCCGCTCATGATGCAACCGCCAGTCCAATCAAGCAACGCGTAGTGTCTCGTGTCTTGGGTCCTTAACCGGTTAGCGATTGGGATTTGCAAGGACGCCGAGACCCACGGACCCCTTTTCCATCTCATGAGTCGATACGGTAAACGAAAATGGGTCTTTCGTGCGTCCTCAGTGGTGCAGCCGTACCACCTGGAACTGCTTGGGCAACACAGGTTGATGAGCTGTTACGCGAGATCCAATAGGGGAAACTGGGCGAGTGGTCCACTGATGATTCCAATCTGCCACCGTTGTTGATGCTTGTAGGGCTCTTTCGGCACGACCAGCCGCGACTGGTTAGGACCCTTAAGTGGCGTTGGATCGGGTCCTCTCGTTTCATGCTGGCGCACGGCATATTGGCTAGCGGAGTGTTGAGCGGAGAAGCTGCCAAATGAACTGGGCTGGACCTGGGCCCCTTTAACGCGTCCAGTCGGCCAACAAGCCCCAGGCAGGCGATCAGAGCCTAGAATGACCCCTAATCACTTCTCCAGAAAGGCCTAACGCGGCACCGCCAACGCCTGGCGCGAAACCAGGCTCTGGGGTTGAGAGATATTTATCATCGTCGAGCGCCCAGTCCTCTCTTCATTCCCCCGTTTCCCGTCCTGGAATTCCCCTCACGCGACCAATCGACTTGTCTCGAAGGGTTCCGTCCAGCCAAGATGAATCGAAAACCAGGATGGATCGGGCTTCTTGTCTCACGCCTCGCCAACCGGAGGTTTGTCTTTGCCCTCGCCGTCTTGGCTGTCTGCGGTGCCAAGGGCGCACATCTCCACAACCATCGCTTTTCAGTGGCTCCAAAGCGCATGGTCCTCTTCTTCTTCTCCTTCTTCACACAAGACATATTACTTCTACTCCTCATCAGGCTTCTCCTTAGCCACTGGACACCCAGCTCACCGGGCAGGCTACGAGTACTCATTTCAGCTCTTACCGCCGTTTTAATATCCTACAATGTTTCACTCGGCATCGTGTCCGTCTCATTTTACCTCGTCGCAGGATCCGAGATTCACTGGCGCAACATTGGCTTCGTTGCTGACCCGGCAGCGAGGACTGTTCTTCTCTCAGGGCTCATGACCTTTGTCGTCGTTGTGTCCCTTGCCATTTTTGCGAGCGCGGTACTTCAGGGTGCCTGCTATGGACTCTTTGGATGGGGAGCAGACATCGTCAACTGGCCATTCTCCTACATTGGACGGAAACTGAGTCGCGTTCAAGGTGGCTACTATCAACTTCCTCAACACACTAGCCACCGCTACACCAGGGACGACGACGAGAAGAGCTCCGGAGTAAGCGTCAAATACAGCGAGAAGCCCAAATCATCATCACTTTCACGACCCCCGCTGAGAACCAAGTGCCTCTGGCGCGCCTTGCCGTACATCGTCGTCTCCATTCTCCTCACAGCTCTTTTCATTCTCTCATTCTTGAGACCCAAGGATTCTTCCCTGATTTTCCTGTCATGGACCAGCGGTCTTTTGCCCTTTGTCGACTTTGCATCGACATCACCATTCCTGGACGATCTACCCTCTTACTATGGAAACGGCATCCAGCGCAGCTGGGACACACGAACGGCCCTCATCAAGTCGTCACCTTGCCCCTGGATGCCAAAGGACTCGCCACTTGCCGGTTTTGAAGATTGGTATACCGACGAGACGCACTACAGCGCAGCCGCCGACCCGCTCAAGATATCGAATCTCGATGAGCCCTTACTGAAAGAGCTACGGGGGAAGCTAAAGGACATTTCGATCCGACACGTTGTCATCATCCTGTTGGAGAGTACCAGAAGTGATGTTTTCCCCATCAAGAAGGATGGTTTGATCTGGAACCGGTTCGCCGACACATGGCCAGATGGCAAACTCCCTCTAGAGGTCCAGGACAAGATGGCCAGTCTCACGCCGACTGCCAACTTCATCACGGGTGACTACGACGACGGATTTGAACACGAAGAGAAGAAGAAACGTGGCGGAATCCGCTTCACCAACGCTCACACCGCTGGAACCTACACACTCAAGAGTATGGTTGGCACAGTTTGTGGCGTGGCACCTTTGGTTGGTGACTTCAACCTCGAATACAGTCATCATATCTATCAGCCCTGTCTTCCTCATGTTTTTGAGGCCCTGAACAAGGCAGGAGACTCAAAGACGGAGCCGAATGACAAGGAATCGAACTGGAAGTCTTATTATTTCCAGGCCGCCACCCTCGACTATGACAACCAAAACAGCCTGATGGCCGCTATGGGCTTCCCTAAAGAACATACCATTGGTCGAGAGTACCTTCGAAGCCCGGCTGCAAAGCATGGCCCAGTCACGCTTCCCAACATCAACGAATTTGCTTTCGAGGAGGACCCTCTGGAGGACTACATCCGCGATATTTTTGTCGACGCCGGCAAGACAAACGACCGAGTCTTTCTTACTCACCTCACGAGCACCAGCCACCACCGATTCCACTTGCCAGCAACCGAAAAGTACACCCAGATGGCCAAGGGACTCGATATGATGTCTCGTTACATCAACACGGAGGGCTACGACGACAGATGGATCCGCAAGATCCTCAACCTACTTGACGAACAAGGAGTTGCCAACGAAACGTTGGTCATGTTCCTCGGAGATCACGGTGTTTCCCTGCCTGAGAATAACTTTGCCTCCCCATACTACAACCCTAATATCGGCGTTGATCACGTTCCTCTGGTTCTCTCACACCCTCAACTACCAGCTTTCGACTCGCACGGCGCTGTCCAATCCTCTCAAGTTCTACCTACGATCCTCGATATGCTTCTTGAAACTGGATCCTTGAGCAAAGCGAGCCAAAAGGCTGCCGCGGATCTCATCCGCAACTACGAAGGACAGTCTCTTTTGCGGGAACTGAATGTAGTCAATGATCGTACTGGCCAAGGGCAATGGCAATTCACTGTCACCAACCCAGGCCGAGCCATGCTCACCGTTCGTGACGCCCGTTATCCCGAACGACATCTCGTCGTGCCTGTCATCGAGAACGTCGAGTGGCGATTAAGCAACCTCACATCCGATCCTCACGAGCTCAACTCGGTACAAAACTTTGACTTCGTGTCATTTTTGCAAGGCGTGGAAGAGATGCATGGCCGAGAGTGGGCGGAATGGGTTGAGGAGGGCGCCTTTATAACCCGGTGGTTCGTAAAGGAGAATAGCAAACGCTGGCGTTTCGATCATAAGGGCTAAGAAAAGCGGGCAAGCTTAGGTTTTGTTGACCACATATGTAATGTTTTAATGCCTGTTGTGTTTTTTGTATCTTTAGCATATGGTAGAGGGCAGTTTTGTACATAACTTAGAGCGACTGCTCCGGAGAGAGCTCGAATGCATATTATGAAATTAAAGTCATCAATTTTACCACCAATGATGTCTTGGACTGTTTCTGAGTGAGGACGATTGTAATAGCCCCGCGGTTTCTCCGTCGCAGGGTTGGGTTTACCGGCTCGGCGGCTATGAAGGTTCGACCCCAGGGGGTTTTCTGGAGGCTAGTGTTGCACACACTTGGTCTGAGCCTTGAGTGTTATGGTACTTTGTTGCTGAAACCCTGCAGCCAAGCTAGAGTGGTGTCATTGCTTTATGAAGGAGAGTTGATGTTTGGACACTTGTTTCCCTCCTGATCCTACCTTGAGACATGTTCAAGATGATGCTATTTTTAGAGGTGTAAGACAGCATGAACTGAGCCTCGAATAAGTCCCTCAATTAATGTATGATCTAGCTGAAACTAACATTTCTTCTTCATGTTCTCCTATCAATGTATTTATTATCGTGTTCTATTATGTTGTGTTTGACGAAGGCGTCATTGGGAATCAAGAGTATTCGATGCAAGCGTGTTAAGTGCGCACTCGCTTTGCTCCACCAGGCAAATCAAAACCACTTCCTTGTCCATAAGACTGCATAACAAGCATCCGACTGTGCCAGAATTAATCCAAGGCTTTGGGTCTCACTACACAAAGAAAATGAAGAATGCAACTGTGATGGGGTGGTTTATTACTGAAGCCTCTAGTGTCGAGTCAAGCAAGACAAACACTCGTTGATGACGCTCTAGGTTGATGTTGTGGTTCTTGGTATAGTTGAAGCCCGGCCCTTGAAGGGATAACTGAGCCAGAAAACCGTCATCGGTCTAAGTATGAGAGAAATTCTCTATACACTTGCCTATAGAGATAGAGACTTTAAATATCGTGGGCTACCTTTCAAAACGTGGGAAATGGAGAGGAGTCGATGCCAGAGGGCTGGGGGTCTTTACTGTCGCAACAACAATACGGCACTGACAATTGCAATGGATGTGAAAATGAAAATGGCACGAATAAATCACGTCTGGACATAAATAGTATCCCTCGATGTGAATGCATATTGTTCCAACAAGTCTGCGTACATGCTGCCAGACTGGACAATAATGGTTGTCGAGCAATGATCGTCAGATGTTCACGGCAGCTTGAGGAAGTATAAATAGCTCGGGGCAACCTGTAAAATGTCAATGAGTATCAGAGCATGCTTTGATTTTACCACAAACATCGAAAATGTGAGAGGGGGAAAGAGGGGGGAAGGACATCTGGACTGAGCGTTGATGGCTTCAGCGAGCACGCTCTTGCCTGTCCTGCTGCCTTAGTCTTGATAAATCACTGGCATCATGTGGGTTTGTTTGCACGACACCAGGCAAAGGAGATTTGAGGTTTATACAAAATGAAAACAGTTTGGGTATTGACTTGATGTATGCTACAACCAACTTCTCCAAAGCACCTATTGCTTGCTAAATAGTAATTGCGCCAGACCTTCTCCAAGCTCTATCTTTGCGCTCCTCGCAAAGCGGATATCGATTCTGAACTCCTCACCGAACTCGTGGCGGTGATCATCATTGGAACAATCCCTTCCTCCCTCTGCCGCATATCAAACTCCTTTAGGAAGGTGTATACACTTCCAAGCGGCATGTACTCTAGCAAATGCCGTAAATGATCAGGGAACATGTCGGCTCCATGGTCCTTGATGTCTTCGTTGACACGGTTGAGCCGTAATATCTGCATCCAGGACACAATGTCGTCGCCTAATAGGAAAGCTGGGAATCGCGCCATGGTCATATCGTCCAGCATCCATGTGTTCCGGAAGTATGGCCGGTTGAGAAACTCTGAAATGGCCTTGTAGCTGGGTACCTCGCGCGGGTCGGTGATACCCTCTGGGATATCACTCAGGTGCGCAACAGGACCCATCCATTGTAGTGTAGGGGCGTAGTTTTCTGGGTGAAGCTCACGGTCACCTGGCTCGCCAAAGGTGAGGGGCATGCACTTATCCCATGCCCGGATGATCTCGATGGCGAGATCGGAAGTAGAGTCTTTGGGTCCAAGCCATCCAACTACCATCTTGGCATGTCGGTAAGCTCGCGCCATATGAGATCGTCGCTCTCCCTCCTCACGTGCGTCTCTTCTGTTGATACACAAAGTGTCAAGCCATATGCGCAGAGGTGGCCTAGCCCCTTTTGAGGGCTCGGCAAATGCGTTGCGAACACCCCTAAAGAGAGATCGAAGCCAACTTGGAGCCTTCTTGGGCGGAGGTGGAGGTGGAAGAGGTGCTTCGTATCTTTTCTCTTCCCGAAGATCTGATGAAGAGGAACATGGAGTCGGTGGTGAAGGGGCCAGAAAAACGGCTCGGACGTAACGTAGTGCCTGGGCGACGTTGGCCGGCAAGACGACCCTGGTCCCATTCACTTGGATGGCTTCGGTGACATTGATGTCACCGAAGAGCGAGGAAAGGCCAATAAAGTCGGAGGAGTCGCTAAGTCGCTCATGTACCAGGCGACATACAAGGCGCTCATTGATGTTGCCAGTCGAAGCCGGATGCAGCTCAAGCAGCCGGACCTCGGTCCCGGATGGATCGAGCGAGCGATAGGGAACTAAAGATAGGCCTTCGAGTGACGGCATCTTGGCCTATGCTGCATAGTGTTAATGCAGGTCTAGCTTTGCTTGTGCATGAACTTCAAAAGTTCAAAGTGTTGGATGGCGAAGGGCGGCAGTTGGATGTTTTTGTCTGCTGCTGTGAAGATTGGAGCGGCACTTGTATTCCGCCCCTTCTTCTGATCTGGGATACGACGGGGCATGCAGAGAGGATCATGCCCCATGTACCAAGCTATGCCAGGGTCAGACTTGACAAGGGAGGATCTGCGACAGAGATTGCATGATGTGGAATGCCCCGTACGGTGCCGAGTTCTTTAGCTTCGCTTATGACTACCCTACTGAGTGCGAGACCCGGCGCTGAGGACCCATATCGGCGAACATGCCTGTCGGTAGTTGGGGATGGCAGCTGTGTCTCGGGAGAGGCGCCAAGCTTGCAGGCTCGCCCAGCAGTTATTACCCGAGCTCAAGTGTCAGTCAGCACTTTGTCATTTGACAAGTGATTTGACCCGACCAGGGAATGCTTGGCTAAGCGTTTGGGAGCACTGTATAAGAAATGGCCTGTGTAAGGGTGTAGACAGGCCCAATCTCGATGGCCTCTCACCGCTCAGACGAGGTATAAACGCATCCGGGCCAGCAGGCTCAAGTAGGCCAAGTGGCGATACCAGGCCACTTTAAGTGCCTGCCTGAGTGCATTCCTGGCTCCTCTCGCTTGAGCTGTGGACCTCGTGACGTGTTCGTTTCTGTTCTACCGAAAGTGAGTTAGGCCATTTCTCGCTTATCGCCAGGTTAGTCTGTGGTGATCGTTTCCATTCCAAGTCTGTCTTCCGTGGCCTGGTTTGATCCTAAGTCGCGGTGTGCTGAGCCCTGATATGACCTTATCCTGACTCTTGTTTCGCCGATAGAGTTTATCCGTCTTTGTCCAGCTCCGTGAGGCTGCAAGTCTAGCAGTGGTCTGGATCTAGGTCTGGATCTGGACAACAGCAGCCACTTTCTACCTATTGCACCGCAATGAGCCAATCTCCCGGGTACTAGTTTTCGCTTACAGCTCAAGGATTTCTCGTTTGCTCTTCCAGTAGCGAGGCTGGTTCATGATATCGCGCAAAACTGACGACGTCGCAACACTATCTAGGGGGCCTGGCCCAGGAGCCACATCCCAGCCTAGCCTCGGACGTCGCGGGTCTGTCACTGGGACAAGACGGCATGTTCTTGGCCGAGATAGAACCACCAAGAGGACGCTATTCAGGTTACCCGGTCACGGAAGCGTTGACAGGTAGAGCGTGATTGGCCACGGCCCCGGACCAGCGTGGAGTGCGACGAGGCTCGGCAAGCAAACTCAAGCCCAAGACAGAAGTGATAGGCAATGCCAAAGAACTGGTTTGTCGACATAGCATCAAGTGTGGTATCAAGTTCGGGGTTGTTGGTGCATGGAGACCATGATCTTGCAGAGTGACCGCGTACTGACCTGCGTCGGCAACTGCGGAGCTGCCAACAAATGCTCTGTTTAACAGCGCATTTGAGAGAGCAGAATGTCATGATCCTGATGATATAAAAAGCAAGGAGGATCCAACGCTCGGACTCCCGTCGTAGCAATTCACTACCCATAAACTTTCACGCCGTCGATCGAAATGACCGTCCCCTGCTGTCCATCCCGGCCTCGGCAAGGTTACTGGGGCCAGTTTTCCCTCAAAGGGCTAAACATCAAAGTCAAATCCCCCAAGAAACAGTCTTTTCCAGAAGAACCGGCAGGCATTCCCCTGTATTTCTGGGGCAAGGGCCTCCGAAGCCGTCTCGGGAGGCTGCTAGGCCGTAAGCCAAGACACCCCGTTCACGCCGGTTACTCGGAAGCGAGATGTCTTGTCGGTGACGGCAAGGTGACTGACCTGGAAGCCCTGTCGCATCAGGCTGTCGACCTGGTTGCCCGAGTCTTTGCCGACGTCGAACAATCTTCAGAAGACTCAACCCTGGACAAAGAAGGATCATTGTCCACTTCAGGACCAGGGCCCTCGGCGGTCCACCTCCAGCTGTCTCCCGATCTTCAGCGCTGGAAAGAAGATCAGCATGGGGCCGGAAACATTCTGCCACCAAAGGGGACTGGCCTGAGCAAGGCTTCGGAGGAAACCCTGAAGCTGTTTGGGGCAGAGAACTGGCCTGAAGCCATGAAGACGAACAATGCCCTGTTTGGCTGTGGCATCGCCAGCATGCTCATGGGTGCTGCCGATCCGTCAATCATGTTCTCCAACTACGTGACTGACATGGCTTTTTACTACGAACACGGCTACAACTATGTCTTTCCCTCCCTTGAACAGATGTATCAGAAAGGCCTTGCAGACCCGCATGCTTTGGGCACCATGGGCGGTCGCGAGAGACGAGACGCCGTCCGCGTGGGCATGAGATACATCCAAGGAAAAATTGCACTCGAGACGAGGCACAAGGCGCACTTGACAACCCAGTCAGCCCGCCTCGACCGTCGCTCGGCACAGATCATCTCCCTTTCTGAGAGTAGCCTCCTCGGAATGGCCGCCGAGGCCATAGCGCGGGGTTTCGATGCCGGTGCCGTTGTGGCGGACCTGATCTTTAGCTCGCCGGGTACCGACGTCGTCGACGTGGGATGCGACCTTGTCAACTCAGAGGTCATGAACTCGTTCCTGAACGTCGCAGACGTGACAGATACAGGCATCGTGAGCGAAGATGTTCTACGAAGAGTTTACGATGCCTACGCTGCTACTGGAGCTAGGATGTTGACTCAGAGATGGCATGAACCTGTGGCTAGAATGTGCGCTGCGCTATACACATGGCACATTCAGAACGATCGGCACTTCTTTTTCCGGCGAGCGCTTCTTGGCTGGCCCAAAGCCCGCAAGACACCTGCTCGACCCCAGTTTGAGGCGGATTTCGACGAGGTCTTTGACAAGGAATACCACACAACAGGTTTCAGCAGGCCCCTGGACCCCAAGTTTGCATGCAACGGCGATGACACATGCAATCATGTGGAGCACTTTCTTGACACTAACCAGCAAGAGCCTTTACTTCGAGACCTCTGGTGGTACCTGGTGATAGGCCCACTCGAGTATGTCAGGGGAGGCAAAGTTGATGAGGAGCAAGAGAAAAAGCTTGTCGAGGGCTCAAGACTTTGTATGGCCAAGTTATTCTCTCGAGGATCTGTCTTGGAGATGGTATGGATTATTGCTCATGCAAATCATCACGGCTGGCAGGTAAACTACCTGTTTGAGGCAGCCATGTTTGGTAGCATTCTTGATGGTGGTACATTGATTGGCAAGCTTGATAGGAAAGAGATATAGAAACGGCATGAACCTTATCATGCGAGGTAGCAGTCAGTATAGGAAACAAGGGGCACCCTGTTTTTATCATTCCATTCGAGATCGCCCCTGGCATGATATTTTTGCTAAGAAAAGACACTCAGAAGATGAGGTAACCCTCAGTCTTAATGACCGCATTCTTTACCCTATCCCTCAACTTCCGGCAGCGCATAGATCATGGCGACGCAATTGCAGAGGTCGCCATCATCAACCAAAGGCCGTTTGACAAAGGCAGGCAATCGATTGTGTTTGAAGAGCTTTGCGGATATAGGAAGGAAGGCTATGTTTCTGGTCATCTATAGGTGAAGTAAGAGTTTCCTCCACATCGAGGCTAACAGCTCAGCAGGGTGGTGTTTGGCCACCTCTTTGTAAGGCTTCTTGAGGCGTGCCTCCACTAGTTTGTCGATAACCCTAGGACTCAGCATATTGACGTTTACTGTATTTTTTTGGACAAGAAAGTCCTTTAATATCTTTCAGGCCTGATGCTGGAAGCGATGTCGGACTACATAACGATAAGTGTGTGAACTGGCTTGAAATGCAACATGGCAGGCTCCTGACTTACGAACCCTTTTGGTACGCTTATAGATATATACGGCTACTACCTTGTTTTATCACACTGTAGGAAGTGACGAGCAGTAGTGCAAAGAAGACACAAATGCAAGTGACTAGCACAGCTGAGTACTTGGTTTGATCTTCTTCGGATAGAAGGCTAAGGTCTTTAGTCCATGGAGGCAACACAATTGATCCTCCTTCCACTAGCCAAGCAATTGCAAAGACCGTGATGACAATTGCTGTGAATGCGAATAACCAAAGATCGTGAAGAACCCGTATAACATAACGGGAGGCTTGCCGATCCATCTTGGTCATCGAGGTGGTCAGGGTCTCCTCGGGTTGGAAGCATGGAGTGGATTTTAAACAGAATGAAAAGGATCTAAAACCACGGGGACGTAGCAGCAAGTTATAATCGAGCGTTTGTACAACATGCGGCTCCTTCAGGTAGGCTGAAGCAATCCAATGCACCAGCTGTGGGGCATTTGCGAAGCTGACCATCTGGAGCAGCGAATCAATCATGGGCTCGGGAGCCTCGGATCTTACTCGATACTATCTATTAAGATCCGAGCTGACGGTTGGTCGGTGCTGGACCTGTCGCCTGACGCTGGCCAACGGAGAATGATTCATAGCAGAAAGAGGAAATATGGACTGCCCGGTTGGGCATTAGAAGTATCCCGCCTTGGCGTGTAATAGCATTTCAGCTGAAATAGATAAAACAGGTATGCAACAGGGGATGAAGTCGAGATCTGTTTTAGTCATCAGCCAGTTTGTCCAGTCGGATTTCAGGATGGCCACACATAGTAGATCTTTGCATATTTGGCGAGACATAAGGACAGCTGCACTCAGTTAAGCTAAGAGAGTATTCTTATAGCTTACCTACGAGCTAAATAAGAGAGGAAAATAAGAAACAGTATCATTCATCTCTGAATATTTACTTCAGTTACCTCTAGTATTTTTCTTATATTTTATTCATGATACTCAGGCACCTTATCGAGTTAGAAACTACAGACAGAGGCTGAATCGAGTATCTCGCTATTTATACGAGTGACTACCTGTGATATGCATAGTCTTGATTTTGTTCCAAGAACCAAGGCTTAGGCTACTGGCCCTCGAAAGTGCTGGCCACGAGGATTCGAGAACGGCTTTGAGTCAAGAGGCAATCCGCATTCACTGACGAGCAACACTGCATTTAGTCCCTTGAGACTTGGCCTCTGCTTTGTCTGGCTGCTCGCAACCTGGCCCTCCGCAGCTTGGCGTAGCATGCCCGGCACAGGCCTTCGTCTTCTTGTGTATTGCTCCCTGGAGGCCTCGGCCAAAAACACCTGACACATAAATTATTGCGATCTCTGGGAGTGTTGGAAGTAATCGAGATAGCGTTCGGGCCATTGGCGTGATACGGGTTGCCAGGACCAAACGGGTCGCTGAGTAGGTAAGAGTCGCTGGTTGTCAACTCGATATGTGGTAATGGCGAGGTCGCAGCTAGCAGATCCAAACCAAAAGACTCAAAGTAAGAAACGGGTTCTTGGGAGACTCCCGGGCCGTGTATTGGAGGTACTTCAGGGACCACGGCCATAGTCAACCCATCTGGAGACGTGGAAGCTGCCTGGGTACCCACGAAGGTGTTGCTGGGCAGCTGTGGAAGGGCTGGCTGAGAAACTTGAGGGAGAGTCGGTCTTGGGTCATTGGCCTGTAGGCGGATACTCAAACGGGACCGGCGCTGTACCTGGTTAGCCATGGCGATAGGCTAGGCCAGCATGCCAAGGCTTACATCGAGATTATATTGATTCCGGCAAGGCAGACATGCTGCAACAATCCCCTTGTACGGGGCCAAGGCAGTGAACTGACTGTGTGGCTTCTAGCGACGACATATGCGGCACTTGAGATTATTGATGGAGTTTGATGGGGGTTAGCAGCTGCCGTTCGGAGGTGACGGGCAGGAGGGTCTGACTCGGTCAAGGTCGAAATAGCCATGGATGCAATGCTGGAGAGTTTGAAGATGTATTTTACGGTAGCACAATTCAAAGCCAAAGATGCTTCCAATGCAAATAGTTGGTGGAGAAATCATTCAAGCGCGAAGAGAAGTGATCCGACATTGTCTGTCAAAGCGATAGTTTAGCCTAAATGGCATAGCTATCCAACTAATGAGAAGCTTGAGATGTGGATCATGGCTCGGCTGCTTCTTTACCGAGGCCGAACAGCCCCCTCGTCAACGAACAGTCAAGTCGACATGACATTAGGTGTGAGAAACAAAGCAACAACTGAGCTCTCAAACCTGACAGACCCTCTTGAACACCCCCGTCCCGTCTTAACTCTCTAACTATGCCGATGCTTGACCCGTCCGCAATCGATGTCGACTTTGTGTCACCACGATTTCGCGGTGTGACTGACGAAATCGGCACCCCAGTCTCGACTCCCGACTTTTCGGCGTATTGGCTTCGTCGGGGCCAAGGGGATGCCCCTGGCGAGACAGGGTGGAAGAACAAAACACTTCTGTGGATACACGGAGGTGCCTATATCCATGGTACTCCGTTTTGGATGTTTTCCACCTTGTTCAGGCTGACTGAGCTGATGGCCGACAAACATGTTCGTCTTGACATTTTGTCCCTTCACTACACACTTGCACCCGACGCTGTTTTCCCGCAACAACAAACCGAAGCTGTCGCGGCATACCGTTATCTCGTCGAGGCACAAAATATCAGTCCTAAAGATATCATCGTGGGCGGCGAATCAGCTGGTGCTCATCTCGCTGTCGCTTGTCTACTTGGCATCATCCGCCAGGGTTTACCTCGACCAGCTACTTCCATTCTCTTGTGTCCCTGGATCAACCTCACTAACATGGGTGCCTCTTTCGAACGCAACAAGAATCTGGATGTTATCGATAAGCCGCTACTGGACAATGCAGCTGCGTTGGCCATGGGAAGCGAAGGCAGTGAGCTGGCGAACTTTAGCGCACCTCAACCAAGAAGTTGGAGCTGGGGCGATGTGCTACCATCTCAGACTTGGGTAAATGTGGGATCCTACGACCTATTTGTCGATGACGTTGTTACCTTTTGCGAAAACGCAGTGGCAGAAGGAGCCAATATCAAGTGGGAGATCACAGAGGCAAAGAGTCACGGATGGCAGGCCAGGGCTGACTACGAGGGCTCTGGACCATACTACATGTTGGAAACAGATGAGGATGTGCCAGAAGGACTGCTTCCTGGCAGTGTCAGCGTCATGGAGGGACTGTTTCAAGTGATTTAGAGTCATTAGTTCAGATCTACCAACGTGTTTTAGTTTACGAGGCGAAATAGTGTCACAATCACGGAGAAGTATATACTTGTAAGTAGAAGCCAAGACATAGAGGTAGTAGAGGACCGGTTTGCCCAATATAGCTCAAAGTGTCTAGACATATCTCGTGTTTGGCATCAGTCTTGTCTCGGTCGCACCACATCCTCCTTACTCTCCTGAAGGAGCCTTAATCTCAACACCAATAGGAAGAGGCTCCCCAAGGTCAATCTGGTCATCCTTCCAATTGACAGGTTGAATAAAGGTCTTTCGAGTACTGCCGCAACCATCATTGGCATTTAGATTGGCGTGGAACACTTGCCAATCCTCCGTGCCGTCGGGACTCTTGAAGAATGCATTGTGAGCTGGTCCGTAAAGACCATTCATGGTCTGGAAGATTGGTTCTGGAGACTTGGTCCATGATTTAGGATCCAGCGGGTCAGCTCCGGCGGTGAACTTCATGACGCCGAGCTTGTAAGCTGGCGTGTTGCAAGAGTCGGCTGAGTAGACCACATAAATGGTGCCAGCAGGGGATATAATTCCATACGGTCCCTCAAGAACGGCAGAGTCCTCTTGCTCCCAGTCGAACTCGGGCGCTGCTATCATGGTCGCATTTCCACAAGTGGTTGGCGAAAGGAGTTCGGCAATCCAGAGGGATGCTCCATCAGGGCTTTCGGGGCCATCAACTGCCGAGAACTGGCATTGTCCATGAGTATAAAGCACCACACAGATTTGGATTAAAGAACTTGCCAGAAAATACGTAGTGCCTTCAATATCGAAGAGGGTCTGACGGTCCTTGATTAGAGAGTGTCTATGGGTAGGAAGGGGTTCGTCACATACCGCGTCAAGCATACCAGCGTTATAATTAGGAGGTAAAACGGGATCCGAAATTTTATAATCGGCAGAGAGAGGGTTCTCAATACCACCTTCTAGCGCATATACCCTCAAGGATGGCAACACGATGCCCCAGTCGGAATTACACAAGCTTGCCGAAAAGTAGACGTACCAACGATTCCCAACCTTGTGCATCTCCGGAGCCCAAAAGTTACATGCTCTAGCCGGGTTTGACCTATCGGACCATATGACGTGGGATTCTGCCGTCTTCAGGCCCTCGATTGTGGAGGCTGCCGTAATGCGAACATCAGTCCAAGTTGTAGAGGTCAGATAGTACCTTGAAAGACTTAGCAAACAGTCGAAACGTTATGAGTTCAATGATATCGGTCTTACATTCCATCATGGTAGGCGATATGGGGATCACTGCCGGTCTTGATGGGATTGGTAAAACCAGAGGCAAGGCATGACCACAGGCCAACAAGAGCCGAGATGGTTGAAAAGACGTGCATGGCGTGTTCTGAACTGCGGAAGCTAATCCTGTAAACAACCACCAATGCTGTTTTCTCACTCATAGTCTTTATATGCCTCTACTCGGGCCTAAAGCTCAGTCGATTTAGCTCACCCCGTTGATCGGCGAGGTCGAGGATTGGTGCGGTTCATAGAATGTTGCTTGGCAATAGCAAACTTCCGTCTATCACTAATTGATTGGCGCGGTTCAAGGAACATGGCATTGGGGATAGAAAAACGCGGGGATGGATGTAACGTGAAATTCCCACCAAAGGGAAACATTGTGCGGGGAGTGGTTCCGGGGTGGATAACATGATCAAGCACTGGGCGTCTAGGTTGTCAAATAGCTCGAATCACTTCTAATGGTAGGGATATAGTAGAGGTGCTATGACAGTGCGCCATTTTTACTACCTACCTATTGGGAGCATAGGAGATCTATTGATATCCCTCTCCAATGTGTTCTTTATCATAGTTGAAGCCCGGCCCTTGATGGGTTAACTGAGCTAGAAGCTCTACTATCTCGCTCTTCTGAGGTTTTGAGTAGCACTTCGTACAGATCCCATCACTCTCACATTTTGCCTTTATTTCTTTGTCAGAAGTTACTGGTTCTCCTTGAAAGGGTCTGGGGTTACTAGATGAGCGGCATGAGTCGAACCCGTTTTTAGTCCGCTGATTTAGGTACCTGGCATGGCTAGTATGTTAGCTAGAGCTCTTCTGAGTGTAAGTGGGCATCCCTGAGTGCTTTGTATCTTTGGAAATGTCATGAGGGATGAACTAAGGTTGTAGGAGTGAACAAGTCTATGACTGTCAGCCATTACAGTGACGACGTGATATTGTTAGAAGTTGAGTTTCTCCAGGGTACAGAAACATACTTGTGGAACAAGACAGATCATCCTTAAGCCATGGACAATCATCTCCATCGTTGGAAATTAAGTCTGTACGCCTAGTAACCCGAGCCAGTAGTCCTAGGCTCTACCAATCGAGGTCTGAAGTGGATTTGGAAATTAGTACTAGTTCACGTCCAGAAGCATCCAAAGATGAGAGTTGCCAAGACATCCGTTGTTGACGAGAGTCATGCCAACAGGCCTTCATTCCTATAATTGATCGAGACATGTAGACTGCTTCGCCCTGACCTGCGCCTGTTAGCTTCCAGCTCTCTTTGCCATGGCCCTCCTGACGGACACCACCCCTGATTTTGGTACAAAGGTGGCTTCTTCTCTCAAGGATTCTTTTCGCAAGAACCAGCCGTCCAACCTATGATTGTAAAATCCCGTCGGGCATTGATTCATATCTCCGACAGTGGTGAGAGCACGAACTGAGACCAAACCCACCTTGAAGCGGGGCGAATGATTCCTCTGGGCTGAAGGCTCTCTCGTATAGCGACGATCCCTTGTCTGCTGAGTGTAACCCTGCGACAAAGCGTCAGCCCAGTCTCTTTCCTGATCAAGGGTGTCATCCAAACGTTTATTGTCCTTGTCACGGGAATCTCGTTTGATGGCTGACTGTCAATGTGAATGGAGAGTTAAGCTGAACTGTAACACAACCGTAAGAAACCCAAACTCAAGACCAAACCCCTATTTGAGCCTCATTCAACTTCAATTCGCGCTGCCTGGCTTAAAGGCGAAGGATGCAAATGCTTGACTGAAAAAGAAAAGCGAGCGCGCCTATAGGGAATACGATGCTATGCGAGATTACGCGAGCCCCCGTATAAAGATCCAACGTAAGCACAAGCACTGGCCCGTGTTTCGATTCCTAAAAAGGAGAGGCGATTGCTTATTCGTAAGTGTCGCCAAGGCCGTAGCTACCGATGAATCGCAGGAATGTATATAGATGAGGCCCCTCTCCCTCGAGTGCTCCGGTGAGCTACAAGGGCAATCTTGGAGAAATTGACATTCTCACTTAACCATGTTGGCCTTTTTGTTTCTTTTCTTTAACATAGCGCAAGCGATCGTGGTCTCAGGACCCTCGGGTCCTTGGTCTGTCTCACACAAAGTCGTGGAACTCACTGACGAGTCTCGATGGGATCCGTATGCTCCTGAAGACAGTCGACAAAAACGACGTATATTGACGTCGCTTTTTATCCCTACTCAAAAAGATCAGAAGAAATGCCAAAGCGAAAAGATCGACTACATGCCGCCAAGAACTCGCGGGGGCGCGGCCAAAACATTGGGACTTCCCAACACGACCTTCGAGGGGCTAGAGCTTGAATTTTGCAAGGAATCCACGAAGAAGCGGGCGCCTCTTCCTATTGTCATATTCTCTCCTGGTTTTAGCAGTATCAGGCTGCTTTCTAGCGCCCAAGCACAGTCGCTGGCCAGCCAAGGGAACGTGGTCATCACAGTCGATCACCCTTATGACGGTGCTGTTGTCGAGTTTCCCGACGGCACAGTCGTATATGGAGCAAGCCCAAACGACATAAATGACGAAGTGGCTGAGAAGGGCGTAAAAGCAGGTGTTCTACTTCCTTTTATTATTGCCTCCGACTAACAATTATGTGATGGACAGGTTCGAAGCGAAGACATATCTTTCCTTATTAATCAGATTCTAGAGTAAGGTATAAAATATATATAGGTACCTAAGAAATAAGTACCTAAGGAGTATAATATACTAAGGTAAATAAGAGTAAATACCTAAGCTACCTAATTACCTAATATAAGTACCTAAGTTATTTAATTACCTAATATAAGTAATAAAAAAATATAAAAATAAAAGAGGAAAAATTAAAGTAATAATTATTATAATAATTAATAAATTAATAAATATATAATTATTAAATATATAGATTATAACCTTTTTAATCTTAAAATATAAATTAATTATTATTTTTAAGTAATTAATTATATAAAAGAGGTATATTAAAGGGAATAAATATTATAAGGTAAAGGGATTAAATTAAAATATATTAATTAATTATATCTATAGCGCTTTAAAGGAGTTTTAAGAAAGGTTTTAGGATTAAAAGTATTATAATAATCCTAAGGGGTAAAAAAAAGAGAAAATATAAGTAATAATATAAGTTAATTAAAAAAAGATTATATAGCAAGGGATTAAAAAAAAAGAGAAATTAAGTAAAGAGATTTTAATAATATAATAAGATTAAATAAGTCTTTTAAAAGGCTTAATAATATATTATTAATAATAATAATATTTATAATAGGTTTTAGGGCCTTAAAAAAAAAATAAAAATAATTAAAGGTTTTAAGAAAAATAAAAAAATAAAATAAAGCTTTTTTTAATTTAATAAATTAATAAGGGATTAATAATATAGCTTTATTAAAAATATCTTTTAGATAAAGTAATATATAAAAAAAATTAAAAGGTAATAATTAAAAATAAAAGAAAAAGTATTACTTAATAATTAAAACCTTAAATATATATTATTTATAGCGGTAAATAAACCTATAGATACTTTAAGCCCTCTTAAATATAATAATACTAAGTTAAATAAAAAGAAAATCTTAAGTTATTTAATAAATTAATTTATATTATAATATCTAAGAGAGCTAAGATTAAAAATCTAAAATACTTTCACTAAAATAATAACCTAAAGTATATTAAAAAGAGATAATAATAAGGGTTAAGAATATATATATTCTTAAAAGAACTTTTAATAAAAAAAAGATATAAAAGGGGAAAAAGATTAAGCCTATAAAATATAATTAATATAATAATATAATAATTATTTATAATAATTAAGAAAATAAAAAAATAAAATTAAAGTCTTAGTATTTAATAACCTTAATTTAAGTTATTAAGAGTCTTAAGACTTAGATATAATAATTAGATATAATAATTAAATATAATAATTAAATATAATAATTAGATATAATAATCTAATATAGTAATAAGAAATATAAGAGGGGAAAAAATAAAAGAAAATAATATACCTTTTTAAGGCTAAGAAATATATTTAAAAGCTATTTTTTTTAATAATATAGATTAATTAAGGCTTTATCTTAGCCTAGGGAGTATTATTACTAGAAGGTATTTATAAAGTCTATTTCTATTTTTACTTTAAGGGTAAAAGCTATAATATCACTAAGGAGTAAATATAAGCCTTTTTATTAAGTATTATCCTTATTATTATATTCCTTAGGGGGTATTAATAAAAAGATAATAAGATATAATATCTTATCAAGGAATTATATAATATAAGCCTAAAGCTTTAAGATTATAGCTAATGTCTTATTTATTAAGACCTCCTTTTATAATAAATAAGCTATATAATTAAATATAATAAGTAATAAGCTTTAATAAAGGGCTAAGTAATAAGTAATAATCTTTAATTATATCTATATTATAATTAAATAATTAAATATATTCTAATTAACTTAGTTTATAAGATAAATAAAGATATAAATATAATTAATAAGATAATTAATTTACTTTTAATTTATAATAATTAGCTTAGATTTAGAATTAAGGTGCCTTTAGAATTACTTATTAATAGATAGGTATAGTATATAAGCGCATAGAAGTATTATAATAGTAGAGTTTTATTAAGTAGGTATATCCCTAAGAAGATATAATAATTAAGAAAAGTCCTATTAAGAAATCTAAGTAGCCTCTTAGATATCTTAAAAAGCCTTTAAGCTTTTAGGGCTCTATATAAATTAAATAATAAGTTATTAAATCTAAAAATATAGGTAAATAATAATTATTATATTTAATTATTATATAAAATAAGCCTACTTTAAGAATAATACTAGATATATAATTATTCTCTAGTTAATTAGAGAGTTATAAATTAATCTCTTACTTAATAGCCTTAAGGTTTTTATTAAGATCCTTTATATTTAATAAATTATTATTATTTTTATTAAATAATTATTTTAATATAGGGCTAGGCATATTATTATATATATAGTATAAGTAAATATTATTATAATTAATAATTTCCTTTATAATAAGGTTTAATATATAAGCTATATAGTAAATAAAGGTAAGATAATATATAATATAAGGTATAAATACTTAATTAATCTCGCTATATAGCTAATTAAGGTTAAAATATATGCTATTATTAGCTATAATAGATTATAGGCGATTTAGTAACTAATAATTCTAAAGGGTATAAATTAAATAAGAATTTAAAGCGATATATAATTAATCTTTTAATATATCTATAAACCTTAAGATATAATATTATATATTCTAGGCCTTATTAATAAAAAAGGTAAAAATTTTAAGGATAATAAAGTAATTCTAAGGCATAGACTAAGTATTAATTATAAGAAAAACCTTTATTTTTATTAATAAGGCACTAAGAGTAAACTCTTATATAGCTTAAGATTTTTCTTAGATATACTTTATAAGGGTAGGGGGGGGTAAAAAATAAAAAGAAAAATAAATAAAGGTAAGAAATTCCTTAAAGAAAGGATTAATTATTATATTAATAGCTAAGTAAATATTAATAATAAATCTAATAAAATACTACTAAGACTTTACCTATTATTTAATATTACTAATCTAATATAATATTAATATAATTACTATAAATAATTATTATATATTTTAGACCTAAAATTAAGAGGTAATTATCTAGCTAACTTAAACTAGTTAATACTAAGGAGCCTTATCTTTATAAGCCTTTTTTTCTTAATACCTAGTTATACTTAATATATTAATCCCCTTAAGGTTAAGGTATATAAGTTAATACTTATAGCATTAATAAAATAAGATTAGCGTATTATTATTAGCCTTAATACCTTAATTAAAATATAATTAGATTATTATTATTTAATAAGTTATAAAGATTTTCTAAAGGTAATAAGAGGACTTATAGGTATTTAAATCTTAGGGGGCCCTTAATAATTAAAGTAATTATTTAAATTATATAATTAATTATTACTAGGTAAAGAATTATTCTTTATATTAATTATTAAAAATAATATAGGGAGGTATCCCTTAAAGTATTAAAGAATATAATATAATAATACTAATAAGTTATAATTATAAAAAAAGAGGATAATAAAAAAAAAAAAAAAGTCTTTATAAATATAAATTACTTTAAATAATTATTATTATATAAAGTAATTAAAGAAAAGAAAAAAAAGCTAAATAAAAAATAGTCTAAATTATTATAAGAACTAATAAAATCTAATATATTATAGGGACTAATATAGATTAATACTATAATATAATATACTTATATAATTATTACTTATATTTTATTATAATTAGCTTACTCTAAAATATATAATCTATATAAATTCTTATTTTTATTATATTAGCCTTTACTTAAATTTAATAGGTATTTTTTTTTATTTTCTTTATAATTAAGTATTAACCTTTTACCTTTATTTATTATACCTCTATCGCTTAAATAAGGTAACTTATTATTACCTTTAAGGCAATAAAATCTTAATATAATCTTAGAAGATATCTAATATACCCCCTAGATAAATTATTAGGCTACTTTATCTAGTATTAATAGCCCTTAGATAAACTCTAAATCTACCCTATACTTTAAGAATTATTATCTATAAGCGAGATTACTATAGTAATTAAATCGCTAAAAGTCTAACTAGAAGATATTATATAAGCTATATTAGCGGATTACCTAGCGTAAATAGGATATCCCTTATTAATAGAAAATAAGTAATATATTTATTATTCTCTTATATTCTCCTTTTACTAATTAAATAGCTATTATTCTATATAATATCTATTATCTATAGTAATTAATAAACCTTCTTATCTTATAACTCTTATTTTAAAGGGTAATATATAATATTATATATTATATTTATCTAAGTATATGCTTTTAATTAGTGGTAATTAAGGTATTATATAAAGCTACTAAAAGCTTTCTTATTATATTATTTAAGAGTATATATATAATAATATAGGCTATATATTTATTAATAGCTATAAATTTAAACCTCGTTATTATCTATATAAAGAGAGTTATATTAATACTAAATAATATAAAACTAGTAAGGATAATATATACTAGGATAAGATTATAAAAGCTAAGATAAATAGACTATAAATAAATATAAGTAATTATTATATTAGATTATTATAAATAACTATTATATTTAATTACTATAAATAATTATTATATCTTATTATTATAAATAATTCTTATATTTAATAACTATAAGGAACTTTAATATTATACTTAAAGATAATAAAAATATAAGTAATAAGATATAAATATATTAAAATAATAAATATACTAAAGTTATATTTATTTAATTAAAAGTACCTTTATAATTATTTTATTTAATTAATAAAAGAAATTAAATATAATTAAATTAAGCTAAATTATTAAAATTCCTCCTAGGAAAAAGATATAACCTTTAGCTCTAAGACCTAAAATATATTAACTATAATCTATATAATATTAGTTAGGTTTAAGATATACCTTATAGTAATATTTTTTATTAAGTTTAAGTTATTAAGTTATTTATTAATCTAAAATTATTTAGGTTTAAGTAAATATTACTAATTCTAATAACTCTTAGATATATAAATATAGAAATTAAGCTAATAAATATCCTTAAGTATCTAAGAAATAGTTAGATTAAATTACTTTATAGGTCATATAATTATAGCGAGCTATAATACTTATATACTCTACTAATAAGTATAAAATCCTATATAGTTCCTTTATCGCATTAGTCGCGAATTTATCTCTTATTTTTATATTAAATTTACTTAGCCTAGGCATTTAGAAACTATATTTTATACCCTCTTATTAGTATATTTTATCCTATATTATTAATAAATAACTACTTTATCTTATTAAAAGTATTAACTAGGTTAATAAAGTAATTATAATAAATTATTTTTATTAATTTAATACTAATTAGGAACTATATAAAGATCTCTATTTAAGAGAAAATACTCTAAGTAATCTCTTTATTATTAATTATTAATATCTCGCTAAGATATTTATTAGGCTTAATTATTATAAGTAATTATTATATTTTACTTATAATATAAAAGAGATATCTTTAAGTAGCTTAAGTTTACTTAAGGTATAACTAATAGGTTATAGCTTTATTTTATTAAGCTTATATTAAAGATATCTTAATATCGCGAGAAGTTAGCCTTATATATTAATAAGTAGGTATATATTATCCTCTTAAGACTTATTAGCTATTAATATTAAAGAAATATAATTTATTACTTATTAAAGTCTTTTTCTTTTATAGCTATTTAGCTACTTTTACTTAATTAATTATATTGCCTTTTTCTTAGGCCTTAATATTAAGTATATTACTAATTATATCTAGCTTAGCCTACTTTTTATCTATAAGATCTAATAACTTAACTTAATCTATATTATTATTATCCTAAGAAATTAAACTTAATAGTATAAGAGGTATTATTAGCTAGATATTAAGGTAATTAAGGTACTTACTATTAATAATATTAATAATTAGGTTAATATAATAAATAATTAATTAGAAGAAAAAGATATATTATTTTGCCTTATATTTATTACGCGTAGTTTATATTATTATTACTCTTATTATTATATTAGTAGTAATATATATTAGGTTTTTATTTAGCTTAGCCTTAACTCTAGATTATTATTAATTAAAGGCCTTTTTAGCTTTCTCTTTATATAATTAATCTTTTAATAAGTTATTAAGTTAGTTATAGGCCTTCTTTATATATAGGTTTATTAATAGCTTTTCTTTAGCCTTATATTTCTTTAATAGCCCTCTAGCTAATTAACCTAACTAATTAATATAAATTAATTAATATAATAAAAAGAAACTTATTTACCTCTTAGGCGGCTAATTATTATAATATAATTAATTATTTAAAGTAAGGAAATAATATAAATAATAAATAAGCGATTAAAGAGTATTATAACTTCTTAGAGTAAAAAAAAATAAAAAAAAGTATTTCTTTTATATACCTATAATTACTAGGGAAATTATATAATATAAATTATAATAAAGAGCCTCTTAAAGAATAAATATAAGGTAAATAAGGGGGTATTAATATAAAGGTTATAAGGAGTAAAGAGAATATAAATAAAGAGATTAGTATTTTTAACTAAAAATATAGCTTACCTTATAACTATTAATAATAGCCTTAACTAAGCTTAATACGAAATAATATATTCTTTATTAGTAAATTTAATTAGCCTATAAAGGTTACCCCGTATATACTTTATAACCCCTCTAAAATATTATCTCTCTTTATTTTTTTTCGCCTTATAGCCTCTTTATTAGCCTTATTTTACTTATTTTTAATATATACCTTTACTATTATATCTTTTATTTCCTTTATAGCCTCTTTATAGAGGCTTTTTATTTACTTATTATTATAACTTTACTTTTAATCTTCTTTATTATAGCTTACTTAGCCTTTTCTATATTATATTTATCTTCTCTTAAATTACGCTAATAACCCTATAAGCTTCTTCCCTTTTATCTTATTATTATATATTATAGTAATTAAATATATTAATCTTTTTTACTTATTTTCTTAGTATTCCTTGCCCGCATAAGATTATTTCTTTTATACCTATAATAATCTTTTTTCCCTTAGCTTATTTAGCCTCTTTTATATTATATTTATTTTCTCTTAACTTATATTAATAACCTTATTTTTACTTTTTTTATTATTTTCCTTTTAGATTATTATTTTTTATATAAGGGCTTTCCCTTTTTATTATAATAATTTTTTATATTAACCCTCCTTTTTTAGCTTATTTATTTTTATATATTTCCTTTATATTACCTCTTATTATTATAGCTTATATTTTTTACCCTAAAACCTATTAATTTATTTAATAAGATTACCTTAAATATTTATATAAATATAATATTATAGCCTAAGCTATAACTTAAGCCGCTAGCCTTAGTATTAATAATCCGCTTATTAATACTAATAAGAAGACTATACCTATTAATTAAGCTTTATCTCTTTATTTTTATTACTTAAAGCCTAATAATATATTCTTTAGCTATTTATTCTTATATTATTATTTATTATTTTAGCTTTTTATTAACTTAAATATTAATAAGCTATTAAAAAAAGCTAAAGGCTTATTTTTATTAAAGCTATTTTTATTTATTTTATTTAAGAGGTTATAATTAATTAAGTTATATTAATCTCTAATATATAAATTATACCTAATATAATTTATACCCTCTAAGAAGCCTTTAAGTCTATATTAATTAATATATTTATTAATAAATATATTCTCTTTTATAGTAATATATAATAATCTAATATAATAATCTTATTTTAGCTATTAATATTATTACCTAAGTTATTAAATATAAGACCTTTTTACCTCGAGATATTTATAGTCTTAGGTATATATTAATATACTTTACCTCTCCTAAGATTATTATATTAATTAATAATATTACTACTTAGTTTATAATAATACTTATCTCTAAGGGCCTATATAAACCTTAATAGGCTTTTTATATTTATATTTACTTATATCTTATAATAATAAATTATAAATAATTTAATACCTTATAATAATACTTAATTAATTTTTTTTATTAATTATACCTTAAATATAAATTATTTTATTTATTTTCCCTCTAGGTTTTTATTTATATTATAGGTAATTCTTAGGTAGTCTTATATTAGAAATACTTACCTTAGGTACTTATATCTTACCTATAAATAAATATACTACCTATAGGCTACCTATTTTAACTCTTAGGTCCTATGTGTACCTATGGGCTAGGTATTTTATGGTCTATTCTGGAGCTATCTAGTCTAGGGGGCATCCTCGACGGGTTTGACACGAGCAAGATATTTGTCTACGGCCACTCTCTTGGAGGTGCAACCTCGGCTCAAGTTGCTCTCAACGACGACCGTGTTCTTGGCGGTCTTGATCTGGACGGGAAACTGTACGGATCTGTCAGCGAAGTCGGCCTCGATACACCACTCTTTATCGTTGGTGCCGATAGCACAGAGGAAGCAGCGTCATACTTTAAAGGAATCATGGGCAAAGTCGACGCCGCAAAGATGTTCCTCACCATCAATGGGACCGGGCATATGTCCTTTGTGGACCTGCCACTGGTTCTATCGTTGCTGGACTTTACTGCACCTGGTTTGGAGAGGGCAATCGGAACCATTGATGGCAAGAGGATCACTAGCATTACAGATGATATCCTTAGGGCGGTGACGAGCTTTCTCTTCAAAGGAAAGACGCGACCTCTTTGCCAGCTTGAAGACAAGGTTGAAGAGGCTGTCGTGGTAGAGAGGGATCTCAAGAAGGCCTGTCGCTAGACGAGCAATGATGCTCGTGCTCATGTCAACAATCTTGGCCACAGCTAGATATTTAAGGAGATCTGTCAGTCAATTAGCATAGAGTGTTGGTGTAGAGGAACATAAAATACATCTACCCGACCGGAGTCAGGCTAGTTTCCGGCCAACTCACCGGAGCGGCAGGAGGCTGTCCAGAATTTTGTCACGCACCTTCCTCCATCACAAAGACTTTGCGGCACAGTGCGAACCATTCATTCCTTAACATGGAGCCAAACCACAACATGTGAGTACGAATAAGAAGGAGCCTTGGTCATCCAATTAATAGCTACCTGCTTCCAAAAGAACTTGAACTAGACTGCCTGGCATCTACCTAGAATCTCAGCTTCGACATACGAAATACATACGAACGCACCTATCTAGGTAAGCAGAGCGACCAAGTTCGAATGTCTGGCCCAACTTTCTCCTAGAGTTGTCATGTCTTATTAGGTAGGTATAGAAAAGTATCATATCATTGTAGTATATTGATAACAGTGTCTGCTAATGCTCACCGAGGTGAATGGTGTCTAAATTCTACTTCTTCTTGTCGTGCCCTACCTCACAATGTTTCAAAAGATGTTTCTCGCCTTTCATCGACCAATGCAAACTAGACCATATATCATCTTGTTCAGTAAATCTCGAAACAATTCGTGCCGCTTGAGAACCGTCTCTTCAGCTCTGCTCAGACAGGTCGATGCACATCCATTTGGATCAACCAGCCACTCAGAGAGAGCGAGGTTTTTCTCGTCTCTTCTGAATTTGAGATAGTTTCTCTCACCGATTACTTCTCGTAGGCAGTCGATTTCCTTGCTGTCAGACTCTTTGAAAGGTGTCGTCCATTCGGAACTTGTGACCCGGTCAGAGGGCGACATCCAGGCCGCGTTCCGGTCTCGAGATCTCTCACTCCAATCTTGATCAAACTCGCGAATTGTCTGCCATCGTTTCTCAAGCTGGCCAGTGAACAATTCAAGTCGATCCTCTCTAGTGAGCTGACCGTTGTTATATGCAGTTGTGATAGCAGAGACAATGGTCGCAACATCGGACGGCTGCGAGTTGGCTTGAGGAGTCTGACATTGTGTCTCTGTGTCTGCGCTGCCCGCTAGATTAGCTGTCATGCTGGTCATAGCTTCATTATCTTGGGTGGTATTTTCCTCAATGGACAATTGTTGATCAAGCATGACGGGCATGCCACTGCCATCGCGGATGGGCTGGCTAACCATAGTGTCAAATGCGTTTGGGGATTGGCGTTACTGAATCCACCAGTGAAGTCTCACACGTCGATGCGAGATAAGCAGTGATCGGGATGAAATGGCAGCTGTTTTGATGTAGGTACGTAAAGAAGCAGTTGACCACGGAGACAGAAGCATGATTTTATACTTGGAAGCAATGGGAAAATAGTGGATAGCGTGGTTCCCTTTCTAACCGTCAAAGGGGTTACAGGATCAAGTCAGAACAGCACCCTGAGCAACACTTGTTGCATGGTTTGAACACGATTCTGCGGGAACAATCTTGAGTTGGAGTGATGAACAATAAAATTCATTGAACGATCAACAAAACAATCGCACGAGACTACAACAGATCCAAACTCGTCCATCAAATGATCCAGGCTTCCTAAACTCGACATCGCATCAGGAAAACAAAACAGTTTCAACTTCCCAATACATTCCCCAGGCCTTTTAAAGCCAAAGAGTAGGACAAAACCCTTAAGATTGTAACTCGACCGGGTACCACGTAGAGTAAATGAAAATATTTTCGCGACAAAGAGGTAGTCTTCCAAGCTCGGTGCATACCCGGCTTAAGCCCTTTTTGAGAATGATTCTCTTACCAGGAGCAAGTCTTGACCTTATCGCCAGAGCAGCGCAAAGATTCGTGATCATTTAGCTCCCACTTGGCTGTAGGAAACTCTGGGGCTAGATGTCCGTGGAGGACCATGCCGCCAATGAAGGCACCGAGAAGACAGGCGAAAAAGAAGAGCCAAAGGCGCGAGATCCGAGCTGCGACTTTTTTGGGATTATGGAGCAAGTTTTCTTTATTGGAAGATGTTTTGCTTAGTTCCGAGGCGTGTTGGTGTCTGGGAGCCCCATCAACAAGACCGTGTTTCGTACTGATGATCCTGCGTGGAATTGGTTCGCATTCTTGCCATTCTTGCCATTCTTGCCTATCAAGTTTCTCGCACGGTACCACAACATCATCGCAACTCTTGAAAAGAGACTTAGTGCAGCCCATGGACCTAACAGACATGCCAGGCTCGTGTTTCTCACGAGAGCTATCGGCGGAAGACCAGGGTACAACGGGCAGGGTTGAGCGGCATGAACCTTTTTGAGCTTTGTCTGAAACGGTTCCCAGAAGTTCAGAGTCTCTGGGAATGCTAGGGGAGGACCCGCTAGAAGGCAAAGGACTGGACACGACCTTGGGTGAGGTCCGCTTGAAGAGCCCAGGAGCGTCATCGCCACGATCGCAATGACGCTTCTGCGGGGGCCTAGACTCATGGTGATCATCGCTATGCATGGTGATAGGATGTGGTCTCTTAGATGGGACTTCTGGCTGAGGCGTAGTTGTATCCTGTAGAGGGGATAGTGGAGGGAGGGGAATTGTATAGGCGTACTGTGGAACATGGCGACCTTGTCTAGCAGTGGTGCTAGCATTGGCGGTCTGAGAACGGGAACCAGTTGACTTGTTGACTTTGTCGGTGCGTTCATGGTATGAGCTCAACGAGGATAGATGCAAATAGCGAGGGGCATGGTGTGTAGATTTGACTTTGTTTCGATGAGCACGACGCCGAGGGGGTCTGGTGGAGGGTCTAGGTATAGGTGAAAATGGTATGCGCATTGCATCTAAGTAGTAGCCTCGAGATGCCTTGACCCTAGAACGATGAGGACTTGGCTTCTCAGGAGAATGTCTGGCCATGGCTGCAAGTTGAAGCCAAGATGGGAGCAAGTCAGGCGCGAGAGTTGTGAAGAATGTCAAAGATTGAGATGAGATGAATAATGGCAGAAGTAGGGAGCCAATTAAGCACCTCGGATGAGTAGACAGGCTGCAGGTATGCAAATCTGGCTGCAGTGCTTGTGGATTTAAGGAAACTCGGGAGCTGATGAGTTTCACCATCAGGAAGAGAAGAGTAAGACTGGAGAGAAGAAGGAAAAGAAAGAGGGGGAATGAGGCCATGCAGACTTGTTCAAGCTATGAAATGAGAACAAAGAAGCTCACTCAGTTGCATCACGTGGGAACCTGGCGCGACATCTGGGTTGTGGTCTGTGTTAAGTGGCGTCTATTGTCTTGATGATCTCGAGGCGTCTGAAGTGGCCAAGAACAGCCACGCACTTCAACAATAACTAGTGAATCTAAGTCAGTTCCGTTCCATATCTTAATGCTTGCCATGCCACATGTAAAATGACAGGTAAAACAATAAGTAAAATATTATTTGATCAAGCCGACTTGCTATCGACAAGGACACAGCCCCAACATGTTGCCTCAGGCACACAACGCGTCTCTTCAGCTGCTGGTTCATGAACCCATCCTTCAATCCAACATCCACCCAACACTGCCCATCTGCATGTTCTCTACCGCCCCCACAAGCCTTTCCGTGGCTTCTAAGAGTTAACAGCAATTTACCAGACAGGATCAATGCAGGCCTACAGATACTCGTGCAGACCAACTCAACAATGGCTGCGACACGCGCCAGCTGCATCCCCCACGTCGAGAAACCTGCCCTGGCCCTTACAGCCAAAAGACAGACTTGTGAAGACATCACGCCAGTTTTCAACGGGAAAACGTGATACCAGCGACTTTTTTCCACCTGGATCCCTGGACCCGCTCCCGATCCCTCTCGATCATCCTGCTTGGTGGGAAGGGCCTATTGACGCGGTTCGCGACCGATTGAAGAGAGCCTCTGTTGAGTGGCCCAACATGAGAAGCAGCCATCTCTGCTATCCTTCACCGGAGGAAGGAATCCCTGAAGTCAGAGAGGAACTTAAAGATCGCCCATGGGGTCTGGTCACTTATAGAACTGCGTATGGGGGCCACTCGGATCGCCAGTTCTTGAAATTGCGCGAACTCATCCACGACACTGTGCTCAAGTTCCAGGAATCCGACGACAAACGATTTCCTATGGGCCAAGCACATTGGCCAGCTGTTGAGGACAAGAAATTTCTCAGCAATGTTACAACACAAGTTGTCCGAGAGCAATTCTCAAAGTGGGCATCGGATAGAGGTGTCCCCCCCACCGAGGATGGCTGGAGGTATCAAGTTGCGCGTTTTCACTATTGCTTGATTGCCGATCGAAGGTCTCTCAAGTCGGCAGAGACGACATTTCCAATCATCGGAGTCTTGTACAAGGATTGGCTTCCAGCCTGGCACCCGGACAAGATCGGGCACGAGGGCAAATATGAGCCAGACGATTGGACCCCGATTGAAGGAAACACAGAAGGCGATGTTGGGTGGTTTTATAGTCGGGTGGTATCTCTGGACTGGCGTTACGATGAGATGTGCGTCAGAGGACTATGGGGGAAAACACCTCGGCTACCATGCGGCCGACCGCCCTACGTTGTTCATGCGCCAAGCCGCCTGAGAAGATGGAGAGGGGATAAGGCCGAGGGCCATTACAGAACACCGTCTTGAGGAGGGGGTTTCTCAGCAACTCTTTCAATTCGATACGATAACCGCCTGGTTACTGAATCTCTCTCCCATCTTCCCCACTGCCACGTCCACCATCCATCTGGCAGCACTCTCCCTTGTAATGTACCAACTCGCCCCAGCCTCTGTGGGACGGAAAGTCTTCACTTGCTTGATTCCGGTGGTCCCGAGTCCAACCGCATAGGCCAATGTCCAGCTAATCTCATCCCCACAGTTTTCCTCTATCTCAGACCTGACGCCTTCGTGGTCTTGGTAGATCTTGTGAGTGTTGGTATGGTGGTCCACCATGAAAGTCGCGAGCCAAGGCGCTACCTGTCGACTCTCGGCAACACCAACAGCACTCATAACTACTAGTCGAGGTTTTTCTGTACTGTGCTGAAGGCTCGATTGGCGGAGTGCACGCGACACGTTGGTTACCGCATCTGCCATGAGCTGTGGTGGGCCAACGAACTTGGGCCATAGACCAGACGTGACATGAGGATTGAGAAACGAAACCACAGCGTCGATTGGTGATGAAGAAGAGCGAAAAGCAGTTTCTACGTCCTGTGAGGAAGCGACAGAACCTTCAATCACTCGGGGGTTCTTATGCGGCACAAGTGACTGAGAATTTCTCACAATAGCCGTGACGAGATGAACTGCTCCAGGGTTAGAGGATGTTGAAATATCCATGTATTTTGGCCTAGTTGCCTATATAAATGGCAGGGTATCATGGTACGCACCTTGTTCTAGGGCGTATTTGTGGCCAAAAACTCCCGTTCTTCCGGTTGCCCCAAAAATGAGCAGATGCATCATGAGATGTTGAGAGGAGACCAAGCTCACCGGTAAGTAGGTAGAGCAGCGTGCTTAAAGATGATATCGACACCATGGACGAGCTTGACTTGATAAAGTGGATTTGGCGGAGTTTCAACTGCAAGGACCGGGTCGGAGTCAAGTCAATGATTCCGTTGAGTTGACGTGCAGAGACGATTCTTAACTTTGGCTTAACATTTTGCTTGCCTCCCAGCATAGCTCTCTCGGGTCTAGGGGTGGCTCAGTGATCTTTATATCATACCCGACCATTAACCGCCAACTTCCGGATTAGGAAATAACAACAAGAGCCCCCAAGGGAGGATCCAAGGGACGTGGAAATTGAGCTCGATGGCTGTAGTGGTACAACACAAGAGAGAGAGGTTTGATAGGCTAAATATGTCTTCTTTAGCGAATTAAATCGACTATTCTTAAGTTCCAAGTATCCACGCCAAGCAGGGAAGAACGTGAAAGGATTGAGATGTTCGTCGCATGAGCTTCAACCGAGAGCCGTGGTCTAATGTACAACTACTCATCGGCCCTGGTAGACCTAATTTATCTCAATCAAGCAGAAATACTCCTGTCAGAAACTGAGTGAATAAAGTTCAAAGACTTGCAATGGAATCCGAGGCAACAAAGGGACGAGGTTTGTCAACGAAGCCAATAGGGGTTCTAGCGCGGGTCTTGGACTGTGGAACCCTTGGACGAACTCGAACAGGCGTACTCCTATTTAGACTCCGGTAGGAACTATCATTTGCCTTCTGTCGGCTTTCAAATCGCCAAAGGACCGGTATTCTTTCACATCGATCAATGGTTCGACTACTTCATGGTCAGGTGACCACCCCGTCTTTCAACCTTGAAGTCTAACACAAGGGCGCGAAACCACTCAAAAGCATTACAATAGTGCGCAAAAAAATTATCGAGAAGCGCGTCTCCCGAGTTAAGCCCTTGCGGTATGCTCGTCATATCTCTTTCCTGATACTCCTGGAGCAGCTATGGGCCACCTCCTGACTGCTTTCTTTCACATACGACCATACCCACCGGAGAACTCGGGATCCCGTCCGCTCTCCCATAGATAAGCCGGTGAGGGGCGGATTAGTAGTTGGGTCGGTGACGACCAGCGAATCCCCGCTGTTGTATGTTTTTGCCTGATGAACTTCCGGCCAGGGCTTTCTTTTTGCCTGAGATCCCGAAGCTATCACCTCGTCCCTAGGTCTGTAGAGCTCAGCACATCTATATATCGTTACAATACTACAAAAAGAGAAGTAAAAGTCATTCATCCTTCATCGTCAACACCAGAATGTTTAGCAAGTATCCTGATTCGATGTGCGCTTGTTTCATACAAACTCGTTGCGAAATGGCTTTTCTGAACTTGCCCTGCTACCAATCATCAAGATTCGTGCACACTAATCGACGGTGGTTTTACAAACCGCCAATACGCCCGTTAGAAGAGGCAGGCATATCATCAATCACGACACTATGAGAAACATGACTTTAACGTGTTTATGTATTAGGTACGATATGTAAATGACAGGGCATACTGGCCCCTTGAAACAAAGATGGACGAGACATCGTCTAGAAGACGTTGCCCTTTGTCTGCTTCATCTCCGAGACCTTGAGGTTTCTAATGAGAGCGACCCAGACGAAGGATGCCGCCATAAGAGCGGTTCCAGCTGCCAACATTCGGGTTTGGGCATAACCGTAAGCCTTCTGGATTGCGATACGCTCGTCGCTACCCCTGGGGAAGCTCAGCTGCGTATCCAGGTTTTCATAGATGTCGTCGAGGCTCGGTAGTGCGCTCGAAGGCAGATACATGATCAGAGCCTTCTGGAAGGTGTTGGTCCAGATGGAACCAGAAATGGTGGATCCAATGGAGCCACCGACAGTTCCAGTGACACTCAGCATAGCCAAGGCTGCGGCCACGTGTTGGTGATCGACAGCTGCGAGAACGGCGAGCTGCATGCAGATGGTGAAGACACTGCCACCAATAGAGATGAAGATCTGAGTCATGACAATATATCCGACGTATCCAGTAGGGTTTCGGAAGTAGATCATCAGACCTTGGGCCAAGATATAAAGGGGAACGCCAACCCAGAGAAGCCACTTGAAGTATCCTGTCTTGCGAATGCCCCAACCAACGAGGAAGAGCAGGAAACCAGAGACAACGTTGAAAGTGTTGGCGATATATCCGGCTTCTGCGACGGAAAGATAGTTGACAACCTGCAGGAAGGACGTGAAATAGTTGTTCCAACAGTAGTAAGAGAGCTGATACGTCAGGTCCAGAAGACAGGCACCAACCAGGGTTCGGTCAGTCAAGAAGTCGAACCTCAGGAAAGGAATCGGCGCGAGGTAGAGTTCGTTCAAGGCGAACATGACGAGGAGGACAAATCCAACAATGATCATCGCGATGATGTATCCTGTAGCCCATCCGTTGGGAGCCATGGCCGCGATGTTGAATGGCAGGAGGAAGATGACCAGACCGGCGGCAAACAGGAAGATACCAAGAGCTATGCAAAGTAATCGGTGAGCCTTGAACAGTCATATAAGGAGGGCGGGATGAGACAAACCATCGAATTCAATGACATAGTGCCAGACGCTCTGCGCAAAAGTACGTCCGCTGGGCTTCTTGGGAAGAATATTCTTCCTGGCTTTGTGCAAGTTGTACTTCAAGATGCAGAACAGAGGTGCACAGATAACAGGCGTGAGGAATGCAAAAATGCCGAAACCCCAGGGCCAGTTGATGGTGTCGAGCATCTTCTCAGAGGCGTATGATCCAGCAAAGGCCGAGATCATGTAGGGGGATGAGGTGAAGGCATATGCCAAGGCTCGGTTCTGGAGGTTGGTGGAGTCGGCTGTGATGACGTCGATACTGTAAATGAGACCAGTAAAGCCGACCTGGTAAAAGACCTGTTCCTCATGTTAGCAAGCTGTCTAGATTGTCTTACTTGTAGAGCCTCGCTACTTACGTTGGCAGCACAGTAGGTGGAAAGATTCTTGCTGGTGGCCATTATAATCAAGCCCAGGTCCGCAAAGGCCACCATAAGAAGGTAGCCCTCAGCTCGGCCAGCAATATCGAGGAACTTGGCCAGAGGAATGAAGACTGCAGCCGTCATCGAGCTCGCGACGACATCAATGACAGTGAGCAGTGAATGCGCCCCGAAATCACTAGTGACATAAGGCAGGAGACTGCCAGCAGTTGAACTCTGAAAGGCATTCAACAAGTAGACAAACCAGACAGAGATAAGCGCGCAAATCAGCGACTTCTTTGTCCACACCAGCGTGATGGCTTGCATATCCCTGACACCTTCTGTCACATCCTCCGTCGGCACAGCATCCTCAGTGGTGGTTGGGTTTCCATCTTCGGGGGACAGAGCGGCCGGACCCTTTCCATGGCTGGTGACAGGCGTAAGGTTGGTGGGCGATTCTCCAGTTGACGGGCTGGTAACCTCTGCACTGTTAGGCCGGAGCCTGTTCCACAATCCCATGATTAAGTGCTGACCCCTGGGTCTGGTGTAAAGAGGCGAGGAATGTAGAGGAATTAACCTTCAAGAATAAGGAAAGAAATTTTGCGCGAACTGTTCAAGGGGTCACTGCTTGTCTTTAAAAGACTTGACGCACGTTCAGACTAGGGGAACCCAGCTAGAAAACCACGCATCTGATAAGATTTAATCATGTTGCCTCCTTTTAACCATGATCAAGTCTCCATACTTGACCGGCAGAATCGGCATCGGGGTGCGGGATGTCTGGGTTCCGTCTCCCGAGTGACAGGGATCCCAAGGCTAGAATCACCGGAGTTGGAACCAACAGCAGGTCCACAAGGTACGAGAACTTCGGAAATGCCGCGGGTCTGAAGGTCAGCGTGACTTGGCCCCAATCTAATCTAATCTGATACGATTGATATGACCAAGACTTTGGGATCGGCCATGGGTAAGCTGAGCGGAAACGGCCCGAGCAGAGGTGTTGGTTGGTTCGTTACGCAATGGCTCGCGTGTTGGTGAGAACTTTCTGTGGTTCAAGCGTGGGACACAGCGGAACCGAGAAGGGATGAACCGTGCTAGGGCGTGATGATTGTCGTCACTCGATCTGATTAGTCCCAGCGTACAGTATGAGGCATCGCAGACCTGACGGCGATTTTGTCCGATTGGTTTAGCTCAACTCCACCGTGAGCAGCCCGGTCCACCTGCACGGGTCGGACGGCACTTTATAGTGACATGATTCCACATGTTGGTTGGCTCCCAGAGCTCGAGCAAGTTCGCTTGATGCCAGTTCGTCAGGGTCAGGGTCAAGGCCACGCAAACAACGCAGGACCGGCATGTGGCGACGTGGGATGCAACTTCTAGTCCCAACAGCGTGGGTGAATGGATCTAGAATGGAGGGTTAGAGGGTCCGTTGGATGAGAATTTGCTATACGCGATATTCGATCATATGATGCAGGCAATTCTTCAACTGGTCGTTTTATGGGGTTGTTGGCATCACCATGAACTGAGGATGGGCATGGCCCCAAACCGATGTTTTCAAGACAACGGATTTATAATTATCGACTAATGGTACCAAACCGCGGAATTACAGTCCAGTTAGAGAAGTCTTATTCCAATTCCAGAAATGACAAGCCCACATAACGCGGGATGTGCGACCGTAAATACCGGAGAGGTGGACCTTGAGTCAGCCCACTTGGTTGGGCATTGTAATCAGAAATACGAGACCGTGGGACAATGGCATCCCATTGAGTCTACATCTAGCAGTCATCATGATTTTCTTCTCCTAAGAAGTAGTGAATACTTGATATGCTAGGTGCTGGAGTTGCTCACTTGACCGTACCTCACTGTTGTCCATTTGAGCGCTCGCCTTGAATGGAATGTACACAAATTTTGGTCGCCCGTTTGCCTCGGTCCGAAGAACCATCCATATTGCAAGACAGGCTCTGACGAGATTCAATCTTCTTTGTTCGGGGGTTTTCTTAACAAGAATATTTTAATGCCTTCTTAAATGGAGTCCTACAGTTCTCAAAATGGGTGACTGGCTTGTGCTCAGCATGGCCTTGCTGTTGTCGAGGAGCATCTTGCTCAACTATCTCATTCGTTTGCGCCCAAAGCTACATTAATGACATAACCCTACTCCAGTGTCCAATTTATGAGAACATCATGTTCACGGACAACCTTTGAGAAATGGCCAGTCACAAACCATGGAACAAGGGGCGTTGTCCCCCAGACCGCGTCTAAAATGATGAGTCGCAAACATGATCTCTTATCTCTGGCACTCCAAGATCTAAACGAGTGCACTTCTAGGGTAAATCGTGTTGAATGAATAGATGGGCTCCAGGGATTGTCGCACCTCCGTGAATGGAAGGGTTAAGCCAGAAGACCTAAGAAAACCATCCGTTACCCCGGAACATCGCAAGATTTCTCCTGCTTTCGGCTTAAATACTGCCAAGGGTTTAAGGGCTTGGGGATTGGTTGCCTCTGGATCACTTATTCTCTTGCTAATTAGAAACGAATTTATTAATATATATTACCATCTATAGGCAATATCCAAGCATTTTTCTTGCAAGAGATTACATCTTGGGCATGATCTCATACGGGACATCAACTCGCCTCTCTTCCACCTGCGCTTCAAAATTGCCCATAGAAGCCTTCTATACTTGGGCTGGCTGACTACAGGTTGAGAACAGGCTAACTCCCCAAGTAGAATATCTTACCAACGAGTGTTGGTCTCAAGCAACGCATCCATGGACGTCCATCTTATTTGATAGACAGAAACATCACATCCAAGACCCCAAAGATTTACGTGAGCTGTAGCCAAAGTCTTATATGAGTTCAAAGGCTCATTTGCAAACAGAATCTGGGACGTCAACATAAACCCCAACTAAGTTCAGCGACGTATTGTCTAATGGGTGCCTCGGCAAAGGCCATCAAGTGCCTGGATTCGTCCCACTTTGTTAAGCTCACGCCCACACAACTTGGCTCCGCATGGGCTGCCTTGACCACACCTTGAGTGCCATGCATCTTCCCTATCATGTCTGCCGTTTTGTGATAGGTGTCGTAATCTGCCAGGTCTGAATCTTGGGGTTGTCCATCTTATCGACTCACACTTGGGTCAATGGACACTTGTCAAAAACAGCCGAACCTAGGACAATTGTCACATCCTATGCATCAAGATCAGATCAAAGGCATCTTTACAAAGCGAACTTTAGCGGCCAGAGCCTCCTTGTGCAAACCCTTTCATTCAGTTTTGGTCTTACGAGGCGTGTTTCGAATGAATTACAATATGCCTTATCCTCTGCTTCGCCACACCTCCAGTTCTCAATGCCCATTACCGTGAGTCACGGCAGTTGAAATGGCCAGGGTTTTACTCATCACTGTGCAGGCCAGGCTCCTCTGCACTCACGTATTGCAGAGGCGTCACCGCCTGCTGTGTTTTCAGATCTGGGCAGTGGCAACGTGTAAAATTGTTGGTTCTGGGTGGTCTGATTTTGTTTCCTGCAGCTGCCTGAGGGCTGAAACGGGTCATCATCCTGCCGAAGCCACGATGCAAGGAATCCAACTGGCTGATCAAAGCCAGGCCTGCAGAGGGTGACGTCGCCCTCCTTTGTCTCTTCCATAAATGCAAGTTGTTCAGCACTCAGCCATGGCACATGGAAGGATAGGGCTGAAAATACACAGTAATGGCGCGCCGCTTTTCCCCAGGCACTGGAACCTCCCATGCCTCTTTGCCTAGCATGACCCCATATTCTCGTCTACCTTAACTCGTATAGAGTTACCCCAGTTTGTGGCTGAAACTACCCTGGCGTCACCTGTAATTCTGGGCATCCAGCTGCGTCAGTGAGCAGACCACCTGACGCCCTGTCATTGGTGATTTGAGAAATCCTTCGTGGACCTTCTGTGATAGGCAATCGCCGACAGGAATCGTCCCCCTGCAAGCCATCTCTCACGCCTCTCTGATAGGTTGGCCTTGGGGACGCGTCATGGTACCGGCCGACCAACATGCTTGTGAGATAGACGAGCTCAACATTCATTCCCAGACCCCTCGGGTCGGGCCCGATATATCTCGGGCGTCTGCTATATAATTAGATGCTCTACGCCGTTCAAGCAGAGATGTTGTGTAGCCTTACATCGACGATTCAATATCCTCTCCTTGACTCAATCTATCCAACCATTGTGCACCACTGTTTCCAGACAAACTGTCAAGATGCGTTACCTTGCCCTCCCTTTCATCGCGGCCATGCTCACGTCGCCCATTGCGGCGTTCGACATTTGCAAAGCCCTCCGTAAGCATCAAAATTCCTTCCATACTGTCGTTCAGCATTGTCTAACATTCGGTAAAGACTGCTACGAGGAACCTGAGCCCCCAATGGTCTGGGTGACTCTGAAAGCCGTTGATCTTAAGGACCGGAACTACCAGCCCGTAAGTACTCCGCGCCGCCATGCGGTCATCCAATTTCTGATAGATGGTCAAACCAGACAATCCGCGTCGATCTCACCGAATCCGACCAAGTCTGTGATCCTTCCAAGGTCGAGATCTTTATGCAGTCTCTTGCCATCGACAAGGACGGGCGCGGTGAAGGATCCATCATGCTCGACCCCGAAACGTGGGCCAAATCCTCGTGGGAGTTCTCTTGCTCAACTCCTAAGGACTCCTCCAAGGAGCACAAGCTTAGCTTCACCATCCATGCCATCAACGGCGAGGAGATTGAGAAGATGACATTCGTGACGCGGTTCCGACAGACGTGGCCTATCATCTTTACCAGTGTGGAAAGTGATTCACTGGCACATAGACCCGAGTTCTCACGCGGTACATTGTACTATGTGCCTGAGGGGGCCTACCGATTTGAGGACTATGTAGAGCTATAAAGCTTGCCAGGTATCTCGAGAAAGCGACCGAGCTGGTTCTGGAAAACAACGATAAGAGCCTTTCCATTTGCCTGTTTATTCCATCCAAGACTCTGTCACGATTATTCGACGTGCAGGATACTTGGCAGCAAGTGCAAGTCGTGATGGGCGGCAAACAGACACCTGTTGGCAGGGAAAGTCTGATGCGATGCTTTGATATGTTTCATGAAGGACGGTGATCGAAGACAGTGATTATTTGTTCGTCGTGTGGACTTATTTAAGAAGATTTTGGTATGAATAGCACGATTAGTGTATCCATGAGACAAGAGTTGATGCTGTTCGTGAGAATGCAATGGAGAAACTGTCACGTTGCGACGTTGGGCCGGACCCATTGATGAAGTTCGCCACTCGCCCGCTCACTTCTAGCCTCAAGGTGTACAGGTTCGCCAGGCAATCTATTCTCAGTCAAAAGTATATATACGCCAATTTTATGCTGCTGCAGTCTCGCTCATCAAAATCATGATACAGTCTGAATGTTTTGTCCAGCGCTCCCCAAATCCCATCCAGCATCAGTCAGTGCTCACGACTCATCTGACTTTTCCGATTTTCCCGACTTGATGATGTTATCGGCTTCCTTCTGAGCGTCTTGTACAATCGAGTCGGCCTCTTCCTTGCTGAAAGCCTCGGTAAACTTAACCCAGGGGCCATGAACCAAACCCGTTCCAGCCCCTATCAACATGCCCAAGCCCGATGTTGGGATCGCGACAACCCCAGTAAGCAAAGTTCCCACAGTGACCCCAATGCCGCTCGCAATCCCAGCACCGATTCCAGTGCCAAATGCGCCTCCCTGAATCCATCCCGCCTCGAGTCGCTCAGCCGTCTTCATTAGCTTGGCTGCCTTCTTGTCCGTTTCGCGGGCTTGGAATTTTAAGTCTTCGGCAACTTTCGGATCTTCGGCTTCATCCGCCTGCTCGTGAAGCTGGATAGACTTTTCCTGCAGATTGGAGGCTTCATCGATGCGTTTTTGGATCTCTTTCGTAAGCCTGTCCTTGGTGGACGGCTGTTCGCCATCTTGGTCTTTTGCCTCCTCGCCAGATTTGTTTAGCACCTGGGAAATTAAGGCTTCCATCGTACAGGGGGCTCGGAGAACAAGCGGTGCTCAGAATGGATTGATAATCCTTGAATGTGGCTTGAAAAGACAGTGCTCAAGCTGGTGGTTATAGCCCATGGGGCTTATGACGTAGCATTCGCCTCGCTACATTCTATTGGCTGAACTGGACGATGAATCCTGCTTTTGGATAATCATGACGATAACTGCCACATCACGAGTATGACCTACCCTGCACTAGCTAAGCGAATTATCGCGGGTGCAAGATGGGATCCCGACTTTTCAGTCTGATTAGCTTCTAAAGCCTTTAAAAATGAGCATGTATCAAAAATACTAGTAATTAAATATCTCCAAGGAATTTAAGAGATACAAGTCCCCAGTCTGTTAATACTCATGGCAATTTCGATCTTGTGTTGTTAGGGAAGTAAACATTTCCACCAAACGGCCATCGAGTACAGCATGCCCAGACAAATGAACGTAGCTCTCTATTGAGCCTCACTTCGCAATTTCGACAGAGAAAATCCCCAGTCTATTTATCTACATAGTCTCTGCAGTGAAGGATTTAGTGACAACTCAAATTTAACTCGTCATGTTGCCTTGGCCATGATTCATTCTCCCTTTCATCATCTCGATTGCTCTATTGACCAAATGGTTAACGGGTATAGTAAAACATCGTAAATGGAGCTGATGACAGTGAACTCACTTCAACGCTTGATCCAATAGAGCGCTTAAACATACGGTTTCAACTCAAAGCCGAGGTTTGGAATCAGAGTGTTGGTTAATCTTCTTGAGACCACGGCGGATTAGCGTTTGTCCGAGCTACACGGCAAACGCGGCAACGGGTTCATGTAACCAACCGCGTCTCGTTAATGAGTCATTAAATCTCATTAATAAACCTTTCTCTTACAGTTTCAAGAAGAATGAACATGGTCTCGCCAGTACAAATCACCATCACCGCGTTTGGGGTGTCAGCCTTCGTCTCAGGCGTCTCTACTCTCATCAACCCCAGCTACACACTCGAATTTCTTAATCTCCCTCTCTCGGCTCTCCCTTCAGTTAGAGGCAATGCCTTGGCGGCTATAGGCATGGGCATATACTATTCACTAGCCGCTTATCAAAACAACATCGCCTTCTTTGCTGCGTCAGTGCCCATGAGACTGCTCAGCGCCTCGATCTTTTGGGTCCAGGGCTGGCAGACTGCATCTATCTGGGAGGGAACAGGATCTATTGCTACGAGGTTGGCGCTCTTGTGGCAACTACGACTCGAGAAGGACAAGAAGGAGTGATAACGGTCCAAAGGCTTGAATAGAAACGCGATGTACCTATGGCCCGCAAGGCGGGGACCGTGATGGGGTGCCGTGAGGGTTGGACAGGTACTCAAGGAAACCCAGGCTTTAAATGACAGAATCAATAAAGCTTTGGGGTCTGGGCCAGGGTTCTTCATGGCTGCAGGCCTGACAACTCTCATTGCGCGTTCTCTCACGTACTTTACACCGTCTTTGACTCTCGGGGAAAAGACATAGAATTTACAACAACGAGGGCCATCAAAGTCCTGAAGGAAAATGTTCAATCATCGCCCATCGATAACCCGCAGTTTAGGAGGTTAATTAACCCACAGGAACTTGATGATCTTGGAGCAAAGTGGATATGTTCACGAGCAGTTACACTCCTAGTAATGCCAAGCTGCTTGGCCCAAGTCGTGATTGGCTTCACACAAGATGCAACACTGAAGCCCTTAATGACTGAAAAGGTATCGAACATGGAAACGGGATAGTGAGAAAATCCACACAAATTGTGTAAGTGCAGTGTCTTTTAGTTGACTTCCACCACCAGTGAGCTATCACGCTCCTTGACAACCTTTGTGTCAGGCACTATGTTACCAATGGCCTCGCTATCATTCACAACACGTACTGTATCTTGATTAAAGTTTGAAGGCTCAAGGATCAAAACATCATCAGCTTGAAACTGTCGCGTGGCAACTGTCGACTCGGATTTGCACTGCCTCCTTGAACAGTGACGTGGTTGCTCCAAGCTCGTTGGTTGGGCTTGGGGATTGGGAATCCTACAGCAGGGATGAGCTGCTCCTCGCCATGGAACCACGTTGTATCCGGGAGGGATGATCCTGTTGGTTGTGAAATGCACTAGAGAACTGACTTTAATTTAAGCCTACCGCGTTTAGGGTGTGTCGGGGAGCCCGGACGCTCTGGTCTACGCAGAGGCTGTTGGTTGCTGCGTAGTGGAGGTAGCCAGATTATGACGCATGTAACAGCACTGAGACAGGCTCGGATTGAGTCGATCAGTGGCTCACCAGCCCCTATAAATCATTTGTTGCCGTTGCATTGTTGGTTTCCTGTGTGCTATTCGAACAAAGGCACCACGCTCCTCCCGCAACGCACCCCTAACTTAATTACCAAAGCGTGCCAAGAGAGCCGCCATTCTGCCACGATGCTTTTGATGGTCTCTTTGATTTCATTTTTCCTGCTCTTTGCCAAGGCGAAGGATTTGGGAGGGTAAGAACAATTGACTGGGCCCTACATGCCGGCCTTCCAACTAACTCTTGGATTGAAGTGCTGGCAACTTGACCATTGCATTCTTTACAAACGACCAGGGAGAGTCCTGCCAGGCCAAAGATACCTCGAAAGGCATAATCCTCACGACATCCAGCATCCCAACAGAGCTTATCTGCTTCAACCTCACGGATATCTTTTCGCAATCCAACGATACCGGATTCCAAGAAGCCCTGCAACCCCTCGAGGACAAGTCGACTGGTGTCAATTGGCTCCTACAAAATCGAGACGAATTTGACTCCAAGGCGAATTACTCCCAAATTCGGTATGAGCTACTGAATAAGACTACCGAAGATGAAAGCGGAGAGGTCTCTGCATGGTCTTTATACGTCTACGCCTTCTCCAATTGTCAGCAGATTGTCGATGGTGACAACGTAGATGCCGATGACTTTCCTTGGTTCGAGAGCACCTGTCAGACTAAGGAGGGCGGTGAATGTCAGGGCGTCCCGTATCCGATCAGGAGCTTTGCCATTGTTTCGGCAAACAAGAAAGGGGAATGCGAGGCGTGGGCAAAGCAGGGTTCTGCTACCAAGGTCAGTGGCAGGGCTTTACCGCTTGTTTCTACTTTGGTCACTGTGGCAGCTCTTTTCCTTATCTCGTAGAATATGATTGCATCAACCGTGTTTCATCTCGCTTCGTTCTTGTCTATATTGCTTCTTGTAGAAATCACTCTACCTACGTTTGAAGTGCGACCTGAGTCGCGGCATCTCATTGAACCACTCGACTTGGTACACTCATCAAGCGCAGTCCTTCATAGTCAAACTATCGTTGAAAATGATCGTGTCATCAATAAGCCTGCCAACTTTGTTTGCAGCAGGCATCAAAGTCTTGCTTGTCATTGTTACACCTGGCTTTGCGCCGCTGGCTTCACTCGTCCCTCTTCCTAACTCATCTACCTCGGGGCATGCTGTGGCGATCGAACCTTGCCCAAATGTTCTGCGCTTGTTTTATCTCCTTTCTTCGTTGCTGCTCCTCCAGATCAATGTCCTCCAATTCAGCCTGCTCCTGATGTGCTATCCCTAGCTTTGCCATATCATTGTACAGCCCAAGTGCTTCAACTAGAGTTCCTCTAGAATTTGTATCTGTATCTGGGTTATTAGAATGCGAAGATTGTGGACGGGGGGCCGATGGCCCTCCTGTGGACATCTGCTGGCGACTGTATTGCATTTCCCACATCTTGTTCTCGATCTCGTGAAGAGCATGACGTGCAGCACGATGTTGTTCCACTAATTCTTTCCACTCGGTTTCGAAGGATGGGTCAGTCTGAGTTGCCTTGTTCTCATCATCGGATGGAGGAGGATATGGCCCTGTACCAATATTAGCGGCCCTATCGATAAAAGTTACATGTCGCTTACCCTCTTGGACCCATTGTTTAATATGTTCCGCTCGGTTTGTTCGCCCAGATGATCTTTCTTTCTTCTGGCCCATGGCGACTACTTTGACACAAATAGTGAAAAAAAAAAAAACAGGTTGAGGCTCATAAAGGGGTAGCCAACTAAGAATACCAGGCTGGGGTGGCAGAATGAACGTTTATACTTCTGGCTTTAGTTTCACCAATATACAAACATGCTGTTCACTCACCCACATATCTTCGCTCTTTGGGAGTTGCTTTTGGCGTTCGCCACGAACACGTACACAAGGTCTTTGACGGGACAACAAAGACAATCAATGAGCACGATTATTCACCATCATGGCCTCTTCACCCATAGGGGTAGAAAGGGCTAGTGGGTTTGCTGTACACAGACGGAATGGCCCTGGGAAAAACAAAGTGTGGGCCAGAAAAGAGGGAATCATGAAGGACATACTTGATCTTTAAAGGCCCATAGGAGCTCATGTCGGGCGACATTCACTATTTTCGATTCGCGATCCATGGGACATTTAATACCAATAAAGGTAGCTTTCATTGCGAAATGACTTTTATTAACAACCTTATCGGCTGATATTCCTCCCCGAATCTTCTGCCTCATCTACAAACGATGAGCTGTGCATCCTTGGCTCCAGACTCCAAACTCCGTGCCTGACATTCTCAAGTCGAAAGACGGCCGTTCTGCAATAAAAGCCGCATTATGACTCGAGATTCAGAATTATTAGGCCCGTGGAAATTCCTGTTGAACAATGCCGTCGCTCTCAGTGTTGTCGCACTGCTCCATGCTGGATACACGTTCGACCCTATCGCGCTCAAGGTCGGAGATCCAGAAGATGCGGGTCGCCACCGAAGTGCTTGGTGCATCTTCGGCAATAGTTCTTTTTGAGGTACTTAGGCTCTCCCACGACCTCTTGAATTCGGCAGCCTTTCTTGGGGTCGCCGGGGTGGCGACAGTGGTTCCATTTGAGGCGACTGGTGAGGCAGCTACCGCATTTGGTGCAGTAATAGTAATACTTGGTGACTACACACATCGCGATATATCTTGGTTCGGGATGTTTTGTGGTTTCAGTTGGGTGGAAAATGTGAAGAGGATGGGTTTTAGGGCTCGGTGACGAGATTTTATAGTCCAGCTCTCCTACGCTCGGTGAGTGAGAAGGGCGATAGAGAATCAGTAACATGGCCAGCCCTTACACAACAGATCACGAGGAGGCTGGTATGTCAGTGTTTATATGTCATTTTGTACTACTCGACTTAGAATTGACAAACAAAGAACAGCGCGAACACGCCAGTCTCTACCGCCTTGACCTGGCTGGACATGTTTGTGGCGGTGTCTACTTCAACAAACATTGACCAACTATGAGACATAGAGCATCTAGGCGGGCTGGTTGTTTAAGCATAAGAGACTCCAGCCTCATCATATGGTAGTCTGTATTTGCGCCTGGCAGTCACGATGAGTATTTTGGGGACCGAATGTTGTTACCCAAGCTGTCACGGGCCTTGGGAGCCAAGCGGGATGGGCCTTTGTACACAGCATCACCATTTGGGATGAACAACCAGATTTAGGTAATAACTTGATCAATTAAGTAGTTCAGCTTTTTGCATATGCGTTCAGCTCAAAAGACGCTCTGCGGCCCCCATCTCGACATTCCGCGCCGCCCTGACAACCCAGAACTCAGTCTCAGGATGCTTCACCACTCTCCACTTCCTGTCCTTCACTTCTGATTGGACCTTGGCTTTCTCACGTATTTCTCCATCCAAGCCAACGTCATGGCGTATCTCGGAAGCCACGCGAAGAAGGTCGCTCTTGTCAAGAATCGCAGCCATGGACAGCAAACCCTGCGGTTCCTCTGATAGGATTGATGGAGCGTCACGCAGAAGGAAATGAACCACGGCGACGGTGCAGAGGGTGATGGCGAGGAAAGCGACGATAATACCAGCAACCCAGCTGACGACGAAAAGGCGAGTAGTGGGAACTGACCCCGAGCCCGTAGCCTTCTCAGGCTCCGAGAGCGCCTCGAAGCCATGAACCGCAACCGCATTCACGTAGATGGCTGTAAAGATGCTCTGAATTGCGTCCAGGAGAACATCTGTTGCGAGGGGGTCTGACGGCTGCGCCCGTTGGGCAGTGTACAGCATCAAAGTCCCCAGGTCTGTAGTTGACCACTTCATCTTTGGGTTGAAGGTCACAGCCCCGAAAATGTCCTGCTCGAAGACTCTCCACAGCTTTGGCCGGCTGGTGTTTGGCTCACCCGTCTCGACGAATGATTGGATGACTGGGGCGTCTTTTGACGGCAAGACTCGCAAGGTACCGGCGACTTGACGGTATCCAGTTGCACAGGAGATGACTTTGATGTCTTTGAGGTTGTTCTTTGCTGAAGCGGAGTACTTGGCCGCGGTAAACACCAAACGGCTGTAATATGCCTTGGCGGAGCAGCCAAACTCGACTGTGGTCTTGAAGTATGTCTCCTGCGAGCTTGAAGTGGGAAAGCTCTGCTTAAAGCTGCAGCCTCTGTCATTGCCAGAGACTTGAACTGAACTCCCACTTGACGTGATGGAATAATCCTCCACAAGCTCACAGTTAAGATAGGCCGAGTAGGCAGTGGTATTCGCTGCGATGCTTGTTCCTGTGGCAAGGTCCGAGTCGGCATCAAAAGGGCGAAAGGCGCGCTCGTCGTCCGTCCAGGCAATCTTGTTACCTCCATAGAGCCGCGTAGCGGAGACAGTGTCGAAAACAGGGCGCCAATCGACTGTAGAATCGATACCGTCGACATTGTACGTCTGATTGTACATGATAGGGAGCGGCTTCGAGACTGTCACGACTTGCGACACAAACAAACGTGCAGCAAAAGGCGCAACAAGGTAAGTCAAGAACACGGAGAGCAGCGTAGTAGCTCCGACCAAGTAGTGGGATTTTCGAAAGGCCCCCCACCAGCGCCAGATGTTGGCGACGACTCGGTAGTCGAGGAGAATCGATACTCTTGCATCGGCGCCACCCTCTTTGCGAAGTTCGACGTAGGGTTGGCGCTCTGCAAGGGATCCAGCTATCCAGGCCCAGTAGGCACCGAAAAGAGAGAAGACAAAGCTGGGGAGTGATGTCCAGAGTATACCCAAGCTCCAGGGAGTATCAGGAATGTCGCCGACATCGCCATCCTTGGCGGTGTTGCTGGATGGAACCGTGACAAAGCCATCATTCTGAGAAGATACAATAGTCAGAGCAATGACGGTCGCGATGAGGGCGATATTGACGATGGAAAAGGCGAGGAGGGATGGCCATCGCAGACAGACGGACAACCACCCGTAGGGCTGGGGAGAAGATTCTTGGCCTTGGCCAGACATAACAGCGGTCAAAGAAGTTGGTAGAAGGGCGATCCAAAGTCATACCGAGAACATTCCCAGAGCAACGGCATATTTGTACAAGGGTTCAGCTCGACTGCCGAGCCAAGCCACACCTAGCGCAGGCTTGCCCTACGCTAACAAAGAGGAAAAGGAGTCCTACCTAAAGGCTTCTTCCGTCCTCACAAGGCAGATTGGGAGGCTTTTCATGAGCCCCGCGTGACGGAGGTGTTCAGCTAAGTACGATTAGCTCTGAGGCCGTCCAGTCATGATTGGCTCGCCACTCCACCTAAGTTCCTGGGAGCCTTGACTATCGACCATGGCTGAACGATGGCTTCAAGCCACTTTTGGCCCGAACGGCCTCGACCTTGACTCTTTGTCCTTGACTTGGAAGATAAAGGTGGGTAAGCTCTGCAAGAATGGGCTCTAGCAAACTTATCCTCACTGTACAAAGATGTTTTTCCCTACTCGACCAGCTGTTGCCTTCACTCTTATCTTGAGCTCCCTGACTGCATGCCATGGAGCTGTTTTCAAGCCGCCGAAATGTGTTGGTGATATCACAGAATTTCCGAATTGCTTGAAGGCCGACGAGATTGCCAGGAAATGCAGTAACAAGTCAAAGCAAGAAACTATTGACTGCTTCTGCACCCAGGAGCTTCTCGATGCCTACGTCGGGTGAGTATCGTGGTTAGCATCGCCGCCAACCTTGGCTAATAATTCCAGTTGTGAGGGCGAATTCAGACAATGCGTCTTGGGCAACTCATACGACAGTTTCGTTGAGGACGAGATCGCCAACTGGCAAGATGCCTGTGGTCCGTATCTCCCAGACGACGTCACGACTCCAACGGCCATCGCTGCGACGAGGACGTTGGACGAAGACACTTGTCAGACGATTGCTGAGAGCTGTGCACAAATGACCAAGTCAATCACTTCGTGCTCTTCTGAGTACACCAAAGGAGCAGAACTCACGAGCTGTCGCTGCCAAGAGTCGATCGTGTCTCTAGCCTCGGTGTGTATCATTGATGGGCCCGAGTCTTGCATCGGAACGAGTGTGGCTACCAAAGATATATGGGAGTACCAGAACTGTGCAGCTGCCACTGAAGTTTCCGAAACGTCAAAGGTTAGTATGAGAAGCCGACATAGAGCATGGGGCACTAACGGTGAAGCAGGACAAGGGCCCAGTCACAGTAACGGCGGGGGCTACTACTGCTGGGGATGCGCCACCCACCACTCTGACCTTTGGGCCGGGTGCTACTACTACGACGACAACCTCTGGTAGCAGCTGTTTGAAGGGCTCAAATACAGGAAGGGGTGCTTTGATTGTTGTTCTTCTTCTGATGGGATATGCGTCGTTTGTGTAGGACAAGGAGCAGCTCGTGGACTTGTTGTAGTTCATGAAGTATTGTATATGACTGGATTATGGAGCATTTTAACCCCGATTCTCTATTCTTGGTTCAAATTACTGGGCTACAATGCCGTGAAAGATATACCTCCTCTTCTCAGGGGCGACAAGTGTTGACGTATAGTCGTATGCAAGTGGCCAGATCAGGTTTGCTCTTGGGAGGCAGCTGGCTGTCCAAGAACAAGACCTTTCGCTCAATTATGTGAATCACAGGGTCCTTGTGATGTGCATGTACGCTGTCCATGATGCATGACTCTCGTGGACAAACGAGATGTCTGTGGTCATCATGTGATGTGAGTTTGGAGGTCTGTCATATTTGATCATCGGCAACATCATATCAGGAATGGCAACTGGTCTGCTGGAATTGACTCAAGCCAAAAGTTCGGGTTTTAAGCGAAGGAGTTCATCCTAAGTGTATCAACAAGACGATCCTTTCTATTCCCAAGCTCTATATGGGATCGTGATGGCAACAAATCAAGTTCTAACCAGCCACTACATCTGCGTCAGCTTGCCCATAGCCACCATGTGCTCAAGACAAGGGTTCGATAACAAACATTCTTGCTTGGGGGGTCTGTATGGGCTGGTGATCAATGACACCAAGATCCTGCATGGCAAAAGCTAAAGACCACCCCTGGCAAATGGCAAAAAGAAATGATTTGCCGTCAGCAAGACTCGAACTTGCGTTTTCAGTGCTTCAAGAGACCACAAACTGATGTACTAACCCCTATACGATGACGGCGTCTTTGTTGTCTTGGCATGGTTGTAATTCACTTTTTATACTCCCGGGGACGAAGAGCCGTATCGCACCCTAGAAGGACCAAAAGATGCATTAATACTTACTGGTCAAATCGATTGAAAGCATAATGTTGTAAGCAGATTATTACTTGCTTTTGAGACATAATCAATCAAGGTCTAGCGTGGGTTTCAGTGCAATCTCTCACCCAGCCGTGGCCATCCTCGGCATGAGGCGATTCAGAGACTCAACCCAGCACATACGACCATACCCACCGGAAAATACGGGATCCCGTCCGCTCTCCCATAGTCAAGCCGGTGAGGGGCGGATTAGTAGTTGGGTCGGTGACGACCAGCGAATCCCCGCTGTTGTATGTTTTTTTGCAGCTTGATCTGTTTTGTCTTTTTGTTGTGTATCTCAGACACACCCAGCAGCAGGGGTAAGTTGGGATGTTAGTTCTGCAAGCAGATTTTTACTCGGCAAGCTTGGTGGCAAAAGCAATTTCCGAATACCGAGAAAGGGCCTCTTGAGTCGGTGCCCTGACCCGTGGACTGGAGCCCTTCGTGAATGCCTACTTGTGTGATGTGTTGAAAGGTAGACAGAGGATACGCATGACCAACCGAGTTTTGCCATCACGAGACACAAGAAGATACCTTTCTGAAGGCTCTGCCAGATCAAGAACTTTCTGTCCCTTGTATCCCTGGAGAAACTCTGACTCTGCTAGGGCCTTTGTGGTTAGACATGAGGCTCCGCCGTGGGCCCCGTCATCTCGCGTCCTTGATCTAGGGTAGGCCGTAGATGCACCATGGCTGTTTACACATCAAGCTACACGATAAATGCGGCATAAAAAAGAAGATAAGTCAAAAGAGAGAGGCAAGGTTAACAACCATATTGCACAGTGGCTTGCTTGTTTCTCTAGACGAAAAAACAAACACTGGGAATAACCCGAGATGCCTCCAAACAATTCAAAGTTCTCCGACCATGCCAAGATCCACCGTATTGTGTGGTACAGCTAGTGGACCCTGTCTGTTCAGTCGCCTCAAATGAGGCATTTTTCTTCACGAAAGGCAAAAAGAATAACTTGATGAGACTGGGACTCGAACCCAGGAGGATTGCTCCATCAGGAATCTTAGGTTGTTAAGGTGACCTTAACCTGACGCCATAACCAACTCGGCCATCTCACCCGTTGTTGATGCATGGGGTAGCGGTATTGCAGGTTGAAGGTGCGAGGCAGCGACGCTTTGTTGACGCTTGAACATGTTTCTTTGTTTTCCATTCATGAATGGATAGAAGGAGTCTTGCCGTTTCAGCCCTGACGTAATAATCTCCTGTTCTTCTCAACTCTCATCTCATCTCTCCTGCACAACCCGGTTTGCCGAATGCCTTTCCCGATCCGCGCCGTTCACGGAGCGGAGAGGTCACGTGCTGATGGGCTGATTTGAGCCGCCTCTTCCGGGTCGGCTAAAGCGACTTCGGAAACCCCGGAGTCGGAGATGGGGAAGCATGGGCATGGGCATGGCATGGCATGACATGGTTGGGGTGCGGGGAATAATGCGGGGGACGTTTCCAAGAAGGGTTGCTCTCCATTGATCCGAAAGAACCATTAGCCGATAACAAGGCCGAGAGGTTCAATTATTGGCACAGGTATATTAACCATGTCCATGCCCATGGTTGTTATCGATCAGTTGAGTTGTTCTTATCTCAGACCACATCAACACTTGATCACACTACACCACACACACAGACCACACTCACCACATCATTCATCATGAACTCCTCCGTCAAGACTCTTTGCCGCACCGCCGTTTCTGCCCCTCGGGCTCTCCGTCTCAGCGTCAACCAGGCCAGACGCCTTAGCACCACCACCCCCGATGCCGCCCACGGTCGTGAGGGTGCGGTCCACGACCCCATCATGGACAAGTTCTGGCGTGCGGAGACTATCTCCCCCGCGGCCCCCACTGTGAAGGCCTCCGCTCCGGCTGCCGGCTCTCCTTCCACCTCGACCTTTACATCTCGCGAGCCTCCTCTGGGTACATCTGTTTTCGAGCCAGCCATTGCCCCTCGCTGGTCTGAGTAAATGGTGTCAGTCTCCTTTGGGCAGCCATCCCCAGAGGATGATGCTTTGCCCACTGAGCATGGCTAAGCCAAGCACCCAACCATCCAACATGAGGCGATTCGTATCCTCCCGGAACGCCCTCAACGAAGAAGAGAAGGGGGATAATACCCCGCTACCTCATCCGACTCATACCCCATCTACCCCATCATATCAACCCACGTTCGAAAATGGTGGTTGGGAGACTCCCGCCAACACCGACACAACACAGGTTGACCAGGACCCAAAGACCCCTTGGCCCTTGAATGCGGCCGAGAGACTCCAAGTCAACATGATCTATTCTGTCTTCCAGAATCATCCATGCACATTGTATTGTCAGGATTGGGAAACGACCAGTGCATCTACCGGCATTGGAACCAGGAACAAAGGCCCTCTTTTAACCGAGACCTAGTGAGGCTCTCAGTTGGCCAAGCTGCTTTTAGCGTAGCGTGATGAATTTAAATGAGTTAAACTATTGAAATGACCGTTCTCCGTCTTGATCCAACATGTGCCGTTTGTGTAAATGCACTTACCTTGCATCCATTCAGTCGGAAGCAACGGTGGCTGAGCAGCCTGATGCGGCTAGCACCGTGGTATTCAGGCCATCTTAGGCACTGAGAGAGAGAGCCAACCAATCACCCGACTGGTGTTTTAGTGTGTTGAGATCAGTGACCTTGAGTTCTGCAGTCGCGCAGTGGCCCTAAGCCCACAGCAGCTGACAATGGCTGGATAAGAGGAAGAAACACCACCCAGGCGTACAGGCGCGCATCTAATTCAGGGCAATACTCAAAAGAAGCCCATTTCATGGACAAATCGAGTGATGCGGATCAATTGTTTTCTTTCCTTCTCATTCTACTCGCTCACTAGAATGCATTTCCTTCGTGATGATGAAAATACTGATCATACAAGGCTGATGCTGCATTCTTAGACTTCTCGTGTTCCCCAAAGCCCAAACTCTTTTATCCCACAGCTAGAGAAATTAGCTCAAATAACCTGAACCTTGGCACCGTGAGCAGGACCAATGTTAGACTCTAACCCCTTGCCCTAATGCACATTTATCTCATGGTAAAACTTACCATCGCCGTGGGATCGGTAATCTCACCTTCATTCGGTCCGAGGCGGTGGCGCCGACATGGAGATGCAGGTCCTCTCCTCTTGTAACGGGGTAGCTACTCAGTGCAGGTGCATAATATTAAAGTCAATTGCTCGGGTAGTTCCTATCTTCATGTGATTTATACTACTGGAACAGTGTAGATCAATACCCGATGGTTTCTGAGCCGGCCAGCAGGCTACACGGCGAAGGAGAACACTGTATGGTATGCATCACCGTGCATCAATAGTTCGTTGCGCCAGCAGAGCTTGTGAATTGGAGGACGATCATTATAGATACCTATCAAGCAACGCCTTGGTCATAAATACTCAACCTCGACGCTCTCTCGTCTCTGATACTCTGCAAGTTTTTGTCACTCGTTGTTTACAAGACCGTGCATTCGCTCCATCCCTCATCGCAGAAGTCTTGCTGTGTCTGTCGCTCGTTCCTTTTCCTTCAAAATGAAGTTCTTCAGCGCCATCTCTGTCCTACTCGCCGTGATGGCTGGGCCTGCGTTGGCAATGCCCAGCGCGAACCCAGGTAACCCATCTCCATGACCATGACTATGAAGTCTACTCTGACAAGACCTAGGGCTTGCTCCCATCGTCGATTCCCCGAACCTGGTCGCTAGAGCCCCCGGCGATGACCCCACTACCACTGTCAAGATCCCAGGATCTGATGTAAGTCCCCCATGAGTTAATTGATACGTAGCTGATCGATCATTAAGAAAACCACGACAAAGGAGCCACCTGCAAGAGGTGACGGCTACTTGAAACGCTTTGTTCAGAACACGCTCGACGAGATGAACTCTGTAAGCTAAAACACCACCCAGTACATGACTTGGCTAACGAATCAGGGCGAACTTGACTGGAACCTTTTGGCTCAAGACGCTGTCAAGGTTTCCGGCCAGATAATGACCTCCATCGATTTGAATACCATGGCGGAAGACATGCTTCGACAGATAGCCAACTACATACGCTATTTCGCGGTGAGTCTTCCCAGGTGAGACCCGAGTCAGTGGCTAACATGACAATCTCAGAAGGGGATGTCGCCCATAGATGCAATTCTTGAGATGATGTTTAGCGTTGTCAAAGCGCTCCTCGCCAAGGTCAGCCTGAACACTCTGGTGCAGATGTCCATGTCCATGACAGGATATCTTGTCTCAGCAATGGATTTTGACTCAGCGATGAGGATCATCTTTGAGTTTTTGAATGGATTGATCTAGTCGATTTAAATACTTGGGAAGGGCAAGGCAACAAGGCAATTTGTGTGGTTTTATGGGATGCGGTCTTACTTAGGAAGCAGTTGGTCTTTCGGGTGTCGCACGTCTCGTTTCGTTTTCACCTTTTGGAGTTATTTCACAATTTTCATTGCGTACACGTCTCCCACACACTATGGTAACAATTCTATCATTCGATGATGCATCTCGCCTTCTGAGGAGTGAACTCTTTCATTCGCCTACCCTCAAGTAGTCCTCCAAAGCTTCAGTCAAACTGCTCCCTTCCCAAAGTGGCACTGCCTCGCCCTTTGTAGTGAGGCCAACTTTATTGTGCCAGACAACTTTCATTCCTGCGTTTGTCGCGCCCTCGACGTCTCCAGCGCTGCCCGCGACGAACAACACCTCACTCGGTTCAAGGCCCATGGCGGTTAGAATGGCCTGATATGCCTTATCGACCGGTTTATAAAACCCACTCTCCTCAGCCGTAATTGTAGTATCAAACTTGAACTGGCTGTCACCTTCCAAGCTGGCATGCTTCTCAACTTGCTGGGTAGCCAAATGCCCCAGATCTTTCGAACAGTTGGTCACCACGCCTAGCCGGAAGCCTTGAGATCTGAGCGTCTGGAGTACGGAGGCAGCTTCGGGCCAAGGCTTCAAGTTTTCCCAATTCTGAAGTAGAGCATCTGGAGCCGAGCTAGGCAGGCCAACATCAGACGCGGCTTGCCTGACGAGGGTTTCATAGGGCACGTAAGCGCCTGCACCGAAAGTGATTTCGAGGTAGCGACCGCGCCAGCGTCTGCCTTCTTCCTCGCTCTTGGAGGGTGTCGACGCGTCCCACAAGGTCCAGGAGTCGAGAAGACCGGTGAGGAGATCGAAAATGATGGCGCGAGGCTGCCACTTGGAGTCGGATGGTGTCATTGTAAGATGAATAGGGCGAGATTTGGATGTCTTTTTGCAGAGCGAGAGTACGATGGCTTAAATCGAACTAATGATCTAATATTTATATTCCACAAGCGTTGTTCCTGTAAAATCAGAATTCCGGTAGGAACTTTGACGTCATGCGGTATTCGACGAGTCTGGCGGATTCGTTGACCAAACTGAGAAGCAGAACCATGAAGGTTGTCACCTGATCTTGTCGTCGCTACTGCATACCAAAAAAGGCAAAGTCCATGTCGAGTCGACAGAGTGGGGAACAGAAGACTCGGGTAGATTGAAGCAGTACCAAGCTGGTGAATGTCAGCGAACCTCTGGAGTTGTTGAGAGCAAATATTGAACATGGATAAGCTTTTACATGGAGCCTACCTTAAGACCATACAGACTTCGGCTATGTGCATCCGATCACGTAGTTGATGTCTTGTGCCATCTAGGACGCTGAATAAATGAAACCATCGTCGTCTCTAACATGCGGACTCAGTCCATGTTCTCTACTACGGGGTAGTTCCTCTGGGGAACAGTGTGCACTAGGTTGTACAAGAGGACCGAAAGGAATGGAACCCAAACCAAAAAAGAAAAGCATCAAAACGTTCCTCTAGGGAACGAGATAAACAGAGGAGTAGAAGAGGAGGGAAGTTGCGGTGTTTTACAGCATCGAGTTTTGATGCTGTCATGTGTTTTTGGAGAATGTTTTTTGATCTTATGTGCGGTCAAGATTTTATGGAAACAACAGAAGAAGAAGAGTAGAAGAGAAGGGTGGCGCTCGAGGAAAGGGGCTCACGGGAACGGGGGAAGAGGCTGTAATATATCCTGATGGAAGATGTCTCAGCCTGGGAGATGTGATGTGACTGATCATCGGAGTTCATCAAACATGAAACTGCCATGCTCTGGGCCATGATGAGCCTTTTCGTGCTTGAAGCCTCTGGTGTTGAGAATGCGACACACGGCTTGAGCCCCAGACTGGGTGGCAGCTCTGAACCGACATTTCGGTGAGGGACTTGGGTTCTTTGTGGCTAGGCTTGATCACTTCTACTTTTTACTTGGTGCCCTTTTTGATCATGCATATTTGAGAAAATTCATTTCTTACATGCTTTGAATACACAGTTTCATTGCTTGAAAACCTGACAGATGTACGTGTGTAACTTGCTCTCCTTTGGAATTGTGAATAGGCTGTTCACTTGCTATGCTTCATTCCGCCTCCAGAGAAGCTATCATAAGTTCCAAAGGGTGGTCGCGAGAGCCAGCTCTCTCCAAGATGGCGATTATCTCACTCCTCTCAACCACCCTGCTGACCCTAAACCACCTCCTCGGCGGAGTAGAGGCGCCCGAGCCACTATCGTCCAAATCATCTGAGATGCTAACATCAAAATCATCTGAGATACCATCGTCATAATCATCCGAGATATCATCATCAGAATCATCTGAGATGCTATCAAAGCCATCCAAGATGCTATCATCAACATAATCTGAGATACTATCGTCAAAATCACCTGCGATACTATCGTCAGAATCATCCGAGATGATATCATCAGAATCAAGCACTTCCTCTTCTGGAATCATAGTGCTCTCATGCAATCCGCGAGCTATTTCGAGAGGTGATAGTGCCTCCCAGCGACTCGGCGCCACCTGGAAGATATCAGGATCGCTGGGGTCAGCATTATGATCAAGCAGCCATTCGACAACAGCAGGCTGATAATGACGAATGGCAAAGATGAGCGGCCGGGTGCCGTCATAACCGTCATATCTCATAAGCTCGAAAGGGCGATCCACTGGTACTCCAAACTCATGGCACCTATCGAGAGTCGCGATGTTCCCCGACTGAACCGCGATGTAGAAGGGATACCAGTCGGATTCTTTGTAGAGTTGGCATAAGAGGGGGTCATGATACCTCTTGGACGCCTTGCTGAAATTCAGGGAGTCGATCCACGTGGGGAGGTGTGAAGAGATTGCGAGAAGAATCTCGTTCGGCAAACTAGAGAGCCGGTCTTGGGGCACAGATTCCTCCGCTGGGACAATGACTTGATCAATCGAAGCCATGGTTTGCATTAATGGTAATTCGTAGCGCGATTTGGTTGGTTGGATGTTGATGTGACTGTCTTGAATTGATGTGTTCTGCTGATGCACATTCATAAATCGAGGGAGGATCGAGCCTTGATATCTTTTTTTCACACATCTGCCACAAATTTATTTCTCAGTTAAATTTACCCTAAAAGCGGTCGGCGTCCCTGTAATCCTGAAAGGGGGTACAAAGGCTCCTTTGTCGATAACTGCGGTCCCGGGCATGCCGATGGAGTCCCCAAGTGAGGCGCAATAATTAACGGCACGGGTATCAACAGATGGCAATAATCCATCTTGATCACTTGAAGTGCCGCGACTTACATGACGCGAAGAATAGCTACACTACCTGCATCCTCAAGTCCGCTTTTGAGGCTGCTCCTTTGTTTCTCGAAAACATTTGTGACCCTTGCGGCACCAAAGTCTTTGATGCGTGACTGGTTCGATTCTAAAATTAGAGTATGAGTCTGACATTTCGTGTGTCATTTGGGAAAAGAAAATGGTAAGAGACAAAGAAACTTATGGATCTGAACAGGATGTCGGCTTTGAGAGGAGTCTAAAACAGTCCTGTAAGTCGATGCAGGAGTCAGGAAGAAGGAGTAGGGACTTGGTTCAAGCCTTTAATCTGCAACTACCACCTGATCCTTCCATGGCAATGTAAGCCGGTATGTCGTGATCTACTATTAGTCGGCAACTGTGGTCAGGCCGGCAGGGAGGGAGGCCTGCCATGACAATCAGAACATGGCTAACCCCAACTCCAGAGGCCCCTGCAGCATGATCGCCGACCAAGGCACTTGCAATTAAGCTTAAACCAATTAGGCGCCCGTTTGCCAGGAGCTGAATCAAAGTCCCACTCAAGACATGGGGTTCCTGTTTCAGCGTAAGACTCGAAATGCGGCAAGGGATTGGTGGAAGGATTGGCGCAATAAACAGCTCATTTCCCCTTAAAGTGCAATCGCTTCTGCTTCTTTGGAAGAATCGGGCGTTCAAGATCCGTTGCTGGCGTCTCTTATTCTCGTCTTGTGCCGTCTCATCACCAAGAACAATTCATAATGACCCGCTCGCTTGCTCTTCTCGTCGGGGCGTTTGCCGCCGTCGCGACCGCCGAGACAACGGCCTATGTCAGCTTCATGATGCCCGATTGGGATGGAGAGTATCTGTCTGCCTCCGTCGCCGGCGTTGAAGGCGCCGCGACGACTCTCGCTGTTGGCTGCAAGGGCATCACGCTGGACTGGAGGATGTGCGATTCCAATCCCAAGACAATTGTCGGAGGACCCTCCACCTTGTCCATCAATTGGGTTGATCGGAGTGCTCATCTGTATGATGATGTCTTGTACACCCGGTAAGTTATACCAGATGTAGGCGTTGGCAAGTCAATTAATAGCCCCTCTCTAGGTCTCAGGATATCCGGTGCGACATCTACCCCGAGCAGAGCACGGCGACTTGCACTTCGACCGACATTTCCGTAATTGATGGCAAGAGGACTACGAGCGTGACGATTGAGCCAACTTCCAGACCCGACCTTTACTTTCACCCCGTGGCTATCACTGCGGGTCTTGAGAAGTTGAACGGCGAGGATGACGACGAGACCACCACGACCCCTACCACGGCTGCCCAGCCTCAAAGCACGAGTGTCGAGACAACCGCATCTGAGACGTCGTCAGAGGTTGCAGCCGAGACTTCGTCTGAGCATCACATTCCATCTGAGCCTGTTGTGCCGACTCAAGCGACCACGCCCTCCAAGACCCAGGGTAATGACACAATCAAGGCTACGTCCACCTCAGCGTCCAGCACTGGTCCAGACACACCTGTCGAGGTCAGTCATGCTATTGGCCTCGGATCGGCACGAAGCGCTCTTGTGGCTAGTTTTGTTGCTCTTGGGGGCGTGGCTATGCTTTTGTAGAAAATGATGATAATATGGACTGAAGGGCGTATCAAGCGACCGCCTTGTACTTACATAGGTCATTGTGCCTATCGTTTCAGTCGTGAGAGCCATAAGTATAATAAACAAGTGTCTTGATAGCCCCATAGAGATTTTCACTGGGGAGTATCAAGTCATATACTCCCGGAACGCGAGAATATTCTAGTTCAGCTTCTTCCACTTCCTCGGGAACACGAGCAATATCCCACTCCACCAAGAGTCGCCTCAGGGGCTCGTAGATTCCTGCAGTTTCCATGCTTATATGGGTCTCAGAGACGTCAAGACTCGGCGGCGTGATGAATACGCATCGAGCATCGAACCCAGGGATGGCCTTTAGCTGCTCAACCCCTCCTCGCATATTAACCTCCATGACCACTATGCGCCCCGTTGCTGACGCCTTCAACAAAGGTTCGCGTTGCGGAAAAGGAGCAGGCAAGAAATTAGCACTATGAAAACCTTGAAAACATCGAGAAGACCATGTGAATTAAAAAACTGGTCATGGACGGCTTCACTTTTGATGGTTTGAACGATGAGCATGGCCTGGCGTCCTAGACGCTAACATGACAGACCTCCCTCACAAGACTCGCGCCACAGTCTTAGCACCATGATATTCGAACATGTCATACCTGCCTATTGTCGCATATAGAACTTAAACCTGGTCCACTTCAACAACGAAGATGACCCTCAACAGCTGTGAAAAATAGGCCGTTAGGCCACCTTTTGCCCGATTTACTGCACGACAACAGCCAAGACAAACAGTGAGGTGGGCACAGACTGCTGTGGGTGTGGTTGCCTCAGGCACCCACGACATGTTCACCCCACAATGATGGAGGGCCCGTCGCACAAGCTCTCGCGACTCCATTGTTGACTCGACTCGTCCTTGTTCTGATCCTTTGTGACATCTTCAACATGTCCAATGCAATAGCTTCCTCGCTCTCCCGTTCCCCTATCCGTCTGGGGACGGGGAATTCCCTCACATGACGGTAATACCGTCATCGCCCCACGTTTTGAGGCAGCTTGCCGTGAGCAAACAACGAGAAGCCCCTGATGGACAAACGCGTGCGGGAGATGGGCTGTAGCCTCTACAGGCGACGAGCGATGGAAAACTCTGCTCATCATCCTCTCTTGCGTTGAACCGCCAGCGTCAACATGCTTGGAGCCAGGTCGACATCAGAGTTCATGTCTGGGATCGTCTCGGCTCGCGACTGTGAGTTCTCCTGTTCTTCTGGCGTGGCCTGGTTTGGGAACCAGGAGCCACCTCTGTTGACTCCTAGAAAACCTGCTAACTATTGCCATCTTTAGTTCGATACGAGCCCGAGAACGACCTTCCTCTGCCAGTACCCGACCAAGATCGTTCCAAAGAAGCATTCGACCATGGTTTCCACTTCGATTTCCGCAACATTGCATCCGAGTCCGACAAGGATAGTAGCCCCGGCGCCATTGATATGGCCGAGGGTACTGCCTCCGAAGAGGAATACCGAAGCACTGGTGGAGCCATAGTGTCTTCTGAACGTGCAATCGCTATTGCAGCTCTCGCAACGCTGGCCAACGAGTCAGTGACAAGCTACACCAGCCGCCTCCCTTATTCGACCGAGGGCCCTTCCCCGATCAAGGCCCCCGAAGACTATTACACCATCGAAAGCTTGGTTGACCATCGAATCGATCCCTCTGACCCCACAAGAGTTCAGATCCGAGTCAAATGGGTGGACCTCGAGATACAGACCTGGGAGGACGAGTGGCGTCTCCAGCAGGATGCCGCTCGCACGCTTTACGCCTACTGGAAGGCTGAGGGTGGACGCTGTTCTGCTCTAAACCTCGGCCTTGACGCTGTGTACCATGTTTTCCGGGTTCTTGCTAGGCGTGGAAAGGGCGCCAAGCGGCAGTTCAAGTGTCAGTGGGTAGGATATCCTGCTACTGAGCAGCAGTGCTCGTGGGAGTCGGAGGCAGTTGTCAAAGTGGTAGCTAGAGATGCTCTTGCGGCCTACCTTGATGGTGTTTATAAGTTTCAGTAGCTTTTGCAGTTGCACTCAATCACATGCTTCAAGATCATCAGGAACATTTGATCACCTCCTCGCCTTCGGTGCGTGTGGCGCTCCAGAAGGGCCCAGATGCACAGCTTGTGTGTTTCGCCCACTCCAACACCCTGGAGTCTTAATTGTATAATGTGCCTTTTTATACTGAGCTTCCGTGGCATTGTTTCGCTTGTCTCAAGCCGAAGCAGTGAAGATTCAGCCATCTGCCGCTGTCTGTTATTCTGGTGGGCTGTGTTCTTGAGGGTGTTGGAGAACATGAAGAGAAATCTGCCGCTACACATCCGGAATCTCGAAAAGCTACCTCCCCCGTGCATGATGATTTTCAGTTAGTGTAATACTCTACCGTTCATTTGGCCGGAGCCCAACGTAGAACTGGATGTGCCTCCCCGTTACCTGTTATTACTGCTTCCACTACCGCCTCGCCTGGTCGGAACCGTTCACGGGATAGAGATTGAGTCAATAGATGTGGCCACATGCTCTCCGACTTGGGGCCGTGTCCCTCTCAAACTAATAACGAGAGTACTATAACCGACCGATGCTGGGTGGCTCGTGATGATGTTTCGTAGTTCATTACAGTTGCCAGATTCCGAGTCTTGGAATTCTTCCCCCTGTGTGCAGGGTTTGCAGCCCATCCGGATACCCCTTCAAGAACGTCCCTGGCGCCTACTGGTACCACAAACGGAACCATAGTCAAGCACTTCCTGATCCGTACACAGCACAGTCGGGAACTTAAGAGCGGGACAGATCGTGGATGACGTGGCGTGGCGCTGAAAATTGAGCTACCTACATCAATAGGGCTACTTGCTACTGTACACTAACAAACTCCCAACTCGCCAACACAAAGCCGAACCGACCGCCTCACGCCTACAGGCAGTAATCGTGCTTACCAGCCGAGTTGACCTGGCACCCATTCTTGCAGAACTTCTTGTACTTGATGCTTCCGTTGGTGCCGCATGCGAAGAGAGCGTTGGTGAAGTGCTCCTTCTTGAAGCAGGTTGTCTTGGTGGCTCGGGTGAGCTCGTCCGCGATGGTGGTGTAGTATCGGCCTGGGAGAGTCTTTGTTAGCAGTTTTCATGGTTGATGGTGTAAAAAAGTCGGCGTACCAATGTCCATCAGGTAGTGACCGCAGTGATCGAGGTTGGGAGTGCAGTTTCTGGCCTCGCCAAAGGTCGCGAGGCTGGCCACGAGGGCAAGAGGGAGAAAGCTGATCTTCATCTTGTTGAAGTGTGTAATGTAGTTGACTTGAAGTTTAGAGTTTGTTTGGTGGTAAAGAGGCATGCTGGTGTTGATGCTCCGGAGGTATATAAGCTTAAAGCAAGCTCAGCTGGTAGTCAGGGGCTCCAGCCACAAGTCTGCCTTGTAAGATCTAGACTCTAAGGTTAAGGGGCCTGGAACCGATCGGTTGGATGCCATCGCGAGTCGAGCGTTATTGTTTCTCAGCCGCAAACGCCACTCCGTCGGACTGCGGACATGACGTGGGTCAGCTCGCCGCATCGAATTGTCCTAGTAGCAGATGGTGAAACAGCCTCAAAGGTATTAAGAGATTATGTTGAGAAGCTGTTAGGTCAAAACCGATCTTCACTGGCCAAGACTTCCTACGTATAAAGGTCAAAAGCTCAGACTTGGTGCAGCCCTTGTACTGCTAGGGCTGGATCAAGATGACCCGAGGGCCCGAGACCCCTGACGGCTAAGCGCCTCCTTAGCCTATTTGCAGCTAAGATTAGGGCTAAATGCATACCTTAGTCAATAGCGCCAGCCAGCTCGCTAATTCATACTCTGAGGAGGAAAGTGCTGGCTGTTTACCGCCTTGGAGGCGTTGGACGACTGGAGGAATCTGATCCAAGTGATCGCCGAGCATATATCTGGCTCCAAATTTCGGGGACCTAAGATCATCTCCACTATCAGCTGTAGGGCTTACCTCGTGATCTAATTCGCACTGCGGACCTTACATTTCTTTGTATGTGGTGTTGGCCAGCCCTAGGTCCGGAACTATCTATGTATCTTCTGGCTCAGTCATTGAGGCAGTCGGTTAGCCTTGCATGGCCTGTTCATCAACCGCCCTTTCACTGCATGTGGCCAGGGACATGGCATCTTCAGTCAAGCTTCAGGGATGGAAGCTCCTGTGTGGAATACCGAAACTTGAAGGCTTAAGAGTCATGCTGCTTGACAATGGCGAGTTTCCTTCGCCCACACGCGAGAGGACCAAGACTAATTGTTGCAAGTCACTCAAGAGCTGCATGCCGTTCCAAGTTCTTCAATTCTATTTTAACTACTTAATCCCAATCAAAACCTAGTGGAAGAAACTCAACATCGTACCCATGAGCCCTGATATCATCTAGCACCCATTCCATTGGGGTGAAGTAACTCCCATCACTGTCGGGCACCTCTGATGATCCATGACTCGATAATCCGACAACGCGGCCAAACGAATCAAATACACAAGACCCAGAGTCACTAGCGGCCGAGAACGTCTTCCGTCTGCTTCCGCTCCAGTCCTCATTTTCTCTTAGAACGCACCACTCTTCGTACTCTAATGTGACATTTCCGTGGGTTTGACGCACGATGGACGCCGCTGGGGCCACCGATCCGATTGTCAAGCCAGTGGTCGCGCCGTGCTTCATGACCATGATAGCCGAGTCCCACGGGCGTGTGGCAGACATGCGATTTCTCAACTCCTCTTCTGGCATTGTATCCTGGACTTCGGCGGCGTGGTTTAGCTGGTCGAAATAGAGCAATCGCCTCTGGGCTCCGATGATAGACAGTGGCAATGCACGGAAGCGAGCACGATTCCCTTTCTCTCCGGTAAATATCTTGTTTCTTAGAGATGTCAGTTCAGTCTTGTGTTTGCCCTGGTGCAGCTCAATCAATGCCCAATCCCGAAGATGCCGGGTGCCGATTTTCGTTGTACCGACGCCGTACGCAGGTGAAAACACGACATGTCCGATAATGCGTGATGCGGGATCATCCAGCTCTTGGAGCCTACGCAGCTTCTGTTCACAGAGCGTAATGCTGAGCCTGGAATGCTGCAGTTCGGCATCGACGTTCACGATTCCCTCCGGTATATCAGACCCCTTCTCCACCAACCTCGCCATATGATGGGTGTTCAATTTAATTTCGGTCTCCAAGGCGCTCTTGCAGTTATAGAGTGTGTTGTCGCCTGGCTGAATGATGGTCCAGCTTTCCTTGGTACCGTCGTGTCGGAACTCTTTGTTGGGCACCCCGTCCCAAAAGATAACACGCCGGCATGTCAAGAGTAGTATGGCTCCGGTATCTCTTCTGCGTAGGTACACTCCTTTGGTGCCTTCGTGGGTTGGTTGGTTGAATGGTGCAATTGATATCCCAAGGAAATCGCTGAAAATCGCGTTGTACTCAATGTCCTCGGGCATTGTCCCAGGTATCTCGGATACTAATTTGGGTGCCGTGTCTGGTGCGGCAGAGGGGCAGAAAGCTGATTCTTGAGCACTCAGCTGATCCGGACTTGTCGAGTCTGTCATCTGCATCGCGACCGAGGATATTCTGTTCATGGCGAGGGTGTGGCTGGTTGTGTGGAAGGGTCTGTTGCATTTAAATGGCTTCACAGTTGTTTAAGTACCTAATCATTTCTCGCAGTAGAAGAATGACCACGTATCTGTACTTAAAAGCAGTCAAACTTTGATCTTGCAGCTTGCAGGGTCGTCAAGGTTTTTCTACGCCGCGACTACGAGAACGGGTTAACTTTGCGAGTCATACGGCGACTACTGAGCATGTCTAACTTGCATCCTAGTGAAGTTTATTAGCTTCGTGTATATTCTACACGTTGTCGCAGTCGTGGTGGTAGACTTGTCTCTGTCACAGCCATGACTGGTGGTTTCACTGAGTGTTTTACTTGCTCTAAGCCTGGGCGGTCCACTGCGAGGAGCCTCTGGGTGCGTGAACAAGAAAATGCCCAAGGAAAAGCACAGGCGAAAACAGCAGAACCTGTGCCTTTGGTCACAGGTTGTTTGCGCATGCAAGACCGTGACAAATTACGTCAAGGGGCAACGGAGAAGAGGCCTACGCTAAATCTGCCCACAGCAGGCTTCAACAGCGCGCAATGAGTCCGTGTTGAGTTCTTGCACAGCCTCAATTGATCCGAATTGGGCATGACATCACCGGCTGCCTCGGCCATAGTTAGCAGCTTCAGCCCTACGAGCAGGGGGCATGGAGCTATTAATAAAATACGAGCTGACCGCATGCCACGACATCACGTTGATTGAACAAGATGATTGGTCGCCATGAATAGGCAGCTCTTGATGGACGATGAGGAGGTTCTTGTAGTTTGGACCGGCAAACTCCATTTATAGGTCAATCTGGCTACATCGAACATGCATTTATCTTGAGCATTGTATCGCGTTGAATTAACTTACCTTCTTGCTTCACCGTCTGCATTGCACTCTCAATGGTAAGCAATCGGCACTTTCAGAGAACCGCCAATGCCAGTCAGGGTACTAACAATATTTTGAAGGCGCCCTTAGAACTGGACTTCAACTTGAAAAGGGCAGCGGAAAACGAGAAAAACACAGCGTGAGTGTACAACCTTTTCCCTGGATGGACGATGGGCTGATCTCTTTCAGCATCAATACTGTGTATGCATCAAATCCTCGAAGCCGAGACGGCGGCACACACCAAGAGATGCTCCAAAAGCTCTATACCTCCTCCCACTACCACGTCAAGAACAGTCACCCTCAGCGTATCGACGGCACATGTGAATGGTTCACTAGCCACCCTCGGTTTCATCTTTGGAGAGACAGCGAATCTTCCAGCCTTCTCTGGGTCACTGGAGAGCCAGGCTGCGGCAAGTCGGTTCTTTCGAGATACTTAGCCGACGAAGTTCTGCGGAATCTGTCATTGTGTTACTTTTTCTTCAAGGCTGATGTTGAGGGACAAAACACGGCAGAGGATGCTCTTTGTTGCATCTTGCGACAGCTCTTCGAACAAAGACCGCAGCTTCTGTCGGACCGCATCCTTCAGCTTCTCGAAGACGATGGCGATAGAGTACGGACCTCCATCCGAAGATTGTGGCACATATTAGTCTCGGCCGCGTCGAAAAACACGGCCAGTCAAATTGTGTGCATTCTAGATGGTCTCGACGAGTGCCAGGAAGAAAGCAGACAGTTGCTTGTGGAAACCCTCAACAGCTTCTTCGATGAAACTCACGCGACCCCGAGGCTAAAAGTCCTGATAACGAGCCGAACACTTTCCCATTCCGAGCGACGATTGTACAAGCCGACATCAGCTGTCCATCTGGGACGGGATCCTCAGTCAGACTTTGGGAGCCTGGGTGCTGAGATTGACCTCGCAATCTCTTTCCGACTGGCGGGTTTAAGTGCAAAACTGAACTTGACGGAATGGGAACAGAGGAATTTGGCTATGGAGATTAAAAAGGTCCCTGAGCGTACCCATCTCTGGGTCTTTCTCCTTCTTGAATACCTAGCCAACTTCACCAGTCAGGTCAAGGTATCTTGCAGAAACCTCCCCACAACAGTCGATGAACTCTACGAGAAAATTCTCTCCGCTAGCCCTAGGCCGATGAAAGCCAGAAAATTGCTGCAAATTATTATCGCAGCAGTGCGACCTCTCACTCTGACTGAGATGGCAGTGGCTCTGGCCATCGAGGAGGGTCACACATCACAGAGCGAGCTGGACATTGAACCCGATGATCATTTTCGTCAGACGCTCCAACGTCTCTGTGGACCTCTCGTTTCTGTCGTCGACGGCAAGATATACCTGTTTCACCGTACCTTAGAAACATTCCTTGTCCAGGAAGATGCCATAAGCTCCTCCTCCTCGACTTCACTTGCAAGTCAAGCGAGCGATGGTCACAAATGGTCGTCCTCGATCTCCCCGAATTCCTCCAACAACATGCTCGGTCGCATCTGTGCACAGTATCTTCTCTTCACTGATGTCGAAGACTACTTCCAGAACCCCCTTGGAAACATCGAAAAGCTACGGACCAAGCCACTGGAAGGTCTCTCTGAGAACTACCCGTTTCTTGGCTATGCATGGGAGAACTGGGCTGTCCACTCAAGAACGCTATTCGGTGACGATCAAGATGATGATTCACACATGCAACAACTGCTCCAGCTTTGCTCTCCACACCGATTGTCAACTCTGATTTGGCTCCGGCGGAAGTGGTGCCATCCAAAGTTGGATGCGGAGGATGTTGCGAGACTCATCGTTGCGTCTTACTTGGGTCTTTCATCAGTAACTCAGTATCTTCTGCGACTGGATACAACGGAGCCCAATGTGAGAGATGGCATCTTTGGCCGATCCGCCTTGTCTTGGGCGGCAGGAGGTGGCTTTGAAGCTGTCATCAAAACATTTATCGACACACAGAGAGCCGCCAGGAGGCGAAGCTGGCTGGAGCGTCTCTTGGGTGCCAGTGTCATTCAAGTGGACTCGAAGAGCAAGCCACCTCGCACTCTGAGCATTAGTCACCGACCCTGCACTCCACTGGGATGGGCGGTGCGGTTCGGACACGAAGGTGTCGTTAAACAGCTCATTGTGACCAACCAAGTCAAAATTGATGAGAAGATGCTCTTTGATGCGGCGAGGGGGGGATATTTGGGCATCATGGAGGCCTTGCTTGGGACAGGTCAGGTAAGAGTTGACGCAAGAGACCTTTTCAAGCGAACACTCTTATCCCACGCATCCGAGTCCGGTCACGCTAGGGTAACCAAGTATCTGCTCTCGCTGGGAGGCTTTGACATCGACGCGAGAGATGTCGCGGGGCGTACAGCAGTAACATACGCTGCGCGAGCTGGTGAAGATACAGTCTTGGAGGAGTTGCTGGCCACGGGCAAGGTTGACGTTGACTGTGAAGATCAGGTTCATCGTACACCATTGTGTTATGCGGCAGAGCAAGGCCAGGACATTTGCGTGAAACTGTTGCTCTCAACAGGTCAAGCAGATGTCAATTTCCGAGACGAGAGAGCGGAGACGCCCTTGTCTCTTGCTGTTGGTCAAGGAAAAGAGGAATGTGTCAAGTTGCTGCTTGCTACAGGAAAAGCAAACCTTGATACCGAAGATTACATGGGAAGAACGCCACTGGATATCGCCTTGATACGCGGCTACGAGGGATGTGCAGCATTGTTGGAACATCAGAAGGGGGTGACGAATCCGGTAAGAATTTAAAGGTCAGGTCGAATAGCTATTTGTATATGCACCTAATGATAATTTTTAATCTGTCTAATAATCATTCTATTCCTAATCCTGTATTAGTGGCTTTTCTTGCCGTCGTCGTGACGGCAATTGTTTGTTGTTTGTTGTTTATTGCCCCTGTGTTTGATAGTCCTTGATTGTGCCCCATAATGGAAACGTCGTGCCATCATTGACAACAATTACCTTTACAATGTATTTCTAAGAAACGCTGATGTCAAAAACGTAACCTTCCCAAGGCCTGCCCGGTTGACTCAGACCGATCGTCAATAAAGTTAAAGGGGCCAAAGCTGGGCGACAGCAAAGTCAATCTGAAACTGCAGTGAATTCAAACTATGTAGTGAATGCAGAACCAACAAGAAGAAGATTCTCTTACATTCTAAACATCTCAAAGTGGCCCCCTGCTTGGTTCGGCGTGTCTCTTTCGGTCGATGCATGCATCAAACAAAGTCATGTTTGAGCCAACATGTCCAGATTTCTTGTGACTCAGGCCGATCATTGTGCACTCCAAATCTGAAATGAGGGGTCTACAAAGACAAATGAGAGTTGTCCAATAAGTATAAATACCTCCTCTACTCCCAAGATATCGACCTATTCGCTCAGTTATCCCATCAAGAGCCGGACTCCTCTGGACATCACGATCCCTTCAACCCTTCCCTTCGATTCAGAGCAAGCCCCCACATCGGGACTATCTTATCTGAGAACAAATCAGCTCGCCCATTATGTCTACGACTACCAAGCTGTATAAGCACGTGTGCAATGGCTACAATGGTCCTCCCTGTCCTGACAGGTGGTCCAAGTTCCCCAGCCATAATGAGGATCAAGCCGACCTGGAAGCCACAACTTCAACTGAACCCATCATCCATCGGCACAAATTCAGTGATCACAAGTGGAAAACTGTTTCGTTCACTGTACAGAACCCCGCTATGAGGGCCTTGCTCAGGACCGCCCTCGCAGATTACCAGGACCTCGACCTGGAACTTGAGAACTGGACCTTTAGTCCTCCGTTCATGCCTATTGTGCATCGATGGGACAAACTGCGGTCTCTATGTGATGGAAGTGGCGACAAGCCTGTTGCTGAATCGGCTACTCAGCTGATGGACTTTCTTCGTCCGATCCTTGCGCCTCAGGTCGGCTCCCTCGCCAATACCAGAAAGACGGGCAACGTCAGATTTGAGGACCTCTGGCAGATATTTGCCCCTCACGAGTTTGTGGTGACCAGCTTCTACGATGTTGAAGCTGTCTGCCGTGTGGCTAAATATGAGCTCATTGAGCCAGCTATGGGCCCTCCGTACTGGACAGTTACTCTAGAGTATCTCGACTGGAATGGCCACCGATGCGGCTATGCCACAACAAAGGTGGTCATCTCTCTCTTCACAGGTCACAGACGGGTTGTGTCTCTTCCTGTCTACCCCCTCTCATTCCACAGCGATGCTACTGGTATGCGCAAGAGAGTCCTAGAGAGGGGACGGGTGTTTGAGTCGTTGCGTGGCTATCACTTCCGAGCTTGCTCAGGGACAAAGATCCTTCTTGGGAAGCCTGAAGCACGACCGGTAAGATGGCCATTTTTCTTTGTCTTCTCACTTCTTGTGCTAACAGACACTACTAATAGGTTAATGGGCGAGTCATCATTGATGCATTCGCCTATTATCAGACCAACGACATCGTTAAGCCCGATCTCTCACCACTGGATCCCGTCGAGAGCAAAAGCACAGAGGATGCCAAGGTAACAGAAAAGAAGGGCGAGGAAGACGATTATGATGACCATGACTATTATGGAGAAGATGACTGGAGCGCGCCACCAAAGCACAACAAAACCAAGGATACGTCCAAGAAAGAGGCTCCAGCGGAAGGCAATGCGGAAATGACTGCAAAGACAACCGATTACTCTCTTAAACGGCCCGACAATCTTGAAGAGCTCACCGATGATCAGTGCCTTCTTGCAAATCCTTGGGTGAAAGGACTTGACCTGAAGACCAAGAAGTGGGGTGAGCTACTTATCCTACCGTCTACCTGGTGACTTACTGACAACAACCAAAGCTCAGTTCTTTGTGGGCGACCTGTCTCCTATCTCATGGAACGACGAAGCGTTTACCAACCTTGTGCTTCCTGGGACTGAGAAGCAGCTTGCATGGGAGTTTGTGGAAAACAAGGCGCTCGCCAACGACTTTGATGACTTCATCCAGGACAAAGGTATGGAAGTTGTGCTCTTGCAAGTTGGAACAGACCCTGACTCTTCTAGGCCGTGGTCTCATCATCCTTATGTTCGGCCCTCCTGGTGTAGGCAAGACCTACACAGCGGAAGCAGGTCAGTCATGCCATAATCAACAGAGAAATTAGAGTATGCTAACAAAGGTGTAGTTGCTGAGCAAGCACGTGTGCCACTCTACGCAATGAGTGCCGGAGAACTCGGAACAGTGCCGTCGGATGTCGAGACCGCTTTGAGCCGGGCCCTCACCCTATGTGGTCTCTGGAACGCGATGCTTCTTCTAGACGAAGCCGATGTCTTTCTAAGTGCTCGCACTGATAATGACCTGACAAGAAACGAATTGGTTGCAGGTGCGTAACTCGCTTGACACAGACTCTGCCGCAATCACTAACTCTTCTCAGTCTTTCTGACCAAGCTTGAGTACTACACTGGTATTTGCTTCCTGACAACCAACCGGATCACAAGCATCGACCCGGCCTTCGAGTCTAGAGTCGATCTCTTCCTACCATACAAGGACCTGACCCCGAAGGCCCGGAGAAAGGTGTGGGAAAACTTTATCAACCGGACTGGTTGTGATCGGAGCGACATCTCCAGTGAGAACTTGGATGAGCTTGCCGGGATCTCTCTCAACGGACGTGAGATCAAGAATCTCATCAAGAGTGCTCATCTTCTGAGTTTGAAGAGTGGGGGTGTTCTGAAGGCAGAGCGGCTGTTCCAGCTGGCTCAGAACCGCATGATGGCGCTTGAGCAGTTGCAGTGAGTCAGGGATGGTTCTCTCGTTTTCCTTGGTGACGGATTGGTTGGTCAATGATGTCCATTTTGGCCTTTATACATGCTTTTTGTGAGGCATTTGTCAGCACAAGCAATACAAAGTCCTTGGATGAACGCCTTTTTCTCAATTGTGCCAATACTCTTATCAACAATAAGGATTTAGCCCGGCCTGGTCCTTCAAGCACCTGCCTTCCACTACCTATCCAACTCCCTCTGGGCTCTAGTATCCTCCAGGGCTCTCAGCTTTTAGTGCATCGCTCTGAACTCTTGATTTAATTGCCTAGACCGGTTTAAGCCGCCGCCTCTCAAACTCCCGGATCAATCACAGCTTGAAAGACAACATTCCGGCCTCAAGCTTGAACAATGGGGTCGTTATCTGGTAGGGAATTATCTAAGAAATTCTTGCTCCATGATGGTAAATGCTTGTTATACTAGCCCTAGTTACTGGCCATTCACGGAAATAGTACCATCAGTCCCAGGGCGTGGTGCACCAGTTGCCTTCTTACCCATGAAGCCACTGGCAACCAACTTCAGTGCACTCGAAAATGGATCCTCCTTGGTCTTGGATGCCGCCGTCAACCCAGCAGCCTCGAATGCCTGCTCGAAATCCTTCTTGATATCATCAAAGTCCTCGATTCCCACAGACACACGGATGAGATCCGGAGTGACTCCTCCCTTGATCTTCTCTTCGTCAGGGAGCTGCTGATGCGTCGTGACCCAAGGGTGGATGATGAGCGTCTTGGCATCTCCTACATTGGCTAGATGCGAACAAAGCTTCAAGTTATCGACCACGGCTCGTACTTCATCGATGGTCCCGGCCTGTTCAGTGGTCAGCACTTGTCATCCAGCTTGATGCTGGTCTGAGACTTACCACACCAAAGGTCAAGACACCGCCAGCACCACGAGTAAAGACCTTGGAAGTATACTCATAATCAGGGTGGGATTTGAGGCCTGGGTAGAGTACCCAGTTCACATTTGGGTGCGCTTCAAGCCACTCGGCCAGCTTTTGCGTGTTCTCAGCGTGTCTCTGGGCGCGGAGTGGCAGGGTCTCAAGACCTTGCAAGAATAGCCAAGCGTTGAAGGGGCTCATGCAGGGGCCTAGGTCTCGCATGCTGTCCATACGAAGCTTTGCGGAGAGTGCCTTGTGCCCATAGGTTTCCCAGAACCGCATCCCATGATAACCATCAGCTGGCTCAGTGAATCCTGGAAATTTACCAGATGCACTCCAGTCAAAGTGACCGCCATCAATCACAATACCACCCATTGATGTGCCATGGCCACCAATCCACTTGGTACAAGAGTGTGTGACGATGTCAGCCCCCTGCCTGATAGGTTGGCAGAGGTAACCTCCCATGCCAAAGGTGTTGTCGACGATGAGTGGGATTCCATGTTTGTGGGCGACCTCAGCAATGGCCTTGATATCTGGGACACTGTGCTTGGGGTTGCTAATGGTCTCGATGTAGATGCATCGTGTATCCTTGTCGATGGCTGCATCAATGTCTACAGGATCGTTGCCCACAACCCATTTGACATCGATCTTGAACTTTTTCATGTAGACTCGGAACTGGTTATAGGTACCACCGTAGAGCCAACTGGTGCTGACGAAATTCTGTCCTGGCTCGCAACATTGTGTGATAGCCATGAACTGGGCGGCATGACCAGACGCTGTAGCAACAGCACCGACACCGCCCTCAAGCATAGCCATCCGAGTCTCGAAAACGCTGTTAGTCGGGTTGCCCATTCGGGTGTACACGTAGCCGTCCTTGCTCCAAGCAAACTTGCTTGCACCATCTACAAGCGATGTGAGTCTGGATACACCCAAGTCAATGTGGAACAATTAACTCACCAGCGGCGTCTGAGAAGTTGTATGCTGCAGTTTGGTACAGTGGTACAGCTCTAGATCCGTTGACGGGATCGGGCTCCTGGCCACCGTGGATTGCGAGCGTGGTGAACTTGGGCTCCCTGTGTAGACCATTTAGCAACTGTGGGAAGTCGATCTGACAAAGACTCACCAGTCCACATTGCTGAGCGATCCGGAGACGGGCATTGTCAATCAATTTGTTAAAGGCTGTGGGGATATTTCGCAGGATGCTGGTGTCTGAGTATGGGTGCAATTCTTGAATGTTGGAAGACAGCCCTTGGTTGAAAACTCGTTGTATTTATGGACTACAAACATTCATCTTGTAAACGCTAGATCATTAACATTGTGATCGTATCACGCTTTCTCATGTGTACACCCTAGCCCCCCACAAACGGTACGTCGGGGTTTGACAAACCCCAGCGGCCTTTGCTGATAAGCCACCCACCCTCACCTCCCATCTCTCAATTCCCGGGCTTAGACATCTCCGGTTGGCCGAAGTACCTGGCGAACTTGATCTGCCGCGCATCGATAAGCAATCACGCCGTGTAATCATAAACCGAGTGAACAGAGGCCCTTCTCACTTACCGCTCATGCCCCCGATAGCCTCAAACGCCGTAGCGTAGTTTTCCAACGCCGTTGATATCGATATCAAGCTCGCTTGTAGACGCCCGAGTAACCGACCTGCTATCGAAGCCGTCTGCGCATCTCCAGAATATCTAGACCGCGTCAGATTTCCTATCGTCGCAAGTACAAAGGCACACTGCAATGCGCAGCACGCGAGAGACGGCATCATCCGCGGCCAGGCGGTGGACGAAGTTTGCTGACTAGGCGGGTTTGGATAGGGCAAGTCGTCAAATGCTTGCGCCATGTTCAGAGCGGCCCTCAAACATATCTTGGCAGACTGGTGACTGCTGAAACAGTTGCTCTCTGATGGGACGCTCTCTGACGAAGATGACGATACCTTAGTCAACGAAGTCAGCGAGGATATGTCCCCAGGGCTCGGTGAATCTGCAGCCGTTGCTGAGGAGGATTCCGAAGCTGAAAGCGCGTCCTCTGCTTCACCAACAAGCTTGCTCTCAAAAGCCGAGTATCGATGAAGCTTTATCCTGGCGCTTTTAATAGACGTTAGAGACGGCATGTACTAATTTCTTTCACTCGTACCTGTTCAGCTTGATTCTAGTCATGCATCTTAGGGATCTCGAGACAACTCCTTCGGTGGAATCAACAGTCGCCGTCATGGTCGGCTGTAGGACCCAAGAGTCGGCCACCTTGATTAAAGACTCTAGATGTGAGTCAAGCTCCCTCATCCGTTCGTTTATTCTGTCCATGTCTCCGTTGAACTTGACTGCCTTGCTCAGTTCTGTCGAGAACTGGGTGGTTGCAAGCATTGCCTGCTGTGCTTGAATGAGGAAACTGAACGCCTGCATAGGTCAACTTGGAGCTCATCAGTCGCGCATAAGTTAAAATACCTCGGCATCAGACTTCAGAGCTGGATATTCGGTCGCAAAAGTAGGGATAAAAACGGCGAGTATAGAGGGTTCCTGTCATGTTCATCAGCGGCTTGGTGGGTGGTTGATTGGGTGTTGAGCAACTTACGATGTTACCGACGATAGCAGCTTGTGAGACACAAATATACTATCACACTGTTAGACTCCTTTTCAACCATTGGGATTCATCACCAAAACATACCGTCATCCACCAGACTCTTCGTTTGGCTTCGTTGGGTTCGCCATCATCGTCGCGCAGATGGAGAGATAGACTCATGGCGGCCATCAAAGCCTGACCAGCTCGACTCTCCATCTTCTTCAAATTGCCACGTTGCGCATACTCATAAGCACTTAAGAAGTCGAGAGCTATGATGCTCTCTAACTCTAAGGGTACCTCTGGATGGAAAGGCTCCCTAGAATCACAGTGTGGGGTTTGGAGAAGGGCCTTGGCCGGGTCGACCGACGACTCGGGTATCTCTGATTCGATCTCAATGCACTCCAGGGCGCACTGGGCAAGATATTGTGCATAGTCCCTCCTGAATAACACCGATTCCTTAGATGTGGGGTGGGGGTCTTCGGTACACGGTATCAATGCCAGCATCGCTGAGATGGCCAGACTGATGGATGTCGACGGCTCTGACTCGCCTCCTGACCCATCCATATTGTCCTGATACCGTGGAATGGCCTGGTCTCGAGGGATCGCCGTTGGTGAAGGGAGAATGGGAAAGTAAGGATGTATGAAAATGTAATAAGCGTCAAGACTGGATGCGGTGAGTAATGGTGGAAGAGGTAGTTTAAGAACAAGACATACATCGCTCCATCATCTGGATATGTTCTTACAGATGGCATAAGTTGCGAAGAGACGTCTGGTGGACTCTCGCAAAGGATGTCTCCGCCGCTAATGATGGACTGTGAGAACAGGGCATCGAAGATGACGTCGGCATCTTGGGCAAGGTCCCAAACATCAGTTTCTAATTTTGTGAGACAACTGTCCTTTCTGACTACGTGTAATATGAGTGCGGCAACATACCATGTTTTGGAATATCGTGGGTGGTCTCCTTGTCTGCGACGGATTGCTCCCATACGCGATTCTTCTTTCTCACGCGAGCACCACCCCTTCTGCTGGGCTGATAGACGCAGTCGCGTCCTCGGTTATTGCACTACTAGAAGTTCAGTCAAATAGATATCAACAATTCATTACGGGACTGACACACGCTGACACAAGGTTGTAAGCCATCGCAGCGAGTGCGCGAAGCCCGACTGTATTGATGTGAGCCTTTACTCAAATGGCAACAGGACAGACAGCTCGGGAGGCAAGAGCTGCCTTCCACTGTGCTGTCGAAAAGGGGATAGTTACGTACCATGACAGACAGGCCAGCTTGATAGGTCCAGGCATGATGGCAGTCCGGACCTCGAAAGTGGCTGGATTTTGTCGTATGAGCGACTCTCCGATGACGAAAAGACTATTATCTGTGCTTGAAAGTAAGTTGAAGGTAATTCACGGCGCTTTGGATCTCGTTAGCTGTGACAAAGGGCGATATAAACTTGGAATCCAGCATCTATTCCAAGGTCTGCGGCGCGGTGCTTGCGGCATTTGCGGCATCAGCGGGCCGTCGTGGGCCGCAGGCGGCAGTTTGTTCCCCTTATCACGCCGCATCTCGACCAGTCTTGGATCGACAGGAGGCAGCGCGTTCTTGTTTGGTGATCTCCCCTGTTCTTATACAAGGGCTCGGGGTGCCGCTAACCCAAATATTGTTGCTGGCCGTTGTTCACTACCACGGCCTCACCGTACAAGCTCACACCAACATGGTTCAACCTGGTGGCAAGGCAAGGTTTATTCAATTGGTGACCCGTCAACTCTAAGCAGCTATCTTGGACGTTGCTGTGTACCGTGAGCGGGAGCTACTAGGATAACAAGATTTGCCAGGTGACATCGGCATACTTCTTACACATTCCACATCGAATGCTCATGACTAACCCCAGCTTGATCATCAATTTACGACTTGTGTCATTATTCAAACCTCACGTTCGTCCCCGGCTTGGTGTTGACAGTCAGAGTACTTCCCATCCTGGTCAGTTTTTGCAATCTTCACTGTCTCGACTTGACACTGGGGCAACTCACAAGACATCAGGTCGGGAATAGCTTCCGACGGGGTCGAAATCAAGCTTGAACATAATCTGAGCTGGGCGGTTCTTCTAACAGCGTCATGACCTGAACTTACCCTGGATTCTGAAATGCTTGATGCATCTAGACTTGCGTAGACAATATCTTCTTTATCCCAAACGGGTTCGGCCAAGAAGGTACCCAACGGCCCGACGATGCATGACCCCCCTCTGTTCACTATGTCATCGGCTTCCCAGCGAGACCCGTCGGGTTTCCGATCGCTGTGCTCAGGGGTGAACGGCGGGTAGTCGGGTGGGAAATCTGACACTTTGCAGACTGAGTTGACTGAGATGACGAAACAGCGGCCTTCTTTTGCAATGTGCTGCATCGTTGCGGTCCATTCGGGCAGGTCGTCAGCGTTGGGTGCGATGTATATCCTGTGGTAGGTTGCCTGGTATTAGTCAAATGCAGCATGGTAGTTATTCGGGCCACCTACTCAATGCCTTGTTGGTACAATGCCATGCGTGCTGCGGGCATGTAGTTTTCCCAGCTGTTAGATGAAGAGTCAGCACACACACAAGAGCCGACGTGATACTCAACACTACCATATCAGAGTTCCAACCTTGCCGACCTGTGTTTGTACCACTTGTAAGCCATCACCAGCACCGCGACCCCAAACCAGTCTCTCGGCGGCGGTTGGTATCAGCTAGAATTAATTGAGTGTTGGCAACCCATCGATCCGGAATGGAGCGAGCCTTCTCACCTTGCGGTGCTTGTAAAGCAAGTATCCATTACGGTCAAACAGCACCGCCGTGCAGTAAAGAGTTCCGCCGTCCTTCTCAATGATTCCAACATGGAGGAACACGTTGTTTGTTTTGGCTGCCTCCTTCAGAGTGTCAAAAGCTGGGGACGGAATCGCAACAGCCGACGCGGCGTATCGAGCATACCACTTCCGGCCTTCCATGGGGTCAACCGACGCAATTACTTCCATTAGAGTGTTCTTGCTTCCCTTACCTCGAGGTTCACGGGCGCCGATGGTCGCATCAAAAGAATAGCGCCAAGGATATGCGGAGAGAAAGGCCTCGCTAAATCCCCGCTGTTTCAGTGCTGTTTTACGCAACGGGTTACTGGAGAAAGACTCACGGGAAGACGACAAGGTCAGCACCACCCTCGGCAGCTTGCGCCGTCAGCCTCTGGAGTTTCTCCAAGCTTGCATCCAAGTCGAATGATACCGGAGCCGCTTGGACTGCAGCGACTTTGATGGGGGTAGTCGATGACATGGTGACTGTCCAGTGGCAGTCCAAAACGAGAGAAAGAGATGCGGCTAGAGGGAATAGCACAGAAGATGGTGGGGGAATGCGAGGAAAAGAAGGAGAACGAGCACGTCAGCTTCGGCCTCTGATAACATGCCCTGGTTGTCGTGGCCCCCACAAGTTCAAACACCGAATCGGAGCACCAATTCGCAGCAAACACCGAGATAGTACAAGATCGAGGGTGGCCCAGGAGTTACGGGTGAACATATCGTTGTTGATAGCTCAAAACTGAACATTAGTGTCTCCATTTCTTTCTGCCGTGTCGATGTGGTCTCCAAGTCTCGTCGCCAACTTACACTCTGTTGCTTAAACATTTCCGTGCCTGGATCTCCATCGTCTTTGAGCATTTGCCATGGCTTCGAAGGCTGTCTGTAAGTCACGGTCGGCAGTATACTCCATCTTCCAGTGCAGTTCTGACCATAACAAGTGCTCAACAGTAACCCAGACGCCAACAACTACTATGCCAAGCTCATCAGCCATCAAAAATATGCCCTGATTCCTCACCTCGAGCTCGAAACCGGCCAAAGTCTGACCGACTGCCCGATCGCATACCAAACCTGGGGATCGCTCAAAAAAGACGGCGACAATGCCTTGGTTGTCTGCCATGCCTTGACTGGTAGCAGCGACGTTGCCGACTGGTGGAGTCCACTGATCGGGCCTGGAAAGGCTCTTGATCCACGATACTACTTCATCTTCTGCGGCAATGTTCTCGGATCCCCGTACGGAAGTGCCTCGCCCGTCACCACCAACCCTGCCACAGGTCGATGCTATGGTACCGATTTCCCATCAACAACGATACGGGATGATGTACACGCCCACAAGCTCGTTCTAGATGCCTTGGGTGTTCGTCAGATAGCAGCCGTTATTGGAGGCTCTATGGGAGGCATGGCCACTCTTGAGTGGCCACTGTGTACACCGCAGGGATACGTCCGGAACATCATACCTATCGCGACTGCAGCTGATCACTCTGCTTGGGGGATATCTTGGGCAGAGACCCAACGACAATGTATCTACGCCGACCCCAAGTTCAAAGATGGACACTACGAGCCTAAGCCAGAAAGTCAACCGTCTGCGGGATTGGCTGCGGCCAGGATGATAGCCATGCTGACGTATCGGTCCTGTACCAGCTTCGACAGCCGTTTTGGACGCAAGCCTCAGAAACACACCAAGTCAACAGCTTCGAACCAACTGGACATAGACAAGCCCAAAAAGTCCGTTGGTGACTACCAGCACAAAGAACATGTTGCGATCAAGGGAAGAAAGGACAAGATAGCCTTTTCAGCACAGGGCTACCTCCACTATCAAGGCGAAAAGTTCATCAAGAGATTCGACGCCAACTGTTTTTTGCATCTGTCCAACAAGATGGATTCCCATGATGTCACCCGCAACCGAGCCACGAAACCGGACACCGGTGCTTTGAGGGAAGTGCTCGGGAACATACCGCCCGGAGCACTGGTCGTCAGCGTCGAGTCAGACGCGCTCTTCGTACCAGAACAGCAAGAGAAACTTGCTGCCTGTCTTCCAGAGGCGTCACTTGAAATTCTCGAATCATCAGATGGCCACGATGGATTTCTGTTGGAGTTTGAGCAGCTTGACCGCCTCATCCAGCTCAAATTGAGGACAGCCTTGCCTTATCTCTACTCATCTGTCGCATCGTGGGACTTGGCCTCAGTGCCACAAAGCACTCAAAACAACACTGCAACTGAGAAAAGTCTGGTGGGGGAAACAGATGGATGGTGGTAGCCGCGAGTATAGTTCGGGCCTTGGTTCTTAGCGCAGCCATATATGAATGAGATGTCCTTGTCCAGTGCTTCGTGTGTAATATTTCATCTCACATATGATCTTATGAGTTTAATGTATCCTTTAGAAGACCTTAGTCGATGTTCATAGTCTACGGTTCATTGAGTACATGCTTTATTCCTCATCGTTGATCATGCACGGAATTACTATGTCATGAAGACAAGGCATGCACATGTGGGCGAACCTACGTTAGAGTGTATGCCACAATATTGTGTTTTTCTGTTGTGACCGCCGGCCTCTTTCGGAGGTGTCCTTAAAGATAAGAGTGAGCATGCAACCGCAAGCGGTTCACTGATATGCGATGGCCGAGAGTGATCTCACGAATGCGGGCCTCCAAAGAAGCAAACCAATCCCCAGCCCAGATCTTTATCAAACACCGACAGTAGTCTCCATTCGGCCACTGCAATAACCGCAGATCCCGATCTAGCCTTCAAACTTAATAGTCATCACAGCCATGGCCTCGATGGAAAAGAAGCTGGCTTGTGACAATATTGCCTGAGCTCTTACCCTCTCATGCGTTGATCATAATTTCGACTCTTGAATCTTTGCCCAGATTCTCTTGACCCTAGCACCGCCCACCATGAAGACCCCGGACACTGAAAAGCACTGGCTGGTGCAAAAGTATGGAGGAACAAGCTTGGGGAAGCTTCTTGATTCTATCACCAATCATATTATCCCCTCTTACTGCCACGACTACAACCTTGCTATTGTCTGCTCCGCCATCTCTGGTTCTTCCAAAGCGAGTGGTACCACGAGTCTGTTGATCCAGTGCATCTCACATGCTGAGGCTGGGCCTGCTGCTTGCGGTCAGTTGCACGAATGCGTCGATGTCATTCTCCAAAACCACACCAATATTCTTCAAACCCTTTCCAAAAGCCCACACTGTGTTGATTCAGCTCCTGACACCTGCCAATCCGCCCTGACCACTGTGCAAGGGCTGTGCGAGGATCTGCGCACGTTTCTCCTCGCAGCACAGACGGTTAGGGACTTGTCGCCCCAGACACGAGACCGCATCATTGCCCTGGGAGAGAAGCTAGCATGCATCGTTCTGGCTGCTGCGCTCTCCGGAAGAGGCATACCTGCCGAGGCTGTGATGCTAGACAATGTCGTCGAGGCCGTGTTCGGGAAAAGCCAGTTGGATCAAAAGTCAGCCCTCAACGACCTCGGCGGTGACTTTTATCGTACCCTTTCCGGCGAGATTGCAAAGAGAATCCACGCATGCGGCACCAAGGTGCCCGTTCTGAGCGGCTTCTTCGGCATCATGCCTGAGTCTCTTCTCAAAGCAGTGGGCAGAGGCTACTCGGATCTTTGCGCCGCCATGTGCGCCGTCGGCGTAAACGCGGTCGAGCTACAGATTTGGAAAGAGGTGGATGGAATCTTCACAGCAGATCCACGAAAGGTCCCTTCTGCCAGGTTGCTCTCGACTGTCACCCCAGACGAGGCCACCGAGCTGACCTACTACGGAAGCGAGGTCATCCACCCGCTCACGATGGATCAGATACGGCATGCCAGCATCCCTTTGAGACTCAAAAATGTGTTCAATCCTTCAGGGTCAGGAACTGTCATCTATCCTTCGCAACCACTCTCGCCGATCCTTGCACCGGTGACTCCCCCTCCATCAGATAGCGAATCTGGCAGCAGTGTCTCTTGTCCCACCGCAAGCTTCATGCTCCAGAATGGATATCATGGAGCACAGCAAGTACGCCGCCGACCTACTGCTGTCACTGTCAAGGATTCTATAATCCTGGTCAACATTGCTTGCAATAGGAACACCAAGTCCTATGGGTTGTTGTCGGGAGTATTTGGGCGACTTGAGGAGTTGGGTGTCAATGTCGACCTTGTCTCGACGAGCGAGAGGAATGTGAGCGTGGCGTTTCAGGCGACTGATGAGAATGAAAACATGTCTCATCGACTAAGAACAGAGTTGGAGAAATGTGGCAAGGCAAGTCAAACGAGCACTTTACAGTATCTACAAAGCTAACTTCTACCAGGTCGTTGTCACAAAAGACATGGCCATCGTTTCTGTCATTGGGCATAAGATGCGCAACAAAGTGGGCGTTGCCAGTGAGATCTTGTCAACGCTGGCTGCTGCAAAGATCAACATCTATCTGGTCAGCCAGGGCGCGAGCGAGATCAACGTGTCGTATGTGCACAGCCATTCAGTAGTGAGGTTCAGTACCTAGCTAACCTTCCTTTGCAGATTGGTGGTACGGTCTGATGATGCAAATCTTGCATTAAACACCATACATGATCAAGTGCTGAAGATCCCATCACATCAAGAGCAAGAGCATGACTTTATCAAAGGTATGACCATCTACCTGATGTACTTGGAGATAAAATATTAATACGCATAGGCCCTTGGCTTTACTGATTTACTTTGGCCATTATGATAAGACATATCCTTCTGGATGAGACGCAGTGAGATGCCAGTACTTTTGATGTGGAATTGGATTGTTAGAGACTTCTTCTGTCACTTGGCTCGGAGCCTGGCAGACTGTTCCTCTTAAGCTAGAAATACATATTTCTGTCAGGCATATTGTAGATTGCCTGTGAAGAGTATGGATGGATAATGACTACATACATGCCCCCGTCCCTCTAGCCATGTTACTGCACTGGCAGCAAAAGTGAATCTCAAGCGGGCGTGGGCACGTAACTACAACCTACTGCTTTGTTTGGCATTTTCCCATAAAGTCTTGTCCATTCCCTCCAGAAAACAGGCGTCGGTCATTTCCTGTAAAAGAATAAAAATATGGTAACTGTTGTTGGAGGTGCCGGAGTCTTGTCAAATTTTCTACTTCGGTGACTGCTACGCGCAAGCAGAAGATGCTCCGTCACCCCTGCGAACTCAAACACCGAGATAGAGATAACGTACGTCATTGGCGAGCAAGCAATTTGATAAGGGATCGATAAGGGATATCACTCTGAAACGGACCCCGGCTTATCGCTTATCATAGGTAGATTACAGGTCTGTGTCCGAGTGCCCGGTTTGATATATAGGGTAACCCCGAGTTTCCACGGTGTTTGATTCAGGTACGGGGTCCATGGGCTCAGTTCCGGTACATTGGTTCGAAAGAGTACTATAATTTGATCTTGAAGTGACTGGAGTTCTAATATGCCATATATTGAGTGTCTTGAGCTATTACCTGTCCTTCATCGGGTTGTCGTAATTGTACACTATGGTGGATCAAATCTCCCTCAAAAAATGCGGTATGATCTCCCTGGCTCGCATGCCATCAAGGGCAAAACTGGTACTGAGACCATGTTATTAGGTATATTAGGTGGAACAGGCTCCGTTGGCCAACGATTTATCCTCCTTCTTGAGCAACATCCCTACCTGAAGCTTCAAGCCATAGGTGCCTCGTCCCGTTCCTCCGGTAAGAAGTATCGGGATGCGGTTCGGTGGAAGCAGGCCTCTCCGCTATCTCTCGAGGCAGCTGAAATACTGGTAACCGAATGTGAGCCCCGTCAGTTCACCGATTGCGACATTATCTTTAGTGGCTTGGACTCTGATGTGGCAGGTGATATCGGTGAGCTACCTAGTCCTTACCCCTGGTACCATGGTTGTGCTGAATGTTATCAGAAATTGAGTTCCTCAAGGCTGGCCTTTGTATATTCTCAAACGCCAAGAACCACCGCAGTAACCCTCTTGTGCCTCTGGTTGTTCCGACAGTCAACCTTTCACATCTGGACCTGATCCCCCACCAGCAATCCGCATTCAACCTGTCCAAGGGATTCATCGTCTGCAACTCAAATTGTGCCGTCATAGGCCTTGTCGGTCCACTGTCAGTCCTTCAAAAAGCATTTGGTCCAGTTTCTACAGTCTCGGTTGTCACGATGCAAGCCATCTCCGGGGCCGGCTATCCTGGCGTACCATCTATCGATGTCATTGACAACATCATCCCATACATCGAGGGGGAAGAGGACAAGCTGCAATCCGAGGCAAGGAAAATTCTCGGAACTATAAATGCTGACAAGACGGGCTTCATTGAACAAGGCTTGATCGTCTCGGCAAGCTGCAATCGAGTTCCAGTGATAGACGGCCACATGGCATGCGTGAGCCTTAGCTTCAGCAAACACCCACCACCTAGCGTTGCCGAGGTTAAAGAAGCATTGGGGTCTTCAGTCTCGGATGCAGAGAAGTTGGGATGCTGGTCTGCTCCAAAGCCGTCTTTCCAGATCTTTGAGGAGCAGGACCGCCCACAGCCACGACTTGATCGCAATCTGCAAGGAGGATACACCATTAGCATCGGAAGAATCCGTGCCGATGATGCTGGCATATTTGATCTTAAATTTGTGGCCCTTAGCCATAATAGTACGTCATCCGCAAAACAAAGACCAAGACTTGAGAATTCTGACATGTAATAGCTGTTCTTGGTGCTGCTGGGTCGTCCATTCTGAATGCGGAAGCGGCCATTCTGAAAGGCTTTATCTAGCTGTGTAGTATATAGACGCTCTCACAAAGGAAGTGCATCGTTGTTTATACATGCAAAACCAGAACCCGCTAAAACCGCCAAAGCTCCATCTCAGCTTCGTGAAATGCCTCTCGGTCTTCTGGCTTAACCCATCAAGGGGCAGGCTTTAACTATAATAAAGAACAGATTATCAAAACATCATAGCATCATGACCCGATGCTAACACAGTGGCCTTTTTTTTTTTTAACTTCTATAGCCCGCAGAAGAAGAGTCATACCTAGCTGCATTATCATAAAAGGATAAGCCTCTCATGGAGTATTTAACTGCTCTACCCTCCGTACGAGAAAATGTTCAATGTGTTAGTTAGAGCTTGAATGCAACATATCGGCGAATTGCCAAATGCCTGGTTCACGTCATCTTTGAACACAATGCAGGGAAAGCTTCAGTGGTTCAACTACGGCCAGGACAAGACCTTGGCCGTTGTCTTGCCTAATGGCTTTGCCCGTGACGGCGACACTGCCTACATATTCTCTCAGTGGACTGACGACGCCCAGGGAAGGAAGAAGTACAACTGGATCCAAACCCTCGTTGTCTCCAACCTGACAAAGACTTCGTGCGGCGATGACTCCTTTGTCCTCAAGGGTGCCTACTGCACATGGAAGATCACCACCCAGAAGACCTACAGCAAGATCAGCATCACCATGTCCAACCCCCAGGACGATAAGAGCACGATGACTGCCGACCGCGTCTGGGAGTCCAAGGGCGAGCAGGACACTGGCGATGCTCGCGTCTGGACTGGCAAGTTCAACTACATCCAGTATGCGAGCAACGAGCCGGCCATTTTTATCGCCCCCGATGGTTTCGGCGACGGCAAGCCCATCCTTTCCCTGTGGCAGTGGACAAAGCACGCCAACGGAGAGCCCAAGGCCCCGTCCTTCCGCAGTTGTGTTCAGAAGGCGCTGAGCAAGCCTGGCTGTGGAAACTACCAGTTCAGCTTCACCGACTACTACACCCTCACATGTACCTGGAACGACAAGAACGAGTCACTTGAAGCTCGCTTGAGATATGGAAGTGGTCAAGAATATGGCGTGGCTACTCTGAACCTTTCCGCCAAGATTGAGCGAGAGGGCCGCGACAGCCAGTAGATTACACCTAATACGCTTCGTATACAATGCTGATAAACTTGAACACAGCTCCTTTGACCCTCCTGAGACCCCTGGCAAGAAGGAGGAGGTTGCGACCCATCTTCCTCAGGCTCAGCCTTCGCTTCGACGCCTCCTGACCCCCCTTCCGTTCCCCCCCAAGCTACTCGACACCTTGGAGCACACTGCCGCTTTTCTCGACCAAGCTGGCTACCTTGCCAGATATGCGCAGGATGTAAGTGACCATACCAAGCCATCTGCCTTGAGCATCCGTTAACCATATTCAGCGCTTCGCTGCTCTGGACGCCGACTACCATGTTCAGGTCCACCTGGTTGAGGCTTTGCAGAATGAGAACATCAATCTCAAGGAGCAAATCAAGAAGCTCACCGACGCCCTCCGACTGGCCAACTCCAAGGCGGACGAGCTCCAGAGACAGCTCGATGCGGCCAAGGCTGACGCTAAGAAGAAGGAAGAGGAGCTCAGGAAGAGAATCCAGGAGCTTGAGAATGAGAACATCAAGGAAGACAAACTTCTCGATGATCACCGTAAGGAGCTCGCTGCTCTGCTGGCCAAGATTGCCCAGCTGGAGAAGGATTTAGCTGCTCTCCTGGTCGAGAAGAAGACTCTTCTCTCTCAGATCGCCACCCTGCAGGAGAGTGTTGTGGTTTTGGAGGCCCAGAAGGTGGAGCTTGAGAACTCTCTGAAGGTTCAGAAAGATCTCAACGATGCTTTGGAAAAGAAGTACTCCGATCTGATCCAGGAGAAGAAGACCCTGGGGGATGAGAAGATCGCTCTCCAGGCTCAGCTTGCCAAGACCCAATCTGAGCTCGCTGAGACTCAGGACATCCTCAAAAAGACCCAGCTTAATCTCGACAGCGCCAACAGAAATCTCAAGAGAACCGAGATCAAGCTCGAGGATAGGGAAGGGGACTTTGAGAGGCTTAGGGATTTGTTGGTTAGGGTAGGTAGGAAGATCAACAAGCTTGAGGTCCGGTTGGCTGACAACGATATTGACTTTTCCGGCCTCAAGTGGCTTACTTGAAAGCAGGAACCGACATGGCCAAGATCGCCAATCGGGAGGAATGGGCTTGACGATGGCACCTGGCTGGTTTGTAGGAGGGCTCTGCACGCTCCTTCTAGGTGTCGTCACACTGAGTCTGGTTCATCAGGGGCAATTAGTGACATTGCTGTGCTTTGGGATTGAATATAGTATCTAAACAGTTTGTTTCCAATCCATATTTCTGTTTGGACCCTTATCCGCTGCGGGGAGTAGTGTTGGATTGAGGACAGCGCGTCTAATAGACATCTAATAGGCATAAACTATGGTCCTATATCCCGACCAGCTCTACTGATTTCTCCCAGCACTTGACAGCTTTCTCGACATCGTAAGCATGGGCTCCATAGCCAGGGTACGACTGTGGAGTAGAAGGGTCCCAAGGGTCTGCAATGCTGCAATCCTCAAGATATTTGCCACCCTTCCCGTCCAATGATGAAGCAACTGCAGCCCATACGCTGGTAGCAGCCCCCTGTTCGGGGTTCTTCAGAATGGACGCAAGGTAGGGGTCAGCCATGGTTGCTGACTGTTGATCGCTGGACATGTGTCGGCCAAGGTCGGTCTGGACGAAGCCTGGATGAACGCTCCATGCGTGGATGCCCAAAGCGCCGTACCGCCTTTCAATCTCATTCGCCATCCACAAGTTCGCCGTTTTGCTTGCTCCGTATGCTACCATGGGATCATAGGTGCCCTCAAAGTTCACGTTGCTTGGGTCAAACACTCCCCAGCGGTGGGCAGCCGAGGACAGTACAACAACTCTGGAACTCTGCCCATGACTTGCTGCCTCCAATAAAGCGGGTTGGAGTAGATTGAACAAAAGGAAATGTCCAAGATGATTCGTGCCTAGTTGTGTTTCGAACCCATCTTTAGTACGGCCTTCGGGAGTAGCCATGACTCCTGCGTTGCAAATGAGGATGTCGAGAGTGTTGCTTTTGGAGAGATACTCGGCTGCACAGACCCGAACACTTTCAAGAGAGTCGAGAGACAGCCCCAGGAGGTGGACGCGGTCGCTCTTAGCCAGGTTGCCGAGAGCTTCTTTCGCCTTGTCCAAGTTTCGTGCCGTGAGATAGAGTGTAGCCCCGGTTAGGAAGAGCGCCTGGGCTGTTTCGACACCGATTCCTGAGGAACAGCCGGTAATGAGGACAGACTTCCCGGCGAGTCCTCCTTCCAAGCCTTCATCCTGGATAATCTGCTTGGCGCTAGGGCGACCATCTCCAGGGCCGTTTGGAGAACGATGGGCCGAAGAATAGGGCGATGACATAATTTATAAGACCTGAAGTGAAGTTCGAAGAGGGAAGATGAAGTGAAAGGTGAAGAAGTGATGTTTAGAAGCCCGTGTTTGAACAGGAACCGGCGTCATCGGGTTGCCCTTATGTCTCGTCTTTGGGCTGGGATGAGATGGAAATTTTCGGCTTTAAGAGCTTAAATCCTTTCTATGGGGTCGGTTTTCTTCTCCGGACTTCTCTATTCCCGATACTGCTTTGCGTTGTCTTTCCCACATAGCCCCTATTGACACGCGATAATCCCACATCGGCAAGCGATGATCCCACATCGGCAGGCGAAAATCCCACATCGGCGGGAGACCGATTAATTAATCAGTCACCAAGCCACGGAATCGTTTTGCTTCCGAGGGCTAGTTAATCGTGAGCTTCTCGAAAGCTACTCCCACGAGACATGGCCTTCTAGTCCAGTTATCCCATCGGGGTCAGGCTTCAACTATGACAAAGAACACGTTCTCAACACGTTATTACATCATTTCCCAATTAACCCAAGGGCACTTTTGTAGTTTTTCTGCTGCCTAAAGTAGAAGGCTCATACATAGCTGCCCATGATACACGTTGAGGGCCAAATGATAACATTTCGTATGACGAGTCTGCATAGGAGCTTGAAGGAGGCTAGCAACAGGTCTCTGTTGAGCAAGCTGTTAGACGCCTTAGCATTCTAATAACCGCACAATTAAGGGCACTATTTGCCAAGAGACAGCGAAAAGAGGCAACGGTTACAGGCATAGGTGACGGGATGTTACATAAAAATGGAGGTTAGCCCTAGGGATCAAGGCTCTTCATTCAAGTAATCTCATACGTCCTACTAAGCTGCTACTGATAGAGCTTGAAAGAATGACTTGACGAAAGCTTGATTTAGGCTACCTAGGTATAGGAAACATTGTCTTCGGGACTTTAGGATGCAACGCAGCTTGGCGTCCATTTCATTTCAACAGGCAATCAAGGGTACAGGCCAGACGAAAGTCTATTCGACCCTGGAGATCTTGAATCCCCCTGGAACACGCGTTTGAAACAAGCCCTTTGGATCGTACTTGGCCACAACATCGCGGATGTACTGCGTATTATCCACACCATAACCACCCAGCGGATTTTGTGATGGCTCTGCATAGTTGAGGTAACGGAAGCGGACGCTTGAGTCTTGAGAGATGGCAAAATCTTCCAGCTCAGCTCGTAGGGTGTTTGTGAGAAGTCGAGCGATTGCTTCTTGGTCTGCAGTCTGCACATTGACAATGTTGACCCATAGCACCGAGTTATCTGTAAGAGCCGAGTCCAGCCCAAGGACGTTGCCTCCGCGAATGGCTCTTCCGTAAAACTTTGGGAGGTGCTGAAAGTTCATTTGTGCCTGGAAGCCATCCGCTGGCATGGCCTCCTGCATCTGGGTAACGAACGCGTTCCATCTATCAACGACGCGACGAAGAACGATTGGGTTCGCCTTGAAGGTCAGAGTAACCCATACACTCCTTTTATTTGTATTAGCGAGGAAATAAGAGACTTCCAGAAATGGGAGTTTGCATGCCTGCTTGTACCCTCAACCGTGGAGTCGGCTGCAATCGTGACCAGGTTTCGAGTTCGGAGATCTTCAGAAATGGCTGGAATGCTTGTAATCCTGTTGAAACCCGTCGAGTTTCTGAGACCATCTACGTTCAGGATCGAAGCATCGATAATAATGTCAGGTGAAATAGCCGTGTTGTGGATAAAGGTTGGCGTAAAGGAATCAGCGGCCTCCGACTCATCATGGTTGGCGAAGCTGACGACAGCATCGAGAATCTCGTCTGTATAGTTTGTGCTTATTGTTCGAGAGCCGCCATATAGATCCTGGGCAGGGAATGCCTCGAGATCAAAGCGAGTCACAATCCCAAAGTTGCTTCCGCCGCCTTTCAAGGCCCTATAGAGATCCTCGTTGGATGTGGCGTTAGCATTGACGATTTTGCCATTAGTGAGGACGACCTCATAGTTGACAACATTGTCGCATCCAAAACCACGCTGGCCTGTGTAATAGGAATTGCCGCTGCCGAGAAGAAATCCGCTGACGCCGACTCCTCCTGCACGACTACCAACTAGACTCACAGAGTGCTGGGCTGCGGCTTCGTAGACAGAGTTCCAAAGAGCTCCGCCTCCAACAGAGGCGATGTTTGTGGCTTCATCGTACTCAGTACGATTGAGCAAGCCCAAGTCAATGGTCACTCCGTTGGCGACATTGCTCGAACCGGCCCAGTGGCTATGGCCACCCCCACGGACCGCTATGTGCCAACTGCCGGCGCCGGAGCCAGCATCGAAAAGGGTCTTGAGAACCTTGGATACCTCGTCTGTCGTTCGGGGCTGCACAATGCACCACGGCTTAAGGCGGGCACTCACTGACCAATAGGTCTGGAGGCGTTCTTCATAGCCGCTGTCTGTGGCCAGAAGAACAAGCTCCCCGAAATCATTTTCGGCAAGGGCATCGCACTACATCATCGGCAAAAGTTAGTAATGTTGACAAAACTGCCTCGAAGCTAAGGACGGGAGTAAACGTACAGGCACAAGGCCAGTGCGAGAGCTGGTCAGGCCTGTGACCAAATAAGGGCTGAGAAAGGAGAAGGCGAGCTTCTTCCTCATGTTTAATAGATTGAAAGAAGCCAGCAGAGAGAAGTGGTGTCGAATAGTAGAGAGATAGCGTATGCTTCAAAATTGAGTGCATTCATCGATCATAGATAGGTACAAGACAGTCGCGCCAGTTTAACTTATATCACTTAGCGATGATGCCTTGCGACACTCATTCCGTGTTACACTATAACTAAAAAGGGGTAGCAAGATGGACATTGAACGAATTCAAGACGGACATAGGCATCGTCTTATCTCCGAGTCCCAGAAACTTCTGCCAAGATGCTATTCGCAGCAAGAACAAGCTAATTATTAAGTGACGGATGCAAAATACATCCATCCTGGGTACACTTATGCCAGAAAACCTTAAATATCTCCAATTTGTAAGCCTGAGCGACGGCGCGTCCGCCGCGTAAGCTATCCCCGGAGTCTTGGAGGGTTCCGTACACTTGCATTCCATTTGTGGCTGCAACCCGAGTCCACCAATCTAACAAAGGCCTTCACATTTAGCCAGAGCATGCTAATATTTATCTTGAGTACATAGATGTATATATACGTCCCGGGGGTATGGCTTAAAGTTGCTTCCCAGCTTCACTCGTCATTACTCCAATCTCAAATAAGAATGAAGTTCCAAATCCTTTCGTTTTTGCACTTCGCTTTTTCATTGCTCCTTTCTCAAGCTCAGGCAACTCAGGGACAGCTGGCCAAGGCATACACGGTCTTCCAACTAAACGACAACAACACCTGGTTTGAGAATTTAGCAACACGATCCAATGGAGAAATTCTAGCCACAAGGCTGGACTCGCCAGACATTTGGCTCATCAATCCTTCCACCCGGCGAGGCCGTTCAGTTGTCACAGTCCCTGGCGTTCTCAGTACAATTGGCATCACGGAGCACAGACCTGGAGTCTTCGTGTTTGGCGCTGGCAACTTGACCGTCAATCCGATGGGCCTGGAGCCTGGTTCAATGACGTTGTTTCAGCTTGACTTTCACCAGAAACGTCCGTCCATTCAGCTCATCACGGCCATGCCGGAAGCGTCACTCATCAATGGCATCACTCCCTTCAGCAGAACAGAGGTTCTGGTGTCTGATATCAACCTGGGGGTGGTTTACAAAGTCGATGTTACCACGGGCGCCTCGGAAATCGTTCTCTCGGGCCCGGAATTTGCGGGTATAAACGGAATTCGTGTCCAAAACGATTTCTTGTACTATGCCAGCACGTCAAAGGAGACCTTCTTCCGCGTTCCGATTGACAACAATGCCACCGCTACAGGTCCAGCCGAAGCCATCGCTGCAGGAGTTCCCATGGATGACTTTGCTCTCATGCCAGATGGCACGGCCTATCTTGCGACTATGGGTCTCAACCAAGTCGTTCGAGTTGATCCCGAAGGTCGTATGTCTACTGTTGCCGGTGATGTCAGTAGTTCTGATATTGCCGGTGCTACCTCAGCCAGATTTGGCTCATCGAGGAAAGATAGACCGGTACTCTATGTTACTACAAATGGTGGAACACCCACGCCAGTTAACGGGACGCTTACGGAACCGGCTAAGATCGTGGCAGTGAAGGTAAAGAACTAGATCATAGTTCACTGGGGTCTGGCGAGGGTTTTTTCTCATAGAAATAAACCCAAATGACCTGTAGGAAGTAGTTGACGTCTGCTCCGGCTATGCGTGAGTGTATTTCATTCGTGTACGTATGTATATAGTTTATTCCAAAACCATCTTTCTCTATGGAAAAGCTCCCGGTCGAAAAACTACCGCCACTCACAGCGCTTCTCCGGTCTTGCTCTTGACTTCAGAAACCTGGCGGAGGCTCGTCGTTTCCAACTCTCTTGCGTCCCCTATCCTCGTCAGTTCTGTCTGGGTCAGCCAAGGATTTCCGTTTTCGAGGTTGTGGCCGAAGCGGAGGGTAAAATTTAGGAATGCCGTTTTTGTCCAGCTCCTGCTTTGCGGGCTGGCGGTTAAGGAGGGGGGCAGATGAGTGAACTTTAGAAGGGCTGGTGGTTGTATCTGTTGGATTTGCGCCTCTGTTCTCAACTGGATGAAGTCGATCTTCATATGCCCTCACGGCTCGCTCCAGTTCCACTTGATCCCGGGTCGGCTGGGACTTTGGAGATAGTGGTCGAATCAGGTGTTTGTAATCCCCACGGGAGCTTGGTGCTTGTCGATGAAAGACGTTGTCCAAGGCAAACCAATCCCACACAGGCTCTTTCGGCGATGCCTGCTCGTGATGCATTTCGATGGGGGAAATTGTTGGTTCCCCCTTAATCATGAAGTTTGTACGACGCCTCAGGCGCTCTAAATGGCCTTGGATGGAGTTTCTCCTCGAGCTGGATGTCGAGTCGATACTTGCGCGCTGCTCATGTTGCTCCGCTGCCTCCGCGATGTGTTGTTGTGAAGAGTTGGCCGGTGGAGGCTGCGGCTGAGATGCACCAGCTGCATCATCAGGCAGGTAGTGACGGATCAAAAAACCAGTACGCGCGATCATGGTGTTATTGGTGTTGATTGTCTGATGGTACTTGAACAAGTAAGACAAGAATGGATTGGGCAACAAGGTATAAGTAAGAAGTGCGAGGGTAGAAGGCTTAGAACAATGCGATCTAGGACATAGAAGTCAAAGAGAAATTGAACAACATCCATCCTTTGTTTTCTAAGCAAAATAGGTTTACCTGAAAAAACTGCTAATATCGGAAAGTTTTGTTGAGGCAATAACCCTGTGATGCCTCTAAGTTTATGTCCGATAGACTTCCCGTTCTGATGCCTGAAGTATGACATCTCGTAACTTCTGGCGTGAGTGCTCTTCTTGAATTGCTTTTTTTGTATCTTTCTCCTCTCTTCTTTTTCGAGAACAAAGCCAGGCCTACATGGTGAACATCGACTAGAGCCGTGACAAAGGATTCTATTGTAAACATCATCAACCAGTTCTTTCACATACAACCGAAACACTCAAGACAACGCCCCGAAGCATAACAGAGACTACCCCTTCCCCCGAATCGTAATGGTCTCACAACTAGTAGAGGTCTGAGGGAGTGTAGACGTCTGTATCGGCTTTACATCCGTCTTATTTCTAGATGCAGCCTTCATCCTCTGCATCACGGCATAATGGTACTTTGGCTAGCCCGTTGTCTCCCACTTCAATATACACTAGGCGCCAGTCACAGGCATGCGTCACATGAGCTGGTAACTTCAGCTTCGCGAACTCAACAATGGAAGCTCCAATACCGATGATGAAGAATATTATAGGCCTAGACCCCCTGAAGGGGCGATGGCTGTGGACTCAATCAGCAAATCAGCCTAGGTAGATCAGACAGCACGCGACGTACAGCTACCACAACATACGCACTCCAGAGCACAATCACCCTCCTTTTCGGAGGTGCGGTGCGGGTATGGGGCACTATTAGCTAATAATAGGCAAGATAGGCGCTCTCTTCTGCTCGACAGCGTGATGAAGCATCGACCCCGTGCTTCTCGCAGCAGTCTGCTGCAGTTGCCCGCCGGGATACTGGCTGATCTTGTCGAATTGCTCAAAGATGACCGCAAGACTCTAGCGTCTCTTGCTCTTGTTGATAGTGACTGCCAACAGCTCGCCTGTTGCTGTCAGTTCCCTGGCGCCGCCGCTGACACTCCAATGCCTGAGCCTGGCTTTGATCTTGAGATGTATTATGAGATGATGATTGTAGGACCCGAAGAGCTGACGGATGCATTGGAACGCCAGGAAATTACTGATGAGGACATGGACTTTCTGATCGTGGAAGCTGCAGAAGACGACCAAGGGTCTATTGAGGATTACACCTGGGATCACGCTCACCGGAACCGTTTGCCCACCCACGGCGAGGAGTACGCTGCAATGATGCCAGCGCTGGGGTAGGTGCTTTATGGACAGCGGCCGATAAGAATTAGGTGCATACGGACCAATGCACGGCCTGTCTATGGGTGACCTTTGGACATGGTCTCAAGCCTGATTTCTTGGTCTAAGAGTAGTCCTCCCATGCATGCCAAGTCATTCTTCGGATATAAACTCAAAGAGTCACCGTATGCAAGAGATACGGAATATCATTTAGCGTTGCTGTTATGTCATTCTTTGGTCCTTAACATGGTGGCCACTGGCAACACGGTTTGGCCTGACTTCTGGTCTGGTTACTGTTCAGGATATTGCTGGCAACTTTCACTGTACAGATCCTGTTCTTGATGGCTACAGTAGTGAGTACTCTGCAGATTGATGTTTGCTCTGTGTCTAATGAGACCCCCTTGCAACTATTGAACAGCTGACAGCGGATACAAAATTGGTCGAGAGCTGGATAGCTTAGCCTTGACCTCGTTTCGGAGATTGATCTGTGGAGTTGCCAGCTCCCGTTCTCAGTCTCCTCTTGAGGAGTTATCCGAGCTCCGGCCCTGTTATGCCACGATCAACACTACCCGTTCTTGTGTGAAGCTGCTACCAGATTTCAAGTAGCTACTAACACCTACTAGTTACCATCAATCCTTGTCTAGTGGCTGATGGATGCCTTGGCGCAGTCTAAGAGATAATTGCCGTAGAGCGCCGTTGAGGGTTTACATACAAGAATAAATTAATTTGGGTGGATAGCTGCAATGTCAATTTTTTAATCACATTACTACTCTAGGAGGACTCGGCTCTGACGTGACGTTGCGGTGCGCTGCTAGGATCTTAACATCAGCTTCTACTTATCTTGGAGGAATGCTGCTACCCAGCAAACTGACCACTTGCTGGTTTAGACCTTAGGTATCAATCTTCTCTCACCCCGCACGACATGACCCTTGCGTCATTCCTTTCTGTGCAATGCCATCAAGTTGCTCATCGCTAAAATGGCTAGAACTTACCCGACTCTCTATGTCAGGTCGATAGCGGATAAATACGGCAATGAGCGAGACAAGAAACGGGCCCTTCTGCTTGATGCGGTCATGGGAGGTCAGCAACGCGCCTCTCAAAGCAGGCTGCTTCAGATGCCCGCCGAGATTCTGGCCGAAATCGTCGACCTATTAGGCGACAGCAAGTCAGCTTTGGCAAATCTTGCCCTCGTCAACAGTGACTGCCGGCAGCTTGCCCGCACCTCTCAATTCGTTGAAGTCACCTTCGACTCCAGTGGCCGGTCGAAGGGGCTCTTTGCCCACTTGGCGAAGGAAGCTGGGACTCCAGCCACCAAGCCCTCGATTTCTGCTTGCGTACGAAGGGCCACCTTTGCGGCCTATCCAGCTAGGGAGCTCGACGACGAGTTCTGGAGTGTGGACAGTCTAACATTTTCCGAGGAGGAGATCCAAACGTACATTAGGCTTCGAAATGCCATGGCCCCTGGAATCTCGGCAATGCCCAACCTGGAAGCCCTCATCTGGATTTATCCCCTTGCTCTGGACACGGCCTTCTTCCAACTGATAACCCGTTCGAAGGCCTGGCACGTCAAATTAAGCAAAACCATGGTGAATGGGCCACCCGGGTCCCTGGAGCCGCCGCTAATGCCTTCGACGTGGCCGATCCGATCCTTGGACCTCGAGCTCGCTGCGAGCGACGCATATTTGGGCTTGGATGACACTCCACCGCCGAACGCCGATACGGAGCCCCAAATGTCCAAATTTTTCGAGATGCTCTTTCGACTTTGCTCGCCAACCCTCGAGTCCCTGAGGTGGAGTTACAATGACCTAATCGTTTGGGGCAAAAGTCATTGCAATCCCGTATCGTTTCCCCGTCTGCGAGAGTTGCATCTCCAGTATGTCCAACTCGAGAAGGTCGGATTTTCATCAGTATTCTCTCCGCTTCTTCGATCTCTCCAATTATCTGGCAACCTCACGATAGAGGATGCGGCCGAGGAACTTCGCCACCGAAATTTCCCACAACTTGAAGCCTTTGCCATTCCCCTGTTGCCATATAAGAGTCAGTTTTGCGAACCGATTGTGGATTTCATTGTACGACACCAGCATGTCAAGAAACTCTACATTCATGAGCCAGAGTGGGCACATGGCAGAGAGGCAAACCTGGATCGCCTAATCATTCCGGCCCTTGCTAGCCACAGCTTCAACCACCTTCGTTCTCTCTCGCTGGCTTGGGGTGGAGGCACTGACATAGATGATGAGGATCCCATTCCGTATAATTTGCGTATTCCTAAACGGGCGCTGCTGGCACTCGAAAAGCTGATTTCTCTCGAGCAACTGAGCCTCTCTGTCGGCAACGGGCCGGAAAAAGAAGCTCAATGGGCCGTGAAGCACCCCGAACTACTTGCTTCCTTGGGCAAGCTACGGAAGCTCAAGAGGCTGGCACTGTCCCGCGACACGTACCCAGTCGCCCTACCTGAGGATGAACGTGAATGCGATGATTACTACAAGGCATACGCTGTCTCACACGCAGAGATTCGGGACGCCCAGCTCCGGCCGGAGCTTGACATTGAAGAGGACTTGAAGGTGGCCGCGCTCGACGAGGACGAGGACGAGGACGACAACGACGACGACGACGACGACAACGATGAGGACGACGAGGGCGAGGACAACGACGACGAGTACGAGGACGATGAGGACGACGAGGACGAGTACACAGATCCCTTCGATGACTATATTCAACATTGGACCAGGGCCCATCGAAACCGCATGCTTAGCCATGCCGAAAACTATGCGGCTGTTCTACCAGATCTGGAGTGGATGCTTTGCGGACGGTGGCCCATGGCGCTGGAGCGAGACCCTGTGAATCCCGCTGCGCCGCGCAAGGCAGTGCCTTTGACACAGCGTATGGATCATTGTATCACGTTCCTGAAGAAGACATTTGGATGTGATATCAGCCAAGCTTGATATAGTGAGCTGAACGACAACCCTTCATAGACGTGTAGGTGACAACACATGAACGAAGCATGCAACTTCATGTAGCGCTCAGAGGCCCTGGTCGCTTAAGAATTGAGCTTTACCATACAGTCGCTGTCTCGGTCGTACTTGTACGTATTAGTCGAGTTTGTGCCATAGCATTGATTTCAAGAAACCAAAAGCCCTTCCAATATCTGCTCTCACATCTTGAAACTCTGCGAAACCAGAGACGATGCCCGCCCAATATTCTCCACAAGCTCCGTCATGGTGCTGTTGCTGACAATGTCGAATACTGAAACCGACAGGCCGAGTTCCTTGGAGATCCATGTTCGGATCTCCGCCGCAGAAAGGCTGTCGATGTCGTATGAGTTGACGGCTCTTGACGAGTCAATGTCCTCTCTGGCGATGTTGGCGATCTGAGACACCTTGCCCAGAAGGCGGAAGAGGATGGCTTCTGTAACCTCAGAAAGAGTCTTCATGCTCGGCAGGCGACTCTTCAGGTCCGATTCTCCACCCGCGTCGTCTGCTGCTGTGCTCATTCCATGTGCGCGGATCGGCAAGGATCTTGAGTCAGTGAACCAGCAAGGCTCCAACTGTTCTTGACGGCTTAGTCGACCGCCGCTTGCGAGGTCCATGACCACTTGTGGGGTACATCTCCCAGAGACGGCAGCGCGGACAACCTTGAGAACGTCTTGCTCTTCCATACCGATGAGGCCGCCTTCCTTGAGGAGCTAGAAGACCTCGTTGCAAGTAGTAGAGACACCAACGTCCGTAACGAGACTCAGGTTGAGACTCGTAGCTTAGACGTTTGACTCAGACAGTAAGTGAGCAAAGGCGTCCTGGAATGTGTTTTCTATTCAGTGACATTAGGATGATATGTAAGAACCCACCGGCGTTGTAGCTGCTCTGGCCTCTGGACCTAATAATGCCAGCAACTGAGGAAAGGCAGAGGACAAAGCTGAGCTGCGTGTTCAATAGTTGGTCGAGGTTGACGGTTGCTTGAACCTTGGGCCGCAGTGCGTCATTCCATCGATCCGCCGTCATGTTCTTGATGATGCCGTCCTGGAATATACGGGTTAGCATATGTTCGAACAAAGAGAAGGAAAACTGGAGAAAATCACTCTCAAGTTCATGGCGCAGTTGATGACACCCATGATTCTTCTGCGGGCTGCAGAAGTTGAAAAAAAAAAAGGCCACTGTGTTAGCATCGGGTCATGATGCTATGATGTTTTGACGATCTCTTCTTTATTATAGTTGAAGCCTGCCCCTTGATGGGTTAAGTCAGAAGACCGGAGCCACACAAAGCCAGCTCTGTCGAAGAGCTTCGCCAGCCAGCGAGTTGAGAACAACATCCACGCCTCGATTCTCAGTGAGGCGGAGGATGCCGTGTTTGAACGAGAGGTCTCTGCTGTTCAAAATGTTGGAAGGGAGCGGTCCGTACATGTTGACAAGGAAGTCTCGCTTCTCAGAGGTCGACATAGTTTGACCAACGCCTCCAGCGGCCGAGTGGATCAGGACAGATTCTCCAGGCTGGAGATGGGCGACATCATGGAGCGCGTAGTACGCGGTTCCAAACGTGCAGGGGATAGTCGCAGCCTTGTTGTAACTGGTTTCGCTGGGAACCTTTTCGAAAGTGCGAGAATCAACCCTGATTAAACTCTCGAGACTTGCTGGGTATGCTATGAGGTTTAACAATTATTCAATCCTGGATTCTTCGAGACGTTCCTCCTGAGGACCAATTTCGACAAAGTCAAGGGAGTCAAGCGCTCCAGGATGACGAATTAGAAGCTGTGCGTCCGCCTGGCCTTGAACTCGGAAGGGGCGCGTAAAAGGCAGTCCGTTGGCATCTGCATTCTCGCTCAACAATCCCGTGAGAGAAGAATCCGGCTGGAGACGCTCGACTTGGACTTGCCCATCACGGAGTCGAAACTCCCGGTCAGAGAAATTGTTGAGCCGCGTACTCCAAACATGCTCAATGGAACGCGCAATGCTTGCGAAGGTCAGGTCGAGGTGTTTGTCAAAGCCGCTTTCCATGCTCAAAACACTGAAGCAAGAGTCAGAGTGCTCAGCTCAGACCGTCCTGCTGAATCCTTTTACGATGGAACCCGGCGGCTCATCCTTTGCAAGCCAGAGAACACCCCGTGACTCTATAGCGAGCCTCTTGAAGAGGGAGAAATTCTCTTCATCTAGCTCGCTAAGAACTGAGCCGTCCAACTCGAGGGTGACCAGGAAGAAAGTGCTCTTGAAATCCACAGCAGAAACCTCTTGAAGCGCACGTGTTTCGATAGCACATCTAGCCGTGGTGATAGTTTGATGAAGCTTGTCCACTAGTTGTCTGGTAGGCTCAGCTGCTTGCAGATCTGTCACGATGACCATGTCTGCGGGAAGCCTCGACTCTTCAGGCAGACACTTGGAGGCTGTCATAACCAAAGCATGGTTCCCGATGGGGCTGCCAAACATTCCGAACTCAACACCTAGTCCGGCTTTTTGGAGCACATCTTTCAAGCCATGCCCTGTTTTTCAAGTCAGTCTCTGAGGAGGCATTGAACTGGAGGATATCACTCACCAGAAGACAAGCCAGTGTTATCGCTAGCTACTGTCTTGGCTGTACCACCTAGAACCACCAGAGTACCGCATCTGTCACCTGCTAGCATGGATCTGCGCGAGGGTCAGATGTTCACTCACCAGGTCAACAACTCTTTGCAGCGCTCAAGCTTCAGTGCTGTAGGCCCATGTCTCAGAAAATCTCCACCAAGCGAGATCAAGTCATAGTAGATTGGCTAGCTCGGCTTTCGTTGCCTGTGTGAAACGACAACGGGGCATTCATGAACACATGACAACCTGGAATAGACGGCTCAGCTGTTATCACCAGTGCGGAGCCTAGTGGCTTCAAGACACGGCTCGGCCTAAAGAATAGATCGGCCTTCAGCTGTGGGGTTGTGCAGTTGTGAGACAGATCCCGTCACTAGTGATGATCGACGATTAGCGAGTTGGCGAGTTAAAATGGCCAACCACGTTGAGACATTCGTATCCTCGACCACATAGGAAGCGCTCAGCTTAAGTCTTCTCCGCTGATCGGAACTTCTCGGGTAAGAAGGTCTGGCCAAGAACTGCCATGTGACAACAACAGAGTCTCAGATGGGCAGATGGGACACGTTGACACTTCCAAGCCGAGAAGCATACCCATTTGGGCCAATGGAACGTAAATCGGCAGGCAAATTGCCTGCCGGGAACATAGGCAAACCAACATCTTACAAGGCATTTAAGAAGTTGAAGATTTCTCTTCTTTATCTCAAACGCAACTAGGACACGATCACCATCATGGTTTCGCAACGCTTTGAGTCAGACAAGGGCCGACGGCTACTTCCCGCAGTGGCAGATCGGCTTGCGGAGGCTGACCCAGCCCGTATTTTGTATCATGTCTTTGTTGATCAGACTTCCACCATACCCGAGTCAGTCACGACCTCACAGTTTGCGAATGCCGTCAACTTCATGTGCGCATGGTTCGAGACCCACCTATCGCCATCCTCCACGACTACTGTCGGCTATACCGGCCCGAGTGCGTAAATACTATGACAATGGAGCGGCTATGCTAATCCGACGCTAGATGATCTACGCTGCTTCATATTGATCATCGCTGGGGCAAAGACGGGAACCAAGGTACTATCCACACTCCACAGTTCTAGCCCAAGTTGACCCAGTCAAGGTTCTCCTCTGCTCTGCAAGAAACAGTCTCGAGGGAAAGCTGGCCCTAATCCAACAATCCAACTGCCAAGCCTGGCTCTCATCCTCTGAAAGCGATGCTCTAGACATTCTCAAAGAGCATCCTATGCCAGCATTTATCATCCCGAGTGTGTCCGAGTTGATTCGAGCTGAACAGGCTCCCGCGTATCCTTACGAAAAATCCTTCCTCGACGGGAGATGGGACCTTCTCGCCTATCTCCATACCTCGGGATCAACTGGCAACCCGAAGCTGATTCCTCTGTATCTGGGAACTGTGGCTTGCGTTGACGCTCTGCACCTGATTAAACCTGAAAATGGGAAACGGCCAACGGCAGTGGAATGGGCATACTCAACTCTGCTTTGCACGATGCCTCTCTTCCATGTAAGCACGCCCCCATCTTATGACACTCACTCTAGTTGATACCTCAACAGACATCCGGCATTGCTGGAGCACTCTATTCCGCACTCATGTTCGACTGGACCATCGTGCTTCCCCCACCAGGCCCCATCTCAATGTCACTGATTGAGCGACTTTTGGATTCGTTTCCAATGAACTCGGCCTTCATACCCCCAAGTATCTTAAACGAGATGGCCAAGTCCTCGAGTGCCTTGGATAGGCTAGCCAAGTTGGATCTTGTCGTTAGTGCTGGAGGTCCGGTTGCTACTTTTGCTGGAGACATCATAAGTCGCCATACAAGCTTGCAGCAAATCATGGGAAGCACTGAAGGCCAGTGGTATGCAACCTTGCCGACGGAACGCCATGACTGGGCATACTTTCAATTTTCTCCCGAGATCGGCTACGAGATGGTCCCAGAACAGGACGGGCTTCATGAACTCGTCTTCAACCGACAAGTTCATCTTGATCTGACCCAGCCCATCTTTGTCTCATTTCCGAAGCTCAACGTGTGGCACACCCAGGACTTGTACTCAGCTCATCCCGAGACGCGTGGGCTCTGGAAGTTTGAGGGCCGAAAAGATGACTTGCTTATCCTGTCTAACGGCATGAAGATCAACCCGCTTGGGGCCGAAGCGCAGTTGTCGAAGCAGCCAGCGATACAGGCGGCATGTCTGGTTGGTTCGGGGAAGTTTCAGGTTGCTGTACTTGTGCAGTTGGCCAATGGCTTCTCCAAAGATGATGGGACGACTTTGGATCTAGTTTGGAAGGCCATTGATGACTGCAACACTTCAATGTCCTCATATGCCCAGATCCACCGTCAATTCGTCCAGATCGTCAACGAACCACTCGTCTGGACGCCAAAGGGAACCCTTTCTCGAAAGGCTACATACGTCAAGTTCAGCAAGGAAATCGATTTGTTGTATCAGGAGCAAAGCTTAGGCACGCAAGTCAACCCTTCCGACTTTGATCGACTTCACGCCAGCCTCCTTGAATCGGCCCGTCAAGCTATAGGGAACATGTCCTTAGCTTCCGAGGACGACCTATTTCAAGCCGGATTCGACTCTTTGTCAGTACAACTCTTGCACCGTTCCATCGAGGCGTCCGGTCAACTTCTACAACTCAGGACTATCTACGATCATCCTTCGGTGGACAAACTGAGTCAGGCGCTTTGGAAATCCCTTCAGCCCCAAGAGACCAATCCTCCGAGCGCAATCGACGACATTCGCACCCTCCTTGCCAAGTACATGCCTAATCTCAATCCTGAGCCAAAGAGCGCACGCATTATTCTTACAGGTTCCACGGGGTTCTTGGGCAGCTACTTACTCGACACCCTCGCCACAGATCCGCAGGTTTCTGACATCTGGTGCCTTAACCGAAGCCAGGATGCCGTCCAGAAACAGGTCCAATCTGCGAAAGACAAAGGCCTGCGAAATGACTGGGGTACTAAGGTCAAGTTCCTTACAGCACAATTGGGCCTTCCGGACTGGGGGCTTGGAGCAGCAGACTATCGAGCGCTCTTAAAGGGTGCTACCCATGTTATCCGTACGAAACCCCCCTCATTCATCCAAACTGGGGCCGACAAACTAACGGGGCTGCAGACAACGCTTGGCAGGTAAACTTTAATCTCTCTATCTGGTCCTTCGAGAGCCAGATCGCAGGTATCAGCAGCCTCATTAATTTCTGCTCTGAGGCCAAGAACCCGGTGCATGTGTGCTACATCTCTTCCATCGGCGTCGCTACCAACTGGTCCGCCACACATGTTGGTCCTGTCCCCGAAGCTTTGGTTCAAGACACTGCTGCACCTGGAACTGGATACGGAGCTTCCAAGATGGTGGCAGAGAATCTTCTTCACCACGCCGCCAACTTTGATGTTCTGCGTTTGACAGTCTGCCGTGTCGGACAGATGTCCGGTCCGATACTCAAGGGATCTGACCATGGTGTATGGAATCCGAAGGAATGGTTACCCACGGTTAGTTGAACGCACTTGTATTGATTCCTTTTGCTAATGCACAGCTAGCTGGTTCGCACTTCGTCTGAGATCCGAGCCTTGCCGGAGGATCTCGGAAGCCTAGACAACATTGATTGGGTTCCCATTGACCTTGCCGCTCAAATCATCTCGGAAATGGTCTTTAAATCGGAGTCATCGCTCGAAACTGAGTCCCAATTCTTCCACGTGGTGAACCCGAAGACCATTCGCTGGAAGTCCATCCTTCCGTTGGTTCGAGAGCGGCTCCAAAAGCAGCAGAACCTCCCGGTGGACATCATCTCGTTCAACAGCTGGGTTCGGAAACTACGAAACGCCTCTGGCAACATGAGCCCTGTGAGCGAGGACGGTGTGTCTCGAGGAGTCAGTGGGTTGAAGCTTCTGGAATTCTACGAAAGTATCCAAGTTCCCGATAGGGTGGGTGAACAACGAGGAGCAGCAAGCAGCGAAGCCAGGTGGGAACTCCGACGGTCATTGAAAGCGAGCTCAAAACTGCAGTCTCTTGATGAGGTGAACAGCAAGTGGGTTGGTATGTGGCTTGATCAATGGGGATACTGAATTCTTGTGATATCGAGATGGACGGTTTACATCCTAGGCCAGCGGAGCAGAACAGAACGACAGAGAGTTTTCAACTTGAATCATTGCTCTTTAAGTTTGCATATTTCGTGGTATGTCCAATAGTCACTTTATGCAACACCAGCACCTAAGACGTGATGGATAGCTTCATTTCCGAGTCCCCCACTTGGTGAAGTGTAGGGTAACCCATGCACGGAGCCAGCCCAGGTGGTTGTTCCAGAGGTAAAGAATATGGGAATAATTCCAAGTTGAGCCTTGGGAGCTCGACATGTCCTCACTGGCATTTGATCATCGAGGTGAACGAATATGTGGCTACAATAATCGCTGATGACCTTTGGCGAACAGGAGGGGAGTCACGTGCGGAGTCAATCAGCGCCTTCACACGCGCGACCTCACCTAAATCGTGACTGAAGCAACATCTTCTCACATCATGGTCAACGTTCCCGGCAGAAGCAAAGGCTGCGCAACGTGTCGAAAGCGCAGAGTCAAGGTGCGACAACTTTGACTAGTACTGTGCCTGGGTAAATAGTTACTGACATCCCGCAGTGCGACGAGTCCCTGCCACAATGTCTCGCTTGTGTCCGTATGGGGTTGCCTTGTCCGGGCGCGCGTACCGGGACATTCTTTGTGCACGCTGTGCCAAGCTCTTCTTCTAGCAATGGAGCATGTTGTTCGACACCACGGCTACCGGGCCCCCAACCATCCAGAGCCAGTGCATTTGACCAGCTGTTTGTCTCACATTTTGTTGAGTCTTTCTTTGGCACCATGAAACCACCTCCGACTCCAGGAATGCCTCCAAAGATATGGTTACACGAGCTTCCCGTCTTCCTAGCCTCTTCAAAGCCATCGTCGGCCAAGCCTGCCATTCGCGCGGCGTCGATGATCAGCTATGGCACTCTCGCAGGTGATGTTTCCATCAAGACGGCCGCTCGAAAGTGGTATGCCGAAGCACTGCATCATCTTCAGTGCCAGATCACAAAGGGCAACGTCGCTGTTGATGAAACCATCATTTGCGCGGTTGTAATGCTCATTCACTTTGAAACCTGGGCTGGCACGAGCCAAAAAGCCTGGCTTCGCCATCTCAAGGGCGCGGCGATTTTGCTTCAGCTGGCAGGGCCGGAGAGTTGTCGTGATGGTTTCATGCACCAAATATTTAGTCATTTACGGTTCCAGATGGCAAGTATCCCCTTACAACTACATCAGAGAGGCTAATCGTTATCAGTTTGTCGCCGCCATGACTGAAAATGAAGTGCCTGTCTTTGCATCACCAGACTGGATGACAATTCCTTTTCAAGTGTACCCAAAACTCATCTTTGACCAGCTCATTGATGTTCTATTCAATCTTCTCAAATGCCTTTCGTTTGCAGACCAACTCATCAAATCCGACTCCAGTAGCAATCTGAGATCGACCCTCGATGCTAATATCCGAGACTGCATGCTCCAAGCCTCCCAGTGGTGGTTAGGGTGCATAGAGAACAGTCCTTTTGGGCAAATATCACCGAAGCAAGAATGTGGCTCAGACGAAGGTCAGCTGCTGACGCACACATCGGTTCCAGCTGCAGCCTTGTGTTCCCTCTATGATGCAGCGAACATGATTGCTTTTCGTCTATCTCATCTTGTATCTTCTTCAGCATCCTCCCACGACTTGAATGCCAGGCAGCATGCTGAGTCTATCCTTTCAGCGAGTCACTTCATCGACGAAGTGTCTGGACCTGCACCAGACCGTGCGTCTATCATGATAACGCTACAGCTGAAGGTTGTTAGTCTATGGAGCCCGTCATCTGAGCAGAGAAATATGGCGCTTGCCTTGCTTCAAAGGGACAAGCACCAGGGAGGAGGGCTCTCGGATATCTCAGCCGTCTCCAACGAGTACTTTGCTGACGTGGCGGCTTACATTCTTCAACACTACCCTAGCTAGTGAGACCACTCCGCTGTGGCTCAATTGCAAACCATTTTATCCCTCCTGACCGGTTGCCGCGCATGAGTATTACGAAGCTCACAGTTATGACAGTCGATGGTGACAGTCGAGGCTCGCTGGAGGCAGACAATGGTTGTCGATCGCGGCGGACTAGTGCCGGAACTGGCCAGTCGAGGAGAAGAGGCTAGACTGGATAACGTTAGCTTTGCGAGTTAGCGGCCTTTTGGTGCATGAGGCTACAGGGAGGTCTCATTTCACATCCAGCTGGAGTCCAAGTCAAGTGATCGCTGTGAGTGAAAAGCCAACACAAAAAGGCTCTCTTTCAGCGTTTCTCAAAAGGGAAATACTTCATCTTTGGGGTTATTTAGCAGCTTTACTCTAAGACAAGGGATAGGCTCTGGCATCAAACGCTTCTCCTGCTTCGTCCGCGTCGACCACTCCTCCTTCATCCTCACCCGTTCTTTAGAGGTCTGCTTCCCGTCAAGCCCTGTTTTCTTAAGTTTTGACCCAGATTCTGACCCTTGATAGCTCTCGTACAGTCACCATGAGAATCGTCATTATCGGCGCTGGCATCAGCGGATGCGCCGTGTATCTTCAACTTAGGAAACACCTGAAAGGGGATCCACACATCACCATTTACGAAGCATACGATACTGCCCGAGACACCACTGCAGAGAACCGCGAACAAGGCCCAACTCATTCTTCCACTCTCATTGTTGGTGGTGGACTCGCCATCGCACCAAACGGACTCGATGTCCTGCGACGTCTGGACAACGACCTCCTCCGAGACATCACGCGACACGGCTACGTTACATCCCATTCCAATTTGAAGGATAAAAACGGCAATGTGCTCATGTGCATGGAGCCTGGACTTGTGTCGGATATGTACTCGGTCGCATGCAGTCGCCATTCGCTCTGGAGGTGTCTTCGTGATCGCATTCCAGATGATCACATTGTCAACAAACGAGTGTTAAGTGTGACTGCCAATCCGCAGGGGAAGAACACCGTTTGCTTTGTCGATGGTAGCGGCCCTGTTGAAGCCGATCTCGTCATTGGAGCTGACGGCGTCCGGTCCATTGCTAAAGAGGCTCTTTTCCCAGATGCCAAAGAGAATCCGTACCCCCCGAACTATGAGTATGTGAATCAACCCCAACCAACGCCCATAACACTCTCTGACTCTATCTCAGGGGCCTTGTTGGCATCGGAGGTTTTGTGCCGGCTGATAATGTCAGGGAAAGCGTCGACAAGGGGTCCATCAACTTTGTGTTCGGTGGTAGTGGCTTCTTTGGCTACTTCTTCTCTGAAAGTTCTCCATCTGATGCTGAACGTGACTCCCCATCTCATATATGTGAGCCAGGTGATTCCCTCGCTTGGTGGTCAACATACGAGATCAAGGAATGCCCAGATCCCAAGTCACTGAACATGGATGACGTTATGCGCCAGTTACGCGAAAGACATGGCCAGTGGAAGGATCCAGTGGTCCAAAGCGTCCTCACGTCTGCTCGCGTTCAGAACATGTATCCAACTTGGACATCACCGGAGCTTCCGACCTGGGAGCGCGACGGAGTTGTTCTCCTGGGGGATGCTGCACATGCGCTCCCACCTACTTCAGGCCAGGGTGCATCCCAAGCCCTCGAAGATTGCGAGGCGTTTACCCTCTTCTTCGCCCACCATCTCAGAGACACAAATGAGCAGGACGACTCCTCGAACGATGCATCCCTCAAGCAAGCCGTCAACAAAGCAGCCAAACAGTACATGGACCTCCGCCAACCTCGGGTTAGGCAGATTCTCAAGGCCGCGCAGAAGATGCAAAACTCCAAGCGCACCATGGGTGCGATTCAAGAGTATGCAATGTACACGTTCATGAAGGTCATCGGTGAGCTACATCATGTAATGTGCTTTTGGCTTGATGCTAATATGATTGCAGGCTTCTTTCCTAGTCTTGCAACAAAGCCGACTCGGTCAGTGATTGAGTACAACGTTGCCGAGGAGGTCTCTCGAGTTCTTGGCGCTGAGAGCTGAACCTCCAAGCCAGATGATACTGGTAACAGAGAGTTGCGAGAAGCTCAGGTGGGCAGTTTACTGACTTCCTGCCATATTGACAAAGGCTTGATGAGAAAACAACAAGAAAGGCGCTATGGAGAGTCAAAGTGAACTGAAGGCCAGATTTCGTTGGTGTAGCGTATCAAGAAGTATAGGTTGTATCACAATATGACAGGTTGGTAGTTGGAGCCTTTAATGCTTCATCGAGCCATGTCAAATTGCGGTGAAAATTTTCCAACAATGCTCCCTGCTCGGCTTATACTGCAATGAGCAACGTAATTAAATCCCCATCTAAATCACTAAAGATGAAACCAATTTCCTTGTTCGTTCCGGTTTCATCATGCTGTGTTGGTTTACAACCAACAGCACCGGACCCAGTGACTTTTGCTTTGACCACTACGATGCATGCTATTTTACTCGGTCACGTCCCCCATATGTTGTCTGATCTTGCCTTCTCATCCAAAACTGTTTGCCCTCTTCAGCTTCTCATTGAACCTCTTCCTCGAACATGATCTCCAGTTTCGCTACCTCCCTCATTCTACTCCCTCGAGACGGCAGACTCGCAGTTGCAGTCCTCGCGGCTGAACCCACTGTAACAACATACCTCGTCCATGGCTGCCGTACAGAAATCTCCAGCCTAGAAGAATGCGACGGGTCTACAGTCACTATGACCCTGGGGCCCTGGGCCCGCTCATCCTCGCCTTCTGAAGCTGCCATCACGGGCGTGTTTGACGAGTTCGCCGTCTACGAGAACGAGGGAAAGAATTACACGTATTCCGAGCACTGTGAAATGAGCGGGACTGTTGCTCGAGCCTGCACTGTTATCAACGAAGGCGCCATTGAGGACCCAGTCACAGAGACTTTGACCCACGAGCCGGGGAGAGATAACGAGGAGTTCACATTTGCTCCGTACCCTGCTACTATCACCCAGGGCCTGGATCTACTTGTCGCCGCAGAGTCATCATCGTATAAGAGTACTGGGACATCCGGTACTGATGACCACGCACCTGGGGCCACGATGAGCGAGCCAACTCTTACCAGGGGCTTTGAAAGCGAGACTGAGGCTTTTGGAAGTGCGATGGCCCCAGAAGAGACTTCGTTCGGAGCCTCACGTATACCTTGCATCCTCGCTGTGGTAGCTGCTGTTGTTATCGCGAGCACTATGCTGGTCTGATGGAAGGATTGAATGCGTAAAAACTCCACAACTGGTGGCGTAGGAGAACGTTTTGGTTTGTTCATCATGCTTGTATTCACCACCTCATGTCGCTTGGGTGATTAATTAATATCATATTTCCCTCTGGATTCGTTCAACTTGAAGGCTTGGAGTCACCCTTCGTGGTCATCCGTGTAAAGTAATCCGGGTATGTACTTAATCCTGTTCCTAAACGAGCCCACACTACGTGGCATCAAAGAAGTGAAGTAATGAAAGTGTCTCAATGTGACCTCCTCCGCCGAACCTGGAGATCATCTAGCGTCCCCGACAAAATTTCCAAATCCCAGGAAGCATCATGAGAGCGTACATCCACTTCTGCCCCGTATACTTTGCTGTTTCGAAACTTTAGCTCTAAGAACGACAAGAGAGACGTACTAGCAGACTCACCAATAAGATGTATCAACACGCCTACCAAGAAGCCCATCGTCGCACCCACAACCATGGCTACCGGATTCCAAGGCATTGCTTGCAAGATTCGATCCTTATTCGGCGGATTAAGTTTGATGATCCAAGCCCTAAACAACATCTCTTCTTTCCGTCCTTGCGTGGTGGTTGTTGTGATCTTGAACCAAGACTTGTTGACCAGGCCGGAACGCAAGAGCAGCTCGATCATCAGCCCGATGTTGACTGTTTGGTTTGCCTTCGAAAGAGGGGGAGGTATAGATCTTGAATTGAGATTTTGCCGGACCAGAACCTTGCCAAGGTAGAGTTGAATGAGACTTTGTTTCTGGTTATAGTGTGCTGCACAACACCGAATCCCAGACTCAAAGAATTGTCGTCTGCGTCGTAAGAAGAGTCGGATGAATTGCAAGTCTGGCTCTTCTAGCTTTCGGTAGAAGGCCCGGGCGATCAAAAGATCAATCATATAAAAGATCTCCTCCTCGGTGTTGAGAAAGGTTGGGTCGTTTTGCAGCTTCCAGGATGGGTACTCGTACATGCCCCTGAGGGTCAAGATGCAAGAGGGCGAACAGTACAGCTTTTCCATCAACTGAAGTCCCAAACTGGCTGTTTTCGAATCATCCTTCGTGTGGTTCCCGTTGCTTTCTTCTGTGACCTCGTTTAGAGGGGATTTCAGAAGATCGATCGGAAGCGGGAGGCTCTCAAAAATGTTCAAGAAAACGTAAGGCTCCTTGTCCAAACTCCCGTCTATGCGGATCTGTAGCAACTGCTGCACCTCAGTATCAGGCATTGTACGCCCGGCAGTGAGAGTGAGAATCTTGCTAGCAAGGATGAGATTAGATGTCATATCACCAATGTTGCAATCCTTGGAAGAATCCACGAGGCGTTGATGAACATCGACATGCTGCAAGAAATCTTTTGTTAGGCGATGTGCGTACTTAAGCCGCCGAGAATCACGGCTTGCTTCAACAAACCCTCCGCAGAGGCTTGCAAGTCGACGACGAGCTGAAGCTGCACGAGCACTCTGAGCAGTCTCGTCAAAGTGCTCTAGACGTGACTTGAAAAGTCTGTCTGAGAATTGAGGGTCCCTGAAGTAGGCGTCGAGAAAAGAGTACCCTATCAAGTCAAGATCAAGATTATACTTCTCCAGAAGTTGCAGCATCAAAAGAGTTGATGATGCTTTCAGTTGTCCGTATCTAGCGTCTCTGACTTTGTCAAGTGCTTTCGAAAGAACACCATCCAAGGTTCGTGGAAAATTCTTTAACATGAGTTGAGCGAACTCGACTTCTGTCTGGGCAGATAGCCATGCGTTAGCATCTTTCATGGCGAGTGCAAGCCAGAGAAAGTCGCCCCCTGACTTGACAGGCATGTCCTTCTCAAGGAGTTTAGCTGTCTGTTGGTTGATGTCATCCAACTGATTAAGCCATTGTGTGACCGAACGCCTTGTATCCGAAGATGTGAGTTGATGAAGAATCATGGCCTTCTGGGCCGGGAGATGTTCAAAGACTGGGTCTTCTCTGCTAGCCACGCACAACTTGACCCCCAAGGTTTGCCATCCTTTGAGTTGAATGATCAAATCGTCCTGTCCTGGCTTGTTGGGATTTTGGTTCTCGTCAAGGCCGTCGATGAAAAGACAGACACAAGTTCCAGACTTGACGGCTTTTTCAATGATGTCGTCGAGTGCGGAGCTCAGTGCGTTTCTGGCGTTTCCACCTCCCCACTGAACAATGGACTTGTCATCCAACTCGGCTTCGGATAGCCCCAAGTCAGAAATGAATTCAGGGTATTGGTCGAGCAAGTCGTGGAGGAGTGTTCTTCGAAGACCGGTGAGAGTCTGCTGGTCGCCTCCGACCAAGGTGGAGAAGATGTGTGCAAGACATATGACTTTCTTCGATTCTGATGATACAGTTAGCCATCAGATCTTATTACATGTCAGAAGCACTGGTGACTTACTGGATCTCTTTTGGAGCTCTCTCGTCGTTGTGGGATGACTGAACAAGTACTCCATCAGAATGGTCTTCCCTGATCCCGGCTTCCCCCGAATGTAAAACGTCCCTCCCTCTGATGCAAGCCAGTCGGCAAAATCGTCTCTAGTTCTGTACTTCAACATCTGTTCCTCATCACCAACCTCATCTTCATCGACGCCAAAAGCCCAGGGAAATGTCCCTCCATAGGGTGTCAGCTCCTCTTGAATCTTGGCAAGCTGCTCCTGGACCTCATTCTGACGATGCTGCATCTTGTCGTATTCGAGAATGTTCAAGACGCGGAATTTCCGGATCCGCCAAAGTTCTTCTTGTTGCACTTGTACAAGTTGTTGGATCCGCACGTCCCCGAGCACTCTGGTGCAAGCAGAGAGGCCTTCGTTCAAGGATTTGACTACATGTTGGATATCACTATAACCTGTTTTGACGGTTCTATCAGACATCAAGTCAAACAGTCTGTCGATTTTGGGCCTGCCCATAAGTCAGCGGCGTTCCTTCTATACTCAAGCACTTTGGATGGCTAGATACCTGACAAAAGAAGTCAACATCGCGATAATTCGATCCTGGTAACCATGGAGATCGTTCTCCAGTTGCAGCACTTGTTCGTCGCGATGAATGGTTTTCCCAGCCTCCAAGAATCCTGGCCATGTTGCTTCTCGGCCCTTTGGCTCTGCTTCTTCAAACTCAGAGATGATGTTTGAGAGCCGACTGGACAGTTCTGTGATTTCCTGGACAAGTCTGCGAAGATCTTTGTTGTCGGGATTCGAGGGGTCAGGGCCATTCAACTTGCTGTGAGCATCTGATAGCTCATCTATCACATCCCCAACAGTTTTGTGTCCCACCAAGCCGCCGATTCGATAGGTATCTCGGGGGCCATGGAAGAGGTCAGCAGTGAAAGCAAGGAAGCAAATGATACGAGACGCTAAGGCAGTTGATTGAACAGCCTCTGTCGCGGCGTGCAACATGTTCATAGGCACAGACATTTTCTCGTGGTGAGGCCTTTGACAGACGATTGAAGGGGTTGAAAGCGCGCCTTGGGAAGGACGCGACGTTTGAGAGAGACAGTCTGGGCAAGATGTCACCTGATGCCGCCAAGCGTTTCAAGTTGATCCTTCGTCTTGTCTAAGCCCCCAGTGTCGCTGGGGTTGTTCAATGCGACAACCAACAGAGGGTTGAATTGTGGTCAGTAACCCTGGTACCTTAGCGTTGCACTGTTCCATATTGATCACTCAGGTTCTGAGCGATCGCTGGACAGTTTTTTCTTATCTCAATCAGACAAACTGATCAAGCCGTGCTACTTAATGAGGGCGTCGCTGGTATCCATGCGTTCCAAAAGCCGTATTCATTGGGATCAACCCTCCCGACAAGTCAATTAAATACAACAATATTACATCCGAAATGGCACAAGAAAGTATGTAGTTAAAATCCAAAGCTATCCAGCCACTAAAAGGAGTAAGTCTGCAAAGGCTACAATCAATTTTCTTTGAGATGACTGGCTGACGTCTCGCGCCACATCCCTCGACGCATGTTCAACGCAACTACTAAAGCAAGATTGTTGTAGCTAGACAAGGATCTTAACTAGTAGAATAGCAGGTGTATCGAGGGATTCTAGGCGAGAGCATGCATACTCAAACCACGAGCTCATCGCATCTTCAGACCCCCACGCCTGGCCAACGAGACTCGCTCAGCCTCCTTACTATTGAATACTTGTTCAACTACAGCTACTCGCATGTCGCAAGGGGTTCTCGAGATTGACAAATTTCGTTACCGATGGTGATATTAATTGTCACCTGTTTTACCTCCTGTCTCGCGCTTCAAATCAGGTCTGAGCTTTAATCAGGCGCTTTGAGTCTAGACCGATAAGAATGGCGTTAAATCCGATACAGACATCAGCGCCGAGAGTCTTACAAGCTTAGATGGCTTAAGAGCATTTGTTCAAGCCCACTAAAAAAGAAAAACGTTTTCCCCCCACAAGGAGAATTTTTTCTTCCCTTCTTTCAAATAGCGTCGTGACATTATTTCTACAAAGACCTTTCAACCTTCATTTCTCCACCTTTCCCCTACAAAATCTCGCCATGCCTATCTCCAAGAAGGACCGAGTATGTTTAGTAATCTTTGCTTGTTGATTGATGGCAGCCTGCTTACCCTAGTCGTAGAGAAACAAGGAGCACAAGAAGGCCGATGCTGCCGGGACTCGAGCTCCCGTCAAGCGAAACGGACTTCCTGTCAAGGCCCCCAAGCCCACATCAATCGTGAGTTGATCATCCGCTCTACCATGTTATGACATTAATGTGTTGGGCCCTCAGTGCCAAAACTGCCGAAAAGAGATTGTCAACACCAACAAGCTCCAGCTCGAGGTGCATGCCGAGACGCATGACCAGAAGCTTTGGCCCAAGGAGAAGTGCTGGCCCAACGACTTCCCCTAGATTTTGACTGGGGACTATGGTAGATTACTGGCTGAGCCGGCGACGGCGAACCCCCAGCAGATGATGGTTTTTTGCGTGGGAGGTCATGTTGTATCTACTTGAGGATTTTTCTTTGAGTCAGCCTGTCATTTTTACAATAAAGCGCGTGTTCTTATATACATGTAGGAAAGGAAAGTGTGCCATTGTGAATGTTGCTTGAAGGAGCGGTGTAGCCAGACTCGAGCAAAGGCAAATGCTGTCAATAGTCGGGAGCGTTATGTATCTGTGCCCAATCACGCAGTCATTTCTTCAGAGGGCTATTCAAGTTTTACCAGGTGGCAAGACTGGCTAACAAAGATTCATCTACAAATAGACACAAGCTAATGCATCCACCCTGGCCTTTCATAAATTGGGAAAGTTTGGAAAGGCAGTTGATAGATTGCCCAGCATCCAGCTCTCCCCCAGATGGGTCTCAGTGGCGGTCAAAGAGCTCTGTATGGACAGCTAAACGGACGGGCCGAAAAGCACGAGGGCGCGATTTTGAGGCCAGCTGGTTCAGGTACCTTTCATTGTGGAAATTTGAGATCTGAAATCGGCGAATAAAAGCTCAGATGCTTGCATTTCAACGCATTTTCTCCTGCATAAAGCTTCTAGAATCTGACGTGAGAGGGGGCAAATGTCAGACAAGCTTTGCCGAGACGGGAGCCAAGATTCTGCCCGACTCTATGTGTAAGTGACCCTCGGCATTTCTTGCCATACCGGACTCGACGGTGGGCCTGAGTATCCCTGGTAGATCTCATTTATTGGCCATCTGGAAACCAGAATCTATCGTTTGAGTCCTTAACTATGGGGTGGCTAATTGGGCGCTGCAGAAGAGAGGCTAGCAAGGATGCTTCGAGTCCGAATGTATTGAATCGACACAGTATACAGGGCTGAATCGTATAAAGACTAGAAGTCGTGAACCTGTTCCAGATGAACGACCCCAAGCTCTCAGCCAACACTAAAACACCGTCTCATCCACTCCAACCATCCCACCTCAGCCAAAATGAAGTTCACTTCTATCGCCGCTCTCCTCTTCGGTGCCCAGTCCGCCACCGCTGTCGAGTATGTCTACCTGGTGAACTCCCAGCGAGGCAGCCAGGCCTCCAGCGGCATGGCCTACTACGGTGACGGCCACACCGCCGCCAACCAGGCTCGACCAAACGACTACATCGACGTTACCCGTAGCACCAGCAACGTTATCTGGGAGGGACAGAGCGTGAAGGGTAAGACGATTGTTTATATCCAGTACTGTCAAAATGCTAACTTATGAAAAGGAACCTTTGGCTCCGGCGTCACCTTCACATCCAAGATCGATGCCGGCGCCGCTGGCAGAAAAATGAATGCTTGGGCCGGAACAGGAACCAACGGCTACCGCAACTTCAACTGCTACAAGAGTTCCGACCCCGGATCTACCCCCCGTGTCCTGTACACTGTGGACGGATGGAGTGTCTACAGCATCTACTGGTGCACCACCGCTTGAAGGGTGTGATATGATTTTGAGAGGATGGAGCGGTTAGACTATTGCCGATGTAAATAACTTGCCCATAGAGGTTTTGTACACTTTTGAACTCATTCTACCGTAGCTTTTGGGCTTTTATTGCCGTATGGTTTGTTTTCAACTGTTGAAAGATGGCAGCGGCCTTAGCGGGATGCCAGTCTGGTCGGTGAACTCCAAATGATCGAACATCATCGAAACATGTTCCATTTCCCTTTCAATATCCATGTTTTGATCCAAATTCTATCTGCCTGCAGATATAGAAGAAACATATATCTAATATAAGAATATTGTCAGACTTTCACTGTCACGAGTTTTGTCGACAGACACCCACGATCAAGCACGCCATCCCCACGTCTCACCACTACCATGATATCCCGACTTTGGTGAAGAGTGGCATTCGTCAAAATTATGTAGGGGTATGGGTTAAAGATCAAAACCTTTTAGTAGAGATGTGGGTGGGGTTGCTCTGTACTGCAAAGCAAAATCTTCATGTCGACTCTCACACGCTCCTACAAATCTTCAGTCTGCATTTTCTATTGCATAGGGCCAGAATCTGGCCAGGATATTTGGGTTTCCTCCCCACGAGGCTCGCGGGCGATTAGATCCGTTGTCGAGAAACCATGACGCTCGTCGCCAAGGGCAACCCAAGTTCCACCCTCGCCCCGGAGTGAGTAACAAAGCTGTAAATGGGCCCAAGGACCGGATCACTTCAGCACCAAGTCTGATACCTGTTCTTCCACGGCAGTACTGCCGCTACATGAGGCGGCGACGTTTATGAAAAGCCGCGCGGCGGAATACCATACGGCTCCGCCTCATGATCGTCATTCAGGGAGAGAGCTACATATATCGTCAAGGAGCAACACGAGATGGAATGGCTCTAGACTTTCCATGATATCCGTGGCATGTGGACAACGTTACATGTAGATCGCAGCTCAATAATTCCCAGACCGAGAACAAACCACGTAAATTGGCCTCTCGGACGATATTTTCGGAATATCGGCGCCCCAGCGGTAAGCGAAGCAGTTGCGCAGTGGCACTGCCAGCTGAAACGGCATTAATGGACGTCATGCGCATGCCAATCTTCTGCCCCAATGCAAGGGCGTGATGTCATTGCCGGCGGAAGCTTGAGGTTTCAGACCAGACCCATCGCGGCATCTGGAATACGAGGATGAACTGGGGATGGTGACGTTGCATCTTCCCCATATTGGGTCCACTTTGGTGGTGATCGACAAACGAGGCGACTTGGACAGGCGAGATGAGGCATGAAGACAGAAATACGAGCTCCCTTTTGGAGTTATTATAAAGTCCGAGTTCCGTCTGCTCCAAATCAATGACCCATCAAACTTCAAGCACACATCATTGCACAACCCACCAAAACAATTCCTTACTCTTAATCCAACACCAAAATGAAGTTCTTCACTGCCGCCGTTCTCTCCGCCGCTGCTGTCTCAGCAAGCCCCGTCTTCACCGTCTCCGATTTCTACGCCGGCTGTATCCCACACAGCACTCAGTGCAGGTAGGTTAACTCTGACCCCGACTCCAAGCCGCAACACTCAAGCTAATGTAACTGTTAGCTACTCCTTCGGGGTGATTCAGCCCGGCACCATGGAAAAGACACCGGTGCAGTGCGGCATCATGCTTAGCGCCACCAATGGCGGCAATCTCCCCGACGTCAAGGACGGCGAGTGCAAGGAGTCCTCGCGGACATTCAACGTCGTCCGCAGCAGAAGGGGTATCACCCTCACAGTGTCACAGCCCGTAACTCCTTCCAGCAACCAGACCGGCGAGCACTTTATTCCCAACAAGCAGATCGTCACATCCAAGGAGCCCAATGCTATGGTTCAGACCTACAAGGGCCCCAAGAACTTTGATCTGAACTAAGGGCGGGAAGCGATAGAATGGCATGTACGATATCAAATGGATCTGTGGATAAATGAAAGACGATTCTGTTGGACTTATCAAGAGCAATAAACAAACATTAGACAAAAACATATGTTCAGGTACTAAACAGTTGAGCTATAGGTCTACCCTTGAACAAGATGCTACTGACTCTTGTCACTGAGAAAGCATGGCGGTTCGGATAGCAGATTGCTGCTCAGTGGCACCATAAATAAGACAAAAAAATTTCTTTCATGAACAAAGGAGAGAAGAGTATTAAATGAGTGAGAGCCCAAGTAGCAGCCAAGCATTGCCAGGTTCTTGTTGGGATATCTGCTTCCTACACTGTCAACCAAAGCCCTCCCAGAAGTTGAAGGAAGAGACATTATTGACAACCGGTATCATCCCAGCCCGTCTCGTCAAAACCTTTCCATCTATCCAACTCTGCGCCTGCTCGCTCAAAACTTGCGGCCAAGGATCCTCTGTAACTTCTTAGCCGATCGCTTAATCTTTGACTTGGTGGAATCGTATTCGGTATCCTCGTAGAGATCAAACTGGACCTCGAACTCACCGACTGTCCAAGTGCGTCACACACCCTTCCACTGGTCAAGAAAGTGTTCCTCAGCTTCCTTGACGATTTCTCTCATCTTTACCGGAATCGCAAGCCGCCTAACGTACACAGTTCCCTTTGGAAGGGATAAGTAACTATCACCGTCGAGGGTGGCTGAAAAGGCATAGAACTGGTGGTTGGGCAGTGGCCTCGGGCCTACGTCCAAGCAGTTGTAAATGCTAGTGAGACCATCAGTAAAGGCCTTGACCGCGCAGTTAGTGCACTTCGCCGCCAGGATGCCACCGCCTTCGGGAATTGTTGGTGGGATCTGGCTGAACTCGTCAGGGTCGAAGGGCATGGGCATACCATAGCAGGGATCGCCGCATCGGGGATGCCTGAGAGGGTCTTGGCATGCTGGGCAGCTGTATTGGCCATGACCAAAGCGATTTTTGAGGCAACAGTAAGCTACCATGTGTCCGCAAGGTAGAATATGTACGCCATGAGACTCTTGCATAGGTTTATCGTCTGCACCGACAGTCATGTGTTGCTTGCACGCTGCGCATCTAATCTCGAAACTGTACAGTGCGAAGGGATCCTTCCAGATGATGTCTCGTAGCTTATGCCAGTGTCTCGCAGAGATGATAGGGGGTAGCATTTTGTCTGTTGTGTCCGTAGTGTTCTTGTTTGACAAAGTGATTGGGTAAAGAGTGCAGTCCAGCGTGGATCGAGGAGGCAGAGTGATGTTTGTGTGAAGAATCAGATATCTGATGATACCCACAGTGCTGGGTTTTTATAGGCATTCTCAACAAGAAGATAATTAGGCTTCCGGTAGTGTTCACGCAGACAAGGCTGTGGGTTGGTTGAACGGTTGGCTCTGTTCAGTGAAGTACGCAGCAAGGCTGAACTAGTAATTAACCGCTCTATTCTTTGTTCGCATCAAATGACTATTGTTCAGACCAATCATATCAAAGATGGCCTAGGGTTTTACATTCACCATCACTTCTGAGTCACTTCAGTCACGGCAACTCAAGGAAGAGGAGCTTCGGCCCCGACTCTGAAGTGCGCCTAGGAGCTAGAAACGAGGGAAAATGTCTTATTGTGTAGTCATGTCAATAAAAGCTCAATATCTGTACACATCTTGTTCATCAGAGCCTTGGTTCGCAAAGCGGTCCTCAGGCTGCGGCCAGCCGCCCAGGCTTGGCCTCGTGCTTCGAAAAGTCCGAGCCGCGCGCGAACATCGTTTGTAATCCACGATCGGCATTAGGCAACCAGAGACGGATGAATAACTTGGAGCTTTGACAAAGCAATGCTCGGACTTGAACGCGATTGGCCCATTATGCGCAATCTGACGCACTCGTCAGCCACTCCCACCGGCCGAGCTGCGTGGCTTATCCCGGGCAGCGTTGCGACGTCCGAGATGTCACCTTAAGTCCGTCCGCATAGTGAACATCGCCGTGGAGAGCCGTGGGCTTGGCAATATCATGATGTATATATAAAGAGTCCTTGGAATGGTGTTCAAGATTTAATCACAACACTCAGCATCAAACAACAAACAAGAGCACTAAAGCACAAGCAACCAACTCAGTCCTCCAAACACCCAAACCTCATCATGGCGACTTATCTCATCACTCAAGCCACTGGCAAGCAGAGCCAATATATCACTGAGCACCTTCTCGCAACAGGTGCCAAAATCCACGCTGTCGTGCGAAACCCTGACAAGCTTCCTGCTGTTCTTCAGCGCCCTGGAGTCAAGATCTTCAAGGGAGAAAGCACCGACTTTGAAGCCGTCTTTCAGGCTGCACAGGGTTGCAAGGGAGCCTTCCTCAACACTTTCCCTATTCCCGGTCTAGAGGCTCAGCAAGCCAAGACCATTGCCGAAGCCTGCAAGAAAGCAGGTGTTGAGACTGTCGTCGCATCAACCTCTTTCCTGACCGGCGACAAGGAGATTTGGGACGACAAGGAATCCGAAGAAATTGGCACCCGCTCTTACTATCAGTCCAAGCACGAAGTCGAGGAAGTTGTCCGCAACGCTGGCTTCAAACACTACACTATTATCCGCCCAGGTTTCATCCACTTTGACTTCCTTCTACCCAATGTCTATGGCAACTTTCCTGCACTGCCAGCCAAGGGAGAACTTGATCACGCCTACAACGACAACGCGACCATGATCTACACCGATGCCAACGACATTGGCAAATACGCCACGGCTGCCTTCCAGGACCCTGAAAAGTTCAACGGCCAAGCGATCCAGATCGGCAAGAGCAACTTGACTCTAGAAGAGACGCGCAAGATCCTCGTCAAGATCACCGGAAGGGAGGTGACTTCAAGGAGACGCACTCCGGAAGAGGTCGAGGTGGCAAAGGCTGCAGTCCCGGCTCAAAAGTTCAATCTTTGGGCCAACATCAGGGACTTTGGCCCTGTTGCAGCGGAAGCGAAGGAAGTGGAGGCCAAGTTTGGTATTGCATTCACAACTTTGGAGGAGGCTTTGCAGAGGGACAAGGCTCAGCTCCTCAAGTGCATTCCCGCCTAGGGTGCTTTCTAGATGTTACGAGCAACCTTGGTCTTAATCTTAAGTCTTGCTTAGGTACACGTCACGATATTGGCACCAATGTGTTTTTCTAATCGTTATTTATTGATTGTTTATCCATCACTGTTATCACTGGCCCTTTTGATATGAGGAGCTTTCCCAGAAACCATGCGAGGCCTAGGACTTTGAGCGCAGTCCCCAATCAAATACTGCCCTCTAGTTGAATATGTAATTGACAAAGGAAAAGCCAGAAGGCTTCTTTCTATACCTCTTACTGTCTAGAATGACTTTCTTTGTCTTCCTTTATCCTCATGCTGTCTTTAAAGCTTGTGGCCTGCCATCGACAGAATACATCGTTGGACTTTGGAGACCTTTGTTAATATCGGCACACGGCCGGCTATGAGGCTCAGAAACAGAATGAAATCTGGGTAGTGCCGTCGTGGTCGTGGGCTTCCATCCAGGGCCAGGTCCGATAGGATCGTTCCATCCGCAAGTCCGATGCCACAGCTCGGGTTCTCTCAACTCGCGTTAAAATTGCAAACGAGTCACTCCCTTTTGACCCCGTCGAGAATGAAAGGGTTATTTTAAATTGGCAGCTGACGTAGATCACACGGGACCTTCCAGGCTATCCAAGAATCACGTTCCAGCATGGTGCGTCGGCAAAGCACGAAGCGGTTCTCAGAACCGATCTTAACAAGAAAGAACTGATGGCACAAGAGCTGACTCTCTGGCTCTTGGAAGTTACTTCACCGGTTGAAGGCCAGAAGGACCAGCACCCAGGCCGACGGGAAAGGAAACGAATGGGGCTGATCCTCAAGCCGACTGGGAATAGGAATGAGTTTGAAAGAGTCCGTATGTATGAAGAGAGCTTCCCTCTCAGTAAGAGCAAGGAAAAGATCTCTTACAGTGGCTACAAGCGTTGTCATTCCACATCACACGCCGGAGATGTCGTGGTTGAGCTCGTTTGAACACTTTAGCAAAGTTAGCACAGCTATGTTGGCAGCAAGAGCAGACGATTAGAGAAATTGCAGGATAAAAAATTAACTTAAAAAACGCTTTTAAGGGCAATATGCACCGTAAAGAGTTTGAACTTTGTCGCCGTCTCTTCGTTCGTCAACTACCTCTGGCGATCTCCTCCATATTCTGACAGCCATCTTCCCCAGGATAGCCTCATGACACCACACATTCCCTCATCGGCTCTCCAGAGACCGGTCTTGTGTAGTTTTCAAGATTATGCTCTAGACGGAACAGTTCACGAAAGTTGGCCTGGCGGAGAAGCTTGCAATCTGGCTTATGCTCTCTGGTTTGGCAGGACTATCGAACAATTAGCAAATCTCAACATCAATATTTTTAGATAGAGTTTATCATACCTCATCGCAGCAACGGAAGAATTCGCATCCTTTGCATACCCGTAGTGCGTCTGATTCCTTGCTACAGCCATGGCAGCGTCTCTTCTCCTCAACATGGGATGTGTAGAACCGCACTCTGTCACTCAAATAGAGTAACTCCTCAAGTTCTATAGGAAGTATCTGTTTCAAATTGATGTTAGCATAATCATGAGAAAGTTCCTTTGGGGTCGTAATGGAGGAGTACCTTGAAAACATCGAGTTTGTCAACGACAATCCCAGGTAGCCCGTCCTTGCTTTCGTCTTTGACGGGGAAAAGAACCCAAACAGTATGCCCTTGCTTTACCATGGAGCGATCAAAAGTGACGTCAAATTCCGAGGTGCGGAGAAAAACTGGCACATTTTTCCAGTTCTTATCCTCGACAGTAACCTTCAGGTCGCCCCCTTCATCCTCGTCCACTTCGAGAATGTCGCCCAGGAGAGCCCAATACTTCTTTGGCTGACATTTAAACGCATCTGTAATCTCAAAAAACTCAGTGCTTGCTTCCTGCTTCCCGGGAAGGTCTTTGAAGCAGGGAAAGGTTGATGTGCATCGCAGGTCAGAGAACTGCAACTCACGAGGCTTGTCCCTTCGCCACAGCCAAGTCTCAAAGGCGACGTTCGGAAATCCTCTTGGGGCGTCTTCGATATTAGACTTCCACTTTTCAGTATGTTTGTAATCCAGGTGCGCATAAGGGTGGTGGGACAAGTGCTCCAGCCTCTTGACCATCGCACTGTCCTCTCCTTCGACAGTTATTCGGCTGTGCATTGCCCTATCAGCGAATACCTTGGCCCTGGCCTGATCGCCATGGGAGATGGCGGTCACAAAGGCGTAGGAGTAGCCTTTGGAGAGGCTTACATCGCGAATGCCCTCGTTGATCATGAGAGTCAATAATTTTTGCACCTTGTGGAGGTTGTCGAGGGGATTTAAAACATGAGCCATCGTACTGGTGACTTCATCCTTGAGCTTCTGAATCTCTTCCAGTCTAGTGTCACTCAACTTCCGCTCAGTGAGAGGCAGGGAGCAGAGAGAGCATAGGCATCGAAAGCGATAGTTCGCCTTGAGTATGGCCTGCCTGGTCTTGTAGCATGCCCGTTTCTTCAAATAGCTTATGGTGATCTCTTCTCCTTCTTCAATGTCCTGACATGCGTAGATGGTGAGTTTTCCGATCGAATCGTGCCAGGTCTCCTGCGCGTTTGGGTGGCAGCTATGATTGAGTCGGGATGCCTGCAGGAAGACGCCGCACGTAGATGAACTCGAGCCCAAAGGAAGAGCATTTGTCAAAGCAATGCCGAACTCGTCACTTTCTTCCGGACACGAATGATACAACTCGAGAAAAGCCTTTTTATAGTTTGGGTGAAGTTTGGCAAGCTGATTAAGGATCTTCACCCTCACTTGGTATTTGGTGGCCTGAGATTGATCAACAGAGATTAGCTCTCGGGGCAGCCGGACAATTGGTTCCTCAGAGAGAATGCGGGTGCCTTTGGGGATCTTTTTCTTTGCGACGAATCCGTAGTCTTTTCCGGGCAAAAGCTGAATCGCCCACTCAGAGTTCTCATAAAGCACTTGCTCCATTTCTGTGCCCTGTCCGGAAGAATTGTCGAGTAGGCAGTTTCTTTGGCCAGGTCAGGTTCGTGGAGTTGATGAGAAGAGTTTACGTTCAACAGAGAGAGCTACAAAAGTGGAAATATGTGATTTACTCTTCATTCTTATGAATTAAGTACAGGAGAGCCAAGCATGTGTTTTGTTGTCTTCACACAAATTCTTTGTTCTGTCCTGAGCAGTATGTCGACTCTAAACAGAACATCCGTCACAATAATGAAGAACACGTTAGTACAGCCCAGGATCAAAACCGGATCCTAAAACGTCAGCCCTTTGTTCTTCGCTACCTAAGCAGATACAGGCACGGTGCTTTAGGTAGAAATCTCCGGGCACAGCCACTCTGGTGGTCAAACATAAACATTCGTCCATCTATCTACTATTGTGCGATTTAATGAGCCAACACTGCCCCTAGCGGGCGTGCGGCTCAAGCTAGTGAGGGTCGAGAAGAACGGATTCAACCGTTAAGCAAGTTATATATGTACAAATGAAATATCAGGGTCTTGTTTCCAGACAGTTACGTCCCGTCCTTTCAACCAGTGGTAGACTTGAATGCATAAAACTCCCACCGAATGCAGCCATAGTCGCTGTTGTCAATATACTTGCCACCCAGACTCTCGCCGTTGCCAACCACGTCGCAGCTGGCGACAGTGTTGAGGGCCTTTGTGCAGTACTCTTTCCACTGGTCAGACTCGATGATTGCCTCATCCTTGCAGCCGTCTTGGTTGACGGTGGTGCGGACGCGACTGACACGGTATGTCAACTCAATGCCGTAGTCTGAGAGAGTATAGAAGCGCGCCTCGGAGTGATTGGGGTCGACGGGCGTGTACTGACACATTGCCTCGATGACCTTGTCTTGTTCGCTTCGGGGAAACTTGGTAATGGAGGTTTCGGCATCTCTGGCGTTGTAGTAGCAGCGGCAGTCTTCATTATTCCCTTCTCCGGCCATGAGAGTCGGCACAACACTAGCACACGTCTCGGCAGGGTCGGTGGTCGTCGGGGTCGGGGGAGTGGTCGACGTCTCAGTAGAGGTCTCTGTAGCAGATGTCTCGGAGGAAGTCTCTGAAGTTGATGTCTCGGTAGTGGTCTCCGAGGCTGAGGTCTCAGTAGAGGTTTCTGAAGCTGATGTCTCGGTAGAGGTCTCTGACGCGGATGTCTCGGAGGAAGTCGGGTCATCACGGTCAGGGTTGTCCAGAGGACACTCCTCTCTCTTCTGGTTCCCCTCTCGGACCAGAAGCTGCGAAGTAGCAGGGCCCCATTTATCCCGCCGACCATTAAGAGGACCACCCTCGAACCAAGCTCGCCATTCGGCCCATCCTCTACATGTCTTTGCCGGGTGGTATTGGATCAGAGCCTTTCCGCGAGCGGTTGTCTGGCCAATATCACCAAGTATGTTGATGTGCTCGTCCACGGGCATTAGTCCCTTTTGTCGTTGCTCCTCCAGCGCATTGTTCAGTACCATTGGCGCGTAGGGAATCGTCTCGATGGGAACATCATCACCCAAGATGGATCTGATGTCATCCTTGAGCCTATCGATAAGATCGCCATAATAGAGGTCCTTGTCTGGCCTGGGGTTGAAGTTGTTGCTTTCCAACTGTAGATCCGTAAAGTAGGGGTGCCAGGTGACATCGAATCGAGGCCATGGCCGGGAATAAGGGGCCATGACATAGACACGAGTGCCCACCTCCACCGCACCCTTGGCTTTGTCTCCAAACATGACACCCTGGTCACCTATGTTGACATTCGCTATCGTTTGCGAAAGAGGAAGCAGGTGGTATAGCATGTCTTGCTCAAAATTAGAAGTGAGGCTTTCCAGCACATCGCGGCGATAGGTCTCGAGGTTATCGAATGACTTCTCCCAGATATGGCTGGCCCATGCACCACGTTCTGATACCACGACGATAGCTGTACATCCCCAAAGACCTTGGATAGCAAGACTGGTTACTTTGCCCTGGAACAGGATGTAGTGGGACGTGACGGCGTCGGGTGGGTTGACGGGGAACCGGACGATTTGAGGCGTGAATGGGCCAGGGTTGTCGCGGTTCTGGTACGCATCACGGACCTCGGTTGTGACAAGCTGGATCTGTCTGCCCGCCAAGCTACCCTCAAAGTCGCTAGGATCCCTCCATTCTCCCCTGCTTGGTTCTCCGCGCTTGGTCAGGTTAGAGACAAACTCCTCATCCAAGGACCTCCTCTGAGGGAGTTTGGCACACGCTGCTGCGCCGCAAATCTCGGGCCCGCAAGTCGGTTGCGTATCCTCATCCTCAGTAGCCGTCGTCGTGGTTGTGGTTTCTGAGTTGGTGACGCTGCAACCCGTGATGGTTGTCCAAGCGGTGGTGGAGCATCCAGTGGCAGGGTCGGTGCGGGTTCCTGTTGAGAGTTAGTTTTCTCTTGCTGAATAGAAGGCTGTGGTTGCCGTTTCCTCTACTGACCTGTGACAGAGCAAAAGATACTCTTATATGTAGCGACGACCGAGGTGGTGCAAGATGAAGCCTTGTCAGTTGAGCTGGGATCGTCCTTGTCGTCATTATCATCAGAGCAGTCTCCAATCTTAGCGTCAAAGATCTCGATACAGAACTCAGGAGTATCGATCTTGATGTTAGGAGGGCAGCCCCAGCAGATCTCAGGAGGACCTCCAGGGGGGATGATGACTGTTCATCTCAGTTAGTCATGAGTCGATAAATGGGAAGTGACACCTACTTGGAACAACAGTCTCGTGGTCACTTCCAGGAGAAGTTGTTGTGATCATGGTAGGGGTGGTGTATGTAGTGTCGACCGGAGAGAGGGTGGCTCCAGGAGGCAGCGTAGTGAACGTCGAAATATCCTTTGATGTACCCCCTGGTGGTTGGGTGGTAGGGTCATCATTGGGGTTGGTAGAAGGAGCTCCAGGACCCTCGGTGGTCGGGTTCCCCGGACTGGCTGTGGTGGGCGCTCCTGTAGGCCCGGTATTTGATGTTGGATCACTAGTGGGCTCGGTGTTGGATGTTGGTTCACTGGTTGGCTCACTGGTTGGCTCTGTGTTGGATGTCGGATCACCAGTAGACTCAGTGTTGGATGTTGGCTCACTAGTTGGCTCTGTGCTGGATGTTGGATCACCAGTGGGCTCTGTGTTTGAGGTTGGATCACCAGTGGGTTCACTAGTTGGCTCACTAGTTGGCTCTGTGTTGGATGTTGGGTCGCTAGTGGGCTCGGTGTTTGAGGTTGGCTCACTCGTTGGCTCACTCGTTGGCTCTGTGCTGGATGTTGGATCACCAGTGGGCTCGGAAGCACCGCTAGACTCGGACGATTCCCCAGACGTTGTAGGCTCTGTAGCAGCTGAGCCACTGGTCGTGAGGGGAGTGGTGTTGCCGTTCCCATCAGTAGTGACGGGTACCGTGTTTCCAGCTCCATCTGTCGTAACTGGGATTGTATTTCCAGATCCATCAGTGGTCGCAGGGCGGGTGTTGGCGTCAGTCGGGATTGGGATGGTGTTGCCATCTGCGTCAGTCGTGAATGAGATGGGGTTATCGACAGTATCAGATGAAGTGGGAGATCCAGGCTGATCAGTGACAGGAATGGTGTTTCCATCTTCATCTGTAGTGACAGGGACACCAGTGGCGTCGGTGTTGACGGGAATAGTGTTTCCAAATTCATCGGTCGTGACAGGGATAGGGCTACCGACAGTATCAGACGAAGTGGGAGATCCAGGCTGATCAGTGACAGGAATAGTGTTGCCATCTTCATCAGTAGTGACTGGAATAGGGTTATCGACAGACGAAGTGGGAGACCCAGGCTGATCAGTGACGGGAATAGTATTGCCATCTTCATCAGTAGTGACAGGGAAGCCAGTGTTATCAGTGACAGGAATCGTGTTGCCAGCCTCGTCAGTCGTGACTGAGATAGGGTTACCGATAGGATCAGATGAAGTGGGAGATCCGGGCTGATCAGTGACAGGAATAGTGTTGCCATCTTCGTCAGTAGTGACAGGGAAGTCAGTGTTA